>CM053576.1:120489052-120876954 GCA_028646485.1 Cryptoprocta ferox | reverse complement strand
AGATTGGAATGGATTGTAGATGGGAAGTGGAATTTGAGCTGAGCCTTCAATGTGAGCATGATTTTGACAGGCAGAGAATGTAGGTAACTATGCTCCGAGCTGAGGGAAGCACACGAACAACTGCGTGGAGGTCAAGGGCAAGGCATGTTCAGAGAAATGTGCGTGGGGAGGCGATGAAAGCTTGGAGAGTTAGCAGATGAGGCCAGGAATGTTGATTGGCTCAATATTGTGGAAATTTGCAATGCTTCATTAACAAGTTTGGTTTTTCTCTGAGGGAAACAGGGATGTTAAACAGGGTGAATGATGTGATCGGATGTGTGTTTTTGCATGATCACCCCAGAAGTAGGGTGAGGGACAGACTGGAGCCTGGAGGCAGAGAGCACAGGTGGGGGATGGTTGCCATGGGCCAGGATCATCAATTTCTAATCATCGAGGCAGGATTAAACTTTCCAGGGACGCTGTGATGCTTTTTCTATAAGAGGTCAGATTTGCTTCTGAATAATGATGAGCGTGTCCATACTTTTCAACTACTTAGTGTGTTTTGATTTATTTAGCCAGTTCTGCCAATCAAACTGAAAACGCCAGGAAGCTGTTTCACATGTATATGCAAACTTATGAGAAATTAAACTCAGCTCACAAATATTTACTGCGAGCTGATATCCCACACAGCACACTGCCAGACTCTTGTGGATGATACAGAAAAAAGGCTTAGGATATGGGTTTGTTCCCATTTGGTTCTCGTTTTTTGGGTGGGTGAAAGCCTGGTTGATCCAGATCACAGGGTTCTTGCCTCTCCACCAGGCTCTGGACTGTCCTGAGACCAAAAAACAAGGACCTTAAGGTGGAGAAAAGTAGAGAAAAGGGGCTTTTAGGAGTGGGAATGCTGGGATGAGATTCTTTGGAAGCCTTGAGATCCATTCCTGAGTGAGACATTCAGGGAAACCAGCAACTGGGTTCCGACATACTGCTGCATCACAGTGGAACATTCCAGAGCCGACAGTCTATTTATGACAGATTGGATCACAACCACACTGAGGTGATGCTGTCACCAGTGACAGACTGTATTCTTCTCCTGGAGGTAGAAGGGGTCACCCTTGGGGTGCGGTGGGCCGCCAGACCCAGCTAGAGTAAGGTGGAGCCGGTCAAGGTCTTGACCAAGAGCAACAATTGGTGACCAGCGTCCCAGACACTTTGCAATTCTCCTGGGCTTTTTCGCGTTCCAAAGCCTGAGCAGACAGTAGGAGTAGGTGGCTTACTTGGATCCTTATGGTTCGAAGCTGCTCTCAGGAAGTGACAAGCTTTGCTTGCTAAGCGCACACGAGATGCGCTGAGAAGACAAGGCAGGATGGGATGCCAGGTGGTGGTTTGCCACTTCTCACCTAGGGTGTCCTGGGAGCGAGAGCTCTCTGCTATAAGACACTTTTCATGAATCCTCCCGATGTTCTAGACTAGAGGACTGAGACTCAGAGAGGACATTGCAATTGCTCAAAAGACTGCAAGGTAGTGCCAAGGCCTTCTATCTGCCATCCTCATGTCCTTTTGGCCAAAAGAGAAACGCCCCTTAAGCCTGAAAAAACTCTCAGTGCTAGGATTTGTAACCTAAAGATAAGAACATAGTAGCTGCTTGTATGGCTTTGCTAGAGCTGCCGTAACAAAGTACCACAGACCAGGCAGCTTAACCAGCAGAAATGTTTGCTCGCAATTCCGAGAAGATCAAGGTGTCCACTGGGTTGGTTTCTTCTGAGGCCTCTCTCCTCGGTGTGAAGATGGTCACCTTCTGCCTGTGTCCTCCCACGATCTTCCCTCTGTGTGCCTCTGTGTCCTAATCTCCTCTTCCTTTGGACATGCCAGTCATTTCTTACTAGGGCTCACCCTAAAGCCTTCACTGTAACTTAGTTGCCTCTTTATTTTTTTAGTTAAAAAAAGTTTTTTAATGGTTATTTATTTTTGAGAGACAGAGAGAGACCGTGTGAGCAGGGAGGGACAGAGAGAGAGGGAGACACAGAACCTGAAGCAGGCTCCAGCTGAGCTGTTGGCACAGAGCCTGATGCAGGGCTTGAACTCATGAACTGTGAGATCATAACCTGAACCGAAGTCAGACACTCTACCAATTCAGCCACCCAGGTGCCGCGCTATAGCCTCTTTAAATGCTCTGAGAAGACATTCATATCTTAGCTCCCAGGGGTTACGACTTTGACCCATGAATTTGTGGGGGAGGCGGGGGGGGGGACCCAATTCAGCCCACAACAGTGCTTAACAAATGCTTACGGTATTAAACCTATCTGCTCCATACACTTCAAGGAGTTTGGTGAAGCTCCCTGGAAACAGTGCGTCCATTTATTCAACCGCAGAAAGCTCACTGAGGTCCTCTACTTTAGATATTTTGAGTACTTCAGATACAGCACAGCATCGAGCATCATTGACAGTATGACATGGGACCTATTATTATTTCCCCCTCACAGAGGAAGAAGAGAAAGCTCTGAAAGGACACCAGGCTAGTCCCCAAGTTGCACATACAGCACCTGGTGCGGTAGGGGTTCGAACTTGCGTCTTCGCGGCCAGCCTTATTCTTAGTAAAAAAAAAAAAAAAAAAAGTGGTTCGGGTTTAACAGCAAACATGCTCTGTTCCTTTCCCACTCGCCCAGCCTTTGCCTGCACTGAAATTATTAAACTGACAAGGGGGGTGGGGGTGGGGGTGGTGGGTGGAATGCAGATACTATTGCTTTCAAAAAATGAGGCTCCATCGGGCGACTCTTTCTTACTGTCTCAGCCGGGGGAAGGAGCCCCTAGGCAGAGGGAATCAAATACTTTTCAAATGTCTCATTAAAATAAAAAGGTGATTCCTGCATTGGTGCCGTGATAAAGACTACAAAGCAACAACATGAAAACTCCCTGGTTTACCCTTCTGAATAGGCCTCCGCTCCAGCCGCGGAATGAATTAGCGGCCACCCCATTATCTGTAAGCCTCAGAGAGTGCAACCCAGGCTTTGATCTGCCAGTGTCAAGGAAACTGATAAAAACTCGTTCTGTTTCTAAGCTTTCCCGGCCTGAAATTCTCTTTTCCCTTCAGCACGCTCTAAATGACCCTCTGAAGTGTCTGGGCATCCTTTCACAGCCTTGTGTCCAATCTATTCATAACCACGGTTATCAATTATTATTCCAGCTGGAATTTCTGAGGGCCAGGAGGCTGTCAGGAGCTCTAATTGTGGTTCAGGGATAAAAGCAAAAACACACAAATTTTAACCAATCATAATTAACTTATTCTCCAAGTGCAAGGAAAAAAAAAAAAAAAAAGAAACCCCCCAAAACAAAACAACACAAAACCGAGGCTTATGAATCCCTCCCAGCTAATCACTCTTGAAAGCAGTCATGGACGGGGAGAGGGGTGCTTTTATTGCCACGGTGGCTCCCGATTGGCCTGTGGCGCCAGGTTTCCCTGGGAAGGAGCCGGGCCAACTGGCAACGAGAAGTTCTCAAATCATTGGGCTTTTTTTTTTTTTAAATCTTAAAAAACCCTCATTTTTCAAAGTAGTGTGATGTTTTCCAAGCTTCTGACAGAGCTTTGAATAAAGAGGCATCAATTTCTCATTGAACGCAAACAGCTGATCGAGTGGTCCAAAATATTTCATTAAAAAGAAGTTCTGTGGCAGCTATCACATTAATAAAGGAGGCGCGTGTGACCTGGAAAGGGGCCTGAGGGATCTGGTCCCCGGGAGCAAGGTCAGGCAGCCTGTAGGAGCTGGGAAAAGCCTCAGCACAGGGCCTGGCACTTAGTAGGTGCTCAGGAGGTGAGCTCCCATCCCTGCCTTGCCCCCTCTTAGACTGGCCAACAGCCAAATGTCTTGAAGGCATCTGGCTCGTGGCGGTGGCATCTGAATGGAGGGCCCATGATGTCATGGAAAAAGCATGGCTTTGGAGTGTGACAGGTCTCAGTTTTTAAGCATCTCTGAGACTCAGTGTCCTTCATTTTATAGTGGTGATAGCGTGGCCAGTTTGTGGAGTTGCTGTGGAGGTTAGGAGAGAAAGCTTCTAGTGACATGCCCGACGCAAGATAGGGGCTAAGTAAGTGTCTGCTGTGGTTCCTGATGGTACTGTGAGGACGTGGTCTTAGTGAGTGCATTTCTGGCACAGGGCTGCAGAAATCACTGCCTCCCTCTTGCTTGTTTTCTAGCATTTGCACAGAATCCTCGTTAGGCCGGCAGATCTGAAGAACGGCTACAGTCTTCACATAGCACAGACGCTGGGGAAGCACATCCAAAGAAGAGACGTCACCGAACGCTTTCCAGAACAAAGGCAATAAAGCACTGATGAAGCAATTAAACAATATCTTTGGCGCCACGTAGAGTAGTCGACTACAGAAAAGGAGATTTGTATTTTTGTCTTCGGCGTTTAGCGTCGCGAAAGCAACTTAACCAGATCTCGCCAGTGTGTGTTTATATTGTTCTGTGAGATTAGGAATCCAACTTTATTTGTGACATTTATTGATCTAGTCATAACCTAGAAGGTTGAAACCTTGATTTATAAAAGATGTGAAAGTAAGGGTGCCTGGGTGCCCGGTTGGTTAAGTGTGTGGCTCTTGGTTTCGGCTCAGGTCATGATCTCATGGTTTGTGGGATGGAGCTCTGTGTCGTGCTCTGTGTTGGGATTCTCTCTCTCTCTCTCTCTCTCTCTGTCCCTCCCCAGCTCATGCTTCCCCCCCCCCCACCGCCTCTCTCAAAATAAATAAATAAACATTTAAAAAAATGAAAAAAAGAAGACGTGAAAGTATTCCCTCGGTAGTTCTTATAGAAGCAGACATAATCGTCCTAAATTTTTTTGCAAAGGAGGATTTTCTGAAAACATTTACATATGTGGTAAGAGGCAGCATTTGAAGACATGCTCCTCACTGAGTCTAAGTTGGAAGATGGATCAGTCAGATTAATTATTATGAGCTGTCCCAAGAGTCAGACTCTGAAGCTATAATGGTTTAACATAATAAGGATTATTTCCCACTCAGGGGACATGGGATGAGGGTGGGCACCCTTGTTGAGGGGGCTGTTGCATCCAAGGGTCTTACAACTTGGGAAGAGAGGAAGCAAAGAGGCACGTGAACTTGAAACGACTTCATCCCAGAGGTCACACAAATGACTACTTCTGCCCACTCTGACCCGAGCTATTACAATGGTCCCATGCTAATTGCAAGGGAACATGGAAAATATAAGAAAGTACGTGAAATGTTTGCTGAGTGGAAGTTGTCTCTGCTGTAAGGATGATTGGAGAAGGTACTCTGGTCATACCCATGACATAGTACATGTTCCCAGGATGGAAGGGGAATGGCATGAGGCTGCTGGGATGTAGTTTCCTAAATAGAGTAGCCCAAGGCATGAGGTTGGCTCCCTTCAGGAAAAGTGTATAGTCTCCAAAGAGCATGGGAGCCTTAGCCTGGGGCAGTACCAATGGGCTGATATTTGGGGCTGGGCAGAGGATGCAGTTGTCAGCATCAGGTGAGGATTTGTGTATTAAACATAAATTGGGAAGGTCCATCAGTGCTCGTGCAAGGGACCCTAGATGAGGAGCTTTCAAGACTTTGATTGGGGTTAGGGTTGCCACTGACCCACCTGATTCTCAGAGCTGGGGTTCAGCCATAGATGGAAACTGGTGAGAAGTGACCACCTGGTTAGAAGCCTGAATAAGCAGATAGGGTAGCGAAGGACAAGAAAGGTAGGACAGGGAGGCTGTAGCCTTCTGCCAATGCAGGTGCCACAGTGATAAAGTTCACCCCAGCAGACATTGGCTAGAGCAGCAGCAGAGTATTTCCAGACTCTGCCCAAGGGGGTTGGGGAGAGTACCAAAAAGCCATCAAAGCCAGGTGGGCTGAGCCTGCAGATATTTTTACTCACTGCTGAAAGGGCCCAGGGCAGGCTGGATCTGGTAGTGTGTATCATCTGCTCTTATACAGTAATACCTGAACTGAGAATAATTCCTACTACTGTATTTTTTTAAATGACTCTTTTTTTTAAGTTTATTTATTATTATTATTACTATCGTTATTGTTATTTTGAGAGATAGAGAGCAAGCAACACAGGGGCAGAGAGAGAAGGAGAGAGGATCCCAAGCAGGTTCTGCCCTGTCAGAGTAGAGCCCGATGTGAGGCTCAAACTCACATGAGCCTCAAGATCGTGACCTGAGCCAAAGTCAAGTGTCAGACGCTTAACCGACTGAGCCACCCAGGCGCCCCCTTACTACTGTATTTTAATAAAGTAATTTCTGGTCAGCTTCTCTTTGTCAAAGATAAAAGTCACGAGGGGGGAACAAGATCCTACAAAAGACACAATGAGGGATGTCTGAGAGGGCAGAGACTGACGTTGGTTGTGATCCTGGCACATCAGGTGTTTTCCATTGTCACCCATGAGCTCATTTGTTCCGCCCTAAGGGGCTGTTAGGTATGAGAGGATTAGATATTTTTCCCATTATGTTAATGAGGACGCTGAGATCTTTTGGGAAAGCCTGGTTAGTTCACAGAGGAGTAGCTAATGTTGGGGTGGGGGTGTCTCTGCTTCCTCTCGGCGGGAGGAAATCAATGCTTGCGGAGCTCCATGTTCCCCAACATCATATTTCCATCCTAAGGGGCATCCACTGCTCTGCCATGACCAGCCTCTCTACTCTCACATGTCTCCAGGGGAACTGAGTTTGTTCAGATTCCTTCACAGACTTTCACCACTTCCTAACTAACCAACACTGAAGAGTAACCGTGCAGTGTGAGAAAGGACCCACGTTACTTCATGTGGTTTCCTATCTTCTCTTTGGGCCCTCTCCAGGGGCAGTAGAGAGGCCCTATTTTAGTTGAGAAACCATGGGGAAATGAGTGTGGGAGGGAGAGAAGCATTTGGTGATCTGCTCTATCAATAAACAGCCACTGAGCACCTACTGTCCCCTGCGCTGGCCTGGGGCGAGATGGTGGTGTGACAGAGGTGAGTGAGTTCATTCCCTGCTGTCAGACTCTACGGGTGAGTTATTGCTACACTTCACTGGATCTCTGTAGAAGTGGGTTCTTGGTTCTTATTTCGACTCCACAAAGTGTATGAGCCCTGTTGTTTCAGTGTGAGCCCCAACTTCCAGCTGGCTGCCAGTTTGAATTTAGAAGTAGTGAACAGACATGAGTATAGCCTTGACCATGGGTCAGCTGACTATGGCCCATCCAAACCATCTGTATTTGGAAATCAAGTTGTATTGGAACACGGCCATGCCCACTTGTTTACATATAGTCTATGGCCACTTTAGAGCTGTATCAGCAGAGCGGAGTAGTTGTAACAGAAAACATATGGCCCGCAAAGCCTAAAATAGTTGCTGCCTGGCCTGATGGATGAAAACTTACTTACTCCAGCCCTAGGTTCTTAGGGCCTCTTATTATAGATGAAGTGCTGTGCCGCTGGGCACTAGAGCCCATCCACTCCTGTCTACGCACGGCCATGGCTCCAATGGTTTTCCCGCCATCAACACTGTACTCTCTACTGGATCATTCCACCAGGATACACACATGCTGTTATTTCTCCCATCTTAGAAAACAAAACCCAACAGAGCCTCCTCCTGACTCATTCTTACTCCACCACTTACGGCTTATGTCTTAGTACTTCTTGACAACACTTCCCAAGCATTGCCAACTGTGATTTTGCTTCTGCCTTTCTTTCTTAAAGTTGTCCTGACACCAAAACTGCTCTTGTGAAGTCACCGACGCTTTCATGATGGACGAATCTGATGGTCAGTTCCTGGTCCTCACCGTGCTTGATCTCCCAGCAGTGGCTGACACATTCGGTCACCTCCACTTCCTCTCTCATTTTCTTCACTTGACTCCAGACATGGCGCCTTTGAATCTCATCTCCCACATCACCTGCTGCTCCTTTTCTACCTCTTCCACGATTCTTCTGCTTCTGCTGAATTCTTATGTTAGCAAGTCCAGGCTTCAGCCCTTGGCCTCTCCTGCCCTCTCTTCACTCACTCTTCTGATACTCTCAACAATCTCATGGCTTTAAGAGACTCCATGAGATTTTAATCTTTGCCCCAGATCTTTCTCAACCAAGTGCATACCCGTCAGTTAGCTCAAAATCAACACAACCAAAGTGGGTCTTAATAACACTCCCTCTGACCCACAGGAGATGGGGCGCCACCACCAGTGGCCTGGGCCTCAGACTTTAGAGTCACTCGTGACTCTTGTTCCACAGTCTATATCCAGTCCACTAGGAGGGCACTCCCATCACTGAACCCCAGGTGTTGCTTCTCATCTGGGTTATGGCAATAGTCCCCTAACTCATTTCTTTGTCTCTGCTTTTGTCACCCTCATGTCTTCAGTACATTCTTTTTTTTTTTTAATGTTTATTTGTTTCTTATTGAAAGAGAGAGAGAGAGAGAGAGGGAGGGAGAATCCCAAGCAGGCTCTGCATTATCAGCAGAGAGGCCAACGTGGGGCTTGATCCCCCAAACCATGAGATCATGACTTGAGCCAAAATCAAGAGCCAGACTCTCAATTGACTGAGCCACCCAGGTGCCCCTTCAGTCTATTCTTGACAGAGTAGTCAGTTATTCCTTGTAAATTAGGACAGATTATATTTGTCCTTTCCTTAGTCCTCTCCAATGGGTCTCTACTTCCCTCAGAGTAAAAGCTGAAGTCTCTAAAAAGTTTGGTAGAGCTGTATGTGATCCAATCCTACACAACCTGGCCCTGCCTCTCTGATTCCATGTCTTAATCCTCAGCGCCCCTCAAACTCTGCTCCAGCCACACCAGCCTTCTTCAATGCCTTGACCATGCCATGCATTCTGTTACCACAGGGCTTTTGCACTGGCTGTCTCTTCTGCCTAGAATTCTCTTTCCCTACATAGGTACCTTTGCTCATACAGCGCCTGCTCAACTACTTTATTTAAAATTGCAAACTGCCGCCTCCAGCATTCTTTTCCATCTGCTCTTTTATTTTTCCCCATTGTTCTGCCCCTTTGTAATATAATATACTCCTCACTTATTTGTTATGTCTGCTGTTGATCGTCCATTTCCCTCTGCTGGAATGGAAGTTTGGCTAAGAACAAGGAGTACAGCCTCTTCTGCTCACTGACTTATCCCGTGTGCCATGAACAACGTCTGGCTCAGTGCAGGCACTCAACAAATATTTGTCCAAGGAATGAATCATTAACTGTGAGGTAGTGATCGATTCAGATGATTAATAATGTTCTCTACTCTTAAAAAGAAAACACTGGTAGCAAGAGATAGACTTGGGAGAACATCAGGAAGAGGCAGCCGCAGAACAACCCAGGATGTTTTGGCTTCTGTGCTGCTGACCAGCAGTCAGAGGTTCACAGGGCATGTGGCTGAGTGGGGCTCCCTGCATGTCCCAGATAAGGGGTATCATGTGCAGTGGTGCTGGGTGTAATGAGTGCAAGGACTATTTTTACATAACAGAAGGGAAGATAATCCTACAGACGTGATGTAAAGGTCTGAAACATGTTGTACCATCTCAGGGAGGCTGGCAAGTTATGCTGTTTATCCCGGGGGCACCTCACTCCCAGACACCCTTTGAAAGCTTAGGAAGGAATTTGTACATTGTTTCTGACCAGGGAAGATTTTCCTGTACTCTCGTGCTGTTCCATGACCTATGCAAGGATTTGGGAGCTCTCCTAGAGCAGGACAAGCATGGATTTGGAGTCAGAAGAAAGGAATTGATTTATGTCTCTATCATTGTAATGCCTACACCTTGGGCAAGTGATTTAACCCCTCGGCACCTTGATTTCTTTTTCTGTATAGTGGGGATAAAGATGTCTACTCTTTCAATATTGGGCTTAGGAGTAAATTAAACCACACACATGCACGCTTTCATTAATTGAAGGAACAATGGAAGGGAGTTCCTCCGGTCATGCACCAAAAACAAAACAAAACAAAACAAAACAAAAAACAAAAAAACAAACCAACAAAAAAACAACCCAGGGAATGAGTGAAAAGCTCATGCAAATTTCCAAAATGTCATTTAATTAGTAAACTCCAAAAACAACTCAAACTATTTACTAGCCACTTTTCTGTTAAACCCAACATGTGTTCTGCATTGTGAGTGTTAGAAGGTCTGGAGCAATGTGATTACCCCTATGACCAGACTTGTAGAACAAAGGTGCAGGCACTGAGCAAGACCAGACAGCCAGTACTGAGATTTCTAAGTGCATCTGAGTCACCTCCTGATCCTCTTCAGTTAAACTCATGTGTATTGATTCATTATTATGTTCCAGACCTTCTCAGATAAATTACTTCATGAGCTACCACAACTGAGGGAGGAGGTGTTCATAGATCCAGTTTGCAGATGAGGAACTGTAGTCTTTGATAGGAAGAGTGATTTTTCCAGTATTATATCATTAACAAGTGGCAGAATGAAGAAATCGGCCATAAAAAAAGCATGCATCGTCTGTAATATACGTGCAGGTACTCACAAGTTCAAGTTAGATGTCAGAGAGGATGGAGTCTCCGGCCATTTGATTTTGTGAATACAATCCATACCCACGGCTGAAATCGTCCATGTGGACCTCTCGTCCTGGCTTGATGTGCGTCTTCCCACAGCATCACAGAGCATGCAGCGACATTCAAAATTACGTGGGTTACCTTTCACTGAGCTCAAATGTGTCTTCCTCTAACTTCTACCCTTTGGAAATAGTTTTTTGTTTTTGTTTTTGTTTTTCTGTGAACGAAGATTAATGGAATCTTGATTCTGTTTCTTCTGGACCACAGCTGGACTATATTTCCCAGTGTCCTCTGCAGCTAGTTGGGGACAGGTACCTGAGTTATAGCTGAGGAAATGAAGATGAATGGTTGTGTGTCGCTGCTGGCCTGGTCCATGCACTGTGCTGACATTAGTGCCTTCATATTTTTTTTCCCCTTCTTCCAGCTGAATGCAGATGAGGAGGAGACCCTGGCATAGTAGAGCCACAATGTGGAAGGAGTTTGGGGTCCCAAGATGACTAAGTGAAAGAAAAAACCCCATGGACATGTTCACTGTCCCAAGACTATCAACAAGAGCTAGAAACAGCCTTTGACTTTGTTAGGCCACTACCTGTTAGTGCTTAACTCAATAGCTGTGTTGAGCTAACTTGTGTTTGTGTTTAATTTCATAGCAGAGAGTTCTAGCTCCCATCACTAATATACCTGGGACAGAACAGTGTATCTCCCAGTCATTCCCATGGCTTTCAACACCTCCATAGCATGCTGCATAGATTGTATTTGCAAACATGTCCTACTATCTACAATTAATTTATATAAAACCTGTAGGGTTTACAAAAGACAATATGAGGAAAAATATAAACACAGATACAATCTTTTCTAAATCTTTATTTACAATTTAGAGTATATAAACTGGCATTTGGTAGGTGGTCAACTATACTCTGATGGCTTTCTCTACCAAATGGGTGAGAGTGGTATTCTTTTTTAAATAGATATTATTATATTTTTTTATTTTTTTAAATTTTAGTTAGTTAACATACAGTGCAATATTGGTTTCAGGGGTAGTATTCAGTGATTCATCACTTACATACAACACCCAGTGCTCAGCACAACAAGTCCTCTCCTTAGTACCCATCACCTATCTAACCCATCTTCCACCCACCTCCCTCCATCAACCCATAGTTTTTTCTCTTTCATTAAGAGTCTCTTGTGGTTTGTTCCTCTCTCTTCTCTTTTTGCCTCCTTCTTCCTATATGTTAATCTGTTTTGTTTCTTATATTCCACATATGAGTGAGATCATATGGTATTTGTCTTTCTCTGATTGACTTATTTTGCTTAGCATAATGCTTTCTAGTTCCATCCATGTCATTGCAAATGGCAGGATTTCATTCTTTTTGTTGGATGAGTAATATTCCATTGTATATATACATACCACACTTTCTTTAGCCTTTTATCAGTCAGTGGGAATTTGGACTCTTTTTATAATTTGGCTACTGTTGATAATGCTGCTATAAACATTGGGGTGCATGTACTCCTTTGGATCTGTGTTTTTGTATCCTTTGGATAAATACCTACTCATGTAATTGCTAGATTGTAGGATAGTTCTATTTTTAGTTTCTGAGAGTGGTGTTCTTTGGCAGGTTTCTCACTTGTGGACATTTATGGGTCAATGTCCATGGATGGCTGCATTCACCACAGAGAGACCTTGAACATTATCTATTGCCAAAGGAATACACTATCTTATTTCTGGCTAAATGAAGACAGGAGAATTGATACTAAAAATGGTTCTATTTTCATGGTGATTTTAAGTCTAAAATTTAAATTCTATATCCTTTAAAAAAGGATTTTGTAGATAAAACTGCCAAAACTCTTCTAGAATGAGAGTCCTAGCATGGCCCATCTGTTCAGCCTGCGTTATTAAGTATTGCCTTCCTTTTTAATGGGCCTGGTTGTGAAAGACCTGAGCTCTGATGTGGAGGGGACTCTTTTGCTTTCAAAATTTATCAAATCTTTACTCTTTTATGGCAGGCATGGGTCTATGCTCTTTACACACACACACACACACACACACACACACACAGCAAATAAACTACAGTCTTCAATCTCTGAGCTGGTCATTTGGAAGTGATGAGTGCCATGCCACTAGGGGTGTTTAGGCAAAACTCACAGCCATAATTCTGTATGTTTTTAGATGTTCTCTCTCCGTTTTAACAGCAGTTTCTGGGCATAAACTAAGTTCCAGTTATAATTGAGGTTATACTGTGGAGGTCTATAAATGTGACAATTCTCATTATTTATATTTCACCCTTTCCCAAAAGATCTATGGTAGTTTACAAAGATGAAATAATAGAACAGTTAAAAAAAAAAGACCCCATTAAAGGCACATGATTGTTAACACAACAAACCTTGCAGAATTAGAAGAGTAATCCTAATATCCAGTTGCAAATTCTAATGTCCTGCATGGTCACTGATGTTAACCTGCAGTTTAGACTCTGAATTGCCTAGTAGAAAGTGGAAGGAAAAGTGATCGCTTACACCATTCAATCACACCGGATGAACATACCTCAGTTGCTCAGGAAAAGTGCTAGAAATGAGATAAGGATAAATTTCCCCCGGAGGGCCCCATAAGACAATTCAACTGTTGTTCTGAATCAAGTCGACCATAAAGTTTTTGCAATACATATAATGGAAAGAATATAAAATCTCTTTGTATTGGACACTGTCATAATGCCCAAGGACTCTTTGTGGGCCAGATGAGGATGAGGGCCAACATGGTATTATCTAGGGACATAGCTTTATAAAGGTTGGATGTTGCAAGAGTTTTGATGAAATAGACATTCTCACAACCAAGTCTGTATATTTACTCTCTGTAAATGAGCTACTGGAGGGTCTCAAAGAACAAAGAGTTTGAGGTTATACTCTAGTCTCTGACCGGAAGAATCCCAGAGCTTAATATTTGTTTGGGATGCCAGTCTTCTCCGTGTCATCCCTTCCCACATTCAAGCCCCAGGTGTCTAGAGATTTCATTCTTTCCTTTTTCTCTTATCAATGCCTACTCTTTGAAGAATATCTACTGGTTATTTGAGAGCCAATCTCTGTATAACTCCCCCTCCAGCTCCCACTTAACAGGGCCAATCATGGTTCTAGAAATCATCTTAAAATTTCTGCTTCAAAATGCCACTGAATAGCACCTCACATTACCTTTCATAATCTCACATTAAAAGGGCTGTAGAACTCCCGTGAGACTCTGGAAGGCATTTCCACCAGCTACAACTCTAGCAGATACACTGAGGATCTTGGTTTGTAATAGGCAGACGTTGCCCCTGAAAGAGATCAATGCAACTATCCTGGAGAGAAGATGGAGAACTGCCATACTTCTCCCCACAGGTTGTACCTATGAGGGTTTGAACCCTCAATGGCTGCACCCTGAAATTCTACACACCTGTTCTCATGCTCTCTTTTGAGGTAACCCACTTCAAAAACACTGACTTTTTTTTTCAGCATTACTGCTCTCTACTTTCCTCATCAGAAGCTTCCATTTAATATCTGGGGAATCTGATTCTTAGAAAATGAAAGACAAGTGGCAGAAGGGGCTTCGCAAGAGAAGGCTGCCTCCTGAGTGGTGTCAGCGTGCAAAGCAAAGCATGGTATGCGGGGACAGAGAAGATCTGGAATAGTGGCCCAAAAAGGAGCTTCAACCTGCACCCATGTGGAGAGATAATGATTTAGGAACTGAAGAAAATTTCCTTCACGTGAAAAAAAAAAAATGTTAAAATCGGCAGCCAATTGCAAACATCTCAAATGGTGAAATGTACAGGCATTCTTTTTAAAATCAGAAAGAATGAGAATGCATGCCCTCTATCACAATTTTTTTACATAGCTTTTTTATGCATTATGTTCAATCAGTCTGAGTTATGGTGTGCCGGGCATTGTGCTAAATATTAAGGAGAAAATGGAGTGCAAAAATAGATAGGGTGCTTGAAGCTTGTCATCTGTAAGGGGGATCAATAGCTATTCATTAAATATTCACACACAGGGCACCGGGGTGGCTTAGTCAGTCAAGCAGCCGACTCCTGATTTTGGCTCAGGTCACCATCCCGCAGTTCGTGAGATCAAGCCCCACATTGGGCTCTGTGCTGACACAGAGCCTGCTTGGGATTCTCTCTCTCCCTCTCTCTCTGCTCCACCCCTGCTTGTGCTCTCTCTCTCTCTCTCTCAAAATAAATAAACATTAAAAATAAAAATTGTAAACAATAGTCGTACACAATATGTAAAATTGTACTAGTGGTAAATGCCACAACAGAGAGCTACATGGATGCCTTGAGCATGTGATTTGAGCATTTGACACAGGGCAAAGGCTTCTCTGAGGAACTGAGTGCAGAGCACAGAAGGAAAGATGTTAGCAGTCTGCTAAGTGAAGAGGAGTCCATGAACAGTGAGTAGAAATGCCATGTGATGGCAAGGTCGAAGGCTGGTGGGGCTGGAGCTTGGAGAGGTGGAGGGTAGTGTGGTCTGCAGCTGGTGAGGTAAGTGAGGACCAGTTTCCATGGATTATAAGTGGTGGAAGGGAGCTGTGCCATTTATTATGGGAGGAACAGGAAGATACGGACTGTTTTTAGGGATCCAGATAGCCTGGTCATTTCAGGTTGAAAAGATCATCTAGCCAGGGCCGTGGGTAGACTAGAAGAGCTAGAGAAGGTGGGTAGATGTGTAAGGAAGCTGCGGTCTCAAGGAAGATGTGACACAAGCTTGGGCAAAAGTAGTGGTGTTGCTATAGTAAGAGAAGAGTGGGCAGGTGCAAGCAGTGGGATGGCACGTGGAAACAGAATTAAGGGAAAGAATATTGAGGGGGCATAATGCTCACATTGACTGGAAGTACAATATTTACCTAGAAAATCAAAGATCATCAATCCTAATTTTTTAAAAATTATTACGAGTTCAACAAAAGGCAAGTAAGATCTAATTTTATATGAAAATCTTATATTTCAGCACCAAACAGTTGTAATGAGAAATTAATGCATTCATAAACAAAATAATATAAAACACCTAAGTAAGACGTGTAAAAAAACAACAACAAAAACAGAAAAAAAGGAAGAAACTGAAAATTTTACTTATTGCTATAAAAGAAGACCCAAATAAATAGGAGAAAAAAGCATATATGATATTCCTTAAAAGGAAGATTAATATATCAACTTTCTGAAAACTGATTTATAGATTGACTATCATACCAATGTCATATATACCACAATAAATTCAAAAATCTTGATAAAACAATTTGGCAGTTTATCTGGAAGCTAAACAGATAAATAACTTAAATTTTTGTTGTTCGTTTTAAATTGTTTTTATTTATTTTATTTTTTAAGATTTTTTTAAAATTTATAAGCAATCTCTACACCCAACATGGGGCTTGAATTCGCAACCCCGAGATCAAGAGTAGGATGGGCCACCAAGGCCAGCCAGATGTCCCGTTCCACAATGTTTTTAAGTAAAAGGATGTGGAGGAATTTTTCTTCTGAATATTGAACCTTCTAAAGCTACAATCATTAAAAAAAATTAAATATGTGATACTGGTATAAGACTCAACGAACATTTTAATGGGAACAAGATACCACCTTGGAGCAGATGGCAGTATCCAATAAAAGTACCATCACAACCCCATGGAGAAGGAGTGGTGGATGTAACAAATGGGGTTGGATTTAACATTACAGTTTTAGGAAAGACTCCCAGAGGGGTCTTGTTTTGAGCCATGACTGTTGATCGAAATTATCACAGTAAGAACACAATATTCATGAATTTTCTAAGTTTGGAATCATGCACTAGAGACTCAAACTCATCAAACTCTTTCATGAACCGTTATCAGTAATAAAGTTTAATCCTTACCCCCAACACTTTTCTTAGAGAATAGAAGGTAGGAAACACCATATTAGAAAGAGGTTTTGTAATATTCCTTCTCAGCTGTAGGTATTACCCAATTTGGTTATAAAGTGTGATGAGTCTATAAATTGAATACATACTTATCTCTATGGGGCCCCCAAATATTTTTGTCCAGTACATTCTTAATAGTTTTTTATTCTTTAGATTTTTTTAAGTGGTCCCTTGAACAACTGATTCAGAAGTATGCTGGCATACACACATATTTAAGGATATTTGGTGTATTTAAATATTACTCAATGGGAAGAAACAGTAACATATTTTCTCTCTTCTCTCTCAGCCTGCAGTGACTAATTCATTCCTGTAAAACATTCAGAGTAATATAGCTAAAAAGAAATATCTAAAGTTTATGAATATTTCAGAATGTTTCTAATTTTGTTTCCATTTCTTATGAGACCTACCATTTCTAAATTCATTAAACTTAGTGATTAAACAGTAAACGTCACACTGGCCTTGTGAAGGGAAAATGCAGCTCAGAACCACAACAGTTTAATTCGCAAGGCTTTCCCGAGAATGTGTGGTCAGGCACCCTGACATGTGTGGTGTAGACTGTGAAGAACCACAGTCAAGGGTTATGCGAGTCTCCACGCTCTTGTCCAAGCCTCCTTGACCAATGTAACCCCTGGTCTTCTCTGATCATGGGTTTCTTGTCCAACCTAAAGCCAAAATGATTGTTCTGTGAGAAATGCCAGGATCTTGTGGGAATCAAACCAAATCTCCAGTCTTGGTCTCTGGCATGACATCTTCAACCATAATCCATAGACACAGGTCTTTCCAGTTTAAAACTGGGTAATCACAAACCTGTTTTTGGCAGAGGAGAGGGAAGGAAGTGGAGGACACTGGTCACAGGAGTGGCTTCAATGCCAGTGCTAATTTCTAATTTTAATTTAAACCAAAAAAAAAAAAAAAAGGGAGGTTTCCAAGGGTTCTCACTTTTTTGACACTTTAAAGATGGAGAAAATGGTTAACATTGATGAGTTTCATCAGACTCGGGCCATTCTCTTGCACAAGAAAATTTCTATTTGGGAAAATGAAGAGTAAAAACCAGCCCTGGGAAAGTCACTGCTTTCGGTCATAGGAAAACAATGACATATTTCCATTCTGGCCTTAATATGGAAGAGAAAATTTGATTTCCAAGTTATAAGAATTTTATTATATTACTTGATCATAGCAGGTTAAAACCTCCACTGAGAGGTATAAAGATTCAGGACAATGACATATGTCAGCCTTTAAGCTCTCCTATCAAAGGTTTGGTCACTCTGCATAATTAATCTCTGTTCTTAGCAAAGGCCTGGGTAGCTCATTGCTCAGTAGCAATCCCTTTGAACCGGTTCCCCTTTTCAATTGATTTGGCTAGATTTGGTCTAGCGTGTACTATTCAGGTGCCATCCGTTCTATAAAACCCCTGCTATTCATTGATCTCTGACTCTACGCCATGCATTGAGCTAGGGTTTTGCATACATTATTTTGTTCAATTATCACCACATTTGAGTAGGTTTTATAGTTTCCAATTCACAGATTTAAGAAAAAAATAGCCAATAGTGGTTTTGAAAAGAAAGTAAGTGGCTTTGTCTACTGGATTCACCCATTCATAATGAGGTGATTGATAGGTGGTAAAAGATTTAAAAACGCTAGCTACTTCTCTAAACAGGTGCAGATGACAATCTTAGAACAAATGTTGCTCATGTGAAGAATCACTGGCATGCCTTCCTAAGTTAGAGAATGGTAAGGCCAGTAAGGTACCCTTGCTTAGGGGATGGTTCAACAGAAACTTCTGGGCTTGACTGAATCCACTCACTCGCAGGATGGCTGCTGGTGTAGTGACCACAGATAATAACCTCCACACTCTCTTTAAGACTCTAGGTGTGGCTGATGGTAATGGTGGGTGGGGGTATAATGCTGAATAAGTGGAATGGTGGCATGAAGCTCTGAGTCCAGTGATGACCAATGGAGCTGCCTGCCCAGGCAGTGACATTGGAACTCTAAGATGAGAGAAGCCTTGAAGAGTGGACCCATCAATAAAGGCATCTTGCAAGAGGTGGGGTTTGCCCCGGCCCTGAAGCCTGCTTTATCTGGAGCAAGACATCTTGACTCTAACTGCCTTTGACAGCAAATCAACTATCCAATACAATAAAGATGGCTCATAAGAGTGGGCTCATAGTGCTTTGGTGCCAGGGCTCCAGCTCTGCCTCTCGCAGTTTCTCTCAGCTGTGTCTTCCTCTAGCTTCGGATAGCAGTATGATGACACAGCAGTTCCAGGAGCCAAACCCAGGCGAGACAAAAAACCCCAGAAGAACAGGACCTTCTCTTCTGCCGTCATTCCCAGAACTCCACCAGCAGAGATTTCCTTATAGCTCATTGACCATAATTGTGTCACATGCCCAATATTACACCTACCTGTGGCAATGGGAGGGAGATTACCCTGATTGGCTTGTACCAATTAGGATTTATTCTTGGAGTGGGGTTAAGGTGGTGTTGGGAGGGGGTGACTTTTAGAAAATAATGTGGGTTCCTTTAGAAAGAAGGACCAGAATGACATTTGTGCTGTAGGCAACTGAGTATAATCATACACATCATTTGTTTTACACAATTAGTATAAGGAGAAGATATTCTGACCAGGAGCAAAAGTGAGGTTGTCTCATTCAAGGGGGAATGATTCATCGGGCTGGAGCTTGAAGGCACGATGGGGTGCTACAACTGCAGAAGAGGGTGGAATCTGGGCTGATAGTGTCCTCAGCCTGGAGCATTCCTCAGAACCCTTGACGTGAATGCTTCATGTGCCTTAAGTGCATTTCTCAGGCGCTGATGTATCTCTAGTTAATTGACGTTCTGCTTGAAGTTACGATGGGTATTTTGGATAATGAACAGTTGACAAAATGAAGACAGCTCATATCAAATAGGCTAAAGAAACTGTCGGAGTTAAGAAATCAGTCAGTTTTTGCCTTCATTCTAATGATCACTGCCAAGTTGCATGAGGACAGGTGATATTTCTGCATCTTCTCCCTCTTCAAGGGAAATGTGTGGTCACCTCGTTCTCTGGCGGTCTGGTGACAGCAGTCTTCGCAGTTGGAGTCAATGTGGTACCTTTCCAGTTACTTTTTGCTTTGAACATGGCACCGCTTTAGTGCTCCCAGGCACAAACAAAACATGCATCCAATGAAGGAAAGGGGACACTGTTGCTGCCTTGTATTCATGTGGTGTGTGGTTTGGACTGTGTAGAGAGAATGGATGGGGTGGACTGCTTTGAGCGGCTGAAAACCTGGATGACAAAAAGTTAGTTATTATATTAGAAAACTTCTGATTTCCCAAAATGCTTCATCTGACTCTCTTACCAACTGTGAGAGAAAAGGAGGGAAAGTTTTCCCAAAGGAATCCAAAGCCCATAGCAGACAGGTAGATTTTCCATGTGCGCACAATTTGTAAATCATGAAGCCGATAGTAGAATTCAGGTCTACCTTGACTCTGCCCTGGGATCTTTTAGTGACTTCTCAGCAATGAGCTGAGGCAGATGTATTAGTGATCTGTCGCTACGTGGCTAATTTTCCTCAATAATGACTTAAACAATATTTATTATCTCACGGTATCTGTAGGTCAGGAATCCAGGAGCAGATCAGATGAGGGGTCTGGTTCAGATGAGGTCATAGTCCAGCAGTTGACTAGGACAAGTCAAGCCCAAGGCTTAACCAGGGCTGTAGGATCTGTGTCTAAGCTCAGTCACGTGGCTTTTGACAGAAGGCCTTGGTTCTTTGCTGGCCATTGACAGGAAGCCTCAGTTTCCCCCCACATGAACCTCTCCATAGAGTTTCCTGAGTCTCCTCATGACATGGCAGCTGGCTTCCACCTGAGCAAGCGATAACAGAAAGAGCAAGAGAAGTAGCTGCAATGACTTTTATGACCCACACTTGGAAGTCACGCTCCATCATTTCAGCCGCATTCTGTTTGTTAGGCAGTGAATAAGCGTGGCCCACACTCAAGGGAAGGGGATTTAATCTTTGCCTCGTGATGGGAGGACTATCAAAGAATTTGTGGGTATATTTTGAAACCACCATAACAGTGAGGGTGCAGCCTATATCCTGACATCTGAGATGAGTTCACTGTAGAGAAATTACTAAGTTTGAAGGCATTAGAATGCAAAAGTGACAATTCACACCAATAGTAAACTCAGATGACTCAGTAGGAAACATAGTGTTGGGGCGGGGGTTGGAATTTGACTAAGGCTTATCAGTAAAAAATTTCAATTATGTTGATTCCATAGCTATGGATGAGTGAGGAGAGAAAGCATCTCTCCAATGTGGGATGGTGGGGAGCGGGTGAAATTCCTGCAGCCCCGTAAATACTCGCTATTATAATCAGAATAACACTTCGTCCCTATTTCTGCTGGCTGTGCGGCCACCGAGTACCTAGGTTTCTGTCTCAGGAGAGACACTTTCCCCATGATGAGAAATTACAAGATTTACAAATTTTTTCTTTTCTTTTTTTTTTTATTTGAGTTTTTATCTTAATTCCAGTTAGTTAACATAGTTTCAGGTGTACATTGCAGTCATTCAACAGTTCCAAGATCTTTTTCTAGTGCTGCTGACCTTTGAACCACCGGGGAGGAGGGGAGGGGCGCTGACCTCCCCCTCCCGCACAGTCAGAACTTCATGTATAACTTTTTGTTCCCCAGAAGCTGAACTACTAATAGCCTGTATTACTGATAACCCAAACTGTTGATTAACAAGCATTTTGTGTGTTACACATGTTAGAGGCTGTATTCCTACAGTAAAGTAAGCTAGAGACAAGAAAACGTTATTCAGAAAATTATAAGAGAAAATACGTGTACAGCACTGGACTGTATTTATAAAGAAAACATCCACTCATAAGTGGACCCAAGCAGACCCAACTTGTGTTGTTTCACGGTCAACTGGATGCTCTTAGCAGTTTCCGAAGTTCTGGAGGGAGCCTGGCATTCGGGGACCTGAAAGGCCAACACAGAGTGGTACCCTCCCCCCTCCCCCACAGCAGCCCCAGTGAGGGCTTTCAATCCAATGGTTTCCTCCGTCCGGGGAACCTCGAGAGAGCTGGCAAATACTCTGAACAGATAAAAGATAATTGAACAAGGAGCGAGTAGTAAACGGTGACAAAGTGCTATTTCCATAATAAGCTTATCTGAGTAAACTTTCTCAGAGCCCCTGAGTTCCCGAGCAGGGTGTGGATTTGGCAATAGTAAAGAAACAGGCCACGCCAGGAATGTCTGGGGAGCTAATGAATGCCCCTGAAGTGGTTGACGTTCCTATCTCTGCTTTGGATCCCTGCCACCTTGACGCTAATGTCAGCCGGTGTTTAATTGGCAAACAGGGCTTCAAAGAGTTGCAGGGCCCTGCTCCCAGGGCCCTGGGGCCTGTTAATGTTTAATTGTCATGTGCAAGGGCCCACTAGCTCTTGGTAGATTTGGGTGTTTTATTGCACTTTGAAAAAGCAGTATTATGAGTCTCCTTCTTGCTCCGTGGGCATTTTTACAGACATGCCTTAGGGTCACATGTTGCCTAATCTAAACTATGAGTAGCAAAGGCACCCGATATTCAGGAGGGGTAGTAAGCAAGTCACCTTCGAGCTGGAAATACTCTAGATTTACTACATTTGCCCTAAAATCAAGAAGTATCCAGGGAACATCTGGAATGTCAACAGAAAAAATTAAATGGGTTAGGGATGGCGGGGGGAGTGGGGAGAAGGAAAAGTCACCGATGTGCAGTGACTGAAGGGCCAAAATGATACAATTCTGCCATTGAGTGGTGGGAGTGCCTGCTCTCCTTCAAGCCAGCGCTGGTACTCATGGCCCTGCGGAAAATGCAGTTTCTGTGTGTGTTGTGTTGTGTTTTTTGGGTTTTTTAAAAAATTTCTGTTCTTGGAAAAGGCCTATTTCCTTAATTACTCCTGTAATTTAAAAAGTCAAAAGAGACTGTCTTAATAAGATTATATAACCTTCATCTAATTACAGAGGGAAGAAGAAATAACAGAAGACAAATACATTTTCCCCCAAACTACATGGAAATTGCGAATACAAGAGTAGCTTCCAACTTCCCGACGTTTGAAAAGCTCTACTTTGAATTGAATATGAGTGATTTCTTTGAATTTTCAACTCAGTTCTATTTAATTGAACACATCTTCCTTGAGTGCTTACTAAGTGTTCCCATCAAATAATTTCTTTAGGTTTGAATTAGTGGCCTTTCCAGAAAATGTTTCTTTTGCTATACCGTGGAAATGTATCAGATTGTTGTTTTAATTATCTTTTTGCTGATTGTGAATATCTCTCTAAGGAAGAAATGTAAGGAAAAATCTCTAATTACACCATTTATATCAGAATGGGAAAGCGTATATTTATCTCGTTTGGTAATTATGTATGTCGCAGCTAAAGACTGAACATCAGCTAATGTCGATATTAGCCAGAAGGTTCTGGTAAGCATCAAGGAGTAGGTGAATAATAAATAAAAAAGGATACAGCAAGTAGAAAGCATCTATATCCTCTATACGTTTAGATTAAATGAAAATCTCTTTGTTCTCCCTTTTTGCTCGTTTCTGCTCCCTAAACATAGTCCAGTTTTTCATACCAGGGTCTCCGAGAAGCGTGCTACGTTGCCGAATCACGCCTAGAAGCATGTTTCAGGGCTGCTCAGCATCTGGTCAGGTTCTAAAGGCCACAACACTTCAAGTCTATCAGAGGACTTAATCTCTTCTCTCTGGTTATCTTGTTTGCCTTAGTCCTTAGTCCTTCCGTCTCTACTGCTGACTTAGCGATTCCCCTCCTTTGCCAAGAGGAAAGCAGACAGCGCCCTCCAGCACCCTGAAATTCAGTCGTGTTCGGGGTTCCTGGCCCCTGAGCTCCAGCCTCTTCTGAATGCAGATTCAGGAATAACCTATTATGCACAAAGCATGTGCCCTCCAAATCCATATGCACAGTTAATTAGTTTAGAGCCCTAAAATGTTATGTGATTCCTTTCTTAATAGAAATGAGAAGCGGTAAAGACGAGAGGCCTTTATTCACACTTTATCAGCTATTTTAAATTAAGGGGTATATTATCCTCTGGATAGGTTTACAGGAACACCCATTGTGCACCTCACTCCTATTATCATTAATGGCGGTAAATGCATGCACGCACAAGCAAAGCACTCTGGGGTTTACACAAGAGGCCACTCTCTTCCTTCTATTATTAACAATTCCTGCTGCACATTTCTTAAATATCTGCAAAATGAAACAAAACATTGTTCAGGATTTAAAGACTATCTGGGTATATGTTTTCCAAAGGAAATTGGAATGGTACATTACAAAGGTTTGCAAATTTACTTTATGATAGCAAATGATTATGATTGCTGCTCACCCTCCAGGAACCGCTCCAGAGGGGGAAGCGCGGGGGTGAGGGACCCATCTGAGGTTTTCCAAGTCAGCACAGTATAAGGCTCTGCTAGCGGGGAATTGACACCTTTGGCCTGTTGACTATTTTCTTGCGCTATTGACAAAGCCAGGATGAATGGGCGACAGAGACAGAAAAGTGGGAGAATAGACCATCTTGCCAATTACAGGGAAGAAGCTGTTATCTATCCCTCCATTCGTTTATTTATTCACCCGTTCTTTGCTCCATGTATGGGTTAAACAGCTACCGTGTGCCAAGCCTCTTCTATGAGGATAGAAGAGTGAGGAGGAGAGATTAGGTCTTTGCCCCTGGGAAACTCACAATTTTCAGCATGGTAGAAATTAAACAATTAATTGCACAGTTAGTTGTGTTATGATTGCCAAGCAGGAGAAGCATAGGGAGCAACAAAGGACTTGAATGAGTGGAGGGGAGAAGCAGGACAGGCACCTGGAGGGATAAATACATGAGCTTCACTTGAAGGAAGCTCAACAGTCATCCCTGTGATGGTAGATAGCTGAGGAAGGCCAAGCGGGAGGGACAACATGTGCAAAGGCCCAGAGGCAGCTGGGATTCCAGTTCTGGCTCCGCCTCTCAATAAATAGTAGTAACGACGACTGGTGCCTCCTTGCCAAACACCCTCCAGAAGGATGCTTTTGCGTTCTTCTCCCTGCTGAAATAAAAGGCACATAATGAGGGCTACCATGTGCCATGAATCAGTTTGCCATGAATCCAAAGCTGGACTCCAGCCAAGGAAACTCTTAGGGTTTGGATTATAAAACTAGCAGAATCCTTGCTAACTCTTCCTACCCCTCCCCACCCCAGAGACACGGGACAGGTCATCTTTGTGTTCCTTCTGACGGGGGTCAACCTCTGACGGGTGGGTCTCATAGCTCTGTACCTGTGCTGCTCAACTCGTCTGTGATGAAGGACCCGATTTTTAAAACCTCTGCTGTGAATGGATACTTTTATAAAGTACAATAAAAATGCATTCCTGGGGAAATGATCATGTACTTTGATATCACAACGTACCAATTACTATAAAATTTTCTAGAAACTTACGCTCAGTTTCTTTACTAATCTCCTTATGCTTCGACAACAAATAGTTTGCACAGCAGGCCTCCTCTTAGAGATCAGGACTGGCCCTAGCCTTCAAATATTGCCCCATGGATCCGTATAAGCCTGTCATCTGGGACTATATCTACAACTCTTGAAATTATTGACATTTCCTGACTGAGTCACTTCTGGGACAAGAGATTTCCTTGCATGTCTCCCCACCGCAAGAAGCAGGATTTCCTTTGCTAAACTTGCATCTCTAAAACACTAAGAGGCACTTACCTTAAAGTCTGGTATTTCCAAGGCTGGCAGGGCAGTCCCCGATGTCCCCAGTTCATGATGCTTTTTCTAAAAAGACTTCAGTGTCAATGTGAGAACTAAGATTCAAAAACCAGTAGATGTGGCCGGCTGGAAAATCCGGGCTGGAACGGCTCGGCATTCATTCAGGGGCTGAAGAACTTGGGTGTTTGGAACAGGAGGTCTGGGTAACCTTGCTGGCCTATGAGTGGGCCTAGAGAAAGGCAAGTTAAGGCAATAGATGGATGGCAAGGCAGAAATGTGGTGGGGTCCCTGGCAGAGCCCTCGATAAGGGAGACCAGCCATGGGCTCTGAGTATGAGCAGTCAGGAGCCTAGTCCCTGGTCCCTGGGAAGTCAGGGCCCTGAGTAGAAAGCAGCCTCTGAGAAGTCTCAGAGAAAGAAACCCAACTCAACTCCCCTATCCCCACCTTGCTGGCTCCTCTTGCTCTATGTCCTTTACCCATGTAGAGGGCCACAATGCTCAGTTGGCATCTCATTAACTTTCTCACTCTACACTCTCCTTCTAGATTATCTTGCCTACCCACATGACTTCCATTATTTCATCAAAACCCATGACTTCCAGAGGATATCTCTTACATACATTCTCTTCCAAGCTCTAGCTTATATATCACATTAACCTCTGACCCTTTATGATGGGCTGAATAATGTTTTCCCCAAAGATGACCATGTCCTAATCTCTAAAACCTGTGAATATGTTATCTTTACATGGCAGAAGGGACTTGGCAGAAGGAATACACCCTGACTTTAGCCAATGAGTCTCATTCCACCCTTTTGATCTCCAGAGCTGTGGGGTAAATCTCTCATAATGGGTTCAGCTCAGTGTGGCGAAAAGGAGAGCATGGAAAGGTGGTGGAGAGATGAGGCAGCTAGGACCAGACCATAAAGCCTGGAAACACCATGCTAAGGACACTGCTCAGGCCACATCCTTCCCATTGGCCTAAGAAGGCAGGGGCCTTCCTTCTCCTGTCTGGGTCACCGCTTGCTTCCCTGGACTGAAGAGATGCATGTAATTCACTTAGCAATGAGTACACAGGGTATGAAAGATGACCAATCAGGTCAGATGCTGGCCATAAACAGCTGCATATCCTGGCTGGAAATTAGCTCAGCTCCTAGCCCCAGCACATGGTGGCCCTCACTCCAAGGCTGAGGGGACACCAGAAAGGAACTACATTTTACCATATGGTAAGAACAGAAGTATGGAAACACTCATCTTCTGGAGTTATCTTCATCCATTACAGGATTTTCACCTAAAGAAAGGAGGGAGCCTGGCACAGGAAAGGAGTCAGGGACCTGGGTTTGAAATCTAGTGCTACCTCTAACAGATCCCGGGACGTCGAGGAATTACTTTTCTGTCTTGGAAGTCCATTTCTTTACCTCTAAATAGAGTTAATCACACATATGCTACAAGATTGTTGTGCGGTTCAAATGAGAACAGGTCTAAGAAAGTGCTTTTTTTTTATATGTTGCTGTTTAGACCAAACAAAGCAAAAATAGCAAAATACCACAAGTCTATTACTGACAGGTTTTAGTCTTAAAGGACACAGACTTTTTTTGGCCCACTTTAGAGACCATTCACTTCTCATCAAATAATGATTGAAGCCCTTCTCTGAACAGACTTCTATGCATTCCAAGAATTGCTCTTATGTACATACTTTCAGAATATCTGTTATTGTCCATTGTGTCAAAGGATGTCAACAGTACATCTCTCATCGGGACCCATGACTGAGTTTGGTGCCCTCTCCATCTTCTTCCTTGGTGTTCTACCTGAGCCATCCCTAAATTCTTCCTCTGGCATCTTTTTCCGAGTCCCCCTCACCCGCAGCTGTAGCCATTGCCACTGGTTTTAGCTCAGCTTGTCTAGAGAGTGCAGATAAATGAAAGCAGGTCTGTCTACTAGAGGGAGCTGAGTACCCTTGTGCTTGTGCCCAGTTAGGTAAGGCACTTGAACTTTCCCAGAGGACTTGCAGAGTCACAGTGTCTTCATCTCAACGGGTACCTGTCATGTAAGGAGTCCAGGTCCTGGGGTAGCCAATGGCGAAGTTATTTGCGGGTGAAGTGATGATAAAGGAGCTTCTCTGAGCACTTTTCATTCACTATCATCTTCTGGAAGAGGTTTGCATATACTATCAGAGTCTCTGCATTGATCGTTCAAGTTCAGTTATCTCACTGGCATGATTGGGATTATAACAGAATAATATTCTTCTTTCAGGACTGTGAGAAGGAACAGATTGAGATGATGATGTACAGGAATCCACTTTGTAAACGATGAGCTCCCATCTATTAGTGAGCTAGAGCTAGAGCCAGAACAATACACCACAGGCTGGGTGGCTTAAATCACGGAAATTTATTTTCTCACAGTTCTGGAGGCTGGACGTCCAAGATCAAGGTGTCAACAGGGTTGGTTTCTGGTGAAGTCTTCCTCCTTTCTGTGTCCTCATATGGCCTTCACATGGCCTTCCCTTGATAGGCACACGACCCTGGTGTGTCTCCTTTTGCTATAGGGATGCCAATCCTGTTGGATTAGGGCTCCCCCCTTATGATCTCATTTAACCTTAATTACCTCCTCAAAGCCCTCACAAAGAGTGCTAAGGATTCAACATATGGATTTAGAGGGAGACACAATTCAGTCCGTAACACCCAGTGTTCATGCAGAACAATATTATTATAATGTTCATCTTGGAAACAAACACAAATAAGTCACAAATTTTTTTCCAAAGTGAAATCTTTGGAAAGTGAATGATTAGTAGGAACGTTTCCAGAATAAAATTACGTTGTGCCCTTTCATCTCTTTATGCACCCGAATTCCAGCTCTACATCCAGCCCATATCAGACTGCATTTCTTCATTACAAATACCCCTTGGAGATCTGTGCAGTCACTGAACAGGAAATCATTTCCCCAGGGAGACAGCTGGTCCTGGCCTGAGCTCAGAGCTTTCTCAGCTTCTGGGCTGTGAGCACAGATGTGGGCCCTGGGCTTCCCAGAGTTTTCCTCTCACCAGCTTCTCACCTGGAGCTCTGCCCTGGAAGAACGCAGTTTCTATCTGCAGCTCAGCATAACTCACTGACTGAGAACAATCCTGTCCTTTTCCCTGAAAGCTTGCCCCATATTGAAAGGCCCAAATTAAAAAAAAAAAAATTCTTTTGAATAGAAATGTCATTTTGAGTGATTTTCTATCAGGGGCCATCTCATCCATTCACCATGCTGTGGACTGTAGAAGAGACTCAGGGGGCAGACCACTGAGGGTGGGAGGAACCTTTTCCAGAACAGGAAAGTAAGATCCCTGTTCTTGCTCAGCCTGGGCATGAAGAGGAAATGAGTCAGAGGCTCCTATGAAGCAAACAGCAGCAGGAATGGAACCAAAATACCTATTATTAAGGATAACTCTTGATTGAACTAAACTTTTTTATTTCAATGCTTCTCCTGGTCCTAAACAATTTCCAGTAAAAAAAAAAAAAAAAAAAAAAAAAGGAGTTTATAGACCAGAAAAGGGACAAGGCCCTTCTCATATTCACTTGGGGCTGCTTAGCCAATTCATTCATCCCCTTGTCATGAGGCAAAGTGGGTCTGGGGGCTGAAGGAGAGAGGTCAAGTCTTCCAACCCGGAGCTGGGGATCGGTGGAGACAGAAGCTGGAAGGAGCTCAGTAGAGAGCCAACCCTCCAGTGTGTCCTATGCTGGGCGTGGAGGGGTGGTGCCCTGGCTTAAATTGCATTCTCTGCACTTCTGATTTATTGTTACCATTTCTCCATTTTCTTCCTGTAGGTATCGTCATGCATTTCTTTACCAATGGCAACAGAACAGGAATGCTAGACACTGGGAATGCAGAGGTCACCGGAAGACATCAGGGCACTTGAAATCTGGAGGAGGAAACCTAAGAGCTGGGTGGGGACCAGGTTTGGTTTATTCAGCTGCTTAAATATGTCACTGAGGACTCAGTTCTCTGTTTTATGAACCACAGCCTCTATTTCAACCTGAAGCCCTTGTTGGCTCACAGTTGTTGCCAGTAGTAAAGGGGGTCTTGTCCATATGCACAGGAGAGAGAGAAAGTCTCTTCTCAAACCATAAAACTTCCATGGGGCCAACTTAGATGCATAACCCTGGCCCTGTCACTACTGGCAGTGCAATGCCATCCTGGGACCCAATGACATCACGATCCCAACTCTTGAAGGAGTCAGAGGTACCACTATGGACTGAGACAAGCCGGAATTCTTAGATGAGTGTGAAACCACATTGCTGCTCCACGCTGGGAAGAGGGGATGGGGCTTTAGAAGAAACCATTGCACAAACCAGACCAGAACCAATTCTTTCTGTTACTTAATCTTGCTTGAAATTGGCATGCACACAGTTTATTAAAAATCAACTAGTGCCAGCATATTTATGACAATGAAACAAAAATACAACTTTCTCTTTTCATTGTTTCTCTTTGGATATAACACCTTGCCTTGTCTTAAATTATACACTTACACTGATTTTTTTTTCCCTGATGAACACATTGATACATTATCGATTAAATTTCCCTACTAGCAGGTGAGGATTTATCTTCTTACCCTTTTCCTTCCCACTTTCCCACTCTTCTACATCCCCTTCCCTCCCTCTATTCCAGGCATCAAATGTCTACCACCTGTGGGCCAAATCCAGCCAGCAGGTTGTGTCTGAGATAACAATGGTTTTCACATTTAAAGAGTTATAAACATAAATATGCTAAAGAGATGGTAGATAGCCCACAAAACCTAAAATATTTATTGTCTTGCCCTTTATAGGAAAAGTTTATTAAATGCTGCTCTACCCTTCTGATAGAGTAATATTAAAATTTTAGCAAAATCAAAAATGATTTTTTACATTGTTATGACTAAGTAAACATTGCTTATTATAAGCCCAAGTCATGCACTGTGATAATATTCCCTTGTACATTTTTAAAAATCTGGTCTTAATACTTGTACTGATGTTTGACCGGTCCAGTTCTTTAACTCTCTTCAGTCATTGCCAGGCTCTAGCAAATGTATTGAATGTCTATTAACATTACTTTTTAAAATATAATTTATTGTCAAATTGACTTACATACAACATCCAGTGCTCATGTCAACAAGTGCCCTCCTCAATGCCCATCACCCATTTTCCCTCTCCCCCACCCCCTGTCCACCTTCAGTTTGTTCTCTGTATTCAAGAGTCTCTTGTGGTTTGCCTCCCTCCTCTCTCTTTCTAACTATTTTTTCCCCTTCCCTTTCCCCATGGTCTTCTGTTAAGTTTCTCAAGATCCACATTACTGTTTAAACCCCAGAAGTGTTTCGTATCATGGGCCAATGTTTGTGTTCCCCAAAGTCCATATGTTGAAGCTCTAATCCCTGATGTGATGGGATTTGGAGGTGGAGGCTTTGGGAGGTAACTAGCTCAGGAGGGTGGAGCCCTGGTGAATCAGATTAGTGCCCCTACAAGAACGGAAAGATAATCTTCCTCTTCTGTGTGCCTTTTTCATTCTATTTTTATCTAAAAAAAAAAACTTGTTGAAATCTATTACCTGCTTAATATTTCCATTCCTGTTTTCTTTGTCATTGTGGGTTTATACTTGTTTTTTCTTCCTTTGTTGGTATTTTAGCTGGAGGAGAGTTCATCAAAGCCTATATGTAAGGGATAAATACGTATATCTGTTGGTCTCTGCACTCATGGAGCTCAGAGCCTGGGAAAAGTGGGCTACTTAATAATCAAATAAACGTTACAAACATAAAGATGGGATTGTGACCAAGAAAGTTCTCTGAAGGAGAGAAGTTCAGGGGCTGTGAGTCTCAGCTGAGAGATACTTGGCTCAGGAAGTTGGAGACAACTTCCTGACTGAAGGGCAGAACACTCGAATGGATTAAAATCTACAGTTAGTTGGATAAAATGGTTACCGTTGGGTCCCCTAGAGTCTTACATAGGCTGGACAAATCCATATTTCTTCATCAACAGACATGGCTCTGGTGTCCTCTGAGCTTGGACTCTGTCCTATAGACACAATTCAGTTTATCAGCACATGTAAGACTGAGCTTTGTTCTCCAAGCTCAAGGTTAACGTATAAACCAACACTTCTTGAGCCTCACGATAGGCCCCAAATTGTGCTGTTTCTCAAGAATTTATTTCATGAAATGCTCATTATAATTTTATGATCTAGTTAGGTCCTCATATTATTTTTACGTCATTTATTTATTTATTTTAAATGTTTATTTATTTTTGAGAGAGAGAGAGTGACAGAGTGTGAATGGGGAAGGGGCAGAGAGAGAGGGAGACACAGAATCTGAAGCAGGTTCCAGGCTCTGAGCTGTCAGCACAGAGCCTGATGCGGGGCTTGAACCCATGAACTGTGAGATCATGACCTGAGCTGAAGTCGGCTGCTTAATCAACTGAACCACCCAGGTGCCCCAATTTCTACTTTATAAATAATGAAATCAGGAGTTAAAAAAATGAAGTATCTTATCAAAATATCTTCCTTAAGTGATGGGGCCAGAAACTGAACCTCAGTCTGTTTGAATCATAAGATTATACTCTTAAAAATGGAGAACAAACAGAGGGTTACTGGAGGAGTTGTGGGAGGAGGCATGGGCTAAATGGGTAAAGAGCATTAAGGAATCTACTCTTGATATCATTGTTGCACTATATGCTAACTAACTTGGATGTAAATTTTTAAAAATTAACAAAAAATAATAAAATTAAAAAAACATTATACTCTCAACCACTAAGATACATGGTGTCCCACTTTTAGGGGAGCAGTGATATGCTGGATGCCCTGAGCACACACTTACACTCTGAATTTAAAACCAACACAATCTCTGCCCTGACTCAACCCTATAAGGTAGAAGGCATCTGCGTTCATACAGATGAACCACAGGTCTCAGGAAAATGTTATCAAAATGAACAAGGATTTTTCTCTATGTGCACAGAGCCTGAGAAGGCATTAGAAAAATGAGGACTTTTCTTCTTACTGCCCAAAGCTCTGAGTTGGTTAATGAAATTGATGGGTTAGGGCCCTCTGGTCCCTGAGGTTTATTAGTCCGATCTTTGAGCTGATCCAAACTGTAGGCCCTCCAAACAGCAGCCACAAACCACAAGGCTGAGGCCCCACCGATCTCCCTACTTTGGGAAGGCCCCCCAGGACAGACAGACCCCATGGCCTCAGGAAGAGTTATGCACTTTGGCATCCTGTAGTGAAAGGAACAGGCATCTTCCCTCAGCCAACTGCCCTCAACACACTGAAAACATGATTCATGAGAACTATTTCTTTCTTCAGAGGGACCCTCTGGCTTTGCTTTGGGCGCAGGAATAGGTTGGCCACAATCAACTCCCCTGAAGCAGTGGTTTCCCCACAACATAACTCTTCATTCTGAGGACAATGGCTGTGCTCAGTGTGGTAAAGGGGAAGTTTAACCAAAGGAAAAACAGCCCACACTGATAAAACATCACTGTTATCAACAGACTGCCAGGCGTGAGAGCTGAAGCACCCTGGCCTTGCAGCGACTTTGGGAGCACCCTTGGTTTGTGTTTCCCAACTAACTGGCCCCCAGCACAGATGTGTCCCTCTCTCCCCCAGAACCACTGGCAATGCCAGAGTTCAACCAAGTTGGCCTTTTAAACTTCTACTTACTCTCCAACTCTCCTGCATGCCTCACATAATTACACTTACCAAGGTTCACAGTTACACGTTTACCAAAGGATATGACGCTCACCTTTCTGGAGGCAGCCTTTGTGGCACTATGGAAGCCACTTATGACTTGGAGTAGCTTCTGGTGTTGATTATCGCATGCCTATTATATGTCAAAGAACTGTATTCAATGCTTGTATTTGTTCTCGCATTTAATCTCCACCAGACTCTATCAGGAGAACAGTAATTGTCTATTTTTAGAAATGGGTTCAAAGGATTAAGCTAATTTCTTAAGGTACCATACATAGTTACAGAGCAGGATTTAAACCGGGGACTTCTGATGCAGAGGAATGTGCTTAGGCTGTCATGCAAATGTCCCTATCTATTTTAATACGTGAACCAGGTCTCCGGGAGAAAAGAGAATGGAAATCACATATGTTCTGGTATGGAATTCGGAAAGATCTTCAGTTTCCCCTAAATCCAAAAGTATAAAGTTTTCCTGATTAAGAAACAGAAATGCCTACGTTTTAAACATCCAAGTGGGAAGCATAGCCCTTCTAGCTGACACCTTCCCTTGCACGGAGACCTTTAAGTGTGAAGATGGAATAATGTGGGACAGGAAGTGTATCCTTTCTTCTCAAAGGGGAAGAGTAACCTAGGGCTGGGTCTCTAACCCCACTCTCTGCCCAGCCAATGAAGGTGGGTACCAGGGAGGTCTCTGAATCCCAGAAGACCACACCCCACCCCTCACAGGTTAGTGTTTCCTCATCCTTCCAGAGTGAAAGTCACTCACTCTGAGAGCAGGAGAAACAGGAGGGACATCCTGTCACCCAACAGTCTTCTCCTACCTGAACCACTTCATGGTATAAAAGGAATACCTACCTCAGATAAGCATAATTTCCTAATTGAATTTATTAGACTAAGTAACTAAAGGAAGATTCATTTTTGATGTGCTGCAGGAGTCACACACAGAGATTGCACAAAATGATCTTTAGGAATATGGGGAAATATTAGAACATCTATTTACTCCCTCTTTGAGGTTTTTATTTGATATATAATTTATAATACATACAATAGATTATACAGCAAGTTAACAAGGTAGACATGAATGTTATTTATTTTAAAAAAATGAATGTACAAGTATTCAGGGAAGGATGTGATCATGGAAGTTTTTTTGTATGCTGACAAATGTATATTTTCCTAAAAGTTTTGAGACAACCGTAATCTAAAGGGGGAGACTGATGTGACTGGAGAGCAGGGCAAAATACCATTGGATGATTACAAGGTGTAAACACGATGCTTGCACCTGGTCCTCAGAAAAGGACGAAAAAGGTGCAGAAGGAAAAGACTATTAGATATTATTATTATTATTAATGGTGGTCATAGCACTGGATAAACATACTGTTTAGACATTTAAACTATCACTAGATATTATTTTCAATTATTTAGATATTGTTGTTAGTAGCACTATTTAGATAAGTTTATTTGAATTTTCAGAGTTCTCCCCCCCCTTTTCCTTTTACAGGATTTTGGAATGGCTTAAAAGCTGCATGTAGAACATTATTCCTAAGGAAAGAAGTCTCCTATACAGTGAAGGCCTGCCAATGTTGAGAGCTTCCTGCTTCCCCCCGCAGAGCCTCTCCACACTGCCCATACCTTAGGGTCTGAGGAGGGAGTGCTGGGATGGAGTGGGGTCCAACCTCACGCTTCTCTCTCTACAGTTGCCCTTCCTTCCCTTTTTCCTCCTTCAGAGAACCGGGCCTCTTCGTGGGGCCCCTTATCACCAAACTCTGCACACCTGCCGGTCATCAAAATGTCTTCTGGAGTCAATTTTCTAATATTCTGTCTGTTATCTCCTCTCTGCCTCTACCTGTATGGCCCTACTTCGGCCCACCATCTATGATTGCCTAGAATACCATGACAGCTCCCTAAGCTTCTTCCCTGCTTCCAGACACACCTCTTTTCATCAATCTTCACTCTACAGAGTAAACTTTCCAAAGTGCGCATGTGGTCCAAGTGCTCCTGTTGAAACATTCTTCCTTTGTTCCTCATTCCCTAACTTGGTAAACCATGACCTCCAGAGTCTGGCCTCAAGCCTGAGTTCCCACCACAATCTGCCATGCTGCCTGCATTCCAGCTGTACCCTATATATTTGACTTGTTCCTAGAATTTTCCTCGAGATGTTCCATGTGCCTTTCTCTTTCTTCCTCTATGGCATAACTTTCCTGTCCCATAGAGCCTTGTTCCCAGGTTTTGTAACTCAGTTCCTAGACCATGGGAACAACTGATCTGTGTGTCTACTGCACCATAGCTCTTATCACTCTGTTTTCACTGTATATTTATATAACTATCTACCCTGTTAGATGAAGAGTTCCTTGGGGCACCTGGGTGGCTCAGTTAGTTAAGCATCTGGCTCTTGACTTCGACTCAGGTCATGATCTCATGGTTTGTGGGTTTGAGCCCCAAGTTGGGCTCTGCACTGACAGCGTGGAGCCTGCTTGGGATTCCTTGTCTCCCTCTCTCTCTGCCCTCCCCCACTCATGCGCTCTGTCTCTGTCTCTCTCAAAATAAACAAATAAACTTAAAAAAAAAAAAAAAGAGCTCCTTGAGGAGGAAGAGTGTCCTTTCATTCTACTCTCTACACCAGTGCCTCTGGGCAGTTTTGAGTACCACAGTAGCTAAGGTGAATTCCTTCCTCCAGTACAGGTCTTGACTGTCTCAACGACTCAAGAGCCATGCATTTCCTCACTGAAAAGTTTAAAGTCACTCAGACAGATAATGGCCATTACTGGATCCAAAGATGATTGGCTTACTACCAACATGGTTCCACTAAGAGTTAAGAAATGCATTTTGCTTTGGAATCTAGAAACAAATCATCCTAGATAAAGCATTTGAATTCTGGTCAGCGTAGTTAGTACTCCAGGGAACCACTAACACTCATTCACAATCAGGCTGCAAGATAAAAACTTGTTTTCTGTCCTTAACCTCAACCCTCTCTTGGTGGTCCAGGGAGGCCAGGATACATGTGGGAGTGACAAACATGGTTAGAATCAGCTGGTGCATACACAAAAGGGAGATGGAAGTCAGAAATGGTGAGACACATTTCAGAGATCAACATATTCTGAGGGTCCAAGAACGAACGTATTTGGAGGAAAACCCACACCAGGTGAAGGCAGCTAGGGAGGGGCTATCTAGGATTTAAATGAATCTTTTCTGTCATTACTAGGATAAGGCGATTCAGGTTTTTCTCCTACACCAGCTGTCCTTTCCTCTCAATTCCTCTTTATATTCTTTTGTGTACTCTTTCTTCCTTCCTCTTAGTTAGTCACTCAGCCCTCGGAGGCATGCAAAGCTCCTCTCTATCTTTTCTAGAGACTGAGTGAAGGAGGAGTGATTACCACCACCTCTGGGCAGCTAGAGGAGGAAAGCTAAGGACATGAAAGTGAGCCACTTAGCTGGCTACTTGTCATGCCCAGATTCAACTGTAAGGCTTTACGCAGCTTTACTAGCAAGGACGAGGGTTGACCAATGCTCTGAAAACTATCAGCCCTGGCTGCTTCAAGAAAACAGTCTCCTTAACTCTAGCTAAAATTCAGTGGGTGGAAGACTCTCAGCTAATTTCTTCCCTCTGACCAGACCTTAGTGGCCTTATGGAATGGGAAATGATGTTAGTCTTCTGAAGGTAAAAAGCTAAAGCTACGTGCACTGAGTAGGAATGCTAGCTGAATCCTGGTATCTAGTTGGCTTTATTGAAAGCAAGAAAAGGATCCTGTGTTGGGTTTAGAACTTCAGCATAAGGTTGCATAGATTGTGCTCTTTAACTTTAGGAGATGTCATTTGCTTAATCTCTATAAGGTGATAATCACATACACTCTCATGTAAATGAATCCCCCTAGAGTTGAGTAGTGCACAGGCCATGTAAAGGGGAAGGCCTCTCACATGCCCGAGCAGTCCTGGACCTCCTGTGACATAACTCCCGTGGTTCAGTTGGATGAGCTTGATTTCTGGTTGGAAGGATACACACAAACTCTGAGGAACTTCTCCTCTAGAATGAAAATCAGGACCCATGTCTAACAAAAGACTTTTCCTGGGAGACACTGAGGTCATTTGCTTGCATAACAAAATCCAAACAAACAAGGCCTTTTTTTTCTCTTCCAGGAAATTGAAGAATGAGCTAAGAGTGGTTGAAGAGATGCATGTGAATAAAGGAATCTGTTTTCTCTGTGGGCAATAGAAGAAATTTGATGAGAAGCAACTTCCCTGATACAAGAGTAGACAACTCAAATGGGGTGCTGGTTTTTAACGACTCAGTGTTTTTTTTTTTTTAATGTCTATGTTTGAGAGAGAGAGCACAAGCAGGGGAGGGGCAGAAAGAGAGAGGGAGAGAGAGCCCCAAGCAGGTTCCATGGTGTCAGCACAGAGCCTGATGCAAGGCTTGAACTCACAAACCATGAGATCATGAGATCGTGACTTGAACTGAAATCGGACGCTTAACCGATTGAGCCACCCAGGCACCCCCAAACAAGGCAATTTAAAGAGAGGTTTTGCACTGGAATTTTTTTGGGAGAAGTGAAAGGGATAGGAATAGTTCTTATTCAGTATCTTGGAAGTGTCAGCGCTGATAGCAAGGTTCTACCACAGCCTGAGATGTGCTCGTACAAGAATATCCCAAACCATACCTCTACCCTCTATCAACCTGGGCAATTACTGATCTTGCCCCTGGGTCTAAAGAAAGCCACAGCAATCTGAACAGGAGAAGTAGGTTTGCTTTTGACTAGCATCTCCCAACCCAAACTTGTCTATAAGGGAGCATTTCCTTTTGACCTGGCTGTGACCCCTGCCCATGTCCTTCTGCTCTGCCCATCTTTATCTTTGCATTTTATCTTTTCAGTCTGGGCAACCTCTGTGTGATCTCACCTCCTCTTATGGCTTCAACTACAAGACGTAAACGGATTATTTCCACGACTGGTCTTATCTCCAGCCCAGATTCTCCTCTGAGCTCCGGACCCACAGTTCTAATCATCTGGTGGACAGTTCTAGCTGGATGTGTTATACTGTGGCTCTTTCTCCAAACCCACAAGATAAATTTATTTTGTTCTTCTGTGATCAATTGGTTCTAAACTTAGAGGTGAATTGATAAAAGAGATATGATTAGTGTCAGTCCTTAAAACCTCCATAATTCCCATTTTACAGATGGGGTAAAATGAGACCTGAGGCTGATGTATACTGAACCCAGAGGGTAAAAGTCTCATACAAGGTCACCTATACTAAATAACAGACTTGCAATCTCAATGTACATATTTATGAAGTCGGAACTTAGGATTTTTAGTACAGGATTCTAGGCTTCGGTTAGAATAATTTGTTTAACCATATTGGCATTTAACATAAGGCCATTTATTGGGCACTTGGAAATCGGGTTTAACTATCATTGAAATTATCCTTACTATGCCCCTCTGGGTTTTGGATAATAACAGTTACTGCCTCCAACCACCAACGGCAGCCAAGCAGCCTCCAGAACTTTGTGTTTCAGGTGTGTAAAGATAGGCCTCAGCAACAACAAGAAGACTATTCTCTCACTGTTCCTTAAAATTTACGTCCAATGCTTAAAATAGAAATGGTGAAGAATGCATTGCCTTAGGTAAACCGTATCTGTTTATGATAAACCAAGGTTTGCGAGAGGATATTTTAAAAAGACTCAAGACATATCTCTTTTGTACTTCAAAAGCCATTTGGTCCTGAGTCCAACAGGCAAAGTGGTTATTATGGTCCTATGTGGGAAAGGCGGGTGAGGCTGGAATGTGCCCAGTAAACATGAAACCCCATCCACAGAGCTCCACGTGCTCCCACTGCTCTGGTGAGGCTAATTGGAGGAGAGCAACCTTTTTTGAGAAAGGAAAGAAATTTCTGGATTTGAAGCAGATGTCTGGACCTTGCCGAATCTACACTGCAGGCTTTTAAAGGAAATATTGCAATAATTAGGAGTCCGGTTTGAAGTCAATGTGTTGCTGTAAAAATTAAGGATGTTTATAACTGTGGGAAGGTTCTCTTTAAAAACCCAATTCTGATTCCAATTTGCTAGCAAATTGCATCCTGGCCCCATGGAAGGAGTGATCAGGGGACCTGTTTAATAGATCAGGATCCTCCGTGTCCGATGAAGAGGAGGGTATTCGTTGATGTTGATGAAAAGTAAACATGAATTCTCATGTAGCATCCAGAATATAAACGGAATATTTTCTCAGTTGATTTACAAAAAGAAAAGGAAGATGAAAAAAAAAAAACCAAACAAACAGAAAAGAAGACTTGGCTTTCCTTGTGTGGTCTCTGGAATGGGAAATCTAGTATTTGCTGAAATCACCGTAGGTTTTCAGATATTGCTTAGTCAAGAAACACCATATTATATTCAATTTCAGCATAGTCCAGGACAAGAAATTAGAGAATATGTGGACTGACTTTCCCTGCAGTCATAGATAATTATTAATTTTGAGGGGGAAAACAATTTGACTTGCATGCACCAGAAAGGGAAAAAGTCTTAAGTTTATCAGTACGGAGTATAACACAGGCAGAAAACGCTGTAGCGAAGGGAGATCGGAGGTGGATGTGCGTGAGTGCAAAGCCAGTTTCTATTACATAGTTTTGTGACCATAAAATTTTTGAACCTTGATTCCTCAACTATATTAGGGGTAATGATACCTACTTTCATTGTTGTGTTGAGAATTGATTATAATAGGACATGTAAAGCATTTATCCTGGCATGGGCACATCGTAGGTACATAAGGAAAAAATAATTCTCCTCCATACCCATTTATACTCTGTTTATACACACTGTTTTATTTGGCAGGTTCCGGTCCTTCATTCACGTATCAGTGGGTCAGTGTCATTGTTGGGACAATACAGCTTATAGCAGCACAGAGAGGAAGGGAAGGAAACTATATTAGAGTCAACTAAGTGTTACTTAACACCCCTTCTTCTTTTTAGTAATAGAATACCCAAGTTACAGTTGGACACAGGATTTCTCAGCTAAAGACTACCTTTCCTGTTTCTCTTGCAGTGAGGTATACTGGGTGACCAGATTCTTTGTGTGGAAGTGATGATGTGCACAATTTCTACATCATGCCACTTGTCTTTACCTGTTCTTTCTCTTCTCATGCATATAAACATGCACACAATGAGAGTAAGTCGATTTTACCCTACAGATGAAGGCACAAAATGGATGGAAAGACACAAAAACAGAAGAAGCCTGGGTGCCTGGAGGACTTCGTGAAGCAGAGCTCCTTAGGCCTCTGGGAGCATCTATCCCTTCAGCCTGTTATATTAGAAAAAACAATAAAACTATTTTGCATCAGTCATTTTTATTTTGCTCATCGTTAAAGCACCTAAACACATACCCAACTATTGCGGTAATTTATCTGTACTGCGTTCTAAACTACAAATTAGGTCACATCAGTCATCTGATCCAGAAATGGCTGCAGCCCCACACTGTTCATCAGTGAACTGCATTTAGGGTATCCCAGGCATGACTGGTGACAAGATTAAGAACGGCCAGCTCTGGGGCATAGAGGACACCAGCCTAGCTGCAGGGTGGCTAGGGGCTGTTGAATAAATGGAGATAATTGTGCAGAGGTGGCTTGACACCATTTATGAGGGGCTGTGTTTGATTATGGGACCAGCTTCAGACTGTTAGGCTTAGGAAGTAATTTGGGGGACTTCTGTCTAGCCTGGCTGAATTCTACATGATCGAGTTTGATTTATCCATCTCCAGGCCTTCATCTTTTAGAGGGCCCTTTTGAATATACAAAGACACATTGAATTGGCACTGAGCATATTCTTTAAGGTCTCCCTCAAATGCCACCTGATTCTTAAAGTCTCCCTTCATTGTCCTTAATGGTCCCAGTCAGGGTGAATCGTGAGCTTTCCTATGGTCCACAACATTTAGTTGCTCATTCATTAATTCAGAGATGATTAATTTAACAGAGTTTATTGAGCATTTACTATGGGCCTGGTCAGATACTGAGAACTCAGATATGCCTAAAAATTAGCCCTCACTTTCATGGAGCATGCAGTCTAGACTCTATCAATACTCATTGCCAATGACTGGGCTTCCCCTTCATGACAGGTCTTTTGAAAGTGTTGTAAATAGAGAGAAAGCCTTTGTCTTCAGGAAGCCGATGATTTACAATTATTATTAAATACGGTCCTCATTTTAGTTCTGCCTTGTAATTATAGACAGCTATGTTATATACTTGGATCTATCTATCGGTAGATGAATTCTTTGCTAGTGGAAACTGTTGAATTTATCTATGGTCCTCTCCCCCTCCACAGAAAATATTTTTGGCTTAGTGTGTACTAAATATTCTGCGAATGTTTGTTGAAATTAAATCCATGCATCCCTTCAAAATTAGGCATCTCCATTCTAGAAAACCAAAGACGCATGTGGAGCCATTTTTAATTTCTCAATCATCATTAAGCACCATCAAACTAATTATTACCAAGGGAATTATTTTAAAACACAGAACAACCCTATCTGCTTCAATGCTCTTCCGTACTTTTCCTCTGCTAATGGGAAAAAATGGTGATAATTCATTTCTTCTCAATGTTTTCCAGAAACACTTTCTTTTGTAACTGGTAAAATTCAAGTGGTTTTTCAACTTTATTTATGAGGCAGTAACTGTGTGAGTGGTTTTTACACTTCATTTATAAGGTGGCAACGAAAGTACATGTGTCAAAGTTATTTTGAACTAATTTTTTTAAAAAATGTTAATGTTTATTTATTTTCGAGAGGGGGGAGGGGCAGAGAGAGAGGGAGATACAGAATCTGAAGCAAGTCCCAGGCTCTGAGTTGTCAGTGCAGAGCCCAACATAGGGCTCAAACTCATGAACTGTGAGATCATGACCTGAGCTGAGGTTGGATGCTTAACCGACTGAGCCACCCAGGCACCCCAAATTTGAACTAATTTTTTAAGACTATTGTAATTTCAGTACCAAAATCCACATTTGCATAAAAGTGAATAAATTCGTGTCTCAAGACACTTATTTAATCTTAACTCATTTTGCTTAGAGGAGGATAAAATTAGTTTAGAAAAATGTATCCCTATATTCTAATAAAATACCAACTAGACTAACATATTAATTTTTTCAATGTTAATTGAATAAAAATCTAACATATAGTGACACATAGAGGCCAGAGCTGTGTTGCTCCCAACCAATAAAGAGAAAGTCAAAGAACTAATCTTAAAGATTGAGAGTAAGGAAACCCTTAAAATATCATTCAGAGGGTCCAAGAAATGTCCCAAAGAAAGCATCAAATAGAAACACTTGCCTAATACTAGCCTCCTTTAAGCATGGTGCCTCTAGCAATTACCCCAAATATGAAAACCAATGACCTAACGTAGTTTTTTATTGGTGATTTAAAAAGAAAATGCAGGGTTTATTTTAGTTGGAAGAGGGATAAAAGTAAAAAAAAAACTGTCTCATTAGAGAAATACTCAATGGTCTTCTTTAAGCCAGGGCCTTAAGGCCTTTTGCTTAGATAATTAAAAGAACCTCTTAAACGACCTCCCTGCCTCCCACTCTCCCACATAAACCCTCCTGAACACTGAGGCCAGAATGAGCTGTCTAAATTGTATATTGGACACTATCACTCCTCTACTTCAAATCTAAAAACTCTCCATTACTTTCAGATATCATAAAAAGGTATACAACCGTGCTTTCCAGGCACGGATCCAGGGACCAGTGCTGGCGCATATTCGTAAGTTTTCACTGGCCCTTGGCTAAATGAGACCGAGAAGGGCAACGTGGCAGCTTGTTCATAAAGCTACAAAGAATAGAATTTATTCAACTTATTAAAAGTTCTGTTCTTTATTCTGCAGTAATATCAGTATGACTTCGGGAAACTCCTCATATTTTATGAAATAATGATCATTGGTAGTTTTTAATTTTTTTATTACATTTATTTATTTTTGAGAGACAGAGAGAGACAGAGCGTGAACAGGGGAGGGGCAGAGAGAGAAGGAGACACAGAATCCGAAGCAGGCTCCAGGCTCTGAGCTGTCAGCACAGAGCCCCACATGGGGCTCAAACCCACGAACCGTGAGATCATGACCTGAGCTGAAGTCGAACGCTCAACCGACTGAGCCACCCGGGCGCTCATTATTGGTACTTTTTAAAGAAATATTCTTAACTGGCAAATTTAAAATTTGGGGTTGACCAGAACTCTATGACCCTTTCTGCTGCCTGAGCCTCCAGTCCCCTCTCGCTGACCGTGCAGATCTCTGCCATGTCCTCCATCAGACCCATGGTCTGGGGCGCCCATCATTAACCTCCACTCCACGGTCACCCAAGCCGCTCCATGGCCTCTCATGCCATCTTCCATGTTGCACGGGAACTAAAGCTGCCTCAGGAACACTGAGACCCTTCTCTCCTGACTGTGCTTATTTGTTTCCGGAATTGGGCTGGGGCCCCACTGTCTCCACAGAGGCAAAGGAGCGAGAAGGGTAAGAGCCGTGCTGCCCATTATCTCACTTAGTCATCATGATGATTAAGTTAAGTATATACAGTTATCCTACACACTTGTACAAATTAACAAGTGGGGACAGAGGACACTCAGATCTGTACTCACAGTGCTGTGTCCAGGAAGAGGAAATCACACTCCCGTTCATTCATCTTTCTATCCCCAACATCTAGCAACGTTCCAGCACATAGAGAATATTTGATCGATGTCTTGAGAAAGTGAATAAATGATTTCACTTTTTAATCATTAAAAGTATAGTTCATTATTTTTTCTCTCTTATTTAAATGTCATATAAGTTAGATATTACACATGCTTTCCATAGCCTACTTAAAAAAATGTTTATTTATTTTGAGAGAGAGAGAGAGAGAGAGAGTGCAAGCATGTGTGAGCACACAAGTGGGAGAGGGGCAGAGAGAAAGGGAGAGAGAGAATCCCAAGCAGGCTCTTTACTGTCAGTGCAGAGCTCAGAATGGAGCTCCAGTCCACAAACCATGAGATCATGACCTGAGCCAAAATCAAGAGTCAGATGCTTACCTGACTGAGCCACTCAGACGCTCCCATAGCCTACTTTTTTTACTCAACAACATCTCATGAACAATTCTTTCAACAAAAAAATATAGATCTGTATATTATAATATTAAAGAATGAGGATTATAAAGTCATTTGGATCTACCATGGTTTAACTAACCATTACTTTAACTACATCCCGCAAATATCAATAGGTTGTTTTTCATTCTTATTTAGTTCAAAATATTTTCTAATTTCCATTATAATTTTTTAACAGAAGTAATTTACATTTTTTTCAGTTTTAAATTTATAAATATTTGCGTGATTTTTCAGATATATTTTTGATTTTTAGCTACTGCTTTTTAGTCTAATTCTTCCATGATCAGAAAGTGAATGTTATATGATCTCAATTTATTTAAATATTTTGAGATTGTTTTATGGCCCAGAATGTGATTCACCTTGGTGGGTGTTTTATGTACACTTGCAATTAATTTGCATTCTGCTATTTTTGAATTCCATGTTCTATAAATGTCAATTTGATCAAACTGGTGTCTAGTGTGGCTCAGTTCTGCTCTGTCCTGAATGATTTTTCCATCTGTTTTATCAGTTACAGAGAAAGAAATGTTGACATCTCCAAGTATAATTGTTGATTTATTTATTTCTTGTTGCAGGTCAATCAGTTAAGTTATATAACTTAAGATATTTTGAAGCTTTGTTATTTGGTTTATACCAAATTAGGATTGTTATAGCTTCCTGATTAATTTAGCATGTAATGTTTATCAAAGTCTCTATCTCTGGTAATAGGTTTTGAAACTACTTTGACATCAGTATAGACATTTCATCTTCCTTTGAGTTAGTGCTTGCATGGCACACCTTTTTTCATTATTTAATGTGCCTATATAATTATATTTACAGTAGGGCTTTTTGTAGAAAATATATCCTTGAATCAACTGGTCTTACTTTTTTTTTTTTTTTAACCAATCTATTAATCTCTGCATCTCTTTGGGACTGTTAAATCATTTCACTTAATGTAGTTGTCAATATGGTTAAGTTTAGGGGCGCCTGGGTGGCTCAGTTGGTTAAGTGTCCGACTTCGGCTCAGGTCATGATCTCAGGGTTCGTGGGTTCGAACCCCGCATTGGGCTCTGTCCTCAATGCTTGCTCAGAGCCTGCAGCCTGCTTCAGATTCTGTGTCTCCTTCTCTCTCTTCCCCTCCCTGCTCATGCTCTGTCTCACTCTATCTCTCAAAAATAAATAAATGTAAAGAAAAATTTTAAAAATATGGTTAAGTTTAAAGCTACTAGTTTGGTATCAGTTTTCTTCTTACCTGTATTTGGCCTTTTCCCCTCTTTGCCAGTTTTCGTGTTTTTTAATTTTGTATATTTTAGGATTCTATTTTAGCTCTAATTGGTTTTGTTTTTAATTTCTTCCATTTCCCCCTTTAGTCCTTTGTACTCCTGTCATGCAGTCTATATGTGGTATAAACTCACAGGATAGTCACTACTTTTTACCTTAAACAACTCTATAACTTAAGGAAGTTTTAACAAAAAGAAAAAAGAAAATATCTTTAAAATTATCTATGCATTTGCCATTTCTGGTGCCCTTCATTTCTTCATATAGATCCAAATTTCTATCTGGTACCATTTTCCTTCAGCCTAAAGAATTTCCTTTATAAAAAAAAGTTTATTTATTTATTTTGAGAGAGAGAGAGAGAGGGAGAAAAAGAGAGAGAGAGAGAGAGAGAGAGAGAGAGAGAGAGAGAGGATCCCAAGCAGCCTCCGCACCGTTAGCCCTGTTAGCGGGACTTGATCCCTCAAACTGCAAGATCATGACCTGAGCCGAAATCAAGAGTTGGATATTTAACTGACTGAGCCACCCAGGTGCCCCTCATTAACATTTTTTAATAGCACATTCCTGTCGTAGAGGAATTGTTTCAGGTTTTCTTAGGAAAGTCTTTAATCCATCTTTAGTTTTTGAGTTAACTTGGTAATAAATTCTAGATTTACATTGTTTGGCTTCCACCACTTTAAAAATGTTGCTCATTATCTACTGTTTTCGCATAGCTTCTGTTATAAGTCTGCTCTGATTTTGTTGTTGTTGTTCCTCTGTTCTTACTGTAGATTTTTTTTCTGTCTGCTTTAAAAGTTTTCTTTGTGAGTGGTTTTTAGAAATTTCCTTATGATGTGCTTTGGTGTGGTTTACTTTGTTTCTTCGGTTTAGATCCATGGAGTTTTTGGGATCTGTGTGTTTATAGTTTTCATCAAATTTGGAAAAATTTCCAGCCATCATTTCTCACCCCCTCCTCCCCTCCATCACACATATATTTCTCTTCTGGTCCTTCACTTACATGCTTGATATTGTCTTAAAGGCCACTGATGCTCTGTTTATTTATTTGTTTATTTTCATTAGTTTTCTTTCTGTGTTTCATTTTGGTTCGCTGCCATTGCTATATTTTCATGTTCACCGATGGTCCCTTCTGCATGTCTAATGTGCTGCAAAATCCTTTTCATGTATTTTTCTTGTCACATAATGCATTTTTCAGCTCTTAGAAGTTCCATTTGGGTCTTTTTATATCTTCCATTGAACTTCTGATCACATTCATGTTTTCCTTTACATTCTTGCATCACCAGAGTGTATTTATCATTGCCGTTTTAATGTTCTATGGATATCATCATATCTGTCATTTTAGTGTCTGTTTCTACCGATTGATTTTCCTGCTGGTCACGGATCATATTTTCCTGCTTCTTTGTATGCCCATTAATTTTTATTGGATGATCTACATTGTGCACTTTACAGTGTTGGGTTTTGGAGTTCATTGTGATCCTTTAATTAGCATGGATTTTTTTTTTATGCAGTTAAGTTACTTAACATCAGCCTGAGCCTCTGTAGGATTGCTTTTAAGCTTTGTTAGAAAGAACCTAGAGCAACGTTTAGTCTAGGACTGATTTAGACCCGTTACTAAGTCAATACCTTATGGATGACTACACCCACTGTGAATAGTCTTTCATGAGCTTCCCAGAATTGCTCATCCTCCTGTTTTTTGCTGTTCCTTCCTCTCCTCCCCGCCCATTTCCTAACTTTTTCCCCAAGCACGCTCTCCTCAGTAGTCAGAAGATTTGAGAAAACCTCTCTGTGGTTCTCTGGACATATCTCTGCAGGTTCTTCCTTTTTTCACTTTCAGTCTGCAAATTGTGGTCCTGCAAACTGGCTTCCCAGAACTCTTCTCTCTGTCCTCAACTCAGTGAGACTGTGGATTTTCGTTGGGTTCTCTGTTCTGCTCTGTGTCCCGAGGGCTGCCTCTAGGCAGCAACATGGGAGACCGACCTTCAGGCTCATCTCATTTGTTTCTCTTCCCTCAGGGACAGTAGTACTTCTCTGCTAGTTGCCCAGTATCTGAAAAGAGTTGTTTCATATATGGGCCTGGTTTTCTAGCTGTTTGTGGTGGGAGAGCAATTCCGATAGCAGCTAATCCTTCCTGGTCAGAAGCAGATGTTGGCATCAATATTTTATAAAGTTGTTGGGTTATTCCAGCAGCCAGGGTTGAGAACCAGCACTTTAGACACTCATCACTATCAGTTCTGTTTGTCTTTTAAAATCTTTGTCAGTTCTTGAGATGAAAAATGATGCATCCATATTTTGTACTTCAATTATTTGTGAGGTTGAATGACTTTTTGTATTTCCTGGCCATTTATATTTCTTTTCTTTATAGACTCACCTGTTTAAGAATTTTTTGCCCATTTTTTTAAATTGAGAGATTTGCTTTATCCATATACATAGTCAAAAGCTCTTTAAGTGTCATGGATATTTTTTTTGCTCTTTAAGTTGCAAATGGTTTTCCCATTGATCATTTATGTTTTGTCTTGTTTATGGTGGTTGTGATGTGGATGGAGGTGTTAAGCCCCCTGCTTCTAACTCTGTATGTAGCCCAAAATACTAGTTGTTTCCTTTATGGTTTCTAGGTTTCATCTCAGCTTGTGAAAGATGCTGTTCTCTCAGTAGATAGATTTATTTTATTTTTTAAATTTTTAAAGTTTTTAAACATTTATTTATTTTTGAGAGATAGAGAGAGACAACGTGAGTAGGGGAGGGGCAGAGAAAGAGGGGGACACAGAATCTGAAGCAGGTTCTAGGCTCTGAGCTGTCAGCACAGAGCCTAATGAGGGGCTCGAACTCACTAACCACGAGACCATGACCTGAGTCGAAGTTGGATGCTTAACCGACTAAGCCACCCAGGCACCCCTAGATGGATTTATTTTATTGTCACAGCTTTCTTTAGAAATGCCCCTCCCAAGGCATTCCTTTTCGTAGTATTTTGCCTTTTCTCGGTTAACAGACTCAGGAATCTGATAGATAGAACATATGGATTGTATGACCTCAGAAAGCACATGTACACACATGCTCCAAATTGGCATGACGTTATGGGCTTTGGGACCTTGGTTAGTGCCCCTGAGCACAGGCTGACTGCAAGAGAAGGCTCCATCACTGATGCCTCTGAGTGGGAGAGCCAGGAAGGCACAGCGGACTTCCGGTAGTCACCTGGAAAGGGTATTGCCATGGGAGGGGGCTATTGGTGGGGCATTTCTCCTGCTAGGATTCCCTGCCCCACCCCCCTCAGGTACTGCTGCTTCTTCCTTCAGTGAAGTGCACAGTAGAACGGAAGAAGGTCTGATTAGGAATTTAGGAAGAGCTGAGGTCACCTGGAGGTCAGTGGGATTTACCACAGGGCAGGGCTAAAGTTTGGTTCTGCAGATGAGCTCAATTCCCTCCAAGTTCCTCCTCTGAAGACGTTAAGACTCCCAGGATGCTTGGAAGTCACAAAACTTTCCTAGCTGCTTTTTTTTTTTAAACCTTCATTTCCCCCCTTAGGTGATACAGGAAGACCAGAGGGGCTGGATTAGGAGAAATGCCTGCCCCAGCTGGACTAAGGCTCTGGTAAAGCCTTGACTCTAGTGAGTAGACCTTTGTTGTAGAGAACACTCTGGACTATTTTTAAACGATCACTTTTCCTCTCCCTTTGCCAGGATTAGATGGGATCTTTCTTGGCCTTTCGTGATGAGAACCCGATGGGGTCCCAGAGGTCAACCCCATCTCTGTCCCACAGGGCAACCCTGCCTGCCAGTGTCCTGAGCACCAGCAGCTGACAGAAATGTCTTCCTGCCTAACAGAGTGAACATCATGCTTCCTTGTTTCCTTGAGCCCTCTGGTAGCCATCAGTCTTTGGGGGAGTTTAAGGACAAAGGTGGCAGTGGAGAGAAATGAGATTTGACAAGTGGGTGGGGCCCAGGATGGTGGACTTTCCTCTGTGCCCATTCAGTGGGCTGTGGGGAACCCCCCACCCTCACCCCCAAAGGGAAAGAGGTTTTCAGATTTGCATTCCCCAAAGGTCACTGTAGGCAAGCAGATTTGGGGGGATGAGCTGAGAGTCTATTGCCCTCACAGAGACAGAGGGGAGTGAAGAGGGGTAGCTCTGGAGGTGAGGAGGAGTTTAAGAACCCAAGAAAAGTGAAGGAGCCGCATATTTGGTGACTGGTCGTGTGTGGTGGCAGAAAAAGTCACAAGTCTGGGTAGGCCCAGCACGTGGTAGCTCCGGAGGCCCCAAAACTCCTCCCAGAGGGGTTTGGGGGAGCCTCCACCCCAGCACAGCTGGCCCCCCTCTTCCTCCAAGGAGGCGATGAAGGATGGCACGGAGGGGCCTTTATCTACCGTCAGCACAAGCATCAACGTGCTTGCAGGTAATTGCTGAGCATGGTCTAGTCAGATTCTAATCACACCAGGAAACACTTATTTGAAATTCTTAACACGGGAACAGTCCTGTTACACTACGAAAGACTGGCAAAATATAAAAAGAACCGGGTTTATATGACTAACCTGAATGTGCCAATTAAGCTAACTAGCAGAGGCTTATGCAATTGTTTTGCATCTGGGAAGTCTCCGCACAGAAATGGGCTCAGCGGAGTAAAACGAGTTTATATAGCACCGGCTCGGATAACGCTAGGCCAGCTGTGTACCCATGCCAAGTGACCTACCACCACAGTGCTCAGAGTAGCAAGGACCGCCTGACCATGGTCTGGACCAGCTCCCTGGCTTCAGGAAGGGACCACTGTCATTCAACTGATGAGCCCCCGGATCCCCGAGGCATCAAACAAACACCCAAGTCCTCTAGGAACATGCATTTCAGTGATTGCACAGACCTCAGGAAGTTCTTTTCATAAAACTGAAGATAAAAGTATCCATCTCACTTTAAGGTAAACCTTATTCTTTTCATTTGACTGCTCTGAATTGTTATTTTCAAAAATGAATGGTAAAAAAAAGCCTACGGCAATTGGATAAAGATTTGAAGGCTCAGGGGATAGAGAAGAAGGTCAAGAGGCTAAGAAATCCTTTTCTCTGTGTGCTCCTTTCCCCAAGCCCAGCGCCTGATACATAGCAGGCATCAGATACAGAGTTTTAAAAATTAATCATTTGTTATGTCAGATCTGTACTTCGGATAAGCTTTGGCCACCATTTTCCACATTCTCAATCATAATCAGCTATTTATGCAAATATATTCATATCAGTAGTCAGAATAACATTTTCATTTCTCACAACACTCTCAACCCCGAAAGGAAGGTTGGTATGCTACGCCCGCCAGTTCTAGGCAGTGCAGACCTGAGCTCTGTCCTGTCTTCATAGGACAGAATAATACGCGTGTCCTCTTGACTCCAATGAGTAGAGAAGATAGAGTCCTTTGCAAAATTATTTGCAAATACTTGTTATAACTTAGAAGTGGTTTGGAATTTGGAATTTCCATGAGTCTCAGTGTTGATTTCCTCAAAAATTTTTGTTGTTCATTATATGGGTGCTCTCACTCGCCTACGCCTTCCCACCCTGTGAAGGACCTTCCTTTTTGTTTACCTGCTGGCCAAGTGGGAAGGCAGCCCAGACTTGGGTCAGACAGAACTGCGTTTGAGTCTAAGCTCCACCGCTATCTTATTACAAGCATTTGAGCAAATCACTTCTCTCTGTACCTCACTTTTCTCATCCGGCAAATACAGGTGTAGTCAAGGCTCATTTTAAGAATCAAAAGAGGAAATGAGGAGAAAATGTGCAACCCTTTTATAAATTTTAAAGGAGGATATAAATATAAAAGATTACTTCATTTCTACATAATATAGAGAATTTCATGTGATGCCAATCTGTCTCCAATTCTTTTACGTAATTGCAGAGCCTGAAAAGAAATGCCTACAGAGAGACAAAGGACAGACAGACAACGTTCAAGGTTGATGGAGGATTAGTGGAATACTCAGGTGATACAATGAGCCCTATATTTATTACTTGTAGCATGCTTATTGGTGAAATCTTACTGAGCCTTAGGTCTTTTTTAGAGCCTCAAATCTATAACTGACAGTTCCAGTGTCACATGGTGAAGGAGAGGGGGCCGGACTTAGGCCTTGTGGTTCCCACTCTCTTTTCCTATGTCTCTACCTGTCCAAGTACATCCTTGAAAATCGGTAGCAGGACAAGATGATACTGCTTCAGAAGATGCTGAGTTCTCCATATTCAGAGGCTTGACAACCATCAATGAGTGAAATAGTTTAAGTAATGTCAGTCTTATATTTGGGTGTCGGTGGGGGATGGTGGTAGAATCAATGGCCTTTAAGGATCTTCTGACCTTGAGCTTCTGGGAGATCCTCGCCAATTCTGAGCTTATACGTCCAGTTCTTGCTTCCTGATGATCAAAAGGGCAGGAGGCTGAAAGGGAGGGGAAGGGAGTAACCCAAATGGTTCCTGAACTGGACCCATGTGTGCCTAGCTTCGGCTTCCAAACAATGTGTTTTAGAACATTCCCAGGCTCATGCATACCTTTCACCTCTGGGCACAGGGAACCCAAACAGACTCACAGGTAGCCAAAGCCACCTCTCTCCCCTCCTGCACCCCAACTCTGTCCTTGCATTCCACTTTGGCTAGAGAGCAAGACAGAATTTATCCCTAGATTCAAAATCCATGGGTCCAAGTCAGAGACAGGTGAGAGGTGATGGGGATGTAGCCACACTTCTGTCATCCTGGATAGACACAGGGTAGTAGCCTTTCAGGCAATGGATGTATTAGGAGGCTTTTCAGAAATATGGAACCATGAGCAAGAAACTCCAGGAGGGATTCAACTTGCCCTACTCAGGAGAGGGCTGCAATCCACCCTCATTTCTCTCCCCCAAAGAGCCTCTTCCTGGACTCTGGCCCCTAAAACAAACCTCTATTGTGCTGAAACACTGAGGCCATGAGGAAAGTCCTATGGAATATACTCCATCAGGAAGATTTTACTTGTTTGTAGTGAAGCCCAAGTGAAATTCAAAACCACATGCTCTCAGGAGTAGCTGAAGGACCTGAGGTTGATCAAGATGGAGAAGAGACGTTTCAGGGAACACGTGATTGCCTGTACACCTCACCGAAGTAGGTTATGTATATGTCTCTGTAGGGCAGAGCTGAGGCCAATGGCATGGAAGTTACATTGAGATGGATTTGGATCCGAATTAAGGAAGAAATTTCTGATGGTAAAAGCCATTCAAATATGCAAGGGGCTGTCTTATAAGAAAGAGTGCTCCCAGCTACTGAGTGTACTTGAGGCCGGGCTGGCAACCCCATTAAGCATTTATTCAACAAAGAATGAATTAATGATTACATAAGAGTTACTGAGCAACTACTGTGTTTACAGTGTGCTTGGCAATGGAAGACGGAGGCAAATATTCTGCATTCCCTGCCTTTTAGGAATGTAAGGCCCAGCAAAGCTATGGTGACGGTAGCAGGGTGTTGTGGAGGAACTGGGGGTTACTTGGAGAAAGTAGGTTGTCCTCAGTGACCAGTATAAGTACTCCCTGTATTGAAAATCCTATGAGATTCCCTAGTTTACTCCTTTTCTCCTCCAATTCAAAGCCCATTTCATCTGCGCCTCCTTCAAACCTTCAGAAGACCAGAGAGAGACAGACTAGAGATGTAGGCCCCTGAGCACAGGCAGGCCAGATGGCCTGTGTCCCTTGTTCTACATCACAACTGTTATCTTAGTAGATCTGAGTAGAACACAGGATTTAGATAGTGCTCCTGAAATGCAAAGGACATTCTTTGTGCAAAAGACTGTGTGAGCAAAGACAGGTCCTTGGAGAAATGAGAACAGCCTGCCTCGGGGGAGAGCTTGGGTGGAAGGTAAAGTCTTTGGGGGCAGGGTCCACACGGGGGCAATCTCCATTTCTACCATCCAAATCACTAGACTAGCTGGAGTTTTAGAAAACAATATACTTCACTTTGCCACTATAGGTGCATTCTTCTGAGATTATCTGTTTGTGAACATAACTCACAGCTATTGTGAGAATAGTTCATACAATACAGATCATAGTAATGATCTAATAGGCCAGTTGATAGTCACACATGATACAATAACCCAAAAAATAATAATGAGACAGTGACGGATGGTGTGATGGGGGGATGATATTGGCGGTAGGTACATAAAGAGACTCGCTCACTGAAATGAACATGCAGACATGCGCACACACACAGTTCACCTAATGAAGTCTGTTTCTGCTCATGTGCTGGGGAAATGATTGTGCCAACCTGTCCCCTGACTCGTCACCCAGTGGCAGGTGCCAGCCAAGCTTTCTCAGCCCAGTGCCCCAACTAAGAGAAGAATTGCCAATGAACCAAAGTAACCTCCCCTGTTGGCCTATTTGCCCTAATTTGGGCTCAGCTAAAATGTAAGCCTGGTGTCACGTATCAGCTACACAGACATGGAGTCAGACCACCTACTCATCCATGGAAGTCACGCTTTTCTTTTCCGCCAGGATAGCAAAAGGGAGAAGGGGCTCACTTCTCACTTTAGAGGCAGAAGGTATGTCTGAAACTATGAATGTAAGCAAATTCCCGTGGAAATTCAAGTTCATGATGAGAAAGAGCCCAAAGGCCACCCAAATGTAAGAAACAATAGACAGAGACCAGCTCCCTGGTCACAGAAGGTAGAGCAAGTGGCTGTGTGGGGAACAGACAGATGGCCACTGGCACAGTTTCAGATGCTCTTTAGGGCCTGGATAGCTGGTTTTCCCCAAAGGCCAGAACAGAGAGTATGATATCAGCTTCCCACTGAATTTCAGAGCAAATCTACATCTTAAAGTTGAGAGGAAGCTTCAGAATGTATTCATTTGTACAAAATATTTGTTGTTGTATCTATGGTGATAGCAGTTCTAGTTCTGCAAATTGAACTACAACTTTATCGTATCAAAGAATTTGCAGTATAAGGAACTTTCCATTTTACACTGTCAGTAACTGTCAACTAAGATGTGACCATGTGTATCGTATGTATCCTGTGTTCAAGTGAAGCCTGTCCTGATAGTCCTGGATGCAATGTCTTCTCTTTGTCCTCATGGCAGGAATGTGACACCGCTTAGCTGCAGCCATGTCGTCATGGGCAATGTGGTTAAGAAGAAGTTCAATGGAAAGGAATGTCTCTAATCTATGTGTTCAAATCGCTGGAAGTATTTTGCCAAAACACAGGCTTCCAAGGCATTTTTCTTCTATTTTTCCTTAGACTTCCTACTCTACAAAGCCACTTCTAGTTCTCTTCACACCTGAGCCTTATAGCAGGTTGAGGAGATAAGCAGACCAAGGAGAATGACCCCATTTTACAGATGTGAATGTTGAGCCTCAGAATGCTTAGCTGACTGGGTAAGTGTCACAGAACCAGTGGGCAGAGTTCATCTCTAGCTAGTCTTGTACTCTGTCTGAGAGGCTTCCTTATTTTTTCCCTGAGGTCTACGTCATTGCTAAACGGGAAGCACACTGGCCTACAGAGCAAGAGGGTTGGATTCTCCTCTCCGCTCTGTCACAAACCCACAGTATGACTTCAGAGAAGCCATTTCTCCATATTGGTCTCTGCATTCAGGTAAGGGCTCACTTCCTCCCAGTGGGTTACAGCATGGATTCCTTACTAGTATCTCTGCCTCTAGAGCCACATGGTATGTGCACAGCTGCTGGAATGTTCCTTCTATAGCAGATCTCTGCATTACACCTGCTCACCTAAAACACTTCAGTGGCTCCCCATCCTTGACAAGACAAAGGACACACTTATTAGCCTCGTTTTAAGGTCCTCCATGAGCTTGCCCTTGCTTATCTCTGTAGCCCCAGTTTGTTTCTTCTTGTTTGTCCTTCCCCCATGCTCTATGCTGCAGACCCAACGATGACACTTCACCACCTGTATTACCTTTTCTCATTCCCTTTCATCTCTAGCTCCTACTGTAAGACCCATGCTGTGAATCTCTTCCCCTAAGAAACCATCTATGACTCCTGCACACTATTCCCTTGCTGAGCAGAGATTTCAATTAGCGTTTCCCCTCTGGGATCTTGTAGTCCTCTGTGAATACCATTGCTGTATTTGACTTATATTATAGAGAACTAACGTATTTTCATGATTGTTCTTCAATTTACTAGGGCATTTCCTTTTATTTTGTTTTGTTTTTAAAATTAAGATTATGTTTGAGTCGTCTTTCAGTCTCTAAGATCTAGTATCATATCCAGCACATAGATGTTAAAGAAATGTTTGTTGAATACATGAATGAATAAAGGAGTGAAAATGGGTTGGAGTATCTCTCTGGGGCTTTCTACTTCTACATTTTCAGAAGTCTGAGCCACATGCATGCCCAGGACATCTTGCCAGAACAGATTTTCTTCCCCCTGATGGAGTTTTATTGCTTTTCATAGGGAGCTCCATACCAATGAGCAGCCGGAAGACCTCAGAGATGAATGCCCTGCACCAGAACCCCCAGGAACAAGGAGCTGGGCAAAAGCCATTGCGGCTGGTCCAGCTAATCCTGGTGGACAGCTCTGCCTGCAGTGACAGAGAGGCCACCCAAGCTGCCGTCTGATGTGGCCAGGGCAGGCTCGAGCCTGGGTGGTCAGTTTCTCTGGTTGGCCGAGGTGTGGGTGTGCGGGAATCCGCTCCTCGCCCACGTAGCCCAGGATGCCGGGTCTTGCCCAGAGGCAGTCTAGGGAGAAGGCGAGCCCACTCCTCCTGGGAGACCTGGCTGTTCAGGGCCTTTCGAGGTTTTCCAGGAGCTCAGAGGCACCGCCAGAAGTTGATTCAAGAACTGAAGAGAAGTGGAAATATCTTCATCTTGTAGAACGGACAGGCAAGCTGGAGGCATCGTTCCCTCTAACATGCTCACTTACAGGTTAGGAAACTGATTTTAAGGAGGGGGGCCTTTTATGGTCACTTAGCAAGTGAGCTTTAGAGCATTTAACTTTGCAGCGCAAAGAGAAATGAGATCGTGTACCGAGATTATGAATCCACCGTGCCTGATCCTAGGGAATTCACACCGTCACATGCTCCCAGTCCTCCTCTCCAGCGCTCGACCTCCACACCTCCCCAAACTCGTGCCCATCACACTGCTTCTTAATAAGGCACTTACCTCACATGCAGGTAGATTCACCTTACGCAATTCACATCCACTGAGAGAGACAAGCCGATGTAGAAGTTAAGAGCGTGGGTGGTGAAGCCACCAGGGTGGGGAGAGTGCCTCAGCTCTATCACTTATTAGCTCTGAGGCCTCGGACAACTTACTTAGCCACTCTGGGCCTCAATTTCCTGAACTTTTTAATTGGATAATAATACTACCCATCTCATAGTTCTGCTTTGTTAACGATGGCTACCTTTAGTTGAGAATTTACCATGTTCCATGACCTTTACCAGCTAATCTTAAATAACACCCTGCAAAGCATGCCCTATTACCTACTTTACAGGACCAACTCAGCCTGTAAGAGGCCGGATGCTGACTCCATCTCAAGTTTGTCTGACCTCAAATCCATAGCTCTTTTCCTATACCCGGGCTGATGACATATCCCAGTTTCCCTGGGAAGTTCTAATTAATATCTATTGTCTAGAAATAATTATTAATAGTGCCTCTTCCACATTCAGAAGTGTCCTGGTTTGCACAATAAATTATATGGTTGTCCTACTTGCTCCATATTTCTTCTCTGAGAAGGAGATTCTACCTTTCTATAAAAAGCCTATTTACCTTGGAAACTACCTGGAGAGCCAAAGGTGGCCAGGCAAGATTCCTTGGTTTGGTAAATAGATTGGGCATCTTGTTTACTGACAGAATTTGGGGCCCATTGGAAGGAAATACAGGAAGAAAGATCATCTCCCTTTCCTCATTTTTGCAAGTTTTACCAAGGTGCATCTATAATCACCTGGCCTTTTCACAAGCTATTGCAGAATTCAGAGACTTGTTTTGTCGTGGTTACTGAGTTATCCTCCCTTAACTGGGATGTTCTCTTTCTGCAGTATTTCAGAGGTCAGGCCACACAGTCTGGGTAGGAACACAGGGTGGTGAGTTCAGAAAACTTTTCTATGGACCTTTATCTGTTTTTATTTCTGGGCTCAGAGTTTTAATCCTTTCATAACATTTCACCTTCTTTATAGAAAATGTTGATATTGGGGGCGCCTGGGTGGGTCAGTCGGTTAAGCGCCCAACTTCGGCTCAGGTCATGGCCTCACAGTTTGTGAGTTCGAGCCCCACGTTGGGCTCTGTGCTGACAGCTTGGAACCTGGAGCCTGCTTCAGATTTCTGTGTCTCCCTCTCTCTTTGCCCCTCCCCCACTCATGCTCTGTCTCTGTCTCTCTCTCTCTCTCTCTCTGTCTCTCTCTCAAAAATAAATAAACATTAAAAGAATTAAAAAAAAGAAAATGTTGATATTGGACAAAGAAACAACAACAAAAGAATTACAATAAAAACTAAAAAAAACCCAGAAACAACAACAAACAGGTGAAAACAGAATGTGTCCTATTTTGAAGTCAATAATGGAAAATCATTTTTGGAAGAGAAAGCATTTCCATTTAGAAAAGGCTCAAGGGCAAGTGGTTAAAGAAGAAGTGGTATATATATGCAATGGAATATTCCTCGGCAATCAAAAAGAATAAAATATTGCCATTTGCAACAATGTGGATGGAACAAAAATGTATTATGCTAAGTGAAATAAGTCAGTCAGAGAAAGATAAATATCATATGATTTCACTCGCATGTACAACTTAAGAAACAAAACAGATGAACATAGGGGAAGGGAAGGAAATAAGATAAAAACGAAGAGGGAGGCAAACGATAAGAGACTTTTAAATAGAGAATAAATTGAGGGTTGCTGGAGGGGAGGTGGCTGGCGGGGAGGGCTGAAGGGGTCAGGGGCTTTAAGGAGGGCACTTGTTGGGACGAGCACTGGGTGTTGTATGTAAGTGATGAATCACTAAATTCTATTCCTGAAACCATTATTTCACTATATGTTGACTAACTTGGATTTAAATTTAAAAAAAAGGAAAGGCTTAAGGGAAACAGCTGGGGTCCATGAATGGTAATGACTTTGATGGCAGCGTATTATTTATTGCCTAGATTTGCACTTGCTCAGAATTCAGAAGAGAGGAGGTCTTACTCATCCCTGATCCACACTCATGCACAACAGATTCCCAGCAATCTCTGCTTCTTGATCTATGACCTTGAACAAGTCATCTTCAGTCTCTGCCTCAGTAGCTATTCTATAAATTGGAGGGCTGAAAGAGGTGATTTCCAAGGGCCCTTGATTTTCTAAGTCACCATGACTTAACATTTCTACTACTTCCTACCGTTTGTTTGGCAAAGCCACTATTCAGTGCAATGGTACTAGGGAATCTCTCAAGATAAATGGCTAATAACCGACTAGGTTATTCTGTTTATTGTAGCTAGGTTTGAGATCCTTAATCTTTTATTCTCATATTCTTTGAACCCATTGGAGGAATTGTGTTACTTTCACCATAGTATCCCCAATGCCTGGCATAAGAATGTATTCAATAATTATTTGTTGGATAAATGAATGCATGATTAATTTTTTATCACCAAATGGAAATCTGAAATCTTGCTTTCCATTGTAACATCTCTTAATTATCCTTATGAAACAATAGGCATCATTCCAAACCCTCTTGTAGAATTAGGTGGGGAAAAAAAGATAGAAATATTAACAGGTGTGTATTAATTGTTGTGCTTTGTTTTAGTAAGTGTTATTTTCAGGCAAAAAAAAAAAAAAAACTGTACTTGCTTATGTAGTATACACTCTATGGTTCAGGTAGGAAATCTAATCAGTTGGTTCATTTGGCCTAATCTGGGCTCAGCTAAAATGCAAGCTGGGTGCTAAAAAGGAAAAACATACAATAATCCCTAATCCCTCAGCAACTATGGACATTGTCGTCTGAAAAACACCACAGCAGAAAATCCTGAGTCGGCAAGAAGAATAAAGGTCTTACTGAAGGCACTGGGGACAATACTTGAAATAGTGCTAAAAATAGATTTTTAAATGCAGTAAATAAAACTTGTAGGAAAAATCCCCACTTCCAAAACAAACTTGTTCTGCTCAAGGTAAACATTTAATCTTAGAGACAATTCTCCTCTGGCTGCTGGGGAAAGGTTGCTGCAGCTTCGTGATTTTCAGTTTTGTGACAGCCAGACTCGTTTTACACTGTTTGAACCCACCATTACCAACTCCAATTGCACTCTTAGTCCCCCTTTTAAAATGTTTGCATGTCTTGGCAAAAATGCGTTGGTAATCACCTGGACTTTTCACAGATTCGTGTGGAATTTACAAACCTGTTTTGTGGTGATGATTGGGCCATCTGCCTTTAAAATGGGATATTTTCTCTCTGTGATATTTCATAAACCAGGCCACATAACCTGGGCAAAGAGCTAGAGTGGGAAGAAATAAATTCTATTATGTTCTCTTGTTTAACAGGACTAAATAAAATCTCAAGGTTTTTAAACAAAAAACAAGTCCTGGGTTTGAACATTTTGACACACAATTATAAACTAGTATCAGCTCTAATCCTTAAATTGGCAAGAGATTACGAGAGCTTCTGACTAGAGGTGGCACCTGACTTAAGCAGACTGCTCCTTCCCTCCCAGCTCTTTCTCTCCACTTCCCCCTCACCGACAACTCCCTAGCATTTTTATGGGGGGCTGAGCAAACACCGTGGTCCTATGGGGTGAGGCAACTAGGAGGGTCACCTCCTACCACGTTGAAGGGAGGTATTTGGGGGATGTGCAAGTTGAGATCTGTGGATAATTAAACTGGAGAAAAGGTCCAAATAGGTTGTCAAAACAAGGAGGGCCTGAGGCTTATTTGAGGAATCAGATAACAGAGTCAAGGTGTGGGAGAGGCAGTGAGATTGAGCAAAGGCAACAGAGGGAAGGAACATGTGGAGGAGGTTCTGTAGGTGACTGTCAGAGCCAGGGCACAATGGAGCATGGCTCCATTGGCTTTCTGTGCTGGGTTATGGGGTGGGTTGGAGCCATTTGAAGGGTATGGGATGAAGCCAACATACTGCCTTCTTTCCTTAGCTCCTCTCAGCCCCTCACTTTTTTTTTTAAATTTATTTGAGAGAGAGCAAAGGCATACAAGCTGGGGAGAGAGAGAATCTCAAACAGACTCCATGCTCAGCATGGAGCCCAACACAAAGTTCAATCGCATGAACGTGAGATCATGACCTAAAATCAAGAGTCAGATGCCTAACCAGCTGAGCCACCCAGGCACTCCTCAGCCCCTCACTTTTACATCCTTATTTCTCCCGAACCTTCCCTCCCAGCACCATATCCTCTCCCACTAGAACTTGTGATCTAATTTAGGTTTTCTAGTACAACATATCTGATGGTCTCACTGTGTGAGGGCTCAGTATCAGCACATTACGTGCTTGAGGGCTGGGAGCGGCTATGGAGTAGGACTCCTCTGTCCCTGAGGGTGCTAAACATCACTGTTGGGGATGTTCTTCCAGAGACTAGTGGGATGTGGAAGGGAGAACACTGGACTTCAAGTCTGAGTCTTCTGTCCTCAAATTCTAAATTCAATCCACAGTACCGTACTGGAAATCTTGGCTGGGTACAAGTGCTGACACTTCCAGGTACTCTAGAAGAAACAGAAGATGGAGAGTCCCCTTTTTTAGGTAGAATCCAATATAATAAAGTAGATGGCATTAACATCCAGCGCAATGAGAGAACAACAGAAAAATGATATAAAATTCACAAGGTGACTCGAGTGTTGTCCAGCCCATACATGCTGGGGAAATCTAAATGATCGGAGCAGGAGGGTGCTGGAGGAGTTCATATTAGAAGCCAGGATCCAGAACCCAGGAGAAAGTTCTACGTGATGATGATAGTGATAAAAACAACTATTATTTTTAAAAAAAAATTTTTAATGTTTATTTTATTTTTGTGTGTGAGAGAGAGAAAGCATGAGCAGGAGAGGGGCAGAGAGAAGGGAGACACAGAATCTGAAGCAGGTTCCAGGCTCTGAAGTGTCAGCACAGAGCCTGATGCGGGGCCCGAACTCACGGACTGAGAGATCATGACCTGAGCCAAAGTCGGATGCTTAACTGACTGAGCCACCCAGGGGCCCCGATAAAATAATTATTAGAATGAAAATAATATAACTAGCATTTTGAGTGCCTATTGTAAGTTAGGATATTGTATTAGGTGTTTTATTTTAGATTATTTTCTATTAATCTTCACACAAATCCATAAGGTAGGAGTTGTTGGTTATATTTTATAGATGAGGACATTGAAGATCAGATTACGATTCTGACCAGTGTCCCGTAGCTAGTATTAGATAGGGCAGGGGGTATGTCCCTGATACTTTCTCTTTTGCACCACAGTGTCTCAAATCAACAATGGAATCTTAGTCCAAACTGTTTCATTGAATAAAGTCAAAGCAAGTCACTCCTTTAATGAGCCCAGCTCTCTGACTCTCAATTTATTTATCTGGCTTCTTCAGTTCATTCATAAAAAGGCATGGCTGCAAAACATCCCCCAAAGAGGATCCTTAACCAAAAAGTAAAGTAGAGACAGGAGACTCTGGAATTTCTTCATGTGTCTTAGTCCAACTGCTTTGCTGGGCACAAAATAACGTATTGAAGCTTTTAATTTCCTTTCTAAATCTTTCATCATTCTTATTTACTTGTTTATTTAAAGATCTAATTTTAATTACTAAGTGACATACTCATTATTAATTCCTTTTTTTTTTTTTTTTTTTTTTTTTTTTTGGTAACAGAAAGCATAAACCCCACACACTCTGTGAGTGGTTGCCTGCCTTCACTTCAGCTATGGAAGATTGGTCTGCTCTCAAGAAAGCATCTTTACCAGGCAAAAGAGACCCCTCTGCTCTGAGCCAGCAGTGGGGGACCATTGCATCTGACCTTATTCAGTTTGCTGGGAAAAGAGAAGGCTTTGTGTGACACTGCTATTGAAGACAATATCATCAAGACATGAAAACCATGACAACAGTGTGGATAGCATGTGCATCCAAGAGGAATGGAGGGGATGGTGTGTAATGGAGAGAGAGAGAGAGAGAGAGAGGATAAAAACAACCATCATTGAGTTCTAACTCTCTGCCAGGCTCTGAGTCCGGGTGCTTTACCTAAATCACACGTCATCCTGACAATGTTGAAAGGTATCCAGCTGACTCCCCAGTTTGCCCACATCCCCCCACAGCTCATGAAGGTTAGGTTCGCTGAAAGCCGAACCCTGTGCTAGTAGAGTCAGAGAGGAGTAAGTCTGGGAAGTGAGGAGATGAAAGAGTGTGAATTTGCCTACATTCATGGAACATCTGAATGAAGGAGAAGGGCCTGAATACCCTGTAACAGGTAAAAGTTAAAGCCAAAGGCTTAACTGAAGTAGTTTCTACAAAAAAAGAAAAAAAGAAAAAAAAAAAGAAAAACATGTTTTAGGTACTCATACGTGTTAAAGTGTGAATGCACAAAATCTGGGGTGATAGCCTTAATACTTTTATGCAGCATGTAATTCTAAGAAATTTGGCCATTTAGAAATCTCACTCACAGCAATATAGGATTAAGCAGGAGATGACACCATTATTACTGTAGAATAGATGATCTGACTTTGCAGACTAAAAAAAACCCCAAAAAACAAGCAAAAACCCAAAAAACAATCTAAATCCAATGTAGATTTAAGCTACCAAACACCATGATGACATATATTCAAATAGTAAATGCACAGGGCATCAAAAAAAGGTTGATTTATGTTAGGAAACATACCTTTAAGAAGATCCGGAATTGTTCTTATATGGTAAAGGAACTTTCAATCACAATAGGAATATATGATTACACAGAGAGTTAGAGACATAAATATAATATTCCTGAGGTTCTAAGCTTCAGATCAGAGGCAGCAGGTTGATTGGAAACACCCACATCCATGGATTCAGAAGAAATGGGTTGGAGTCCAGCATTCCCCACTTGCTGGCATAAATTCTTGGACATTACCTATCTGTGACATAGCCTCTCTGGCTACAAAATGGGAAAAAACACCCAACCCACCTTCTCTCCAAGGGTTGTAGTGAGGGTCAAATGAGAAAATGGCTACCAATGTGTCTTATAAATTCAAAGACTCATGGTCATGATTACCATCAAGAAAAAAATCTCATTTCCTGGCAATGCAGGCTCTATGAGGTAGCTTTGCACCTGGAGTAGCTGCATCATGTGACTGCTAGTCCCATTGTAGTTTTCCTGTTCTCACTGTTTCTAGAATCCTGCCAATCCCAGGGAAGCTTTGCATTTTGACTTAAAAAAATAATTTCTTAATGTTTATTTATTTTTGAGAGACAGAGCATGATCAGGGGAGGGGCAGAGAGAGAGGGAGACACAGAATCCAAAGCAGGCTCCAGGCTCTGAGCTGTCAATACAGAGCCCAACGTGGGGCTCGAACTCACGAACTGAGAGATCATGATCTGAGCTGAAGTTGGATGCTTAACCAACTGAGCCACCCAGGCGCCCCTGCATTTTGACTTTTATAAGCAATGTGGCTCTGAACATTTCATGCAGTTTTGGTGCATACACACTTGCATGTCTTGAATGTAAATGCCTGGTGATGAAATTGCTGATAGATGGGTTTATACATCTTTGGGCTTGATAAAGTGAAACAGCTCTTTGACCAGAAATATAGATGGCTAGTGGGTCACTACCATAATCTAATGAGATTGTCATATTGTATCACAGTGTGTGTAAATCTATTTCATACAATTAAGAAAACACATCATGCCCTAACAGCAGTGGAGAAATAAAAAAGAAGTGAATTTATAATAGAAAGATAGGCAACATTAATATGCAAATGCTGGCTTACAATCACACTAGTACACATGAAGAAGTTGTCAGAAGTTGTCAGAAGACCATGCAATAGAGTCACCATGAAAGTGAGAGCTATAAATGCAGACTAATAAAGGAGTATTGTGTGGACAATGCAAGTGCCATTTCTGCTGGTGACAAGACATGAATTTCTGAAATGCACAATTCTTGGAAGAATTTCAAACAAAAGTACAATCATGGTTTAAACAAAGGAAACTTAAGTGTGTATTAAAACCATACATAAAGTAAAATATTTTATGTATATGAAAAGTGGAATTAGGCTGTAGGTTCAGATAATAACAAATAAGTTTGTCAGCTACCTGAACGCCCAATGGATCATTTGTCAGCTACCTGAACATGCAGAATGAGGGAATATTTGTCATGCAATTTATCTCATAAATTTTATTTAGCTTCCTTGGTGTTCATGCATTAAATGCCAGGTTCACCTCCCAAATACTGTGACAACAAAAACATCCTTAAAATTTACTAAAATGGCACCCATTGGGAAACAACTCTAGGTCAACTCAAACTGACTTAAAATATGAAAAACATTGCTATGATTTTCTTTCGGTTCTTCTCTCTGCAACAGTTTCAGCCTCAATGTAGCAGCAAGATGGCTGTCGTACTTCTGGGACAATCATCTGTACCAAACCTCATCCAGAGGAAGAGAGACACCACATGCTTTGGTGGCTCTTTAGAGTGAAGAATTACTTTTTCAGGAGCACCAGGACATATCCCTTAGGTCTCATTGGACCAAGTTGTAGCCTTACAATTCCTGGACCAATCAGTAGACTTACTCTAGCCAATCGGTCTCACTCCTGGAACTGGGAGTTCAGTTGGCTTTCTCTTGAATACAGAAGCAGACAGAGAATGTGTGGATGTCTAAGAAAAAGTCAAGGATGGAAAAATGAATTCTGGGTGGGCAACCTAAAATGTCGCCACCATATTTATAAAGTTGAAGATTGGTTTTATTCAAGGACATTCCAGGTGTGTTTGTTCCTTAAAAGACCACCTAGCCCAGAGGTTACATGTATATGAAGTGTGGTGGATTCCAAAGGGATAGTCAGAGTAGATGAGAAAGGGAATGGGAGCCCGGGAAAGGAGGAGGCGGGTGTTACAAGTCTGGACAAGCTGCCTCATAAAAGGATCAAAGTCCTGTGAGATCCTTCTGCCAAAGCTCTTGCAGTGTGTGACAGGAACCCAGGTGAAAGATGGGTGTGAGTGGAAACTGAAAGAGACCCCTTGAAGATTTCCTGAGGAAACTCACCTGTTTGGCAATGACTTTGCTCTGCAAGTTTTCCTCTTGCATCCACATGTCCTCCTCAACTCCAAATTCACAGGAAAGCATGACGGTTGTGAAATTGAAAAGCAACTTTTGGCAGATGCAGGTAACTCAGGTTCAAAATTAGAGGGCATACAGTACGGTTTAACACCTGTGTCACCATTCTGGACTCCTTCCTCTCCTTTGCCCTGTTCTCAGGCACATCTCCAGCCCTGACATTCCATCTATACATTCTCTCTCAATCTATCAAATAATTACTTCTGCTACTGCCTTAGCATCGTTCCCCACCCCCACATCTGCCTTCAGCCTTACCCTGCAATTCTTCCTGCTTGTCACAACCATCTAGATTTTCTTAAAACAAAGCTCTTACATTTTACTCCCTCTGCTTAAATACTTTTGGGGGCTGCCCATTGCCTACAGGATGAACTACAAATTCTCATCCTGAATGTACGAAATACCTCTAAATACTGATCAGCAGTTGGACAAATGTGTGTTGCTCTAGGCATTGAGCAAAGTGTAAGAACGACTGAGCATGATTTTTCATTGCTTTCCGTCTTGTAGCCTGTATGTCAAACCGGATCTTTTCTACCCATCAGACCTTGTGGAACATCGACTTTTTTTGAAGGACTTTGCTTATGTTTCTCCCATGGCATCTATATTATGGTCATGTGTCTTCCTGACTGATATCCTAACAATCTAGACCATGAATCAGGCATCACTGAATTCCTTCATCTCCTTCTGAGGATCCTAGTATCTGGCTTGGTCTGTCGTAAAAGATATGTACTCACAGAATATCTCCTGTAGTTCTAGGATTATCACAAATTGTTCTATTGCTTTAGGTTTCACTCCATTGAAATCAGAAGAAACTGACAATACTTACAATATATACATTTTATTTTTAATAAGTTACTTTTCAACCTGGAGGTTGATTCCCCAATGTTTAACAATTTGGGGATGGGGGCGGAAAGTCTTAAACTATTTTTTTGGCTCATTGTGGATTTGGAACGCATAATAACACCAGCTTGAAACAACAACTATTGATATTTTGGTATATGTCATTCAAGTCTTTTATCCCAAGTAATATTTATAGATCAGAAATTGCATAAAGAATAAACTTATTTTAATCTTGCTTTCTTTGCTTGACATTACACTGTAGTTTTTCAGCCAGAAATACTTGCCAGGAATGTTTCACCCATTTTTTTTTTTTTTTGCTACTATAAACAATAGTGTGATGAACATCTTTGTGTACAAATCCTTTCTTACATTTGTAGTAGTTTCCTGAAGATATACTTCCAGAATTCCAACTGCTGGGACAAAAGGATCTAAGCACTTTATGATTCTAAATTCCTACCTTAGCTTTGTTTTTAGACATACACTTGAAAAGACTTCCATGAGCAAAGATGGCTGCTTAGCAGAGATCTGAGAGGGGTGCTGGGTGTCTCCAAATTCCACCAGCCTGGCCTAATTTATTTCATGACTATGTTAATGTTTGCCTTTGCCTTCTTCTCAATTTCAAGAGAAAACACAAAACTCTGAAATTGGATTCAGGACTAACCTCTCCCTCTCACTTATAAAGTGTGCTTTCTTGATGTCAGAGGGTGAGAACTTTAAATCTCTCTCTGGGAAAACATGCAATGAAATTGGAGATGGTGGGACCACCGCCTCACGGTCATCTTCAAATGAATGTGTTTTCTCAGTGCTTTGGAGGATTGAAAACTCTGAAAAAATGAAACCAAGACCAATCCCACATAATTCAGTGTCTTAGCAAAGAACATTATTTCTATATTACTAAGGTAGATATGTGCAGACGCTAAACAGAGACAGCCTATCCTTGCCTTGAGTTATAAAACAGTGATTTCTATGAAGGTCATCTTGCCTAGGGGGAAAAGAAAAAGACTTGGACTTGGCAGGGAGGCTGTTGATGTTGGTGCATCTCTGTCAAGGACCTTTGATATGGGCATCCTGGGAGAACTGCCACCTTACCCCAGCACAGGTCATGGCCTGGTTTACTGAGGGAAGAAGAAAGTGGAGGAGAAGAGTTGGAATAAAATGAAAGAGAGAATGGTATTCTCTGAATCTTCTGAATTCTAAAATTAGGATCCTCCTAAACAAAATTTTAAAAAATTATAAAAAGCACCTGGACCCTTGAGGTAGCATATCTCAATCTATCTATACAATCCTCTTCAAAAGAATCATTTTATTCTAAAAGTGGGTTGTTTGAAGGGAAGAGCCAGCTCTGCTCTAGATTCCTGGAAGGAGCTGGGTACACTGGCAGCTTCTTTTGGGCTAAGTGTCTTCCATCTAACTAGCTGAAGAGACATAAGGGGAGGAAAGATCACCCCTCCCCTACCCACTGCCAAGCAGGGGATTTTCTGGGACATGAGGGTCCCAAGGCAATGATGATCCTTTCATCCCATTAGAAGGCTCAAGGAAGGCAATACAGCAGTCCCCTCATTCTGGTCTAGTGTCAGACTGGCACACCTTTGTCTATCACACATCTCTCACCCATGGTCCCATACTCATGGCCAATTCAACATGACCCAAGCTGGACTTTCCTTCTAGGGCAGCTTCTCCCCTTGTTCTCTATTTCAGTTAATGGCTTTAGGAAAGGACTGTTTACTCAACCCAGAAAGCTGGGCACCTCCCTCCTTCCTCATGCATTGCAGCTTGTCACTTCTCTCTTTCAGACACCTCTGTCTTGTCTTCCCCTTCTAGGCACCCAGCTTTGGTCTGGCTGATTTCTTACTCATACTTTCACACAAGTCCACAAGTCGGTTTCCCTTCTGCATTCTCCTTCCCACCTCACCTGCCTGTTCTCTGTCCTGCCCTCATCCTCCCAACTGTTACCCACATCAGTGCTAGAATGATCTCCTTAAAACAATATCAAGTTACTCCTCTGCTGAAAACATCTCAGAGGCTCCTTGGGGTTTTCAGAAGGAAGATCATCCTCTTAGCAGAGCACTCAAAGCCCTTCCTTACTTTCTCAAGCCTTCCACATTCTACCTCAAATTTCACATTGAGCATATATCGTATTCTCCACATATGCCAGGCTCTTTCCAATCCCCATCCTGTGAAATAGGAATAGCTTCTGCCTGGAAAGCCCTTCACTTTTTTCACTTAGTAAGTATTTTTTCACTTAGCTAAGTTCACTGCCATACTTATCTAAAATGTCTGATCCCAAAGCTGCCTGTGCAGAGCCATCTCATCTGTCAGCTTGCATTGCAGTGACCAATCTCTCACCCTCCTTTCTCACCGAGTGTGACCTCCTTGAGGGTAGGAATCATCTCTGCCTCATTTGCATATCCCAAGGGCATTAAATGGTCCTAGGCATGTAATACTTCTTAGTAAATTGAACGAAGGAGAAACAATGAAAAATAATTCTGTGCTCTGGGTTGGCTGTTTGGCTACACCATACTCCTTGTGCTCAAATATTCTGTGTGAGAATAGGCTAGTTCCCTGTTCTATACATATTCAAAAGCTGAGAATAGTGAGTGCGTAGATAGGTATGTGGATAAGTCTGTGTATGTGTAGGTATGTGTATGAATGTATTTATGAGTGCACCCATATAACTGTATGTCCTAGCCTCGGTTGATGATCGGCATTATCTTTTGAGAGCTTATGATAGAAGTGAATGTTCCATGACAAGGTGCATTTTTTTTTTAAATTTTTAATGTTTATTTATTACTGAGACAGAGAGAAACAGAGCATGAGTGGGGGAGGGACAGAGAGAGAGGGAGATACAGAACCCAAAGCAGACTCCAGGCTCTGAGCTGTCAGCACAGAGCCCGATGCGGGGCTCGGACCCACAAACCGTGAGATCTGACCTGAGCTGAAGTCGGACACTTAACCAACTGAGCCACCCAGGTGCCCCAACAAGGTGCATTTTCAATGGGAGGGTAAAGCTTCCTCTGGAATAAGATCAAATTGCAGAACGGCAGATTCAGCATGAGGAATTTTGGTTTGTGACTTGATGAATATGATCCTGATGTAGAGAGCGGCACTAATTTGAAGCTTCTTTAGCATAGATCCTGCCCATTATATGAAATGATATTTAGGCTCCCACAGTGACTTCCCCAATACCATATATTTAACAATTCAATTAGTCTTTCCCAAGTGAAGCATTCTAATTGATTATTTTTGTCTCTGTTGATGATAAAGATAATGGATGTTTTTGTGGAGTAAATTGGCTTCCTTGCTTAATATCTGTTTCTTGATGTCATTGCCCAGCAAATAAATGGTGAAGCGTACTGCTAAAAATAGCATGATGGCTGGCAGAGGAAAAAAAATAGCTGTGTTTCCTGACAGTGCAAATTTCACACTGTTTTAATTACCACAAACGTTCACTCCTATCTCAGAGAGCTGGGCAGGAAACTGGGAATAACAACATTTGTAGATGCGGCAGAAATGACAAGCCTGGATGTGGTCTCACGCCACTGTGGCCAGCTCCCTGTGACATCCTCTGGGCGCTCAAAGTCTGGAAGGTGAATGCAGATCCTCTGGGGATCAACCAGATGAAACTTGGAAATTTGTCCTGCTATTTGTGCTGCGGCTGCTTTGCAAGAAAAGAGAGAGACACCTGTCTCCCTAAAATAGACAGTTTGAATTTCAAACAAAAAACAAAAACAAAAAACAAAATAAAAACACAGAGTGTGGGAATTTTATTTAGGCAAACACCTACACAATGTTCACAGCTCACAATTTCGGCAGTGGTAGAGAAAAACAGAAATATGGTTAAGAAAGTTTCTGAATGCTAGACTTTCTGTCTCCCTCCACAGAATGTGGAGACATTTCTCTCCAAGGGCTGGCTGTCTTTCCAATCCCATTGCCTTACCTGTTTTCCCTCTGACCTTTCCCTCTCCTTCCCATTACCTGGAACCACCTCTCTTCTTCCCTGAATTCTGGCCTCTTTCAGGCTTTCCTGAAATCCCACTTAAACACAGCATGGTGTAAAAATATTATTTGCTTCAGCATTAGGAATCCTGCTCCTGGGCCTTTTGTTGGTTTTGAATTTGGGATGAGAAATCTCTGGCTCAAGCCCAGAAACCTCTACAATGCTTTGTAGTAATGGAAAAAGCATGCACTGGCACAGGCATTTATAATTTATGCCAAACTCTCTTATACCTTTTCCCATGTGAGCATAAATCTCATTGGATTTAGACCCAATGAAATTGGAAACAACAGTATCTTATAATTACTCAGAAGAGTTTCAAGGCTTCAGCAGATGGTACAGAGGGAAAAGTCTTCACTTCCCATAATGATAAAGATGTAGTTTCTTACAAAGGGTAGAAGGTAAGTTTGCAAGCCTTAGAAAAGGCCCAAGAGGGGCTGGCAGAGATCTGAGGACCCAGTCAGTGTCTTAGCTCTATAGACTACAAGGAAGTGACCCTTCTCATCTATTACAGAGTAGGCATTCAATGAATATTAATTGTTGAACAAATGAACATCCAAACTAAATAAATGGCACAAAAGCGGGCAACATGGATTAAAGAAAAAACTGTTACTTAATGTTTCAATTGGAAGTAAGTTTAGTAAAAGCCACCAATGTGGCCAGGGAGCCAAAGTTCATACATGATACCATGTTGCAGTATCAGAAGGCTATTCATACTAAAGAAAGTGCTCAAGAAACTCAAGTATCATAGGTAGTATGTCATAGGAGACGTGTTTTAAGTGGCCCAAGAGGTAAACCCTAAGACCACATTGATGGAAGTTACAGTCAAATAGACATTAGCATCATGTAAAGAATTGCATATGGAAGCTCAATGGTCAAAGGGGTGGACTGTGCTAGTTATCAAATTGCCTGTAAGTTCCAAATTCCCTCTTTTGGTCTGTTCTTTGAAACTGGAGCTGAGCTCTTTAAATATTTTTTTCCTTTGCTACCCAACAAAGGAAGTGGATGTTAAGCTTTGTCATGAGAGAACAGTGGAGAGAATTGCAGGAGGTAAGTCCTTTCTTCCTGGTTCTGGTATGCTTGTTCAGCAGTCTCCTGTGGCGAGCATGACTTCTCTAATACCAATCTCCTGGAATGCGTGCAGTAAGCTCCTGCAGTGTGGTGGCTTCCACAGCTTCAGGCTTTTTCAATGAACCAATATCGTAGCACAGAGAGGCCAGCAGCACCTAGGGCTTGCATCCTTGCATCTCATGGCACTCCCAGCCTCAGCTGGTCTTACAGCAAAGGGCCTCCAGTAAAACACCTCTCCATGAACAATTTTCCCTGGCACCCTAGATGGAAGATTTCTAGCAAGTTTTATTGGTATGGCATCACACCAACTTCTCTTCTACCCTGTGAGCTCTGGACTCTCCAGGAAGGTCTGGACCTCAGCCCAAGGGAACATTTTTCCTTAGCTATGCTATCTCAGTCTTAGGCATAGTGGCTGTTCCTTATATCTGCTATTCCTATATCCTTTGGTGTTCTCTTTATTTCTTACTAGCCTATCTCTCATAGCTACAGTCCTCTGTTATAGTTAAGAATTCCTTGTATTAGATTTTACCTGTTAACATTACTATGTAGTTTTGCTTTACTGATTGGACCCTGACTGCTACATCCAGCATGGAGGAAGAAGAATAAATATTTAAGGCAGAATAAAAGAATCAATCACGGTCATATTTTATATTAACTTTATTAGAATGAAATAAATACACTCAATCTGATTATATATTTTTTGAGGCAAAGACAATGTCTGATTCATTCATATTGCTTATCATACTGTAATTCTTGATGAAAGAAAAAAATCTTCTGGATATTGACTGGTCAATCCATTGAACCATAATTGAGATCCAGGAAGAAAAGCCAGTCCTCACTGCAGTACTTTGAAAAAAAATAAAAAATAAAAAATATATAGTAATATTAGTAATTAAAAAATAATGTTAGAAGAAAGGTAATACTAGGGACCAGGTTTTCTCCAAATAAGTTCATAAACAAAGACCCTCAAAATCTTTATAAGATAAATATTATTATTATATCTGAAGCACAGAGAGGTTATGCAACTTATTTAAATTCACATAACTAATAAGTGGCCAAGCCAGGATTTACACCAAAGCTGTCTGGCTCCAGAGGCCCTGCCCTTGATCACAACACACTACTACCTCCTCACTAGGCTTACAGCTGTGATTATATACCACAACAGTAAAGACCTTTCCTTTCAGTTCTGTGGGAATAAAAGAGGGGTGTCTTTTAAAAACACATTAAAGAAGGGAACTTTTTCTTTATAAATCGAGATGCCTTCCATTGAGGGTGAGAGAGAGGAATGATTTCAGAACTCTACTGTTTGAAATATTGTATATCAAAACATTCCATATATTAATTGGTACATTTCTTATGAGGAATTGTATGTCCTGGGCTTCTTCCCTCCAGAGTATTTACTTTTTATCCCCATCCTTAAGGAGTGGTGGTTTTGAATGTTTGGGTCCCCCTTTTGAGACTCAGTGTGCAGTAGGCAGAGCTCTTCTTTGGAGCAAAGGTTCTTTCTGGATTCCTTACAATGGCCTGTTCTCATTACCTTCAAGAGCTGCTCTGATTTCCTTGCCCCATGATGACGTAGTTGGAAACCCATACCAGCCCACGTCCAAGTTTTTCATTTCTATTTGATGTGCTGTTATTCTGCAGAATTTGGAGTCTAGGATGCATCTCTGGACTCCTTGGATATTAATTCTCCATAAGACCCCACTTGGCCTAATAACACTTTTGATTTGCCTTGACCTATAAAATCTTGCACATATTGTTTCTTCCACCTGGAAATGTTTCTTTCCCTCTTTAACCTGCAAAATTCTACTCAAATGGATGCCCTTTGTGAGGTCTTACCCAGCCTTTCACAACAGTTAGAGGTCCTAGACTTCATGCTCAACCATCTCTGTTAGGTCCTCTTCTGTTACTCTGGGACTCACACATGCCTGCCTCCCCTCCATACACTAGACTTTTGGAAGGCAGAGGCTATCACATGTCCATGTTTGTTTTTCCATAGCCTGATGTAATCAGTAGGACTGAGTCGGTACTCAGTATACATACTTCGCTTAAATAAATACATGGATAAGTGAATGCATTGGAGCCTTTTTCAATCCATATAGGATTTATGGACTTGGATAGATCATATCACCTCCTTTAACCTTAGGTTATCTTTAACAAGAAACAGTGTGATTAAGTGATCTCAAAGTTCCCTTCAAATTCTGGCATGAGTATGAAATTCAGTAACCACTTTTACATGTTGCCCTGTGGTTGTCTAAGAAACTTCTACAAATCCAAAGCTTTAAAAATTATTCCAAACATTTTAAACAACATCATCTCTAAAGATCTCAGGGACAGGCATTCTGTTCATATCTACTTTAGAAAACCCATGGGCTCAAATGTTAATAAAATTCTTTTGCCTATGGGCACAAGAATCCATTGTATAGTGAAAGAGAAAAGTCATGTTAACTATTTAAGCACCATTCGGGGGTATCAACCTCATCAGCCACAGCTCTTGAAGTTCTGACACCACTGTCAATCCAAGACTAGGAATGAAATTGGCTCATTGGATACTGTTATAAACCTACAACATACCTTCTTTACCACTTTTATTGAGAAGCTTTAATCTAAAAAATCCAATCAAAGCCTCCTTCCTTTGTCAGATCCTGAATTTAGGAAAACAGCAAAGAAATGTCCCTCCTAAGGGCTGTAGGTATGAGATATTTTCACGTAAGGTCAAGTTATAATTCCATAAGGATACACATTTGGACGGGAGGCTGTATTCCCAGAGAGACTTCTCTATGTCATCATGCCTAGAGCAGCCCAGACCACACTACAAGTCCTGGGACCTTGGGCACAATTGCAGTAACATCCCTGAAGATTTCCTATCTATGAGAGAAGATCACCATTTTGGTTCCTTCCTCTATTTGAGACCTGTATTGCATTATTTTTATTTTAACCTATTGAACTATGAAATCATCCATTTCTGAGAAGCGCAGTCTTCCTTTGTGCTTGATCAAGAAGTTAAGTGTACAGTTCACATTACAATCCCATGATCTGGGAGGGGATCTCTGCTCTTGAATTAGACCCTGTGGTAATAGTTAGCCTCTCCTCTTCCTTCCAGATGCCAGGCATTGCACAACTTCAAATTATGGGCTGACCAATGCCAAGGGAGGCAACGCCCCCAACTGGCCAGACAGAAGCAAGATGCAAATAATGATAAGGAAATTAGAGTGTATTTATTGACTTTTTTAAATCGATGAATAAATTTTCTCAGAGAGGTTAAGAGGCTAGTCTAAAGTTACAGAGCTAATAGAATTAGCTGATTCTGAAGTCTTTACTTCTCTGTGAGTGTGTGTGTATGTGGAGAGTGGGGGTGGGATTGGAGAGGTATGAATGATACACAGACTACATTTAAAAATACAAAAGTCCTAGCTATTTCTCTGTTCAAGTCCATTCATTTCAAAGAAGAAGACAATTGATATCAACAGGTGCTCAGAGCCATGAACCAAGCTGGCCACAGAGACAGGATTAGAACCTGCCTTTTTAGTCTCGACACATGGGTCTGTGTAGATTGCCCTCCTGAGGAAGGCTGGCATGGCTGAGGGGAGAGTACCTGGAAAAACTACAATCACACTTAGTTAGCATCACACAACTGGTCGACCGTTCGACCCAACTTACCATCAATATTTTACCAATGAAGAAAATCAGGCTTAGAGAAGATAATGACCATATTGTACTTGTTTTATGGTGGAGGAAGCTGAGACGATCTATGCAATGCATTTATATCATAAATGTTACCTTCTTGGAACAGGGTCATTTAATGTTTAAATATTATGATTACCATTTACAAAACCAATTCATGCACATGTTAAAAATTTATAAAATGTGCAGAGTGTTTATGGAAGGAAAAGGTAATTCTCTCCCTAAGCCCATTCCCCAGAGCTGAGCATTGTTAGCCATTTTTTTTTTTTTTTGGCTTCTGTCGGTCTTTGAGTTAGAGTCATAGTTCTAAATATTCTAATTATAGTTCTATTCATTTATTTATCCACTTGGTTATTTTAAATGACAGACTTAAACTTCTATTTCTTATTTCACCAACCACTGGCAGAGTCTCTTCTCTTGTATGATAGGATGAAAAACTTGTCACCTTCTGTCCCTCATCCATTTAACACTTTCCAAGGTCCAAAATGGCAGTTCTGTAGTGACTTACATTGTTGAGGTTTACAAAATAGTTACATCGTATCTGTACAATGACTAATTCTTTCATTTCTAATCTGTATGTGGGCTGTATACATGAAAACCAATAAACAGAACTTAAAATATTTGATCGTATTAATATTATTCACTGTTAGACCACTACTGTGTTTGGACCAATAAAGAAAGAAAATAGACTCCTTTGTTACTAGTTCTGTGTGATTAAGAGATATCAGAACAATATAGTCAAAGTGATTCTTTTTTATTTTACCTCACTAAATACTCCAAGTCATTCCATATTTTAATATGCTTTGTTTGATTCTTAAATGTGTAGTATGGTTTTATATTTCTCTTGGTGTTCCTAATTGCTTTTTTTTTGATTCTCAAAGAAGCATATCCCTTCTTTACAATATGTAATAATATCTATATTTTCCACCAATCATATTGTCTAATGATCGCATTTAGATCAATTGCTCTCCCAACCTGCTGCCATGCAGTTGGACTAAGATTTATTTTTCATTAACTTTTGAATTAGTTTCTCTGTTTCTTGAATCTAATGTTTTCCTTTTTAGGGTCAGTGTGTTTCTTATTTTGCTGCAAGGTACCCTCAATTATTTTATCTCCAGAAATAGTGGATGAAAAGCAACTCTCTGAGGTCTTGTGTAAATGAAAACGCCTTCATTCCATAATGTTTAATGACTTCTCCATTTGTATCTGATATCGTTGATGGAAGGTCTGTTAAAAATGTATTTTTGGTTTAATTGAAATTTTTTGTTTCATTTTCTCTCTCTTTCTCTAAACATCTAAGTCTGTCTTCTTATTCTTGATATATTAAACTTTCCCAGGGATATGTGCATCAGAATGTGGATCATGTTTCATTCCTTCTGCTTCTTGAATTTTAGCGGTCCTTGCAGCTTGAGGGTTGGTGGTCTTCCATTCTGGAAATTTTAAATCTATTATTTATTAGATAATTTCCCTTTTTGTTTTTCTTGGCTCTTTTTTTTTTTCCTAGAACATCTATTAGATTGTGAATATCCTGAATTATTCTGCCTTATCTTTTAATTGTTCTCTTTAATCTGTTTTTTTAAATAAATTGCTCTCCTTTCTGGGAGACATCCCTGATTTTATCTTTCATACTTTCTATGGTTTTTTTTTGGCCAATGACAATTTCATTATAAATTTCAAATGATTTTGTTTTCTTTTCCAAGTGTTCCTCTTTTAGCTATTCCAGTTTAAAAAATAATTTTAATATTATCTAACTCGAACAATAATTTTACACTTGTACATTCTCTTCTGTTCCCCAGATTAACTCTTTCTTCTTTAGGAGAGGAGTTATTCTTGTGTATCTCCCTTTTATTCACTTCCTTGAATGTAGGGCAAATCTAGGTGTCCATTCATAAATATGGACTCGTGCACCTGTTTGACTTGTGCAGGGAGCTGTCATGACTTTCCTCCGATACTCATAGAAGCATATCCTTTCTTTATAATATGTAATAATATCCATATTTTCCATCAATCATATTGTCTAATGATCGCATTTAGATCAATTGCTCTCTCAACCTGCTGCTATGCAGTGTGACTAAGATTTATTTTTCATTAACTTTTGAATTAGTTTCTCTGTTTCTTGAATCTAATGTTTCCCTTTTTAGGGTCTGTGTGTTTCTTATTTTGCTGCAATGTACCCTCAATTATTTGGGGCTTGTTTGCCCCTTTGGGAGGGCTGACGGTAAACCGTGTGTGGCTGTACGTGTCAGGGAGAGAATATGGAATAGTTCAGAGATTCCACGAAGAGTTTTTTTTTTTTTATTAAATAGCATAGATACCTCCTTAGTTCTTGGCTTTCCACACCCACAGACTTCAACTATGGAACCTGTTTAGATGTTTATTCAAACAGCTTCACCTTTGCTGAAAACCTGCCTTCTTCCCTTCTGGTCGTCCACCTTCTCCACTCAGGGTTAGCTGTCCCTGACAAGCCATCTACTTGTCACTTTTCAAAAATTAAGTTTCCTGGGATGCTGGTGTCCCTATTTCTCTTCTCTACATTTACATGACTTTATGCTCTCTTTCTTTTTCTGTTATTCCTTCCAATTAGAAGGAAGAGGAGGTATGTTCAGGTTTTCGTCATGAACCAGAAACCCCTAACCATTCAAAAAAAATTATCTAAACTTTTGAAAGGGTTGTATGAGATTGTTGGCATTTTCTCATAAGCTGCTAAATGGTATATTGTGAGGACAAGACTTTAAATATGAGTTATATTAGTATACTTGGATAAGAGCTAATATGCTAACACCAAAACCATTTCTGAGTATGAACTACTAAGACTAATTTAAGCCTGTGATTTTCAAAAATAGAAAATAAAGCCTAGAAGACAAAGAATAACCCATCACAGGTAAGAAATACATATGGAGTCACTCACGTGCACATGCACACGTGCACATGTGAGCACATGCACACGCACCCATGCACACATGTGCACACTCTCTTCTCTTCCCTCGGGTGTTAGGACCTTCTAAACCGCTGCACAGGGCTTCAAGCCCATTTCTTTGGCCGCACATATTTGTAGTCAGCCCTTGCTGGGTTTATCTCATTGGCAAAGGCATGTGGCGATTAGAGTGGCATTGACAATCCTCCCCCACCCCCGACCTGCTCTCATATAATAGGAATTCAGGTTAAGGAAAGATTATGCTAATGGAGGAAAAGATCTCAGAGTGGGAAGGGCTTTTTGAAGGCAGCTTCTTCAGTTCTCCGACTGACATGTCTCTCTGTCTGTAATATCCTGCCTAATGGTCTTTTCTTGATCATCTCCAGTAACGAGAAACTTGTAACCTCCAGAGGTAGCATTTTTATCTTTACACGTGCTGTTAAAAGGCCTTTAAATGTAACCCTGATGTGGCTCGTGTACCTCCCAGTGTGTTCACCAGCTGTGCACCCTACGCTTTGTACGATGTGGAGCACAAATCTAAACCACTGTCATACGGAAGAGGAGTTTGATATCTCGCATGTTTAACAGGACAGGTAAGAAAGAGATCTATTTAATGTCAGAGACAGTTGTCACTTCCCTAGCTAAAGATGCTTGCATTCCTTAAGCGGGTCTTTACAAAGAGCAAGGCTGTTAAGTGAAAGCTTTAAAAATAATTCCATTACCCACTTTACAAAGACAGAGTGACAGCCGATCATTAGAAGAAGAAAGTCTTCACGGATGATGCACAACTTGCAAAAGACGTGATTTCACCCATTACAAAAGGAGACGTCCAATCACTTCCCACTAAGATGAGTCGTGTTTGCTTGTGGCCTCTATCATTGCTGTTTGGTTTATAGACGAGTTTTGTTGCAAACCATTAAAGGAGGTCTGTGGACACAAAAAATTCAGTTTGAGATGCCTGAAAGGTTAGCCACCTCTGACTGCCTATAAGGAGACAATCAGAAGGTTCAGGAACATGGACAAGCCATCTGCAGCTCCTTCCACAATGTACATGCTACCTTCTGCCCAATGAGTAAATCTGAGATGCATAAGCAGGGTCCATAGGCTAGAGGGCCAGGAGGTCCTTAGTTGTCACCTTCAATTTGCTTATCATATGCATAGGAAGACTGAGGCCCAGGAAGGGGAATCAGACACCCAGAGTCATTCAGGAAGTCAGTGACAGAGAAAATACTATTAACAATGGTGTGGCTCCCTGGTCCAAGGAGTTTTGTTTTTCTCTATCCTTTACTTTTCTGTTACAGGCTGTGTTTCTTTATATCCTGGCCCCAGCCCTGGCTGATGCCGTCTTCTGGACCTCTCCCCTTTGTTGGTGCTCCAGCCACGTGACATCTTACTATTCTGGAAACAGACCAAGAAGACTCTCTTCTCAGGGCCTTTACACTTTCCCTGAGTCCACCAAGCATGATCTTCCTCCTCATAGCTTCATAGTCCATTCTCACTTCACTTAGATGGCTGGCTGTCCATATGTCACCTCCTCAGGGAGGACGTCCCTGATCATTTTATATACAATAGCACTCTCTGCAACTCTTTCTCCTGATTAATTTTTCTTCTGAGCTTTTACCAGGTTTGCCCTACTATATTATGTATGTAAGTGTATACATCTCTCCCTGACAAATGGCGGTCCTATGAAGATGAAGACTTCATGAATTTGTCCACTACTGTATCCTCAGCATCTCATGGGTACAAATAAATATTTCCGAAGGCCTAATTAAATGACACCTTTGAAAGCATCTGATGCTTTATAGGAGGTGAATCAATGGTGAGGTCTGATGGCACAACATGGCTTCTACTCCTGGGAACCCAGAACCTCATCCTACCTTTCCTTGCTCTGCCCTCCATTTCCAACGCGTAGCGCCACTCAAATATTCACTGACCCCATGCATGCAACAAATGTTTGTTAAGTGAAGTAACAGATGCAATAACAGATTCAAAAGACACGGTTTGTAATAGAAGAGCACAGCGACTGGACACCAGGGGATGTGGAATGCCAGTCTCTGCTCTGCCACCAGCTTCATCAGCTTGGGTGAGTCTCTGATGCGATCTCCACCTTCAATTAATCACCAAATAATCAATCAAAGGGTAAAACAGATTAATTCTAAGAGACCTTCCAACTCTAATGTATCATAAAATATTCTCTTAGGTTATTTTCTTCTTTCAACGGGCCGGTGTTAATTGATTTTAGAAATCCCATTGCATTTGCAGACCTGTAGGAAATTTGTTTGTTACCACAGCCATGGCCAAGGTCCTTTCAAGTAGCCAACATGCCAGGCCACAATTAGACCCCATTTATCCATGGGTCCATTTCCCAGCACTCTGACTCACTCAGGACCTTTTGATCCCAAACCCATCAAAAGAGTCCCCTGGGTACCCACATGAGCGGTCAGAAAGCCCCAGGATTAAAGATTATGTGCATAGCTTTTCATATCCTCTTTGGAAGCCTTATATAGAGTCTAGATTCTTGTTTTCCATCAATTACTCCGGGGTACTCTTCCCTCCGCTGGAACCTGTCTTCCCTGTCTATTCTTGCTAGTGAACCCCCATTTATTTTTCAAGCTTATCTCAAATTTTTACTGCTCTCAGCAGCCACTATAACCTCCTCCTGCTGCCCACAGAGTTTGTTGTCACTCTATCACGTGCATGCTTTCATCACAGTGTTTGCCACTGTGTATTACTGTTGTGTGTGTTGAGCGTTTAAGCTTGTTGAGGCCGGTGTTATGTTTTATTTACTCTATTTCCTAGGATGGAGCTTGGTGTCGAGTAGGTGTGCAGGCAGTGTTTTCTGGAGACTTCTAGTGATCTGGTTTCCTGGACCTTAGTAAAAGAAACATAATACCCTAGTAGGGAAAAGTTAGCAAAGGCATTCAGAAGAGACAGATACATGATGAGCCCTAAGCAAAATTCAGGTGACATTGCATGACACTGAGGGAGGAGGCAGAAAGCCTTAAAACCAGATACAGAACTGTGATACTGTTCAGGATGCTAATGGGTCTTTAGAGTGACATCTCTGAGTGATTTTGAAATTACACAGTTCTGCATGGCAGATGGGAATTCAGAATTTCTGGAAATGTCAAATACATTTCAGAAAGATGTCTATTAAAAGGAGCTAAATATATTTGTTTGCTGTTCGACAGACTCGACTTCAGTTATCTGGAAAAGGCCAAGGTGCCAGAGGAATGGGATATAACCTCAAGTCATAAACTGACTTGATTTGGTTTGATTAAATGCTATCATGCGCCCGGCACTGTACACATGTACAATGAAGAACCAAAGAGTGTGCTCTCAAGGGAGGGAACAGATAAAGCTGACATGGTAATACGGGCAGCACCAAGTTCACACCCAACTGACTGACCCAGGTCATGAGGATTATAGTCCTTAGCAGATAGAGGGGACATCGGGCGTCATGTTAGCCTGAAAGATACGGGGGAGACAAGTGGGACTTGGGCCAACCCTTACAGACTGAGAGGATCAAGATTAGTAAAGAAGAAGGTAAGTTTCTCTAGCTGATGGAGACCACTCAAGGAAAGGCCTTGGGGTGGGACTGGCAAGAGGAAGTGAGATCATAGAGTTTGGTAGAGTAGTGAGTAAGATAATGTATCACCTGGTATGTCAGATAATGGGGACTGCTGACCCTTGGGCAGAAGTAATTGCCTCTAGATGTTGTGGCCAAGACAAGGAAACAAATAGAGTGTTGCATGAGTGGGGCGATTATCTAGCCTAGTTGTTATTACACAGTCAAGTCACAAATAGTCTGGTGGTATTGGTATGGAGAAAGGCCCCCAATGTCTAGACTAGCCCCCAGTGCTATTCCCTGCCTCCATAAAGGCCTTTAAGGCCCTGTATTATCTCCTACTACTGTCCCCTATGCTTACACTCCAGCCACTTTAGCCTCCACACAGCCCAGTGCCCTGACACCTCAGGGCCTTTGTACTTGCTGACATTCTTCTTTCCAAGATACCTACATAATTTGGTTCTTCTTTTCCCTCCCCCCTAATATTGCTCAAATGTTACCTCATCAGAACTCTCTTCTGAACACCCAATGCAAAATAGCAGCTCTATGGAACACTCTATTTTCTTATGTTGATTCATTTTTTTCTTCCTGGTAGTTATCATCAGCTAATACCTTATATATGTATTTGTTTATCTGTTCACTGTCTTCCCCCAGCCTCTTTAAGTGTTAGCTCTTTAAGTGCTGAAATTCTGCTTTTTATCACTATATTCCCAGTGCTTAAAACAGTGGCTGGCACAGAAAAGTGCTCCATAAATGTTTCCTAAATAAATGAATGGCAAACCTATAGGAGGCCTTAGGAAGCCCATGGAAGTATATCTACAGTTGTGTCATATTTTTCTAAATGATTTCCAAAATCATCAGCAGATTTTCCAAAGGACCCATGACAAATAATTTTAAAGAACAACAGAGAACACAAGATATAAGATAGATATCAGAAAACCTGTGGTCTCATCCTAGGGTTTCACTACCGGAGCCTCAATTTATTTCATCTATAACATGAGAATAATAATACCTGTTTCATTTCTATTGCATTTGCAAAAGCCAAAGTTGTGGAGGTCTCCGTGTGCATGTTGCTGTGGTCAAATAATGACCAAGATAGCCATCTCTCCAGGCTCAAGGAACTTGTAGTTCAGTCAAACAACAGATGGGAGAGAGGTGGCAAATTTTATCAGTTGTGAGTTGCTAAAGAGATCTAGTGTGAACAGTCTTGCTCAAGGCCACTCAATCACAAAGAGGGTCTCTATGAAGGGATCTTCTTGGCCATCTCTGCCCCACCCCTCCACATTTTAGTAGATGTTTCCAGGGCCCCAAATAAGACTAAGCATGCCTTTGCCACTATTACCCAGCATTTAAATTTATTTATTTACTTTTGAAAGAGAGAGAGAGAGGGAAACAGAGAATCCCAAGCAGGCTCTGCACTCACAGTGCAGAACCCAACACGAGGCTCGAACTTATGAACTGTGAGATCATGATCTGAGCCGAAATCAAGAGTCTGATGCTTAGCTGACTGAGCCACCCAAGCGCCCCACTATTACCCAGCATTAAACTGAACCTTTGCAAAGAGTGTTTATATACCTAGACCACATGTGACAATTTTTCCTTTTACCCTACCTTACAGGGTTGTCATAATCACTAAATGAGATAATACCTGTATAGGGCTTAGTACAGTTCCAGAAATGTAATAATTAGTATTGTTAGCACAAACCTGCTAAACTTTTACTAATGCTGAAAATGGCATATACCTATATAACAGAAAGAATTTGGAGATATAGAAGGAAAAAGGGAGAAGGAGATGATTATGCATGTATCATCTTTATTTATATGGTTTGTTTCATCTGCAAAGTTATATCCACTTTGCATATTTAATTGGTGAGCTGTTCACCGAACCTGTTTAGAAATCATGGAGATGCTGCGTGAGACACAGACCCTGACCTTAAGCTAAGCTGTAAAAACACTGATCCAGATGTGGTTATAAGATGGATCCAAACAGGAACAGGCTGAAGGCAGGGACGCTAAGCAGGAGTTGGCTGTAGTCATTCAGGTGAGAAATTATAGGGACCTGAAAGAAAATGGTCATAGTAGGGACGGCAAAGAAGGAAAAAGCCCAAGGCACATTTGGAAGGAACATGTGATAGAGGTTTGTGGCAAGTTCGTTACTTAACCATTTCATTCATTCAGTTCCTTGTACTGCATTCTTTCTGCCAGGCTCTGCAGAATACACTGGAAATAGGATACCAGCACGACAATACGCTGCTCACATCTGTTTTGTCTGCTAAGAGCCAGACTTAGGATTAGGAAGCCCATATACATCGTGGGTTTAATTAAATAGGTTCTGTCATTCCCACTTCACAGTTGTGGAAATTGGGGCTAAAAGAAGGCAACTGCTTGCTCAAGCCACACAGCTAAGCTGAGCTGGGGTCAAAATCCAGGTGTGTGGAGCATGAACCTGGCTCTTTCTGCTGTAGCAGAGAATGACTAGGTCATGGCTCATGTGACCGAAGGGCTCAGATTCTAGCAAGCTGGAGGTGGGAGACAGATATGGAGAGACACACCCAGAGCCTACAGAAATGGAACAGAGTCAAAGGAGAAGAAAAATCCCAAGATGTTTAAGCTGTTGACTCCGAAGAATTTTGCTTGCTTCCAACTCTGCAAAGAAGGCATGGAAACCATTTGGGAAGTGCTCTGGGCTGTGTCTCCAAGGGTTGGGGGTGAATCCTCATTGCTCCGTACCTCCCGTGTGACCTAGGGCTGTTACTTTCCTTCAATGGGCCTGGATTTTCTCATCTGCCAGGGGCATTGGACTTTGTGTTCCCCAAAGTCCCTTTCATCTCCATGCTGGTGGTGGCACACAGACAAAATGAACTGGTGGGTTGGTCAACCATGAGAAGTCAATAGGAGGGAGACTCACTTGGCCTTTCTTGGTACTTACTCTTCACCCCATGAGATGCTTCTTCTATTGCTTTCTAGTTTATCCCTAAAGTGTGAGACATAGAATCCCAAGGTTGGAGTTCCAGGAGAATGGCTTTGGAAAATCTCAACGGGAAACCAGATGGGAAGCGTGGACCAGGCTTTCTTCCTGGGGGCCTGCGACATCACTCACAATTCTGTGGAGTTTGAGGAACAGAGTGCTTTATTCACTTTGTCTGAAAGTGGGAGATTACAGGGTCCCCGTAAGAGCTCCATGTGGGTAAATGGGAAAGCTGAACACCTGACTATCGCCAGAGGCGGAGCTATTATACAGGTCTGGGCAAAAGCAAAATTGGGGCAGAGAATGGACTTCTGTTCAGGCAGGACTTTCAAAGAGTTTGGTGCCCACACTGATGGTTTCTGTTGGCACAGACAGTGTCTGTTCAGTTGAAACTGAACTTCTCTATAAACTCTGTTTCCTCCTACCCACTTTCCCCATCTCTTTCCTCACCCTTTTCTGAACAGTATTAATAAATAGTATTTTTTTATCCAATTTCCAGTGAAAACACATTATGCCCTTGACAGTGGTTCTTAAGCCAGCTTATGAGCCGATTGTTAAATTTTCAGAAATTGTGCGAGCTGATTGTTCAACGTAGCCATTATTTAAAAATTAAACTATAAAACTTAATTAAATGAATTATGATGAAAACAACAGTAATAAATGCTCCAAGTCATCATTTCCTAATTGTTGGACTATATCTTACCATTTTCTAGGCTCTTGAGTTTACTTATGTCCATCACATCCATATGATGAAAATACTGTATAATGGGGTACACATATCTTTGTAACTTCATGTGCAGCAAAATTATCTGGGTAGCTTGAAATTGGTCATGGTTGGGAGCATTCATACCACAGAAAATCAGCAAACGTCACAAATCAAGTCTAAATTTATTAATTTGTTGATTGCCTAGACATAAAAGGATGATGGGTAAAATGTTAACAATGCAAATTAAACTTAAAAAATGTGCCGTGTGTGTAGCTGTTACATTGCGAATAACCCACAAAAACATGGAGGAATATTATTTTAGTTTTCAAAAACTGATCTGAGTCAGCAAAGAAGCTGTTTGTGTCCTTGATAAACAAGTGAGATGCCGACACACATCTTCATTCTTTACTTCCATCTTACTTGCTCACTAAAATGAAAATACCAGGCAGCCGGAGTGGCTCAGTTGGTTGAGTGTCTGACTCCATTTCAACTCAGGTCATGATCCCAGGGTTGTGGGATCGAGCCCCATGTTGAGCTCCACACTCAGTGCAGATTCTCTCTCTTCTGCCCCTCCCCTGTGCTTTCTTGTTCTCTCTAAAATTAAAAAAAAAATGAAAATATCAACAACCATTCATATCTAAACTGTTGTTCATCAATAGCTATCATGGGTCAGTATCAGATACACGAGTTTGGCAAATATCAATGAAAGCATTCTGTGAGAATTAATTGACTATGTGAAATTTATAATAAGGAACATTATATATTTTCTTATTATTTGTAAATTGTGTACTACAATATTTTACATCAACAAAATTTATAATCAACTTATGTACGAATGCCTATATTCATATATATGCAGCTTGTGTGTGTATGTGTGTATATGTATACACATACGTATTTTACATACATATATATTTTTTCCCCTAGAGAGCTTATTGGCAGATATTTATCAGCATACCCCTGACTCTTGCAGTCATCATCTGACTCATAGGAAAATGGACACTTATACACAATGCCACTGCTTGTAACGTTGGGCCCAGATAGCACTGGGCCCAGAGTAGATATTCTAGTTACGTGACTTGGAGACTATATTATGATTCCACAATGCTACTAGACTATATTAAAATACTCTATTATTTTCATTTCCAAAGCTTTCTATTGACTTCCTACCATAGCCTTGCATTCCTTATCTCCAAATAAAACTTTCTGACAGTGGTCTTAGACACAAAGGACTTGTAGCAGGGTAGAAACACAGCACGCGGGAGGAGCCAGAGAGTACAGCCCTGGAAGGAGAGAGCAGGCTGGGAGCTTTCTCCTTGGAAAACTTGGATGTCCAGGGAGGGAGATCCCGCGCCAGAACACGCCGGTGGATAGTTTAAAAGATCAGGCACCTGGAAGTTCAGTCACACCCACCTGTTTACCTCTAGCTGGGTACGCACTAAGCACTCCATAAATGCAGAGTTCACAAGAAGTCAACACAAAGTCAATCAACCCCAAATAGCTACCATTTATTAAGAGCATACTTCATGTTTTATTCAGTGCCTGATGTTTCATATCCATTCTCCTTCACTTCACTATTAGTCATTAGAATGATCTGATTCCATTTTATAGATAAGTAAACTGGGGAGCAAAGATTTTAAGTCATTTTTAAAAAACATTTGGCAGAACTGATGTTAAGTAATTTTTAAGAAACATTTGGCAGATCTGATTGCCTTCCTTTACGGGGCTCTCCAATCCCAATACCTATCTTCTTGCCCTGTACCAGGGTGAGGGAGGAAGGGAGGTAGTACGTGACAGCTGGTGTGTGGAAGGGAAGAGAAGTGTGCATACACATACCCCCGTGGTCTGTACTCGAGTATAAAAATGTGGCTGTTCTTGAGTATAAAAATGTGGCTGTACTTGAGTATAAAAACGAAGTAGGGCGTCCACACTACTAGAGGCTCTTCTCAAGGCATCCGAATAACATAAAGACCCTCTGGAAAGACTGTTTTCCAGGAAGCTTTCCTGTCAGTACAGAGACAAAAGCTATCGGAGAAGCGTATGTGGCCAGGATGGGCCAGAATTTGCCAGGCTGTGAAATGGGGGAGTGTCCACATGCCTCCTAAATAGCCCACTGCAGTGTTGCCTGGAAAGGCTAGGTGGGCTTCCCAGTATGTATCTTTAATGAATTCTCTGAAGGACAAGAATAAAAGGAAAAATAAAAACAGCAGACATTTCTGTGGTATCGATGAGGTGCCTGGCACTCAGTATTCACATATATTAAACTAATTTCATCCTCCAGACACCCTACAACAAAGGTCATAGTGACAAGATGGCCGGACGGTGTCTGTGATCCGTTCTTTTCTTCCTGGGACACAGCTAAGACTGTATTTCTGGTCTTCCCTGGATTAGGTATGTCACGCCACTCAGCACTGGCCGATGGAAGGTAAGGGGGTGGGACATGTGCCTTTTCCAGGCCAGGCCATGGGGCTCCCATGTTTCTCTCCCTCATGGGGTCTTTGGAAATCAAATGTAAGTGGTAGAACAACTGTCAGACTGAGGCTTCTGAATGACTGGGACAGAATTCCCTGCTCATCCCAAACTACCCTATTTTGTGAATGAGAAACTTTTCCGTTGAGCTAATGCATGTTTGAGTTTGTTACCATTGCCTGGTCTACTCTAATGAGGCTTTATACTATCATCATTATCATACCCATTTTAACAGATGAGGAAACTGAGGCACAGGTAGTTTGCCCAAGGTCGCACATTTAGACGTTGGTACAGCTGGAATTTAAACCCAGGCAGTAGGCTCCAGAGTTCGCGCCCTTGATCATCACACTCGTACGCCTCCTTCTGGACTGAAAGAACGTAGTCTGTGAGAAACAGACTGAGGTGGGGTGGGGAGGAGACGCTGGCCAGCAGGTGGGCTCATGCCCCTTCTTTCAGCTTGCCCGGATGGGTAAATTGAATTGTTAGGAGAAGAAGCTTCCCCAAGACCCCTCCACAAGGTAGTCAAATAAGTAGGATTAAGGGTCACATCTCCAGATCCCCAGATCTATAGGCTGCGTTGTTCAGCGTGGCTATGAAACTTAGTTTAACAATATGCATCCCTACGCCAGCAACAGAGCTTTCCAAAATTTCCACTTTCACAGATGGAGAATGGAGTCTTGGGAAGATGAACTGACCAGGGGTTCATGAGGTAGGGCTGGGGTTCAAATCCAGTGAGACTTGGGGCTGTTTTTTAAGGAGTGAGGAGCTGGGAATCACAACCCTATAACTCAAGGGGCAATAATGGGAGTTGTGAAAGGGGCCTTAAAAGCAAGTACACTCACCCCCATTTATTGGTAATAACAAGGTTCACAGCCTCCCCACGGTTTTCAGGCTTTTCCACAAGCTTTGTCCGACCTGCAGTCCCTCCTCTCACCGTCCTCTCTCAGGGCACTGTCATTGGAGGTCTGAGGTTTGGCGTATCCAGGGCAGGGCTGTGTCACAGGCGTCAGGGAGCTCCCCGAGCCCAGCGCTGCCCATGGGGATGAGCAAGAGCACGGGAAAGGTTTGCCGAATGTGGAAGTGAGGGTAGACACCTGCACCCCCATTTTGCAGGTGAGGAGAATGAAGGTCAGAGTGGTGACATGCCAAAGCCCCAAGGCTGGCACGGCTTCTCGGGAGTTACTGATCATGTCCTTTGCAGCCCACAATCTGCAGGGCAATGATCTGTGAATGAGCGACAGAGGAACCTGACTTGGCAAGTGGGACCACCAACAGGGCCTTGCATGAAGGAGGGGCTCCTGCTCCAGGTTCCCAGAGACGCCCCCAGAGCGATCAGCCCACCTGCTTCCCTGCAGGGGTGGGGAGCACGGCAGGTGGGCAGGCAGGCGCTGCTCAGACCCCCGCACCCCCAGGCTCAACCACTCCCGCCGAACCCGGGCGCACCCGGGGCAGCGGCTCCCTCTTCGGGGAAGCAAGAGGTCCGCATTGCAGGGGTCCCTGCAGGCCGCCAAGTCGCTGCGCCCCCGCAGGTCCTTCCTTTGTCCCGGCCCACCGGCTGCGGCAGCCACCGCGCTGCCCGGTGCACCAGCACCATCTAGGGGCTGTCCGGGTCTCCGGGGCGGCGCCCAGAAAGGGGGAAGAGCGCTCTCCGAGCTTCCCCGGGGTCCCCTCCTGGGCTTGGGCAAGTCGCCTCTCCAGCTCTGTCCTTGGTTTACCGCATTCCTGTAGAGGGGCCACTCCTACCCGCCCCTGTCAGCTCTCATGTACTCTCAGGCCATTGTTCCCCCAGATCCTGTTTGATCATTTCAACAGCCACTGGCAGGTAAGGAGGGAAACAGGCTCTGAGAGGTTAAGTAACTTGTTCCCAAAGGGCACAGCAGGGTGAGGGAGAACCTAGAATCAAAGCTGGGTGCTTTGGAGCCCCATACCTGTGCCGAAGTCCCCTTTGCCTTACTGCCTGGCTGAGGGCGCTTTCTGTAGATATAAATGTCCCTTGTCCCCCACCAGCTACTTCCTGTGTGATCTTGGCCAAGCCATGTAACCCCTCTGAGACTCAACTGTGTCATTCCCCCTCCGGGACCCTCCACAGATCTTCCTTTGTCCCTGCTCACAAGGACGCCATGGGAAGGTGTCTAAGTCAAAATTCACTCCGAGAGGGTTAAGTCAGATGTTATGAGTCATGTGAGGATCAAGAAGGAAGGCCCTCTGAAAAAAGAACCAGCTCCATAAATATACGAAATTATCATTCCCACACACGCAGGGCTCCACAGCCGTCCAGCCGGAGGCAAACCTCCTTTAGACCCTGGCTTGGAGGCCTGCAGCCTATGTCATTATCTCCATTTTACAGCTGAGAAAATCAAGGCACAAAGAACCACAGACATTTTCTCAGAGTTGCAGTCAGAGGTGAGCCAAGTCTGAGGTCATTGCCTGCGGCCGCTCAGATCAGGTCTCCTCTCCCAAGAGGGGGACTCCCTCCGAGGAGTCTCAGAAGGGCTGAAGGCACAGGGCTCGCTGAGGCCGCTTGGAGGGTGGTGCCCGGAGGACGCTCTGCATCAGGAAGAAGGACGTGGGAGGGTCTGGTCGGGAAAAGAGAAGACCAAGAGGGACACGAAGGGTGTCTCTAAATAGCGGAAGGATTGACACATGGATGAGTAAGCCGAGGCATGAGGCAGAGAAGGGGGAGGGCAGGGGATGGGTGAAGATTTTAGCAAAAGGAGGAGCAGAAACAAGGACAGAGGAAGCTTCCCGAGCGCTCTGCGTGGTAACTTCTTCCCGGAGCTGTCTGGAGCCCAAGCCATCTCCCTGAGGCCACAGCCCAGCTGTTCACGAGCTCCGGTGGCATCCTCACCTCGTTCTCAAAGGTAACCTGACAATAAGCCTGTGATTGCCAAGAGCAGGTGCACAACTTGAGAAAGCGCCTTTGTCCTCTGTCCTGAGAGGGCAGGTGTGCGATGACACGCAACATAGCCCAAGCCACCTTGGGAACTGCTGGGCCTGTCATTTGTATAGCCTCACACCGCCCCTCCCCCGACTCTCGTCAGCTCCATGTATAATCTCCTTCCTGTCAGGGAAGCAGTGAGTTTCCTTCTTACAACCCAAGGGCCTAACTGATATAGGTACCGTCACCTGTCCTTTCTTGGAGCCATGGTCTGGGAGTGTCTTGTTCCCTTGGACCAGGACCTCTGGACTATTTCATTCTCTCTCCCACACACCCCACTCCCACCCCAGCACAATGCTGGTGAGAGAGAATGGGGTAGAAGCACTATTGAAGTGATGGCTCTTGGACCCCTTCTGGAATCTATAGTCACTCCGGCGGCTTCCTGCCACTGACACGGGCTGAGGACTTGCCAGACCTGGGTGATGCACTGGCAGAGTCTTCCGCCACCTTGGTACAGGCACATTGCACCAACCCCACCACACACGTCGCTGACAGGAACTATTTTACCAGCTTGGGGATGGCCACAGTCAAGTCTTTCCAACTTTCCCGGTCAGTGTCCAAGTTCCACTTGCCCAGCTTAGCAGGAAGTGTTTCACCCCCTTTCAAGGCCAACCCCTGCCCCATCTCCAGTTGTCTACCAGCATATGAAGGATCTTTAGGGCTTAGTCAGACTGGAGGGATAGGTCCTGCTAACAAATGCCAGATGAAGAGAGAGCTGGAGTGCGGTGGGTTCAGAGTGCACTGCAGTGGAAGCTGGTTCTGGACACACTGATGAGTCCCTGGCCACTATGCCTCTGGTCCCTTGTTGACCTCTGTCCTGCCCTGGCCTCCACGCTCCCAAGGTTACAGCTTATGGAGTTTCTACTTACATACCCAGCCATTGTAAATAAATGCCATCATCTCCTGGGCCACCAAGCTGGGTCTGCAGGGACTTTCATCCGTCCCCAGCCAAGATCTCACCTTCCCATCACAAGGCGCCTAGCTTTGAGCCTGGCCCACCCAGATCCCACTGCCTTCCTGTCTGTGGGCTGTATAGGTGCTTTCTCATTCTTCCAGAGAAGATCCAATAGCAGAAAATTTCAAAAGAAGAGTTAAGACCCAGCCCCTTTCCAGAAAGTTCCTGCCTCCCTGCTTTCCTGTTAATCAACTCTATTAACCAAGGGTATCAGAAGACGTCTGGCCTTTTGTCACACAGGGTCAGAAGAACCTTATAACTCCTTTCTCCTCCCAGAGCCATGGGTGACTACGTACCTATTTTTTACCTTACCAAAGGCAGCGGTTTGGTGCCTTGACCGAGCAGAGAAGATACCCTGGGCCATCCAGAGCTGTCTTGCTGCTCCCCTCACCAGCATAAGCAAACAAATGAACAAATAATGAGCTCTGGTCCCCAGACAACTTATCACAGCAGATGGAGAAGTTTCAAGGCAGCCAGGCTGAGGGTTTCACACAAGGTCACACAGCCAGCGTGTGGGAGAGCTGGCGCTCAAAGCCAGGTAGGTCTGCTTATCCCTAAACTTGTGGGGGGTTTTCCATTATTATTCTTTCCAGTGGGGATATTTAGCTGCCTCAAGGATGACCCATGCTTGCAGCCTATTGGATATCTCGTATTTTTATTGCCAATACTTAAAGGACACCCATCACCCCCAAACTCTGGTGACGGTATGTTGGAATCCACTGGTCCGTTTTTGCTCTCTGATCCTTTTGCAGAGTCTGTGGTCTCTAGTGGGTTTTTATCACACTGGCAGATCAGGTAGACCAACATGGTGCCCTTAGTCACATCCACGTAAGCATGATAGGGTATCCCAGTGAACCTGACCTGATCCTGGACTTTCCTTCTCTGGGTACTGACAAGTCTAATGGGGGAGCTTGTCCAGTCTCTTCTTTGGTGGTCTGTCCACATCTCCAAGGGGTGAATGGGCAAAACGTGCTGGGTCTTTACAGACACTGAGGGTCATAAGCTATCAGAGCTAAGTGAGTCCCCCTTCAGCATTTGGATCATCCCTTTCATTACACAGTTGAAAAGACTGGGGCCCAGCAAAGGGAGAAGATGCTCCTTTGCTGACACCGAACTCTTGATAAAAGTGGAATTAGAAAAAAGATCCTGTGTACATGTATCATGGAGCCTCTAATTCAGCAGCACTGTCTCCAGATACTGTCTTTTAAATACTGAAAGCACTGAAAAATATATGGGGTACAAACTAATATCGCTAACTTGTAAGCAAGGGGCTGGGGCCCAGATGGTTGGGATGTTTTGCTCAGGATCACTTGGTTGATAGTGGAGCCAGAACTAGGATCTAGATCTTGTAAGAGGGAGGTATTTATTTTTGTTGCCTCTCCTGGTCAGGAGTAAAGTGCTAAGAAGGTTGTCAATCTTACAGATTGAGGCTGCTTTCTGACTCCTTCTTTCTGTGGAGGAAACAGTGACATTTTAGTATGACTTCAAAGAAGCAGAGACCTCTGGGCACTCGCTCACCAAGAACCCAGCTTGCCTCACACCCAGCACCCCCTTGCCTTTTGGTCATAGATTACAGCAAGGGGAAGAGGACTCAGGTGCCATAAAAACTTAAATTAAATCCAGACTCTTTGTCTTACCACTCATGTGATCTAAGCCAGGATTCTTCAAACCAGAGTGTCATCTCCAGTTTCCAGAAGCTAATAAATGTCTCTGTTTCTTGGCCCTTGCTCTTTGATGCTAGCTGCATTGTCCGATGCAATTTCAGTATCTATATTTAGGCCTGGGGTTTGGATCGAACACTCAAGGTGCCTTCCTCTAGGTATGAAACCCAGGTTGGGACTGTTCCTGTCTGATTTTCACTGGTCTCTTAGTCTTTCAGAGGTCTCTTAGTCCTGGCTGCCAATACATGGACCAAGTCTTCATTAATTTCCAGATCCAAAGAGGCATATTAGAGGTTCCCTATGGAATAGCCCCTTTGGTCCAAACTTAAGATGATTGCTCAGCCAAAATGGACTGCCCATGGCTGCAGTAGCTGCCACCCATCTCTGGGACCTTCTAGACTGTGAGTTCCCTGGAGACTCTGCCCAGGTGGAGTTGAAGGAAGCTTCAGGATGCTCACTCAGTTCTAGGTCACCCATCAGTCACAAAACACATTATTTTGCAGACCTGCATCAGCACAGGATTGACCCTGTGCATGAGGCAGACAATAAAGAGATGGAAGGCAAATTAAAAGGCAGAACTGCCCTTGGACTTGAAGAAGGAAAGTAGAGCAGAGGAAAGAAGTGAATGAAAACTAGCGATTATTCATAAATGAACTACATTGGCACTTATTTTTTAACTTTGCACTGCAAAGTAGCTGCATGAATAAGAGGCTTTTAAAAACATTATATTTAGCTAATTAAAAATATTCCACTTTTTAAAAGGAAAGACAAGTATCAACTCTTCTGTTCTGATCTAACTCTCAGACTGAAGCATGAGCCTTGACGTTTATAAGGCATAGCAGCCAGTTAAGGTTGGTGGACCCTTCTGTATGTTGCACCAGCAAAGATAAGCACCTAAGTTAATTGCATAACTGTTGCTAGCTTGTTTATTAAACATCTTTGAATATGATTTTTTAATGGGGATGGAAGGCAGACTGCACTGTATATGCAATACACTAGGCAGGGCCCATCCCACTCTGGGGTGTCAGGGATCAAAGAATAATTAGCAAAACCACTTACTGAGCCTATATTCATGTTCCTTTGGGGAAGGGTCATCTTTCTTTAATTCAAGTAGAACATTTGATGTTTTGATCCTAGGTGTCAGTATCAGAAAGTCTTGGCTGAGCCTTGGTCCCTCTTGAGCAAGACAGGGTGTGTGAACTTCAAATACACATGTGCCCTGTCATCTTAGTCCCTCTATTGATTGTCCAGAAATGAATTTAATGAAGACAGAATGTCTCCTGTAAACAAATCATTATCCCTGATCAAGAAAGTGTAAACAGAACCGGGCCTGGGAAGCAGGCTCTTTGTCTCTCCCTACCACAGACATGTGAAATGCCTGGGCTCTGGGGATTTACCGGAGTCTGGACTCAATAATGGAACTTCCTGGAGCATAGGGGGAAGACCCAAAAAACAGACACGCAGAGCTCCAACAGTATCTTCAACATCAAATCTTATTCTAAAAATTGAAAAGATGGAATTAAAGCGGGAATGGAGGAGCCTTATTAAAAAAAATTCAAATGACCTTAAATGTTTAAAATGCTGATATAAAGGGGATGGAAATATATCACAAAGCATTTTCTACGAGACTACTTTGAATTATAGAACCTAGAGTGAGATCGAATTCACTTAATCATACTAAAATCAACATTTACTTTCTCCATGGCCCTAGATAAATCATTAGAGCCTCTTGATTTTTCATTTATAATACACACTTCCTCCACTTTGTATTTATAATACATACTCTAGGAACTTTGTTTCATTTGTTTTGTTTTGCGATGAAGATAAAGCTGCTTAGATAATTATGAAGAACTGGGTGACTATGAGGGGTTATATTTATATAATGTCCCACACACTGGTCCTTAATAAGTGGTTGCTCTTATAATTGTTATTCTAATTATCATGATCACCATCCTTCTTACCATTTAATTACCTCTGTGCGAAGTGAAGCTTATAAGTATGTTCGAATTAATAATGTAATAATAGATACCTCTTATTGATTGTAAACTATATGCCAAGTCTGCATGCATATAGATTTTGCATACAAATTACATTTTAGTTATCCCAAGAACATGGAGAGAACGGAATTGTGATCATCATTTTACTGAAGCTCAGAGAAGTCAGGCATCTTTTTTTTTTTTTTCTTTCAAGTTGCCCAAGTGATTCTCATTGTGGAGCCAAGGTGAGGAGCCGTTGTTCCAGAAGTCTTGTAGTCATCAAAATGCCTTGTTAAAATGGATCTAGCTTGTATTCTTCAGAAAAGGAAGCAGGAGAAAAAACCCACCACCTGCTTTCTACAGGGCTGTTGTGGCAAAGAATAACTCTTTGACACTGGTACCCCAGTAGGTGAGGGGTTCCGCACTTGGATCTGTTCGTTACCTCATACTCACAGCCAACCACTTGAGTCCCCTGATTAGCTCCTGCTCAAGAGGAGTCCACTGGCCATGTTGGGAGGTCCAGATACTTTTGAAAAGAGGAGGCTCGGGTGTGACAGGCAGGTTGTATCTCTTTAACTCACTGCCTGGTCCTGTGTGTGTCCCTTCCAGACTCTGGGCCTCTGTGTCTTTTGTAAAATGCAGATACTAACTCCTGTCTCACTGGGGTGCTGTGAGGTTCAAAGCAGACCATGTGGATGGAGCCACTCTGTGCTCTGTCCTGGCTGAAGTGCCTGTGGGAGGAGGGAGACTGCTGTGCAATGCACCAGAGGGAGGGAGGCAAAGGGGACAGACTGAGGAGCCCAGGAGAGGGCGAGCTGACCTGGGGGGGCTTTCCTGAGATTCGCCCCTAATTCCCCTACCTGTGAGAACCCCATGCCTGCCCAGCTCCTGCAGATGGAGCCTGACCACATCAGAGCCTCCCTCTAGCAGTTTCTGTGCTAGTCAGCCCGACTTCCCCATCCCGCACTGCCATCCGAATTCCTTATAGGTGTTGCCTGGCTCTTAAGTCCATCCAGGGGATCAGAATTCCCGCTTTTTTCCCTTTTGCTGATTCCCTTTTTGTGAATTGGAAAAAGCACCAAAATATGAAATCTATCAGCTCTCTCTTTTCTTCTGCTCCTCCCCCCTCCCCCATCCCCTTCTTCCTCCACTTCCTCCACCACCTCCTCCTCCTCCTCCTCCCATCCCTCCCCCCTCCTTCAAAAACAGATCTTCTTGTCCTCCACCACAGCTAGGGACACAACTCGCAGTTTCTGTTCTTTCAGCTTCTATAGCCCTCAAACTGGCAAGTTAAGGTCAAAGTGAGCTCTCTGGGAGTATGTCTTTCAGAACCAGCATCTAGGGGCACCCGGGTGGCTCAGTCGGTTGGCATCCGACTTCGCTCAGGTCATGATCTCGCGATTTATGAGTTCTAGCCCCACATTGGGCTCTGTGCTGACAGCTCAGAGCCTGGAGCCTGCTTCAGATTCTGTGTCTCCCTCTCTCTCTCTGACCCTCCCCTGCTCACACTCTGTCTCTCTGTCTCTCAAAAATAAATAAACACTAAAAAAAAAAAAAGAACTAGCATCTAGATCTTCCAGATCTGGTGCATCTGTTCGTTCATTCATTCCTTCGTTCATTGAATTTGTTGAATGAACATGCAGTTCTGGGCACATGGCAGCATGTCTTGAATGGGCACTTGCCTGGAGTCAAAAGACAGACAATTGGGAAGCAGAGGGGATCCTGTCACACCTCAGCCCTCCCACTACACCCACCCTGTTCCACACCATCACCACCTCTCCCCTGAATAACTGCAGTGGCCTCCTAAATCCTCTTACTTTCCTTCTTTTCTCCTGTTTGCCTCCCAGGCTAGTCTCAACAAAGAAGTCAGTGTGTTCTTTTTAAGATGCAATTCATAATAAGTCACTCCTCATTCAAAACTCAACAGTGAGTCACTATTCTACTCAAAGTGGAAACCCAAATCCTTACTATGACCTATAAAACTGCCAGATCTTCTTCTGCCGGACTCACACCTGCTTTTTGGCCTCTGTCTTCACATTCACCTACTCTGGCCACCAGGCTGCTCATTCCCCCTCCAACACAACAGGCACTCCTGCACAGGGGCTGTGTGCCTTCTCGACCCTTCTCCCTCCTCTTCGCTCATTTCTTGCATCCTAATCCAGGGTGCTTAGCTGTGTAGCCCATTTAAGAATGCTGAATTCCCAGCAGCCCCAGCACAGGAGACAATGGAGCGGTCTGGAGGTTCGACATGTTAAGTAACACTAGTCTGTTCATTAAGGATTTCCTAGTCTGCTTCTACCTGAAGCCAAACATCTGGATGGAATATGCAAAAGCCAGACCACATAGTTGGGTGTTCTTCACATGTGAGTGTTTGCCAGCAGAACACAGACCATCTGGTGACTGCCGCTGTTTCATTCTGTATCCTTAAGTTCAGGTTCAGTGACTTTAAATTCAACAAACATTTGTTTACACCAACTCTTTGCTAGACCCTGTGCTAGTGACAAAGGATCTAGAGATGAATGATTCCCACCATGGAGGAACTGGCAGGGTGCCAAGGTCACAGTTGACTTTCCCCAAGGCAACAGGTGCCACATGAAGATTCCAGATCTGAACCAAGGAGCTGTTTAAGGGGTGGGGGGCGGGGGGGTTCATAGACAATCAGTGAATTGGAACTTTGGAAGCTACAGTCTGTCAAGGCGATGAGAGAGCCTCGTAAAGTTCAGTTGTTTAATCTGTAGAATGGGGGAGACATCCTTGGGTTGCCCAAGGCTAGAGTGGACAATGAGGAAAAGAATATGAGGTCTGTGGTGTAGGAGCACTGCCATCTTGATCTGCAAATGCGGAGTGAGAGCATGTAATGTAATGTAATAAAAATTCTTCTCCATGTCTGAAAGTATAGGTTAAATTATGGGCCAACCATAGTTTAAATGAGGGGAGTTTTACGTCTTTTGAAAGTAACCCCTCCTCCTTTCTTTACTGTGTAAACATTTACTCACCACTTAAGACACAGCATACCTGCCCCCACCCTCCTGGAGAAGTCTTCTCTGACTGCAAGTCCACAAGCCACTTCTTTTTATAATTATTATTTTTTTTAACTTTTATTTATTTTTGAAAGACAGTGACAGACCATGAATGGGGGAGGAGCAGAGAGAGAGGGAGACACAGAATCTGAAGCAGGCTCCAGGCTCTGAGCTGTCAGCACAGAGCCCGATGAGGGGCTTGAACCCACAGACCGTGAGATCATGACTTAAGCCTAAGTCGGATGCTTAACCGACTGAGCCACCCAGGCGCCCTCTCCATGAGCAATCTGTGGCCACCCCTCGCCTGGCTAAGCTCTGCCTTAGTTCCTATCCCACCGTGTTCTCATCGTCTGAGTCCAGGACTCATACAGCCCATATGGAAGAGAAGACATGCCCTCTTCCCTGGACACCTCAGGGCTCACTGACTGTCACACCCCAGTGTGGTGCCTTCTCCAGACACTCTCTAGGGAGCAAGTCCTGAACGGATGATGAGGAAGGACATAAGGACCCTGGATGGCTGGGATGGGGGATGGCAGGGGAAAAGGATATTGTCCAGAGGCAAATAGTGCCAAACCCTTTGCCTTTTTTTTTCTGCTGGGGACACAGAGAACGTCTTCTGACATGCACAATTCTTCCATGAGTGGCTATGTCATGAGGCTGGGGTCAGGATGCTTCGGAGGGCTCCCCCTCCCCTCTTGACTCCCTTCTTTTCGTTCCACATGGCTTTGTGTTTTTCCTTTCTCTTGATTCCTTTTTCCTTATTCTTCATTTACCTTTACCCTGCCTTTCTTTTCTTTGTCCTTTCTACCTACCCATTTCAATTCCCATGACTTAGGAAGGTTGGGGCTCCCGTGGCTGAGGAGGGACTAGGTAGGCAGAAGGGGAAGCCCTACTGACCTGACCATGGGCTTAGCATACATCGCCCGATTTCATGCTCATCATCACTCTGTCGGCAGATTTTTCTTGTTCCTCCTTCGAAGATGAGAAATATGGGGCTGGAGAGACCGAAGGATGTTTCCAAAATCACACATCTAGTAAGAGGTCACCAGGCCACTCTTTGAGTGCCAACTACACATTAGGTCCTGCGCAAGCCCTGGAGGGTGAAGATAGATAAGGCATTTGCTGTCAAGCTCTCCAGCACCAGCAGCAGCCGGGCGCCTGTGATTCTGCCGCAATTCTGCTGCAGCACATTGGTTGGCACGATCAAATCACAGGTTGGGCAGAAACATACAAAATAAAAGTGGATGGCAGTAACAGATGAGGCCAGGATGGGAAAATGTTGGTGCCTGTTGAGGTTGAGTGATGGGTACCTCAAGATTTATTGGACTGCTTTGTTATGCCTGGTTAATGTTTGAGAATGCCATGTCAAGTGGCTTATAATGATGTCTTCTCAAAACAGACAACCTACCCCCCACCGCAGCCCCAGAGTTCCCCTTCTCAGAAATTCAGACTCCTAATGACGGACACCTTCCCAAAACAGATTTGTCCCTGTAAGCCCTTGTTCTTGCATAGGGTCGTATGGGTAAAAATGGCCCTAGGGAAAGGAGGAGCCAAAACACATGGACAACACATATCGAAGCAACCTGTGGACACAGGCAGGCCAATCGCGTGGAATGAGAAGCCTCTGTCCAAGTGGGACATTATGGAGTGCAGTATCCTGTTTTATAAGCCTTCTGTGATGCATGCACTATTTATCACCATGGTTTACAAGACACTAGAAAAAATGATGATACTCCCAGACACATAGACCTTTGTTCTTTTGTCTTACAGGAAACCACTCTCTTCATCATCAGTCTCCATTTCTGAGAAGGCAGTAGAATAATCAATTTCCTACAATGTTGTGTCGCACCGGAAAGAGCTTGATTGAAAACCAAAGCCACTGACTGTATCTCCCATCTGCTCTGAGGAGCCTTTTCTTCCTGGTTCTTTGAAATCTTGGCCATAATAGCTTGTTGGTAGATGGACCCATCTCTATATTGGGCATGGGAAAACGCAGGGTCCTGAGTTAATGTCACATCTCATCCCATCCAAAAGGCATACATGTAACAATCTCAGAAAGCTGTTCCTCTGGTCCTTTCTGGATTTAGAAACTGGTGTGAGCTGCTGACGAGCTGCTTCTACTGCATGTATAATCTGGATCCTGGGTGTGGCCCAACCTGCTCTGCTGGTGGGTGAAATCTGTTAGGCTGTGGGGAACATGGGGTGATTGTACCAATCTGTCAGTTCAGTGTTTTTCCCTGAGTACATTCTACATGCTGAGGCTTGTGAGAGGAGCCTGGGAGAAACAGAGGGGAACGTGATTGTGTCCTTTCATGTGGGAGCTGGGGAGACAAGCAACATAATTTAAACTGAACATATTCCAAAGCCAGATTCTCTCAGTGTGCCCACAAACTCACACCTCTTTCTGTGAATGATCCCATTCACCCTCCACCCCTGCCCCCATCACTCTTACCAGAGACATGGGGTTCATCCTAGACTGTTCCCTCCTTCCCCCGCACCCCCCATATAACATCCTGAATCCTCTAGATTATTCTTCTGCTCCTCCTTTCCCATCTCATGACTCTACCCCATTGGCTGTCTTGAGTGACCTCCCTCCCCGAGTTTCCCGTGCCACCCCTTCCCAGATGACAGTTCATGACAATTTACTTTTGAAAACCTATAAGGGCTTTCCATCTCCTTCCAGGTCAAGCCTGGCAATCATCTGAAAACCAGGTGCTCCCCATGATGCTGACTCAGGAGACTTTCGCATCGAATTTCCCACTGTTTCTCTTTGGGGGTCACCCAGCCAGGTTTTTTTTCTCCTTCCGAGATTCAGTTCCATTTTCCTGATGGCAACCCTTCTTCCTGACTTGTATTCTGTCTGACACGTATGTATCTCCCCCTATTTAAATGCTACCCGTGCTTCCCACTTACTCAAATGCCACTTCCTACACAAAGCCTTGCCTGATCTTCCAGTCTGAAGGCATCTTTCATCTCCAAATCTCTCATAGAAGCACTGTGGCTAGACCAGTGTTTGAGATACAACAGGCTTGGCCTTGAAATTTGATTAAGCCACTAAATAACCAGGTGCTGTTAGGGAGTCAAAGTCTCCAAGCCTCAGTCTTTTTGTCAGTGAAATGGGGACTAATCATTCCTCATACATTTGCTGTGAGGTTGAGAGACTACTGTCTTAGCACAATGCCCACAGTACACATTTGGTAAAGGGTGGGCATCCTTAATATCTTTCATGGCCATTATTATGCACTATCTTTAAGTTGTGTGGTCACTGGCCAAAACCCCCACACTCTGAAGCGAGAGTAGGTGAAGGTGATGGGTGAGGGCTGCATTTACCATACAGGGTGGGGGTCTGCTCTGGCTGCTGAGGGCACAGAGCGGTCAGGTCACTGAATGCAGCAGACTCAGGGCCGACGCTATCAAAGCCCCGAGGCCCCACAAGAACCAGCTTGTTTCATTAAAACAAAAGGAAGGGTTTCCTTGAAAATCCTATTTTTTCCCAGATTTCCCTCTTGGCTGCTTCTGTGGCCACACATGTTTCCGATGAGTCCACATTCAAATGAATTTCAGCCGACAAATAACTCGATACAGCTCTTTGGTGGGAGAGAATTCCTTCGGGATGAGGTCATGGTTTGGCTACAGTAAAATTAAAAATAACCCAGAGCCCCCCGCCGCCCAGCCTGGCATCAAACCAGAACAGTGCATTTGGGAACCATTATCGGGTTTATCGGGGTAACATATCGCAGAAAACCTGCTTCTGTTTATAGACCATTTTATTATTCCGTTTTGACATTTCCCTTTTTTCTTCAACCTTTTTCCCCCTTAAGCAAATATCTATTAGACTGAATTGAAATGTGATCCAACCAAATATACTCTTTTTCAACTTCAGGCTAAAGCAGGTCTGACTAGAAGCAGAAATGCTTAAGTGAAAAGTTATGATTTACTTTCTTTCTAAAGGGAAACAGTGTCAGAAGGAGAATTTTATGTGACAAGGGAGCTTGTGGAGCATGGAGCAGGGGCTGGCGGCTGACGGTGGGGGCAGGGGCCTGGGAAAGCCCTGGCGCTTAGAAGGCCAGGCACTACCTTGCCCGGGCACCCCCAGGGAACACTGGGAACAGTGCACAGGCAGAACCTGCCGGTTCCAAATCGGCAAAATCCCCAGATTGGACTGTACACATGTGAATGGTCAGATCAGGAAGAAAACTTAGAGATAATTGACCTCCCTCTACCCCTGTTATCTTACTATTGGGTAAACTGAGGCCCACAAGGCTGCAATGACTCGCCCAAGATAACTACACTGAGTTCTGAAACTCGGCACATGTGAGTTTGAGGACCAGCTCGACCACAAAACCCTGGGCAAGAGACTCAACTTTCTTGTGTCTCAAGTCCATTGTCTATAAAATAGGGTCATGATTCTTTGTGCCCCGCCTGCATCATACAGTGATGGAATGATCCAATGGAGAAACAGTCAACAGAGCAATTATATCCTGAGTGCCTTTTCTCTGCTATTCACTGTTCCAAGCCTTATACACCCGCCTACTACTCACAGCAATCCTACCAGGTAGATGCCAGGATGGTCCCCATCCTGAAGTGAGGGAGCTGCATGAGGCTCAGATAAGTTCAGTAACATGACCACAGTTAGGTCTTTGGAGGATGGTAGAGGCTTGAGCTGAACCTGGAGGGTCTGATACCAGAGTCTGTGCTCTTGACCGTGACATGATCGGGTCTCTGTGACCACTTAAATCAAAACCCTGATTCAAAGGTGAAATGTGAGATCCATGCTGAGCTGGGACAGAAGCCCAGGCCTTCTGACTCCTGACCCTTGCTCCTGTGTCCTTTGCCAGGGCCCCGAACTGTCCAGCTTCTGCGGCGGGGAGATGGTCAGGCTGCCTTCCCACCCTTGTTGTCAGGCCTGGAGCAACAGATTAAATTATGAAATGGAAAGATGGTTTGAATTCTCTGTGAATGCATCAAAGTGCAGACCTGAAAGGAATGTGTGCTGGGAAGGGTTGGGGGTTCCCGAGGCGGGCCTTCCTTGAAGGCTGACACGCATAACAGCATTTCACGGGCAAGGCCGTGAGGTTGGGAGGTCCCCGTGGTTGCTGACTCGAGCTCCGCCTTTGCATCTGCTCCCTTCCCTCTTCCTCCTTCCCTCCGACTTCCGATTGTTCCCAGACATGACTGCCCCCTGGCTCCCTCTTCATGAGCCCCTGAAGGTCCTATGCCTTGGCTCCAACTTCCTCTTTCATCTCCATGTTACTGTCCTGTTTTCTGTCTGTGCTCCAGCCCCACTGGTGTGTGTGTGTGTGTGTGTGTGTGTGTGTGTGTGTGTGTGTATTTTGTTCTGACTTCTTGGATGCACTGGACTCTCCCTTCCCCCAGGGGCTGTTGCCTTTGCCCAGAATGTTCAGCCCTCCACTCTGCCCAGCTAAAAACTCACCCTTCAGGCCAAAGTCCCAGTGTCCTTCCTCAGAGACAACCTCTCTGATCCTCTGCCTTAATCTCTGCCTCCATCTCCTTTTTTTTCTCTGATAGAACCATTTCTTTTCCTTTGTGCCTTTCTGACACGGCACTCACACATGTATTTGGATTTTTACCTATCTCTTTATCGAGACCAGAGCTCAACAAATTATCTATTACTGTAATAAACTATTTATTACAGCCTGCGCAGCCAGAGAATAAATGATTTTTACATTGTAAGTGGCTATAGAGGCACCAGTATAATATCCATGATTTCGCGTCTTTGCCCTGCAAAGTCTAAAATATTATTAATTATATTTAGCTTTTAAGACAAAGTCTGCTTACCCTGCTCTAGACTATAAGCTCCATGAGAACATAGGTCATGTCTCTTTTAGCTACTCTGTGTGCCCATTACCTGACTCGGTGCCTGGCATGTAGTGGGTGTTCAGTCAAAACTGGTTTACTGAAATGATCAGTGAATTCTCCCTTCTTTCTAGCTCCCCCAGTGGAAGGTCATGGGTTTGGTAGGAAGAACTCATGTGGCATCCAAAAATCTCTTTTGAAATCCAACTCTACTGTTGAACTCCAACTCTACTGTTTGTTAGCAGTAGGGCTCCGAATCGGTCAACATCTTTGAACCTCAATTTCTTCATCCTCCAATTGAAGTTAATAATGGGAGGCGTGAAATAAGGTTGTAAATATAAAGGTGATTGGACAAAATGTAAAGACTATAGAAAATGTTAATTATTATCATAATAATTGATGCTATTGTGCCAAATGTCAATTTATTGCCTCTCAGCTCCAAATTCACCTTTCATGGCTTGCCCTGTGATGATGAAGGACCCTGGACATATTTTCCCCTTTGTCAGCTCATGCAATGTTTAGCTTTTCCAGTAGAGGGCACAGAAGGGACAGGTCAAGAAGAAGGGACTTTCTCCACTCTGGTGTGTTGCTCCCCCCTCCTACCATTCTGCAGCCAGCGTCACATTTAGGGACATCTAGTGGGGCTCACCCCTATCAAGTTGTGGTGGCGACCCTATGGACAATTTCCCTTTGACTCTTAGTGCCACTGTTAAGGGCTCACAGGCTCTCCAGGGACCAGTTTCCCAGCTTTGCCTGCATCACGGTAGGTTTCCAGCTTGCTAGGCATGCCTGTGGTTTCTTGCTTTCCACCTTTGGCCCACAAGCACCGCAGAGGAGCATTTCTTTCTTACCAGTTCTGGCTGTGGGGCCCTGCCCCTCTCTCTCAGCCTCCCTATACCTAGGAGGGGTAGTCCAGCTCTACTTCCCTGTCCACCACCCTCAGCCTAGTGTCTGGGTATCAGCTTTGACCTGGGACAACCCACTGAGCTTCTCTGCTGCTGTCCACAGAGTACAACCCACACCTTCTCCAATGAGGAGAGTCCTATCCTTGGAGAAAGCCCTCTGCCTCCCCAGTTTATTTCTCCCATAAATGTCTTCCATCAACCTTAGGAAACTCTTTAGATTACTCATTACTCCTTTATAGAGTAACTCTAACTGTTGTTTTAGTTAGTAATTATTTATGTTAAATTTTCTCTGTTCAAATAACTGTATGCATTCTGTCTCCTGATTGTACCCTGGCTGATAGAGAATTGTTGTGGGAAGTAGTCTCAGGAGATAGACACACAAAGATGAGATTTAAGGATTGGTTTGGTTGTGCCTTTAAACTTGAGTGTAGTGCTGGACTTTTGTTTTTGTTCGCTAATGAGAAATGAGATGCTCGTAGTCCACGGTATGCAGTGCCTCCTAGTGAGTCAAGCTCTCACCTGTGGCTAAACATGCTGAAGTGCCAACTGAAGACATGCCTTGGGGGCCCGAGTGGCTCCTGCAGATGACCATATGATAGTAATGATGACCACGGGAGCTGTGGTGTGGGAGGATTCGTCTGAGTACAAGTGAGCAATTACAGAAAGAAAATGACAAACTCTAGTCCTTCAACTACCAACTCACATCATATGTTAAGGATCAGAAAGGCCTTAAAATATGCTGTTATTTCTTATAACCACAGGGCTGATATTAGGAAAATCAACAAAGAAATGAATTGTGTAAGTTGCTGAATTACAATGACAGTTGAATTCAGACTCTTGTCAAGTTTTTCATGTGAAAGTCAGGACACTCATTGGGAAAGATGAAGATGTAAAATTTGGGAGGAGAACAACTGGTTGAGCCAAGGTGATACTGACAATTCTGAGCCTCCGAGTCACTCCAAGTCCATTTGCCACCAAAATTGGCTTCTTGTAGGCAAGTCTTCCTTTACCCGGAAATCTTTTCGTAACTTAACCTGGGTAGGTTATTCCTATCCCACGCCTTAAAGAGGCTGATCATTTTCTTCAAAATCTACCACAACCACCTCTGCTACCCCTGGATCCATAGCCAAGGTCACATCTGTACAGGCTCCAGCAATAAAAATACCTAGCAAAGCCCAGGTGGAAGTAGTTTAAACCAAAAAGGATTTAAATTTCTGTTAATATATAAGCAGCAGAACATGAGTGGAAGGTGAATTTATAGATGTTAGACCAAGGAAGGTAGAATATAACAAGAGATTGGGCCAAATTCATTTGATATTATGAAATATTCCAGATCTGTGCTAACTCCTGCATCTAGTAGTGGCTCTCCTAGCTTACTTGGGGACCATGAGCCTGTAGGAGAGGTAGAGTTTATAGAGTGAGGAGATACACAGAATTTCAAGCCTCCTCTCCTTCTCCCAAATGACCAACTTTGCTAGGGAGAAAAATCACATAGATCCATGTGAAAAGTGAGTCAGAGGGGCCCCTGGGTGACTCAGTCGGTTGAGTGCCTGAGTGTCGGTTGAGTCGGCTTCGGCTCAGGTCATGATCTCAGAGTTCGTGGGTTCAAGCCCCGCGTCAGGCTCTGTGCTGACAGCTAGCTCAGAGCCTGAAGACTGTTTTCAGATTCTGTGTTTCCCTCTCTCTCTGACCCTCCCCTGCTCATGCTGTCTCTCTCTCTCAAAAATAATAAATAAAACATTAAAAAAAAAGTGAGTCAGAAACAATGTCTTAGGAAGGCAGCCCCTGGGAACAGCAGGAAAAGAAGCTGCATAAATAGCCACAACTGCAGTGCTCAGAAGGGTGGGCTGGAGGAGTCAGAAAACATTCCTCAGAAGGGAAGGGCTTTTGTTGGAGCTGGAGGGATGTCTAGGTGTGGGGAGCCCATGACAATGGGGTGGGGTAGCTGAAAGAGAGAGAGGCAGGCTTTTAAATCAAGAGTTAAAGCCTGGCCACAGATCAGGGTCATCAGATCTGTGGAGTCTGACAAATGTCCCACGGATGCTTAGGAAAAGTCAAGGTTCCAACAAGGGACCTATGACCTCAGAATCTCTGGAGCTGCGGTGCCTCCTTTTTAGATCCAAATTGCTTATAATCACAGTAATGGAAATTTGATAAGATGAAATAGTATCATGACCAGGGATTTTGTTTAAAAAAAAAAAATATATATATATGGCTCAGCCCTTGGGCAAATCGCCTCCCCTTGGTGAACTTGCCTTCCAGCTTAAATGACGAGAAACTTGCACCAGACAACTCTTCAAACTCTGAGAATTTAGGATTCTTGTCTTTATGTTTTTTGAAGTTCAGTCCATACAAAGTGTCCTATTTGAAGGTCTAGAAACCAGTAAGCTAAGAACAGAGGTACCAGTTTCTCTGAGAAGAGACTATCCACGTCTAGATGAGCATGGAAAGAAAAAAATCAATGTTCTGTCTTCCAGACTCTGATGTTCATAACGCTGCTTCACTTTAGGCTTCTGAGCATTTGTAGTAGTTGGTTAATCAAAAGCGTCATTAAAAGAACTACAATCCTATACTTTAGCCGAATATAAAGAATATATTAAAAATCAATGTTAAATGGTTAATTGACCAGTGTTTCTTTAGAGGTATAAGCTCCCCAGCCCCGGGGTGTGCAGACATCAGCAGAATGACTCTCTCCTAGGAATGTCACAAAAGGGCGTTTCTGAATGGCATAGAACCCAGGAACACGTGCCAGGCTGTCACTGTCCGGATTTAGGCTGATTAAGCTATGAGATAAATATGTGTGCTGGTCACTTGGGGTTGCCTCACTCCACATATCACAGCAGAGAAAGAAACACTTCCTTTGTTCATGCGTCTCTCTCTGAATTGCATGATATTACAACCCTGATGTATTAGTACCTTATGCTTTTTTCTTAACTAAGGAAGGGACTTGTGAAAAGAAATAAGAGAAGACACAGAAGAAAGCTGGGTGACTGCCACAAGGCTAAATTGGATATGTCATGAATAATAAAATAAAGATGAAATATGCCTTATTATTTGCAAATTTAACTAAATCTATTAGAAATATTTAATTATAGCTATAAAAGTTGTCATCAAAATGACCTACCCTAATATGAACATAAAAAGAGGAGACAATGAAATCTTCATTAGTTAATTAAAATTTCTTAATTTAATGAAGTAAGTGTCATTCTGATAGATTAAGTGAAATAAATATGGTATGCCCTGTAGTTTACAAATGAAACTCTGAAAATAAAAGTGCTTAAAAAAATTCTGTCTCTGTCTTGTGAACTTGTTCATTCGGTGCCCTCCCTATAGTCTAATATAACATGCATGTTATCAAATGTCAGAGCTGGAAGGATCCAGGACGAAATGGATGGAGCTCAGTAAGCATGTCTGCATGCACGGCTGATCATCTGCTCCCGCACACACAGGACTCTCAGAGGAAGAAACACCCGGTGTCAGAAGCACTTGCATTGTACCAAGGATAAAATATATCTTCTACAAGGATATAGCTGTAATGGTGGCTCTGTAGACTTTATCTGACATCTTTGGATGAATTGCTCAGCGTAGATGTCAATGACGGTGTTAGGTTGAGCTAGGGGTGAAAGAATGAGGGTGATTGGATGTGTGTCTCTCCCACTACCACATGGCAATCATCTTCACAGATCGCAAAGTGAGTTTAGAAACGTCATTAACCGATAAAAGTCCCAGCCCAGGACTTGCTGAGAGGAATGTACTAGCACTGGCATCTGTAGGAAAGCAGGCCACGCTCAAGGGAACCCAACAGGAGATGATATTCTGGCACCGGAATGTGTGCTATGTTAACCAGCCAGTGTCTCCAGATCCACTTGGTAAAGGATTTGCTTGTCCCCTCTATTCAAATCTGTATTTTGAGGTGATAGTTGCACATACCTCATAAGCTATCTTAGATCTAATCTTTGAATGATAAGAGATCAGTTGAAGTCTCCATTCCCCGATGCTCCATTCATATCATGTTACCTCCTCCTGAAGCTATCATTTCCCTTACTCCGTGACACATCAGTGCCTAGGCTGTGGAGTCCCCAAGCCCCAAAATTCAGCTCTGAAGTTTCTTAAGGCCAGAAGAGCTGCCCAAAACTAGCATGTTGTGGAGAACCCCAGGAGATGGGAGCCATGTAGAAACGGTGGCTTGGAGAGCAGTGGTATACCACAGTCCCTTCCTTCCCATTGACAACAGGTGATTTGTCACGGATCTTGGCTCACTGGGGAACACTGTGACCTTTAAACCCTTGTACATATTAGCTGTGCAGACACTCATATTCAAGATGTTACCGATGTTTCCAGCCTCAGTTTATGCACCGAGGGCCCTAGAGAGATAACACTCATAATTCCATGTTCACATAATCTACCTTCTCGTTCTTTAGGGAATTAGGCAGAATTCCTAATGGGAAACTCCCATGACTTCTGGGCCAGTAGTTTCCAAAATATGAATGTCAATATCCTTGGTCTTCAGTGTTCCATGAATATCAGGCAGTGAGCATGTAGGTATACAGACCCACCTCAACCAGCTCTGGTTGTCTGCGTTTCATGTATTCTAGGTAAGCTTTTGTTTAAACACAGGGATTTTTAGCCAAGAATGCTTAAAACTATTACCTACCTACAGCCACTGTTGTGAAGAGTAACTGGAATAAACAATCTTATATACTTAACACATGGCCTACAGGTTTTGAGTGGGCAAGAAAGTCCACGTTTCTGAAGCGTGGTGATTGAGAGCATGAGTCCTGGAACTCAGCTGCCTGGTTCAGAATTCTAGACCTGTCACACATCTCCAAGAGCTTGGAGCATTTCCTTAGCATCTTTGTGTCCCAGTTTTCTTCTCTGTAAAGATGAGTATAGAAAGGTTAATCTGCATAATACAACTTCTGTGCCTGCCTCCTGGTAAGTGCGATTTATAAGCATTTATACTTATTCATATCCTCACTACTAATTGCTAGTTCCCTCTCCGGTTCCCTCCTTTCAGTCTATATTTTCCAAATCATCTTCCCATAGAGTCATCAAAATAACCTCTGGAAGGCATAAATTCAGCCATGTCACTTCTCAGTTTAAAATCTTTCCCTACCTTCCTATCACTCTCATATATGTTTGCATTTTTGTCCAGCCTCACGTTCCACTGGCCTCCCATCTCTTATACCCCCAGGAAAAAACCCACGGGCACCAGTTATATGAAGTCCTTGATGATGCCATGCTCTCCTGCTACATGCTGTTACTTCTGTCTGATACAGTCACCCTCTTCTCCCTGCCCCTATGTATGTCTCCCTCTGGTCCTCAGAACTCAGCTCAGCCACCATCACCAGGATGACTTGCATAAATATGTTCTTAGCAAGTAGTGCATGGTCTTACACTCAATATAACATTTAGTAACTGAAAAATGGAATAAAAAATGGGTTCGGAGAAGAGATGAAAAATATTTTCACTTAGAATTTCTACCCTTTATCCCTGGGTCAATGATCTTCCCTTATCACCTTAGGAATTCAGAGATGCTAACTTGACAACTCTGAAAAAATTGTGCATGGGAAACTATAGGTCTATAGGGCCAGTCTAGCTATCTTGAGGCTACAAAATGAGTTAATAACAGGTAGTTCGAGTCAACATGCCATGCATGGCTGCTTCTCAAACAACCCAACTCACTCTAAGGCTAGAATGGGACATTTATTAAAAACACTGGCAAAATCTGTCAGAGTGAGACCTTTCATATCCGTAATTCCTACCATCTGTAACATCTTATGTTACATAAGATCCCCAATTACCAGTAGCAGTGTTAATCCATCATCTGTCCTAAATATTTTTAGCTGTTCTTTATATACCCTACTTAGCTCTTCTCTCTGTTTTTGTAAGTGTATGTTCTTTAGTTGCCACAATTAATTTTATTGTGGGACTTTGTCATATTGTGGGACCATCCAAAATCCTTTGGGAATGATTTTTTAGAAGTATTATAGGGTGCAATAACAACTTATATTGAAACCAAAGAAAAAATGACAAGTCTCTTAATTAAGGAGAGGCAATCAAGATTTCCTCTCCTCTCATATATTATTAAAAATATAATTTCTTACAGAGTTGCTATTTTTATCTAATAAGAAGTCACTCTATAAGGTCTGTGTTACTATTTTGTAATAATAACTAAACACTGTATTTTCAGGAAACTATTAATGCTAATGAATTTAGAATGCATCTTTTATCTATTCTTTTTTTTTAAGTTTTTAATGTTTTTATTTATTTTTGAGAGAGAGAAAGACAGGGTGAGCAGGGGAGGGTCAGAGAGAGAGGGAGACACAGAATCTGAAGACAGGCTCCAGGCTCTGAGCTGTCAGCACAGAGTCTGATGTGGAGCTAGAACCTACGAACTGTGAGATCATGACCTGAGCCGAAGCCGTACGCTCAACCGACTGAGCCACCCAGGAGCCCCATTTTTATCTATTCTTAATGAGTACTAGAGACTTATTTACTCTTCAGTTTCCAGTTGACATAAAGAAAACCTTCATCAAATAAATACGAGTAATGATTTACCATTTGTTAAGTAAGAACATGATCTCTATTTCTTTTGGAATGGTAATACTCTCATATATCACTAAATAGGATTGTCTGCTTTGTGAGATATTGAGCTTCTTATTTATACAAATATTGAAGCCAAGGCTGGAAATCATACCTCAAAGAGCCTTAAAAAATATAACCTTATTGTTGGCATACTTTACAAATAGAGATCATTTTATAAGTACTATACAGTACAGGTCCTGACACCTGACCCATAGGCCAACCCATGATGTCAGAGGCAGCTGCGGTGGGCAGTTCTCATGCACATTGTCAATGGTCTGCTCAGGGGCTGAACTCTCTCTCTCCCCCTGTTTTTGTTTCCCACTTTCTCTGATGTCAAGGAAGCTTGTTCAACCTGTGCACAGGTGCAGCCCAGGGATAAGGCTCAACTAATTGAGGGGTAGGGGGGGAACTGTGGATGAATGCTCCAGCATCCATTCCTTCAATGAGAGTTTCCCCTGCAGTTCTGTTGAGGGTTTGAGAGGACTGTTCCTCAGTTGCCCACATAAAGTAATGTGTTCAACAAGGGATCAGTTGTCAGGTGCTGCTTTTTCTCTGGCTCCTTCTCCCTCTTCGCTTGCTCTTCCTGTCTGGTTTCATCTCCTCAGTAAACTACCTGTGCCCAAGTGCTGGGATCAGGCTCTGTTTAGATTAGGCTACAAAGAAAAACTTGATGAATTCCAAAATGGTAGTGGTGGTATAGAACACACATCCTGGTCACGATGCAATAATACCAATATTAATGACAAAATTAGAGCACGAAACCCAACAAAATACTCAATTACTTGGATATTGAAGATCATTCTTAAATAAGACTTCAGTGTATTAAAAATTATACCCAGAGTGTAAAACAGCATAGTAAAAATGGTCATGCGATGCAGCTAAAGGTGTTTCAACAGAAAAATGCATTTCCTGAAAGAGTTTTTCTGTACACAAAGAAAAAAACACCAAGTATTCCATAAGACATTATAAAAATTAATTAAAAATTTAATAAATGAAAATAAGAAAGTTTAAACACAAAAGTAATGAAATAATGAAGTTGTTGTAACTGACAATTAATGATTGGTTACCATATACAAAGCCCTTTGTTATTTTTAATAATTAACATTTCACAGATGGTAAAACTGAGGCACAAAATTGCCCAAGATTACACATTACTAGGTCATGCGACCTGACTGCAAACCCAGGCTGCTGTCTGAATTTAGAGTTCTCCTCCCTCTTTTAAGCCATGCACTGCTACTCCGCAGCTAGGTCATACAGCACACACACATGCATGTATGCGTGCATGTACAAACATGCAAACAAATAAAAGCAAGTATTTGTCTAATCAAGGAAAAGAAGGAAGAAATACAAGCTCAAAAATATTACTTCCATGGAGCTGTATGTAACTTCAGATAAAGAGAAAATAGTGAAACAATCAATAATTTATAAAAGTTTTGCAAAATATTTTTAAATACAGACAAAACATATCACTTTCTATAAAAATGTAAACTAAAAATCAAAGTAAATGTAAATAGTACATGAACAAGACTCACACATATGGAAGAAATCAGTAATACTGACTGAGAATGCCTCCCTAAAAATGTCAGTTGAAACAGTTTCTTAAGTAATTTGTTTCAGGTCTTCAAACAACACATAAGTCTTCACTTTTTTTTAATTCTAGAATTAATAGCAATAAATAAATAAATCTCTGATCCTTTTAAAGAACCTAGAATAAACTCTATATAAGGATTGTGTACCTGCATTATTACATAACACACACACACACACACACACACACACACACACACACCAGACTAGTATCACTATTAATATTGAGAAAAATATGAAATAAAACTAAACCAAAAAGAAGACAGCTATAGATGATACTACCTTATAAAAAAGTATACAGTATGACGATGTAGAATTTAGCCCAGGATTTAAGGATTTAAGTACAATGTTAAGAAATTTGTAAATATTATTCCTGACAACATTTTATCTCACAGGAAAAAATGCAATCTTCTTACTAGATCCTTAATAGGGCATGTGGTTAAAAAATTAATTTTTAATTTAATTTAATTTAATTAATTTACTTAACAAGGAAGTTGTCCAAGTCTACTATGAGCTATATATTATTAGGCAATTGTAACAGAATGGTGAGCAAGATGGAGAAAAACTCTGACTTCATGAAGCTTATATCTGGCCAAAAAATTAATGGTAATAAAGCAAGTATAAACATAATACATGTTATGAAAAAGGAATTATAGTGGGTTATGGTACATATACCTAGGAAAGATGCAAAAATCTAAGGATTGGAGATAGGGCTCTGAAAGAAAGTGATCCTTAAGCTAATACAAGAAGATTGGGAGAGAATTAGGTAGGTCAAGGAGTCTAGTGAAGGGCGAATTCTGTCCAAATTCTTCAAAAAATTGCAGAGGAGGGAAGACTTCCTAACACATTCTATGAGGCCAGAATTATTCTGATATTAAAGTCAGGCAAAATCATTACAAGAAAAGTAAACTAAAAAAGTCAATATCCTTCATGAACATAGATGCAAAAATTTTCAACAACTTTTTAAAAAAATCAAATAAAAAAGACCAAAAAATCATGAATAACTGGGGTTTATCTCAGCAATGTAAAGTTGGTTTAACATTCAAAAACCAATCAATATAATTCACCATATTTATAGGCTAAAAAGAAAAAACAAAGATGTGATTATCTTAATAGATTCAGAGAAAGTATTTTCCAAAATCCAACAGTATTCTTTCTTAACTTCTTAAACATATTAATAGTAGCTTTTAAAAAGTTTTTGTGTGATAATTTTATCATCTTTGCCATTTATGGATATATTTCTATTGTAGATAAATTTTCCTTGATTCTCTACACATCAATTAAATTTGCTGTATGTTGTACATTGTATATGCTATATTTTTGAGAAGCTAGTGTGGGGAGTTGTGTGTGTGTGTGTGTGTGTGTGTGTGTGTTTTATTTCATTTTATTTATATATTATCTGTCTATTTATCTATCTTTTTAAATTTAAGTGTAGTTAACAGTGTTATATTAGTTCCAGGTGTACAATATAGTGATTCAACAGTTTCACACATCACCCAGTGCTCATCACGACAAGCGTACTCGTTTATCACTATCTCCTATTTCACCCATCCCCACCCATTCCCCTCCCCTGCTGCTCTGGGAACCATCAGTTTGTTCATTCTAGTTAAGAGTGTGTTTCTTGGTTTGTCTTTCACTTTTGCTTGCTTGCCTTATTTCTTAAATTCCACATGTGAGTGAAATCATATGGTATTTGTCTTTCTCCGACTGACTTATTTTGCTTAGCATAATGCTCTCTAGCTCCATCCATGTCATTGCAAATGGCAAGATTTAATATTTTTTATGACTGAATATTATTTCATTATATAAATATAATATACCACATCTTCTTTATCCATTCATCAATCAATGGATCCCTGGGCAGTTTCCATAATTTGGATATTGTAAATAATCCTGCTATAAACATAGGGGTGCATGTATCCTTTTGAATTAGTGTCTTTGTCCAATTCCAACATGTATTCTTAATAAAATTTCTCAGCAATTAAAAGAAATTCTCAATCGGATTAAAGGCATCTACATATAACCTACAACTAACAGCACTCTTAATGATGAAAGATTAGATGTTTCCTCGTAGGATCAGGAACTAGATAAGAATGTCCATTCTCACAGCTTTTATTCAACATTGTGCTAGAGGTTAGTTAGTGCTATAGGGGAAGGAGAAGAAATAAAAATGATTCATATTGAGAAAGAAAAAGTAAAGCTATCTTTATTCACAGTTAATGCAAAACATCTTATGAAATCAAAGAAGACCTTATGGGGAGATTTATTATATTCACAGATTGGAAGGCTCACTATTGTTAATATGTCCATTCTTCCAAATTGATGTGTAGATTCAAAGAAATCTCCATGAAATCCCAACAAGCTATTTTGTGTGTGTAGAAATCAACAAGCTGATTCATATGCAGAATATGCTGTACCCTCCTGTGGAGATTTACAATGAATTAAAAAAATCTGGTAGTAAAAATTAAGTAAATAAAAAATTTAACCTTGTTTCACGAGTACTTGAAAATTAAAAAAAATTTTTTTTTGATGGAACATCAGTTAACATTGCTGAGAACATATTTCAGAAAACTTACTAAAGGCAATAGTATGATATAAACATGGTCAGATGCATGTCACAGAAAGAGGAATGTTGGCTGTGTAGAGAATGGTTTAGAGGTAGAGTAAAGGCTGGATGATCTTCTAAGGAAAAGATGATGAAGGTTTGAGGAAATAAGCAAAATGAACTGGGGAAAAATTGATTTTGAGAGCTCTTTAGAAAGGATAACTGTTAGGACTTAATGATGAGCTGAAGGAGTTAGGGTAAAGAATAAGGAAGAGTCATTCCTATGAGTTTGGCTTGAATCTAAAAACACTATAAATATGAAAATCCAAGATGATACCTGGCCATTTCCAAAACTATTTTCTGCCCATCCTATTTGATGTTCAGAAGTCCAAGGACAAAGAAAGATGCTTTTCCAGGTACCTAACAACTTAATTTTTCTAATGAACATGTTATCTTTGATAACCAGAGTTCTAGAGACAAAGTTGAACCAAGTAATAAGACAGGTTCCATGATAAATGGCTATGGACTGACGGTTGGACAGTCCCCCCGATTGCTATCCAAGGTGCTGAATTGATTTGTCTAGTTATTGGAAACTACTCCTGTTGCCTTTTGCCTTTGCCTCAAGCTTAGTTCTCTGATAGAGTATCAGCCTTGTCTTAGACCAAGCTAGATTTCATCTGATAGTATGCTTGCCATGGCCAGGACTAACTGACTCTGACTTTTGATCAAGACACCAGCTCGATTTCTCAGCTGGACTCCTGGCATATCAGCAGCAAGCTGCAAGCACTGTGTCCACAGAGGTTAAAAATATCCTAGCAGGTATGTAAATATTTCCTCCAGGAATAAAATTGACCAGCCAATGGAACAGATAATTTGTTAGTGTGGATAGTTGTGAGCTATCGAAATTAATTCTCAGGGTTTCATTTCAGCACATTCAGGGGTCAGAACCCCGAAGTTTCCCCTTTACAGGCAGCTTCTATTTGCTGCCTGCCTATGTTGAGCTTGACAGTATCAGGGATACATTCTCCTCCTTTAGGCACTTAACATCTAGTATGAAAAGCAAATGTATAAAGTACTGTTCAGTGGCCTATATTTAGCATCAAATAAATTAAATGCATTAGAAATCAAGACAGAGAGGATTAGCATGGATTGAGTGGTTAGGGAAAGCTTCTGGAAAAGCAAGAGTAAAACACAGGCCTTGATATCCAGGTAAATTTCAGATCAGCAGTAAAAGGGAGTACATTAATTACAGTATCGTGAGAGTGGAAATGCCCATGGCACATGAAGATAGTAAATACTCACTTGGTTCAGCCTAGAGCTCCCTATACTTTTATCCTCCCAACCCACATTCAAATATCACCCTATCACTTTTATACCTCTCCCCAGAGTGATTGCATTATTTCTCTTACACAAAAGGAAGAAAAATCAGATATATTGATATTTGGAAGAAAATAATTTTATAATTACCTCCAAGTACTTTTGATATTTTCTAGTGACAATGTTCTTCAATGTGTAAGGAACCTTTTAAAACTTCTGGTCCTCAAGTCCAGAACAACTTTTTTCTGCCCATCTAGCTTGAAGACTCTAGCTTTTAGGTAGAGTAGGAATGGCTAATAAAATATAGCTCCTGGGGCTTGAAACAAAGCATGTCATGGTACAAACAAGGACAATTTAGAAATGAACAGTAAGTGAGGGCAGAGAAAAGGAAGAATCTAGAAATATTCAATTTGTAGGGAAAACTGGAAGATTTTGTAGGGAAAAGACTTTCTTAAGTGAATTTACAAGATCTTCCAGCCTAAATGACTCTAAACAAAATTCTGAGTCTTATATAAAATCCTACTTACCACTTACCAATTTCAAAAAGTATTTTGATAGAACTTGGAACCTGATGTGACCAGGGCATGAAAACTCCCTTCTTTGGAGTCTTTGAGCTAAAGAGATAGAAGAGTCAAGACCTCTCTTTACAAGAGTTGTGTGTGAGTATAATCAGCAAGTTTTATTTGTTTGTTGGTATTACCACTAGGGACCAAGGTTTTGGCATTGAATAGAATAATGTACCTAATAAACGTGAATAGTTTAAGCAAATTATTTAGTATTACTTAATCACTTAAGTTGTGATGACTACATATAGTATAGACCTTTCCAACAGCAAATATCTGCCTATAAATTCTAACTACTCAATGTTACCTTAAAGCAAAAAGTTAGTGTGAATACAGATTGCACATACCCACTCTTCACCAGGTTCATGAATGTGGCCAGCTGAACTCCTCATCTCCATTCTTCCAAGAGAATCGCAATTAACAGCCAACTTCTTGGCTAGCATGAAGGGTATTCCTATCTATATTCCTCTGGAGAATCACACATATGCTTATTTTTTCATGCCTTTTGACTCTCAACACTCAATTCAATTAGGATCTCTCTCTCTCTCTCTCTCTCTCTCTCTTTCTCACCTTTGGCTCATTTCCTTGTTTCTCCTTCCAGCTTTTATCCATTTATAATTTGCCAATGTGTCAATTTACAGAAAATTTCCCATTTCTACTAATTTCACTTTGAGTCCCAAATCACCCTAATTATCATGCGTTTATCTTTTGTATAGGGCATCATGGAAGGTCTTTTTTGACCCATTGGTAGCACACCCAAGTAGGTCTGAAGTGAAAAGCTTAAAAGGCACAGGGATGCCCTAAAAAGTTTCACTATTCAATTTTTAAAAGAATTGCTTTAGGGCTTAAGTTGCCTGAATATTTTACTTATATAGAATAATAGCTAACTTTGTTGAATCCATGATGGGTTACTGCACTAAAAAAATAGAATGCATGGGTATTTATTAGGAATTCTTAACATCCTTGGACAAGTAGCTCTCACACATCTCTAGATATCAATCATGTTTCTGTTTATTCTATGTCTTTCTTTTAATAATGAATGGTCTTTGCTGAAATTAATAAAATATAGTTGGTACCAAGAGCAGAACATTTTGGGTATTTTATGTTGCATATGATGGAGGTGAAAGGCAGATGGTGTGATTTGCTGGTCCCCAAAGCAGGTATTTAGCAATACCGATGTTCAGCAAAAATCTGTGATCATGTGCTCATTATCCACTCAACCTTGAACATCATATAAAATAGAGGTATATTTTTAAATATATGTACCAAACTTTAATTTTCATTTCACACTCAAAACTTCTGTACAAAAGAGGCAAAGCAGGCAAAAAAAATCACAATGACTTTAGCAAACAACATATGACAATTTTAAAACAGCTTTGTGTATGCAACAGCCTTTATAGATGTAATGGGTTCCAAACTTTTTTGTCTCTTTAAGATAAAATTCCACTGTTTACCATTAATATTTTTAAAAAATTTGTTGCCATTTGGATACAAGATTCAATGAGAATTCTCTGAATTCTGCTGCACAATTGGATTCCAAGATTGGGTAGGCTTCTTTTTTTTTTTTGAGGAAGCATGATTTTTTTTAACCTAAATGTGATGATGTATAAAAACCTCAGTTTACCCCTAATGTCTTGATATAATGATGATGATAAGAAGCAAATGAAGAAGCATGATATTAACTAACAGTTAAAAAACAGTATCCAAGACCTTCTTTCTGGATGTTAATCAATACTGCAGCCCTAATGGGCTACCACAGTTCAAAACACTCACTGCCACTTGCTTTCTATTAGTAGTTCTTAGTGATGCATGAAAGATTTCGGAGAACACAGTTATGATGCCAAAGTAGCAGTGCATCTGAGAAATGTAATTTTCACCTGTTGCCTGCCCAAAAATAAATATCTGAGTAATGGAAAACACTGCTTATTTGAAAACTATGAAACATCAAATATGAAATAGAATTAACATCGACATGGATATTGTGGCTAGCACTTTCCCCTAAACCACCCCACGGGTCTTGAACACATGTGCATGCAGCACACACACAAAAAACCATGATTGTTTAAGGACTTCTAATGCCTGGAGGACAGTTTGTTAAAAGAATTTGTCTCCCACAGTAGCTCTGGAGTGGACCAGAGATCCCTCACCTTTTAGTGATCACTGACATTCAATTAACTTGTCCTCCTGATAATCACAGGCAATAGTTCAGGCCCTGGACTTCTGAAAAATCCATGTACGGGTGAATCTTAGCTTTGAAACAAGGCGGCCTGGCTAAACTGGGGCAGGCCAGCAGCCCCTCCCATATGTTTGGTCCCACTTGATAAAAGTCTAATTAAAAATTAGAAATATGCTCAACTATTTACTCTGCAAGTCCTTTCCTCTTTCCAAGACTTAAGCTCCTCACCCGATAAAGGAAAAAGAATGGACTCCATGATGATAAACATTGAGCGCCTCTATAATTCTTGTCTTGACAGTTGTTGCCCAAAGATAACACGTGGCTGCCAAGCAGAACATTTCTTAAGCTGAATAATCAATGAATTGGTTCATCCATTGTCACCTCATTTTCTGGCTTCCTCTAAGGTATTAAAATCCCTAGGCTTGAAAAGTTCGTGAAGGCCATCTTAAGTGCATTTCTGTTCTGAGAGAATCCCCCCATCTAGGCAGCCATACTTGTTCAGCTTGGAAAGCTCCAAGGAAAAAGGTCTTTTCTCTCTCTGTTGACTGACATTTAGATATAAACCAGAGACTCTTTTCTGCCACTTGACAGGGTTTGTTATTGTTGTTTAAAAAAAAATATGTTTCCTTTTTTTTTTTTTTTTGGAAGACTCAAGAGAATGCCAGCTGGACACTAAAGTCTGGAAATCAATCGTGTCTACAGCTTATTCCTTGGAACATGGTGAATGAAACCCTAATGTACCCAGGCCCACTTTGTGGGATTATCAAACACTGGGCAACTCTTTCCTTCTATCAGAAATAGCAAGTAATAATATAAACCAGACTGAAGGCTGATTTAAAAGTGTCCGATCTCATCTTACAGTATGTGTGCATAGGCCACATGGTGAACAGGGAAAGATTCAGGAGTGAGGTATCCTGGGTTCTAGTCCTACATGGGATTGATCCTGTTGGACTTCAGCCTTGTCTCATTTCTCCATTGGAGGTTGAGACGGGAGATTTCTAAGATTCCATTCTAAGCTCTGCTCTGCAGAAAGGATGACTCCAGGCCTTGTCATATATTCAATCATCAAGACAAGATGGGGTGATGCTTCCTGGACTCTATCGACTAAGGAAGCATGTAAGAGTCAGCCATTTTATTGGCTCATTGCCTTGTAGGGCTCTTGGAGATTGTCTGTTTTAATTGCCCATTTTATAGCTGAAGAAAGTGAGAAACAGAGCTTAAGTGTATTTTTTAAAGATCACGCCGTGGATCGGTAAAGCTAGGACTCAATCCAGGTACTCAGACCAAAGTTTTGTTCATTGCAACAAGCCAGTGGTGCAGTCAGGGAGGAGCTGCCTTTTAAATACTGGGGAACTGGAAAATGCAGGGATTGCCCTCTCTGAATTCCCCAGGTTCCTGGTAATCAATGAAGTACCCTAGGCCTCTGTTGCCACATGGAGAGTCCACAGAGGATAGGGCTGATTTTAGGAAGGACTGTGCACCCAGCACCCCACAGCCAACTGGAATGTCACCAAAATTACCTACAGTTTCACAGCCAGAGAGTTGAAGCAGAGAGAGGACTGTCTTGTTGTTTGTGTGTCCTTCCTCCCGACCTGTCCCCCAGTTCCAAGACAGCCACCTTCACGGCACAGCTATGTCAGCACATCTATCTGTTAACACTCACTTCTCTCTCACAAACTGATTCAAGCACAGGTGATTTTCCTCTTGTAGAATCAAAAGGGAATGTTACAGGAATATAAATGCAGACAGAAGGGGAATATGTTGATAAATAAAATACGTGCAAACAGAAAAGCTGCACATGTGGTTTGCAGTCTTTTTGCAGGAAAGAGAGGGGGCGTGCTGAATTCAAAACACTCGAATCTGTGTCTTCACATGCATTTTTCTGTTCCTGGATTCCTCTCTCCCTCTGTCAGGATAACAGTTGTGTTTCTTGTGGCCAAGCTGACACAGGAAATCAAATACTTCGTGTTTCTCTAAGTATACTTCCCAGAGAGATTACACATCTAGAATTAAAACACTACCACAAACTATTAGGAATTTCAGATTGTTACAGGTGTAGTTAAAGGACTCTAGTCGTAAAGATCAAAATCTCCAAATTTTGGCTTTGGAGAAGGGGGTTTTGTTTTAGACATCAAAGGTAAGGCTCTCAAGTCAATTTATGCTCTGCTGGGTCGAGTCAGTCAGGATACAAATTAAGGTCCATATATTTCAGTGACAAGAAAGAAACGGTTATGTAAATACACAAGTATTAACATCAATCTGTATTAAATTATGTAAACATATACATCTTCTGAGGTCAGTACATAGATCCTCCTCTTTGAGCAGAGCTCTACTGAAGCATTGCTCGAATCTGTTTGGAAGTTGATTCGTCATTCAAGTGCTTTGTAGTGAACCTGGATAGAGAGAAAACGATGAGGGTCAGTGTGTAAACAGCACTCTGCCAAAGCGTCAGTGATGACTCTCAGCTCTTGAGAGACACAGCTGATATTTATAAATCACACCTGGGCTTGTTCCTTAGACACATAACCACACTTCAACGTCCAGAGTATTCTCAGACAGACTTACTATTTGATTTTTCTTTCCAAAGGAATTTTGTATTGTGGCTACTCAACAAGGAGACTTTTGTCAAATGAAGTAATTACATGGGGGAGATATACGCAATTCCATTTTCCGGGAAGGTAGACTTCCCGTGAATGAGTGCAGACTCTCAACCACCTGGGCTAATCCTGCTGAGTTGCAAATTTCAGAACAGGATCTGCTAGCAACATTACCCAAAACTTCAACGTCTATGCTTTTCTACTTTCCTGGGGATGCTTATGCTACTTGCGACCACAAGGGGGCACAAAAGCAGGTCAGCAAACAAACAAAAACAGGCGGCACCATCTGCACCCTCACATTAACCTGGTATTGGAATGGCTTATGAAAAGGAAGGAAAGGGGAATCGACGTGTAATAAAACCTTGACCATGTCCTAGACTCTTCAGGTGAGTTTTCATTTTACTCACTAACTTTGCAGGAGAGGTTACTGCCTCCACTTTACAGATGAGAAAACTGAGATTCAGAGAGGTTAAATGACCCATCTCAGACCACAGAGCTGACGACACGTGATTTGTGAGCCACCCGTGGTTTCTGATTTGGACCCGCATGAGTCTGCCGCAAAAGCCTGTGCTCTTTGCCTTCATTGCACTACCTACAGAAGCCACAAATGCCAACACTCAGATGGGACTACCCCGCTCTTCACAAAACCTTCCTTGATTAAATGAAGCTAGAAAATTAAAAACAAAAAACAAAAAACAAAAAACAAAACCCAAGTCAACCGTGAGAGTCTCACTATGTAGGGGAAGTCCGCCTGCCGTGAAGTGGGCACCAGTGGAGAAAAGCTTGGTTCACGCACAGAATCTGGAAGGCTCCTGTGTTGCTGTTACATCTGCTCTGAAGAATGATGACCTAGCAACTCCACGAAACAGCGTCAACCTCAGTTTTATTCATTTCATGTGTGGCTGTTTCTTCGTGTATTAAATGGCGGTAATAGATCACCTTCCCTCTCTGGGTGGTGATGATGAACGAGTACGGGAGTGGAGAATGAGACGTAAGTGCTGTTAGGACGGTAGAAGATTATTGATCCGTCCCACTTACACTTATTGAACATCTACTGCATGCACAACCCTGAGGGGAACTCGGGAAAATCAAAGATGAATAAGACAGCAAGGACCATAAACCTTCCAGATTGCAACCCAGCATGGGAATGATTTACACAGTAGTGTGATTCGACGGATTCTTGTAGGTGTGTCACAGCTAAAAGATAAGAGTCCCTTCCCTCGAGTGTGTTAGGCACATGTGTCCTTGGGAGAGAGACTGCTTGGGCATTCGTGGTTAGCAGGGAGAAGCCGAAATGAGCCCCAGCTGCCAAATACTTGGGCATTCAGACGGGGTAGAGCAGGGTTGTCGCACACAGCTGCATATGCAAGCCACGCAGGGAGTTCTAGAACAAACACACAGAGTGGAGGCCTGAGTCCCCGCCCCGAAGACTCGAATTCGTTCGGGCTGGGTTGGAGCCTGCACATGAGTGTTGGCGAAAGTCAGCCACGATTCTCACACGCAGCCAGGGGAAAGGGAGAGTGAGACTCGGGAAGCTTCTTCTTCTGAGGAGTCCCCATTTACCATAATTCAGCACGGTGGCCTACGGTTAGGCCCATGACCTGTGGGGTCGCACAGACCCAGGGTTAGGTCTTAGCTTGGTCCTCTGCTGTGTGACTTTTGGCACAAGTCATTTGATTTCCCTAAATCTCAGTTTCTTCCCTCTGTAAAAAGGCTATGATCAAAACGATACTGACATCAACGGGTTGTTGGAAGGATTAAGCGTGTGAAGACACGCACAAGGTTAAGCCCGGTACTCCAGTGCTGGGTCCCTAACAGCATCTAGATTTGTAGTCTCTCGGAAGGGTCGCGGGTTCGAGGCTCACCTGAGGGCATTCAGCAGCCCCTCCACACTGTCCGGGGCCTGTTCCTTCAAGACCTTTATGCAGCCTTTCATCTAGGAGGAGAAAACACCACATTTTGTTACTACTCCACCAATTGCGTCCATGACAGTATCTGTTCGAACTACCATGTGTCCCTAATCAGATCACATTACTGCTGCCGGGAGAAATCCACACAGACATGACCAGCAGACCTTCCTCATCCCTCACATGAGGGAGATGTTTCCTCTGGGCACTTCTAGAAGCTGTGTTTTACCTCTCACACTATCCCGCCATTGAACGTTTCACGCGTCTGGCACTGAGGCTGTGTTCTGGGCATTGAGGCCGTGATCTTGGCTTGCACTCATGCAGGGCCTTCCTCCCAGTAGTTCCTCAGTGGAGACTGACTGTCTGAAGGACAAACCTGATGATTTTCTGCCATCCCACTTTCCAGATGCTTTTTCTCCGTTAGCTGATGGGCTGGCAAACACTTAACAATTTGTTTCTTTTCTTTTCTTAAGGACACAACTAAAGATCACCAATACCATCACCAATACTCATCTCACCTCATTACCTTCACCAGGTAGAACCACCACCTCTTTGTTCCTAACAGTATGCTGGCATTTATCAGGGGACCTTGGAGATTTAAGCACCCAGATCAATTTGTCACCCTCACTAGACCAGGAGAGGACTGGGGAAGGCTACAGGTTAAGAATGTGTACTGCTTGCAGACGGAGTCCTTGGGTTTCCTCTATCCTTGCATATTGAGTACCTGCATGAACCTAGACAAGTTTCTTAGTTTTTTGTGCCCCTGGAATATAATTTATTCGTAATTCGGGAAGTATATGAAAAATAAATGTATAGAGATCACATTACATTATGCATATCCTAGAATTTTTTTTGACAAAGGAAGTATCTCCCTGCAAAAAATACAATCACTCATTTTAAACTCAGATGTTCACACTCTGTATTGAATTTGGGTAGACTAAAGACCTCTTTTATAATGGTCTCTCATAAGTATTTTCTGTGGGTTTGCTTCTGGTATGTAGGAAGTTTTATCTTATGGCCCAATCGACCCTGATAGATTGATGGAGGCAGCCAGAAGCACAGGGTTGAGAATCATTTGGGGGTCACCTATAGGCTCATCAAGAAAGAATGTCATGTTCGATCAGAGATGTCTGTCATGGGTGCAGGATGGGGAGAGGCTACAAGCATGCCAGGTGTGTGTCACTTCAAGGATGGAATCAAGCTCAGGGATGCAGAGATTTGGTCCCACTCCCAGTGGAGTTCATGGTCTAGTGGAAAAAGGGAGAGAAATAACTCATTATCAGTGTGATAAGCGTTCTTGTAAAACACACCTAAAGAGCTATGATGATTTTAAAAGGGTAGAAGAGCAGTAGGTGCTTTTTGGGAATTTCTAGTTCTATTTCAGCCTGACTAAAGCTTTGGGTGTGAATAACAAGATGCAATCAGGGATGTAGTTGGGACCAGATCCAGTGACAGTCTAAGAGCACGTTAAGGAGTTGGGGGCCTTTACCTGTAGAAAACACCCCTGACAGGTATTAAACAATCTATCAACGTCATCAATATGGGAAGGGATCAGACTAAGGATGGAAGGGTCAGTGAGAGCCCCTGAGGCTGTCGAGTGTGAGGGCAGCAGTGACATGGAGAATCACGGGGAGGCAGGACTATGGATCCGAGGTCCAATCCACAGGACCTGGTGACTGATATGATACGGGGGAGAAGAAGAGGAAAGAAAATAATTCCAGGTTCCAAGGGACAATTCCAGGTTTCCAGCTTAGATCCTGGGTCAGAAGATGATGAAATACCTGAGGCAGGAACCCAGGAGACAAGCAGGCTTGTAGGGGAAAGAATTGTCTTTGATTTGGTGCCAGCCATGTTTCAGGTGTCCAGAGAAGGTTGGATCTGGGATTCTGGGTGAGGTTGGGTCTGGAATTCTGGCTGGAGACCAGGGTTAAGGAGTGATTCCTTATCAGATGGCTACATAAGTCTAAGGAAATCAGCAGAAAACACTACCTCACTTCAGCCTGGCTTGCTAGCACCAAAGGATAGCATCTGTTCTGTTCTCTCAATGACCCAACCCCTCTGGGCCTCGGTGACTTTTCTCTGATGATTCATTCCCCTAGAAATACTCCTCCTACCCCCAGTCCACCTGGGAAAATTCTACCTCTTCTCCAAGGTCCACCTCAAACATCACCCTCTGTCTCTCCTCTAAGCGGAATAAGCTTCTCCCTCATCTGGGTTTCCAGGGCATTTTCTTTATAAATGCATATAACAATATGCATCTCAGGGCTTCACAAATAAATATTTGTTTTTTCACAGTTGATGATATCCTAGGGATTTATAAACCCAGTGCACGTAACTGCTGGCTTAGAAGCAGACTGGTATCTGAAGGAGTCCCTTTATGTCATCAAAGAAAACGGCCCATCTTGAACACATGCTGTGTTAGGTAAATCTGAAACTTTCTCAGAGAAACACACAAACTTCAGCAGGAACAAATCTTTTTTAGTGAGATTGAAGAACAAATACATTTCATGAAGACTATGTGTGGTTAGATTTAACATCATATAATATTTACGACCTCACCAGTAAATGACAAGCAAGGATAAGCTATTTAACGGTTAGGGTTACAAGACATAATTGTACCCAGTATATTTTTATTTGTTGACTCTGTGACAAGTTACCAAATGGCTCTGGTAAATGAGAATGTCCTATGAGTACCAAGTAAGAAACTCAATCCACATTCAAATGATATTCATGGAGTTATTAAGAGTTATTTAGACTCAGTCCATAGTATAAAAATGTTAAAGCCTCACAAAGAATACGGTAAAAATATTTATTGGAATGAAAAAACCCCCATGATATACTGTTACGCAAATAAGTATGTTTTGAAAGAGCCATTATAACAGGGTGCTAATTTGTGAAGTACACATACACATGCATCTACATGAACATCTATATAAAAAGAAAGGACGACGATATGCTGACACATCGACAATGGTCATCTGTCTATGGGAAGGTCCCTACACACACACTTAACATTCTGTATTTTGATTTCTTATATTTTCCTAATTTTTTATACTAAATACTTTTTTTTTTTCTTGGCCAACAGAAATAACTGCACTAAAAATAATATAGACTCTATGAAGAACCATGACTAGCTGGGCTAGGGAAGTGAGAACTTCAAAATGAGTAACCCAAGTTGCATTTCTAATTGATAAATTTCCTTACATCCTTCTGACTCATGGTCCCTCTGGGCATGAAGACTTTCTATTGGCACAGTACGAAAGTGTCAGAGCTGCTGTTCTGTGCAGACGAGTGAAAACAGAGTGTGCTGCCCAAACTTGGCGTTGTCAGAAGAAGTTAATACCAAGAGGTCCTATTCTGCCCTTCAAAGGCTTTGTACGTATTTTTTGGTTTATTTATTTTTGAGAGAGAGAGGGAGAGAGGGAGGGAGGGAGAGAGAGAGAGAGAGAGAGACAGAATCCCAAGCAGACTCTGTGCTGTCAACGCAGAGCTGGATGTGGATCTCAAACTCACGAACCGTGGGATCACGACCTGAGCCAAAATCAAGAGTTGGATGCTTAGCCAACTGAGCCTCCCAGGTGCCCCCAAAAGGCTTTATATTAACACATGGGATACACTATTGGGTTGATGCTGCAGACAGACAATCCAGAATGGTAAGTGCTCAGGGCTCCAGAGGAGAAGGGAGGTTCTGACCACGCAGATGTGCTCCTGGATGAGGTGACATTTGTGGAGTGTCTTAAATGAATCCACCCATCAGAAAGAAGGGACGGCACTCTGGGCAGGGAAAAGGGCTCCAGCATATTCCAATGACAAGAAAAGGCATGGCAATTGGGTGGAGCCACCAGCTGGGGGTGGTAGGAGAGGAAGTTGAAATATTGTTTGAAATGTGATCATGTCTTGCAATCCAGTATCTCCCAATGTTGCTAACTTTAAGATGCATATAACACCTAACAATATTCATAAGGCACATTGGCTACACTGAAGGGGCCATTTACGGCTAAGTGACTAGTCATCCTCTCCGCTCCTCTACAGGCTGAGGGATTAGTATCTGTGTGCTCCTGCTATGCTTTCTGACCGGATGTTTGGCTGTAAGCACATGAAAAAGATTGGGCTTCTTACTATGAGGATCGCTGCCATGAGGGGGTATGCACTTTGGAGAGATCCCTCTCAATGGGGGACGGAGGAGGGAGGGAGAGAGAGAGAAAGAGAGAAAGAGAAGCAAGGGCTGTTTCACAACATTCACGAGCTCTTATTTGGAAAGCAGAGTTCACAACTATTCTTACATCAATCTTGGATGTCTTGCAGAAAGCCCCCACGGGATGGACGTGGTCGTAGAGGATGATTACCCCCACCATCACCCGCATGCAGAACATCAGCGTTTCTTCGCTTGTAAACCTACTCCTGTACTCCCTGGAAGAGAGAAGAAATGGCAGCTGCGTTTCTACCTTGCCAGAGCACGTTCATTTCTGGCTACTTTAGACCCCTCCAATCATCTCTTGAGAGCAATCCCATACCTGCAACAACCAGGTTAATACGCTCTTAAAGAAACCCGTGATGATCATTCTCTTCGAATCTATCCAACCAGCAATTCAGTGTGAAAATAAGGTAAATTAGAGGGCAGTAAATTCTCTTCTCTTCTGCCCTTCAGCGGGCCAGCTCGTCACGTACATCACTCCCCCCACCCATCAATCTTGAATATTTTATAGCAGGTCCCTCTGGCTGTCCAAGATTATAGAGAATAATGGCTTCATTATGGAGAGAAAGAATCAGGCTCACTGCTACAGAGCAGCGATCATGTCTCCAGTCAGAGTAACTTCCTTTGTTAAGACGCAGGCTGCAGATTGAATTGGATTGGCAAAGATACGTAAAAGAAATTATGTACCATTCACTGGGCTGGGGGTATTTGTGGAGTTTGAATTTTGTTCACTTACCTTGACAGGGTCCCTGATGACTCAGATAATTCAAGATAATTTTAGAGGCTTTCTTGCCATCTATCTCATTATGCATTGGGCCCACAATGAAGACGATTACTATTTCTGTCTTGGAATCAATCTTAACTTTGGTATAAGTGAAATATTTGAAATTCACACCATCTTACATCTGAACGGAGCATCACATTTTATTGGGTGCTTTTGATGTCTTTGGCCCTCCCAAGCCCTCTGCAGCACAGATGACATTATGGGAACTTCATCAGAGGAGGAAACCGAGGCCTGGGCAGGCCACTCCACGTGTCCCCCGGCACACACAAGTAGCTAAAGAGATAATTGGAGCCCTGACTTGTGGGTGTGTATTTTCTCATTACCATGCTGCCTCACCGCTAACGACCCCAGCCATTTCTATAATCTAGCAACTAGTTTAAGCACAGAGAAACTACTAAGAGACAGAGAGAGAGAGCGAGAGAGAGAGAGAGAAGGAGACAGAGACAGAGACAGAGAGGGAAAGGAAGGGAGCGAAAGAGAAGGATAGAGGGATAGAAATCTCCATTATCATGCTTACAACAGTCTTACCACTTCTACTGCTTGTTCTAAATCTTCTGTCCAATCTTTTCTCCCACATACTCATAATAATACCCAGTCGTTTAAGCCAACCCTCCACGTGGTCCTGCCCCACCTTATACAACATCTTTGGTTTGAGTTCCGGTTCTGCCATCTAATAAGCTGTGCAGCCTTTGGGAAGTCAGTTAACCAATTTGGACCTCAGCTTCTTCATCTACAAATTGGGGTTATGTACATTTATCATCCAAAGTTCTTTATGAAATGAATTCAGATCATATACATGTCCATGTTAATGTGCTGACCCAAATGTGCTGACCCAAATGTGCTGACCCAAACGATACCGCCACCACCACCACCACCATCATCATCATCATCATCAATCACCATCATAATCATCAACATATTAACACCCCCTCTCTAGGTGAACCCTGGACCACGAAGCCACCACTGATCGCACTTACGGCGTTTCCAGCATGACTTTACAAACACTTGTCATCGTACTGAGGCAGTCTGTGGTGTTCTCTATTGGCAGGGTTTTGTTCTAAGTGGGAGACACAGAAGTAGGTTAGTCCTGCTGGCAGCTTTTATGTGTAATTAAGAAAAAAGGACCTTGGTGCTCAGTTTCACTCACTTCGGAGACAAAGTGCATGGTGGCGTTGCTGAGAGTTTTCAGCATTGGCGTGGCCTCCGCGTAGAAGAGGGACATTCGATTGGCCATCTCATTATTGACTTCATTCTCAATGTCTAGCTGATGAAAATAAGAAGAGAAGACGCAATTGATAAAGAGATGGTCAAAAATCCCAACACAATGTCTGCTGGAAAGGGAATTATAGATGAGGGCTGGCTTCTCCCTGTGCCCTGCCTGAAGCAGAAATCAGAGGAAGACGTGGAGAATGGGCACACGGACCGGGGGACCCAGGGGCTCACATGCATGTTGTTGATGCGGTTGCGACTTATCGTCCTTCTGTAGTAGCTGAAGTCATTCTGAATGGCTGGGTTCCTCATCTGAAATTCAGCAGAGAGGAAAGAAGGTCATCTCTCCACATCAGATGGGGGATGTGCACTAGGAGCCCCGATACTAGACTATATGACAAGACATCTCTTTGTTGTAACAGTCAAAGCAACTTCTGGTTAAAAATAAATACTCAGAGCCTCATTATTGCATCGTATGCCCTGCGTTACTATAAGCTAGATTTCAGGGAAAGAATCCTTGTTCTCCATCAGGATAGATACTAGAAAAGGCTTCCTCTTACTGCATTTGGCAGATTTTGAATCTCCATGTGCAAACCACCAACCTACATCATTTTTACTATAAGGCAGGCAAATTCTCAGCTTCTATGTCTCTGTAGGGAAGGAGCTACCTTTTACTGATTGATTCCTGACCCCACAGCATTAGCAGCGTGCCTGTACATAGTAGGTAGTCTGGCCAAGTTTGTTAAATTATCTAGGCATGTGCGGTCTAACCTTGAGCTCGTCAAATCGAAGGGTAAAATGAAGAATTTCTGCAAACTCCTTCGCCAGGGCCTGCTCCCTCTCCAGGTGCTGGGTCGGCGTGTAGGGCGGGCAGGTCAGAGATTCTAATAAACTCTGAAGAGCTTTTTCTGAAAGTCAAAGTAATTAATACATATTTGAGGTGGCCCACGGAGATCTTTCAAAAAGCACAGTTCTTAGGTCCTGCTGACATTTGCAGAGGTGACCTTTCTTCTCCATGCCTTTTGCCAAAAGTGTGATGAGTGTGGGTAAGAAGAAGGAGCCCATCATGCCTGAGCAGACTGCCTCCCCTGTGACCCCCCCGGGCCACACGGCTTCATCCGGGTCTCTCAAAGCTCAGCTGAACTCTCAGGTGTTCAGTAGTGCTAACTCCTGGCACCGTTTAGAGACCACAGATACGTGTTTTTGGATCACGTGTATGAGACAGCCATTCGTGACAGAGGAGGAGAAGAAGTGACCTAGAACACATGGTTACATAACCTGCATTGCAGGGAAAGACTTGGGCCCCTTTCCAGCCCCTCTCTGCCCCTACACACCAACCTAATACAGGGGTGCTTTTCTGCAAACCCACTGCCATGTCAACCTCCATTACTGTCCCTGAAACAGTCTCATTACATCCTCTTGTCCATTTCTACACATTCCCTCCAGTTTTTCCTTCAACGTATTTCTAACATTACCAAGTCATTTGACCAATCCTTGAGAGCAGGGGTTGGAACCAAATGACAGCACACAGGCCAAATCTGGCCCACTCTCAATTTTTGCAAATAAAGTTTTATTAAAACATAGTCACGCTTTATTTCCATTCCTCAATGTGTGGACCATGGCTATGATGAATGTGCTAAATGGCAGAGTTGAGAAGGTGCAAGAAAGATAGGATGGCCCAGAAGCCTAAAATATTTATTCTACGCTCTTTACAGCAAAGTGTGCTGACATCTGATCTCTAGTTCTTAATGGTCATTTACAGCATCTTTAGAAGGACATCTCTTGCCATTTCTATTTATGGGAATGGGCTGCCTTCTGAGTTAGCCAGTTCTGCCTTGGCAGATCCCTTTCCTTCTGTTAAAAATTTGCCTCACTATTATTTCAGTTCATAAGGTCTAGATATACACTTTGGAGAAACAGAAAAAGGAAACAGAGCAGAAGCTATCCAAGAGTCATCAGAGGCTCTCTTTTCTTAAAAATTAGTTTTAGTTCATTCAACCACTTCCTTTGGGTCTTCGCTTCAAGTTCTCTCAACATCATGGCTATTTTCCCAAAGCATTTTGATTTCTCTGTTTAACTCTTAAAATCTGGCATTCATTTACAGAAAAAGTAAAGTAGAACATGACTACTCCCTTCTTCTTTCTAGATGTATTATATTAACTAATGGGACCTCAGATAGCTGTACTCTTGGGGGAGTGGTTATATCACATAGGCGGTCACATCGAGCTTCCTGTCAACCAGACTTGACCTTACTCTTGCTTCTGCAAAGCCATCCCGAACCTGTACAGGTTTGCTTTTAAGGCTTAAGAGCAGAACGCAGTTTGTTTTTCCTGTGTTTTACTATTTCAAATGTATCACATGACTCTAACTAATCAGGTTTTTATTTGGATTGGCAGGTGATCTGTTTGTTTCAACTTCTCTGTCATTGAGAAATGCGATCAGACCACATCAAAACTGTTACAAGTGAGACTTATCTGAGAACAAGACCAGAGGGACACCTAGTAGTAGAGATTAGCCCAATGTGCCACAGAGGAAGAAACTTTGAGACGAATTGAAGGGAATGAAAACCACAGTGCTGCTGTCCATGAGTGGCCTCTCCTAAGACACTGCAGATAGATTTGGGCCATTTCCCAGGGCACCGAGCTAGCTCTTCCGCTCCTTTCTCAAACTCTGTAACATAACACAACTCTGTCACACACAGGATAAAAACTACAAACACATACTCACCTAGCCTTATGGAAAATTCGTAAAATCTCTTTAGCCTCACAACCAGAGGACACACCGCATTCCAAGCTTTTTCCTGAAGCTGAATGTCATTGGGATTTTGAATCGCCTACAAAAATGTGATAAAATTGTCTGTTTAAAAAAGAAGCAATAACCTCCACATCAAAATGCCTCAAGATTGAGAAAGGATGGTAGTTGAAGAAAACACAATTCCTGATCTACTTTGCTAGTGTGCTCCTAAAGTTGCCATCAGTCCATGGGACTGTTCTCCAAGATGCTCAGTGAGAATGAGATTTTTGCACCTGACCATAATGCAAATGACCCTACAATTACATCCTGTGTCATCTTGTGTCTCTTATTTTAAATGCAAAAAAAAAATGCAAATCTAATTGGAAGCAATTCAGCCTTCCTCCATCACATTTTGATTTTACTAATGTCAAGCCAGGACTTATTAGCAAGTGCAGATCCTGAAGATGTCTTCCTTTCCCTCTAGTACATATTGCATTCCTTCCGTTCTGTGACGTTACCTAAATTAGCTAAGTCACCTAAAGACATGGGGACCCCTAAGTAGAATAACCACCTTTAAGAAGCTGTCACTTTCTTAGAAATGCTGTTTTGTCTGGGCTGCAGCAGCTTAAGGGTTAGAGCGTTAGTGGTGTTTTTTTTGCAGAAGGATGGCGGCAGTGGCCGTAAGCTGTGTAAGTGCGCGTGTGCGTGCGTTTGTGTATGTGTTGATACTTCCACAAAACTAACGATTTCAAATAAAAAGAGTATCAAGTTTCTTGCCTTTAAGGCATTGCACAGCTCCAAAAGCCACGCTGGCAATTTTGTTTTTTGTTTTGGTTGTTGTTTTTCAGGTATTTATTTTTTTTTAATCTCAAGTCACTTCAAGATGACAGACCTGCAGGCTACTTAGAGCAAGACAGCTCATGGCTGTTGTTTCGGATACGGTGGAACCTGCCAAAATGATTACAGAATGCTGGAAGCCCGCGCAAGCCCAGACCTCACGACTTATACTTCAACTGTTGTCCACAGACTTTGTCTGGATGTTTCTCTTACATGAAGTAACATGCTGATAAATCATGGTTTAAACGTCAGTCCTGTGATAACAAATGTACGACTGAGAAAAGAATGGCTAATATTTTACACGGTCTAGAGCACCGTGTGCTCAGATTAATGTACTAGAATAAAAGGGGCCATTCATACTTTTTAAAAAACACTTTACCCTCCTTGTTCTTCCTAGTGCACTAGGAAATACTAGGGCTATTACTTAATCTTGCTGGGTGTGTGTGCGTGTGTGGGTTTCCCCTCTCCTCCGAGGGTGCTGTCAGCTCAGTGTTATCATTGGCCTACATCTCGGATCTCCGGCCCCGCGCCCTTGTAAGCTTGCAGATCTGCGAGGATGCTCTCGGAATCCTGGAGGACGGCACTGATCTGGTTCCATATTTCCCTCTCTCCTTCCGTGGGCTGGGCATCTGAGCAGAAGGGAAACCAAAAGACACAGAGGGCTTGTGTTTACAGAGAGCTTGGGAAGAAGATCAGCATTCAGTTCTACCTACTAGGCAGTCCCATTTGATTCCTACAGGTCTGGTCTTTACCTGTTGACATATTAAGCTTCTAGGAAAGGCAACTAACACATTACTTAGTTCGAAACAGTCATCGGTATCTTGGCACACACTAGACCAAGCATGTTGGAATCACTGTAGGCACCTTATTTGTGTAGAACACGCTTTTTGCACACCAATTATTACGTGCCACATGGTTAACTGGGTGACAGAAGGAATAAATATTGTCTTGGGGTCCACATTTAATAGGAGAAGCTACTGAATATTTCTGTTAGGACTAAAAATTTGTGAATCTGAGTACAGAGGGAAAAACAGTCCCCCTTCTATTTCCATATAAAAAAAATAATCTTAAAATATTAGATAATCCTTCAGAGCCATGACAGAGATGTGTCTTTCCAGAACACAATGATATGGAGAAAGCACTGAGATTTACCAATGAACAAGAACTCAAGAAGTACAGGAGGTTTGTTTTAAAGAGACTTGTACTGTTCAGTTTTGGTCTTGACTGTAAATGCTACTCACAAGAATAAGTGACACATTCAGGCTTATATAAATGAAGAACGTATTCTAATAACCACAGTAGCATCCCCTTAGCTCTAAATTCTCACTTGTTTACATCCCTGTAGTTAATATATGTTCTTGTCCCCATGAGTATTTTGTTGGGGGGTAGTGGGTGGAAGTCAAATGGTGATAAATCTCACAATACCTATAAAATAGATTACTTGCCTGGGCTAGTCAGGAAAGTAACCTCCATCCCAAACAAAGGCATTGCTAACAGAAGGGGGATAGATGTCACCTCTTAAAAATTTGTTTTCAAAAATCCAAGTCCTAGGGTAGCGACTTCTCTCAGGATACCCCACTCATGAAAGGGTAAGTTAGAGTTATGTCTGGTATAACACTCCCCAGATCAAATCCCAGTTTTGACTGGTCTTGGTGGCAGCACCGAGGGTTGATCCTGAGAAAGGAAATAATTCACTGGTGTTACTCTGGGAGTATGAGGGACAGAATTCCCGAGCGTGGTGACATTGAAGCAAGGTGCTGACCATGCTGATGGGGCTTACAGTAGGGTTGAGTATCAGGGTAAGGGTTGGGCCACATGTAGTTGCTTCTGCTTTGGTCACCATCTGCTGGGGCCTACGCTAATCTGAGGCCATGACTTGAGAAAAGATCAAGATCATTTTTAGATCATTTTCCTTACCGTGTCCTGCTAAGACCTAAGAAATTGGTAGAGTTACCTGGGAAATGAAGGGTGAAATTCATCAACATATGAGAGTTCTCTTTAGAAAGAAAAATCACAGATCCTCATAGACTATCCAGATATTTTTCAAACTCTGCCTTTTAGGAATGAGATGGATTTCAATGAGAGAAGGGGTAGGAATGGAAGCGCACGTGCACCAGGATTCAGAGAAGAAGACGAGTGTGGTCTGGGAGGAAAGAAAATCACTCAAGATAAAGGATGGGCTTGAGCTGGCTGGCTGGAAGGCCAAAGGGAGTGTGACCTGAAAAATCTCAACAGAGACCTGCCAGGTTACAGTACAGAACCTAGCCTGGGAGGCAGAGGGGCAAGAGGACATATGTTACTCCTTTATCCTTTTCTACCCTTCCGCCGTTCCTAGAAAATTTTTCGGTGCAATGGTATGCATGCTATTAATCACTTTGTAGCCTATTCTTTCCTGCTTTCCCAAACTTTGCTCAAAGGGTGTCTTAAACAGAAACCTTTAAAACCTCATGAGCTAGGAAGTCTGTCACCGAAGAGAGCATTTCAGTGAACAGAATTCCAGGGCAATATTCGTGTAAGAGGAAAGTCAGGGAAGAGAACCATGTGACAAAAAAGCAGCACAGAGGTCCTAGAAAACAAAGAGAAACAAAAGCTCATTCCCTCCAATCCTTTCCTCCTTTTGATGAATACACTGAAAAATCACAAGCCAAGAAAGGCAATGCCCTAGAAAGAGAGAGATATTTGAAGAGGAAGAAACGAAAACTGGCTGTGACCAAGATTCTGAGGGGTGAGCCTCTTTGAAAGTAATTATAAAGTAGTATGTACAGAAGACACTTGGAGACCAGAAAGGAAGCCTTCTGAACTGTCACAATGGCTTCATCTCAGCAAGTCACCACTTGATAAGTTTCAGACAAAACAAGAATTAAAGTGAAGTGGCTGGAAGGAGAGAGCCAGACAAACACAAAAACCCATTCTTCTGGTGATTAACACAAAAGGAGAAAATTTTCAGTCCGTTCTGAAAAATACACTAATAGAAAAATAGTCCGTTTCTTAAGCGCTTCAAAAAGACCATTTCCAAGCGTACAGCCCCAAAGTGGTCCCGGCTGTAGAGGGGCAAGCTTCACTCTCTATCTCAGGTGAACTGACGTTTGCGGATCCAACACGGAGCTGACACTGATGTGACCATAAAGAGCTGGACGAGTGACTTGGGTGATGTCACCTCTCTCTCAGAGGTGGCACATTTGGGGATTCAGTGAAGCCGGTTCCATCATACAGTAACCCCTCTCCTGGCACTGCAGTGACCTGTGAAACAGGACCCCCGGTCCCAGGCTCCCTCTCTGGGGAAATGTTTCTTTTGGCAGATGTCCTGGTGTCTTATTAAAAATTTTTCTCATATGGCCCCATTTAGCAGGGGTGGGGTGGGATGGGAGAAATCCAACCCATCATTTTTCTTCATCCCAACTTAGAAATGTGTTGGCTCATTTTCTTCCATGATTGGTTAGTCTTATTGGATGCCCTATTTTCTTCTCCTTCCCCTGTCATGGAACTGAAGTCCCCTCTTCTGGCTAACAATAAACCCCTTGATGCTGGCAGTATGGTCCCTTCCCTCTAGGGACTCAAATCACAAATGGGGTCAATTTACAGGGTGGAGAGTACAGACTGGGAGAAGCTCTAATCTGTCTGTCTGTTTTGCTTTTTCAAATAGAAAGAGGGCTGTGTCACCCTAAGTGACATTTGGCATTGGCTCATATATCTATGGAAGTTCATGATTCATTCTACTTTGATCCCCCAGCTAAGTGATTAGACAGCCAGAACTAATTAATGAGAATCTGATCCATTAGGCTGCAGGACTCTGGCCTTATTTGTTTCACTAAATCTCCAGGACCTAGGGCAATGCCTGGTACATACTGTATGCTCAAGAACGATTCGCTGAATAAAAGAGCTGAATGAATGATTTATTACTCACCCTATGTTTTATGACAATTTTTCTGCTTGTCTTCGTCTTTGGAGATCTTTGGAGACAGATTCTATCTTCTTATTCTCAGTGCCTCCATGTGTCCTACCCATTGGGGACACTCAATACATATGTCAAGACTCAATAAATAAATGAGGACATTGACCAGGTGGTAGAGAATGTGGGTGTTGGGAAGCAGTAAAAGTGAAGATCCCATTACTTCTGGATCCTCTCCTCTGTCTCTTCCTCCCAAATGGCTTCCATTCTGTTACCTCTCTCACTGTCACTGTTTATCTATCTATATCTCTATCATCTAGATCTAGATCTATACCTATCTATCTATAATCCAATTGGCTATTCACACTTTCATTAACACTTGTGTTTTTAAATCATCCATCATTTACCTACAGCCTCAACATGTCTTCAGTGTGGTTAACACACTATAAATATTTGTTGAGTGAAAACCCACACTTAGGTTGACCATCCCAATTTTAAGGCTGTTATCATTTGTTTTCCAGAATATCCCTTTAAGATGCTTTGGTGTCTTTGCTTTTGGTATTCTCCACATTCAGATTCGGTGGGCACTCATGTTTTAAAAACGTATGGTGTCTTCAGATGTCAAAGAGAAACATCTTGCAAAATTGGTGCTTGAAAAGGTATGCTGATATGTAACCTATCAGCAAACTCCTAAAGCACTTGCTAAGTGAACAGGAACTCTGAATGATGGTTTTGTTTTTCTACTTTTAACACAAAGATTGAGCTTTTGTCAAAGGAACACACACATCATATTCCCACCAATAACATTACTGATAGAAGTGAGTCCTTATTATCAGTGGTAGCGAATGAATCTCTTGGTGATGTTTCTCCCAAGAATCACATTCTAAAATCTAATCATTGTCAATTATTTCATTGCCATTGAGAACAACAGTTACGTCAAGCTGGGCTGCTCTTGTCTAACAGTGAAGCTGTTAAAAAAAAAAAAAAAACAACCCGTGATTTACACAGGCAATTTCAGAAACCAATACTTCGAGGAGCCCTGGCTCAAGCCTATCCAAGTCATTCCCCAGGGGATGATTTAAACCCCTGTTCTGGACTTGCTATCGTGGAAGGTATGAAAATGTATCATGTGCACTGTGACCTTGAATACATTGTCAAGAAATCACCGAATTCCAAGTGCCTAGAATTTTTAATGGAAAAATACCCTCTTATCAATGAAGACAGCCAAGCAGTATCCATTTTGTTTACAGGGGATCTATTTATCCTCCTCTGGCTCAATTTGCTAGTGACTGTGGATATTAACTGCCAGGATTCCGGTGTCACTGGGGTCAGGTGGAGGCTTGGCCCTGGAGGACTGTGATGTTTACTGAGAGCAGAATGCCTAACATTCCACTGTGTGGATGGAGAGGAAGGTGGCTGAGTGCTATGCTTGTCAGGAAGGAACACCTTTGGTGAACATACCCCAGGGCACAAACCAGAGTAGGGCTGTCAAATCAAAGTGTTCTTATCTTTGTAAATCATCCAACAACACACTCTGTCTTCACAAGCATCACACATACCTTCTCCTAACAACCTATTCAGGACTGTATGGAAAATCTGACAGAGACTCAAACAAATTAACTGAAGATAATGTGAGTACAAGACACAATTTATTTAGAGATGTCTTTGGTGTTGAAGCAAGCTCTGGCCTTTCATCAATAGGATATATTGCTATCTCTGTCCCCCACCCCCATCCCCGCCCCGCCACCAGCTGGTGTATAAACAGTGAAGAAAGGTACAGTACAAAGATTTGGCAAAGCCGTAGATTAAGAGCCACAGCTCTTCTTTTCCAACATGTCCTTACTTCTCCACCCTTCTCCCCTTCAGGATAAACTAAGAAACACAGCTAATTATCTATGATTAACAGTAGGGGATATAAACTGGTAATGATTTACAGCAGAATGCTAACTGTTTACAGAAATCCTATAAAATTGCAAAGGTCCATTGGAAAATGTGTGTGACTGGGCTGACATATTTATTTGTATAAGGACATAAGTCATCCTGCACCAGAGCCCAGAGCCCTCTCCTATGGAATTTCCAATGAGGTACTGCATAAAGCAGGAAGGGTTGAAGCTTGAAGGCTCATCTACTTCATCTCCATGTTGTGGGATCCCTGTGATGTACAGGAGGAGAGAACTCCAAGGACAGAGATTTTTGAGACTCAGTTCCTGCTGCCACTTTTGCCACTCACTGCATATGAGACCTCAGGGCCAATCTTTCTGGTTCTCAGGTTACTTCTTGGTAAAAGGAGGGACACTGACAAGAGCCCTGTCCCCTCTCTATCTGGTCTTGTAGGGATTATGACCTGTAGGCTCACAGAAGGATGTTGACATAGATAAAAAGCATTTAAAAAGCAACCGTGCTAGAAATTTAATGAATTAATGGTATGATTAAATGTAATGAATTTAATGACTGAATTTCTATGTTGACATAAATACATTGCTTTCCAAGTCTGTTCTGTTATTTTTTGTTTGCTCGTTTGTTTGTTTCATTTGTAAAGTGACCAGAAAACATCTCCTGTTTCCCCCATTTTCCTCTCCCCAAATTATCTAGCCTTCTCTGAACAGCCTTAGCAGAAGTGAGGATACCAGAGAAGGAGGTATGAAGGAAGAGCTCAGTAGTGGCAGGAAGTAGCTTGCATCAGCAAAATCATCACAAATGAGCAGCTAATCTGACATCCCTCCTTGTTTTAAAAAGTAGGAGACCGTAGTCCCAATAGATAAAAATATTCAGAGCCTTTCTGAGAGTATAATGGTCTGGAGGCTTTAGAATTTCCTTCCCAACTACCCCCATCCCCACCCATGACCACTGTTATTGTTCTTGGTATGCTCATAAAGGTGGGTTTGTCTTCTAAGAAAATCATTTCTTGGTTACTGTCTGCCGAGAAACATTTCTTCAGCTCAGCCCTAGACTTTCTGTACTTTCTCTCTTGGCTAGCCCATCACCTGCTTTCCATTCTACTGCAGCCTTCTGTAATACCTGCACTCTCATCTATTCCAAGTTCTCAAATATTCTCTCCCCAGTAAAATTATAATAGTTTTTAATGAAGAGGGCGTGTCCTCCTAATGTTCCTATATTTATATGCCCTATGCCATCCCTTCACGCCTCTCTGCCCCCTAAGATCTCATCCCCACTCCTGTGGTTCCTGCCTGATGCTACAATGCAGGAGACGCTCTGCATATAATTACTGGATTAGCATGAGTACAAAAAAACAAAAAGAAAGAAAAGAAAATTCCTAAGCTTAGACTTCAGGCCCAGCCCTCTGTTGGACACCGGATATGCAGTGATATAAACGTAAGATGCCATCCAAATTCTCTCGGCAGAGAAGTTCTTCATGCTGAAGCGAAATGACAGCAATGACACCCAGTTATGTAAGAAGGCATGGAGGACACCAGAACAAGTAAATATGTCAGTAAATACAAAAGATCGATTTAAATCACTCACACACACACACACACACACACTTGAAAGTTCAAAGCAAAAGAAAAACACCACCACCACACATTGCAAATGGGGAGTTTATAGCAGATGTCGAAGCAAAACATGAAAGGCACAAGGGTGGAGTGAGGGTGATTGGAAGTACGCTGAGACACGATTCTTAAATTCTTCATGAAATGAAGAAGACATTTTGAAGACAGATTGCAGTGAATTGAAAAGGTATATTATAATCTCTCTTACAATAAGCGCTAAGAGGCAGAACTAAAAAGCCAACAGAAAAGGTAAAAGAAAATACCAAAATTATTCTATTTAATCAATCATGTTTGAAAAGATTCAGAGAAAAAAAAAGAACAAATACAACAAATAGAAATACACGTCAAGATAGGCTCCAATACAAACGTTAATTAAATGTAAATGGACTAAGGACTCCAATGAAAAGGTAGATTTTATCAGCATGGATGGAAAAGCTAAAGTCAACTATCGTTGTTGACAAGAACCACACTGGAAGATAAAGGCACAGATTGGATGGGGAAAAAAACACCATACAAACCATAAGCATAAAAAAGCCGTTAGGGTCAAAATATAAAATGCTTGAAGATATACTTAACAAAAGATATGCAAGAGCTCTAAAACCTATAAAGTGTTGCTAAGTGAAATTCAAGAATATCTAAACAAATGGAAAGATACACCATACTCCTAGGGAAGAGAATCAATATCGTCTAGATGTTAATTCTCCTCAAATTCTATGGATTTAATATCATTATAATCAATATCCCAGAAATAGTATGCTGTAAAAATGGAAAACTTAATTTAAAATTAAGAATTTAGAAAAGTAAAGGAGCTGGAGTAGTCAAGGCAATCTTGAAAAAGAACAACAAATCTGAAGGACTCACTCTTCTTGATTTGAGACTTATTACTTGTTACATTTTGGTATTAATTGGTGAAAAGGAGCAATAAAGCAATGAGAGAGAATAGAAGTTATAGTTAACTGATTTTGATAAGGGCATTCAAGCAATCTACTTGTGCTAGAATAAGCTGATAACACATGAAAAAAATAAACCTCTCTCACAAAATAAACACAAATCATTTCAAGATTGGCCACTGACCTAATTTAAAGCTTAAATTTCTAGAACTTCCAGAAGGAAGCAATAGAATGTCTTCAGGACATCGGGGTAGGCCATTATTTCTTTCTTTTTTTTTAAATATTTTTATTTATTTTTGAGAGACAGAGCACAAACGGAGGAGAGAGAGGGAGACACAGATCTGAAGCAGGCTCCAGGCTCTGAGCTGTCAACACAGAGCCTGATGTGGGGCTCAAACTCACAAACTGCGAGGTCATGACCTGAGCCGAAGTCAGACACTTAACCGACTGAGCCACCGAGGTGCCCTGGCCATGATTTCTTAAACAGGATATAGTATGTACTTCGTGCAAAAGAAAACAATCTTAAATCACACTGCATCAAATTTAAAACTTCTGTTCATGCAAAGTCAAGAAAATAAAGAGGCAAGGCACTGAATGAGTGAAAACATTTGCAAGCTATTATCTCCCAGATGAGAGGAATCCAGAACACAGTAAAGAACTCCTACAGCTTAGTCATACAAAGAAAAACAACCTACTTAAAAATGGGTAGAAGACTTGAGTGGTCAATATATTCTAAAAATGCTAAGCAAATATTCCGTAAATACATGAAAAAGGGTTCAATGTTATCAGTTATCATGGAAATGGAAAATAGAACCACAGTGAGAAAACATCCCACAACCACTAGACTAGCTACAAGGAAAAAGACTGATGGTACTAAGGGTTGGCGAAGATGTGCAGTTCCTGGCGACTATACTGCTGGCAAGAATGGAAGTTAGTACATCCCATTCGGAAAACTATTTGACACTGTCTTGAAAAGTTGTGTATAACTGACTCAGAAAGTCTCCTCTTCGGTATTTATACAAGAGAAATGATGCACACAAGAATTCTACAAGAATGTTCACAGCATGTTTACCTAGAGTAGCCCCAAAATGGAAGCAGTCTAGGTGTTCATCAACAGGGAAAGAATACGCACTCATACAATAAGCGTATTCGGCACAAAAGGGGAACAAATTAGATACATGTAATTGTATGGTTGGATGGCAAAAACATGATGTAGAAGGAGAAAAGATGCAGAAAAGCATATACTACATAGTTCTATTCATATGAAGTTCAAGACCTTATAGATTAGCTAAATTAATCTTTGAGATATAAATCAGATCTGACCAGTAGTTGTTTCTGGGTGTTTGTCAGGGGCAGGGGATTGTCAGAGAAGAGGCATACTGGAACTCTCTGGAGTGAAATATCCTATCTTGACAAGTGTGGTATTTGTCAAAATTGATTAAAATATACACTTAAGACTTGTACATTTCAGTGCACATAAATTATGCCTCAATAAATATAAATTTTAAAAAGTAGAACAGTCAGACAAAGAGAAATTATCTATTTTGAGTGGACGGAATGGCTTCAGAATTAACCAGAAGAAAGAAATCAGATTTTCCAAAAGAAGCTTATTATTATTATTATTATTATTATTGTAACAGCTTTATTGTGATATAATTCACTTATCCCAGTTAGACATTTCAGTGATCTTTTAGTATATTGCCATGTTGTATGACATCATCTATTTTATTTTATTAAAAAATTTTTTTTAATGTTTTATTTATTTTTGAGAGAGAGACAGCATGAGCAGGGGAGGGTCAGAGAGAGAGGGAGACACAGAATCCGAAGACAGGCTCCAGGCTCTGGGCTAGCTGTCAGCACAGAGCCCGATGTGGGGCTCGAACCCATGAACCGTGAGATCATGACCTGAGCCGAAGTCGGACGCTTAACCAACTGACCCACCTACATGGGTTGGCGCCCCCAACATCATCGATTTTAAAACATTTTCTTTATTCCTCAAAAAACTTTGTACCCATTAGCAATTCCCCATTTCTTCCCAAAACCCCCAGGTCCAGACAACCACAAGTGAACTTTTTATCTCTGTAGATTTGCTTAATCTAGACATTCCACATAAATGGAATTATACTAATATGTGCTCTTTTGTGACTTTTTTAAAACTTAGCATAAATATTTCAATACCTCCATCCATCAGTACTTTAATTTTTATTGCTTAATAATATTTAAGTGAATGGATACACCACACTTTATTTGCCCATTCATGACTTGATGGGCACTTGGGTTGTGTCCACTTTTGGGCTATTATAAATAATATTACTATGAATATTTATGGACAAGTTTCAGTGTGGATATATGTTTTCATTTCTCTTGGGTATATACCCAGGAGTAGAATCATTGGATCATAGGGTAACTTTCTGTTTAGTGTTCGGGGAACTGCCAAACTGTTGTTCAAACCATCTGCACCATTTTCCATTCCCACCAGCAGTGTATGAGGGTTCCAATTTCTTCCCCAGTCTCACCAACACTTTTTTTTTAAAGTTTATTTATTTTGAGACACAGAGAGTGCAAGTGGGGAAGGTACAGAGACAGAGGGAGAATCTCAAGCAACCTCCAGAGCCCAACGTGAGGGTCGAACTCACGAAACTGTGAAATCATGACCTGAGCCGAATTCCAGAGATAGAAGCTCAACCAACTGAGCCACCCAGGCACCCCTCTCACCAACACTTTTATTATCTCTCTTGTGAAGTGCTATCTCAAGGTTTAGATTTGCGTTTCCCTCTTGGCTAATGATAGTGAATTTTTTTTTTCCTGTGCCAATTGGTCATTTGTTTATCTTCTTTGGAAAAACATCAACTCAGATCACCACGGAATATTTTGATAGATTGAGTTGTTTACTGAAACAGAGTGTCTTTGAAGCAAGGTGGCCTTGCATAGATTTTAGTCTACTTGAACTCTGACCTGTCTTAGAGACCTTCCACTCGACGGCAGATACTGTATGAAGGACAGAGGAAATGTGTCACTCCAGAGTCATAGGTCTGATTAACGGCTAACTCTCTACTGCCTACGTGGCAAGGGAAAAACAGAGTAACAAGAACTAAAAGGAGTTTTCTGTGACCAATTGCGGAGACCTCAGCTCTGGATCTTGGAAAGGTTGCTTGGTTACATTCCCTGTCCCAAACCCTAGGGTCAGTTAGTGCCTCACTTGGATGCATTAGTTAAATGTGGTTCCCAAACTGGTTGATCACCAGAACCACCTGGGAGATGTGGGCAAAAGCAGATCCCTGAAACCAGGCCACTGAGTCAGAATTTTGGGAGAGGTTCAGACAACTATGTAAAAACTCTATCTACCAGATGTTTCTAATGATCATTTCAGTCTGGGAATCACTGGAACCTATGTCACTGAAAGGTTAATGTCTGCTGCCCACTTTGGGCGCCATTAACGAGTGGATTCAGTTGAACAATCTTCAACAGACCTTCAGGCATACATCTTCTGTACACTGTCCCTCAAACCATCACTCATGCAAGATTAGGTTGCATTTTATTCCCCCTCTGTCTCCCAACCTTCAAAGAAGAAATGGAAATATGACAGAAGTAGAGACAGAAAAAGGGGGAAAAAAAGGAGTGTGTTGAAAAATAAAACACTAAAAAAGATGTTAAGTGGTTGTGTAGAAATGTGAGCAAAGGGTGCAGAGCTCACTGCAAAGGTCAGACAAGAATTTAAATTGAATCTACACAACTGGAAAACCTTGGGACAGATGTGTCTAATTTTGTATTATATTTTGACCCAGCTTAATTATATCTATTTGACCCAGTTCAATTATATTCCATCACTGACTTCAAAAAGAATATTCAACACTCAAAGCAGAGGTGCCAAATTCATTTAAGCTGTTGCTACAGGCTGTTTGGCCTTCCTTCCACCCTCTTCTTCTTTCTCCTTAACTCTTTGCGATCCAGTCTTTATACTCAAAGCAATAAATCTTGAATCCGTTTCTCCAGTGGCAACAGTAGTGGAGCATCTCACTGGCCAACTTGCCATTCCCTTTCCAAGCCTTATCCATCCTGACCACTCTGCAACATGTGAATCCATTTACATTCCCTCCTTATTTACTGTCTGTGATCTCCTGACTGCCTCAATCTAGCGGGTTTATTCCATTCCTTCACAGGGCCAGCATCTGATACTAAGGCTTTGTTTGGCGATCAGTGTTCCATGCTCAACATGGGGCTAAGTTCCGGGTTGCAAACCTGAGTGGTGGGATCCAGGCCTTGCTTTAGTCTCGGTTTAGTGAGATGTTCTCCTTCCTCTCCAATGTAGTCTCTTTTCCTGGTCCCCCAACTAATCAACCTCCCTTTAAGCATGAGCACACCTAATATTCCCATATGCTAAGCTCTTGTCTGCTTTCTAGTTTTCCCTCAGGGAGTTCAGCTATTCCTTTTTGGTTTTTTAATTTTTTTTAATGTTTATTTATTTTGAAGGAGAGAGACAGACCATGAGAAGGGGAGGGGCAGAGAGAGAGAGAGGGAGACAGAATCTGAAGCAGGCTCCAGGCTCTGAGCTGTTAGCAGAGTCCAACGAGGGGCTCTAACTCAAGAGCTGTGAGATCATGACCTGAGGTGAAGTCTGATGCTTAACCGACTGAGCCACCCAGATCCCCTCAGCTATTCTTTTTGAGGACAAACCCAATTACAGACCCAATTACGGAGCACTAGCCCTGAGCTTCTGCAACCCCTGTGGTCTAGCCCAAGCCAGCCTTCCATCTCTGCCCACATTTCCTTCTAGGAAGCACACGCTGTTCTGTCTAAATTGGGCCTCTGGCTGTTCTTCAAACATGCCCTTCCTATTCCTAGCCTTATTTCCACTGTTGGAAAACTCCTCTCCCGGTACGCCTATAGAAAAATCACTCATTCTTTAAAGCCCATTCCAAAGACTTCTCCAATTCCTTCTATAGTCTTCCATTTCCTGAAACCAGATGCATGCTTTTTTCTCCTTCTTTACTCCCAGGCTGTGGTGTGCCCTTAAGCCCCTTATTTTATCTTGTCTTGAACTATGGGCCTATATTGTCTGCACAGTAGCCTGAGACTCCACTAGGCAATGACTCTCCTTGTTAATCTCTTGATGTTGCCTGTCTTACATGGATGCTCGTAACCATATTCCACATACCACTATTGAGTTGAGCTGAAATGTACAGACTTAAAGAAAAATCATGACCACAGGCTACCTTTCCTACTCTTCTGGTCCATCATCATTTTTTGAAAATCATTTTTAGGATTTTCAGGATTAAGAAAAAAGTATTTTTTCCATGAGATGTCTTGGTTCATAGAGAAAGAAGATGTCCCTCTCTAGTCAAAAATGGGATGATGACTATAGCACTTCTGAGAGGTTGTTTGTGATGAGCACTTAAGGAGGATGAAGGCCAGAAACCCGTGCTCATGTTCCCATCTTCATAGTGAAGTCATCTTCACTATGTGACTTCAGTCAGTTATTTATCTTTTTAGAGTCTCAGTGAAATAATGTTAACCTTCTCCTTGGGATTGGTGGGGAAATAAATAGTTTATATATTTTTTGTAAATTTATAGTTTTATATTTTCCTTAAATATTACTGCTCTAGTCCTAATGAGACACAAGGCATGAGAACCTATTCTACATGTTCCTTGTTAAAGAAATTATCAGTATATCTACAAATTGAGTTTCGGTACCATAAGCCATTATCAAAATTCAGGATGTTTAAATGTTTTTTGTTTTTTGTTTTTTTTTTGGCCCCCATGACCTTTTTAAAAATAAAAAGATAAGAAACGATTCAAACTATAAGGCTGAGTGGACAAGAGTACTGGGTCATAAGAAAGAAGATGGTCCCTCTGCTATAGCCAGGGGCTGGGGATCCCCTGAGGCATAACCTCAGAACTCTGGTACTCCAGAGAACACCTCCTAAAAACCACTGCTTTCAATCCCTGCAGACTTTTATTTCATCACTTGGAAGGATTTTAAAATTAGACTTGACAGGGAACTCAGTACTACTCTTTGTTAAAGCACAGAAAGCCAAGAATCCAAGAGCAGGTAAGTAGACAAATGGGGGCCACTGAAACTGATAGGCATTTATAAGCAGTAGGTGGAGGTGCATGTAGAATTTAGAGCTTCAAAAAAAGTGCAGACATTTAACTACCCAAGTTTTGTGTGAATGGGGTATTTTACCTCTCCGACTGTTCTGGACTTCATACATGCTGGATGCAGCAGTGTAAAATGGTGGAAGGAATCAACTAAACATGCAAATAGTAATATGAGGGGGATAGTGTAAATGGTAATTTATCTTATAAAATTCTTTAAAGTTATCAATAAATCTTCATTTTAACAACAACAGTAACAACAACAAAGATATGTATATTGCAGTTGCAAAAGTTACACAGGTTAAAAAAGCCCATTCCTTTTGATGCGTCAAATCACTCCACTGTTGAGTTCCCACCTATGCCCCTAGCCACCTATGCCACCTCCCCAAACCTAGCCAAACCCAGCCCAACCCAACCCAACCCAACCAGTCCAACCCAACCCTACCTGATCAAATCCAACCAAACCATCAAAACAACAATACCAGCAAAGTGAGTTAAATAATAAGTGAGATATCTTTTATGGAATATAATCCAGATTCAATGTTTTTTTAGAACACTTGAGTTTTGGGGGTACTTTTCCTTTCCAAGTAGCTATTTTAGACTCACGTAAGATTTTGAAAAGGTGTATATAGGGACCAATCATCTTTTTATTTACTGTATCTTGAAAGGGTCTTCTAGCATTTACATAGAAAATCTGTTAGCAAGTTTAATATATATGCAAGAAAATTCTGACTTATTTTTAATATAGGTAGATACTTGAAAAATTAAAGGTTAAAGAAGATTAAAGTTTGCAACAAACTGAATATTGGGAAAAGGACATTTAATGTTCTTGCTATTGTAGAATTGTAATTTAGAAAAGGGGGAACACAAGAGTGAAGGTGGAAACATAAGCTTAGTTGATAAAACATGAACGTGTCACTCATTTGAAAATATATTCAATCAAGAAAATAAACAAGAAAAATAACTTCCATATTTATTCATTCATAATTTAAAAGCCACTTTACTTTAGAAAAAAATAAATTTTTCATAAAAGAAACATAACCTTCAAATAAAAGGGGGTATCTCAAAATTCTGAAATAGTTTTGTGTAATCAAATAACATGAAAAACAGAGATGACTCCAAAATAATCTGTAAGCCTATTTTCTAGTTTTATAAATTTTTTTGTGTCTAGTGATATTTGTGTTATATTAATCTATGTAAATTATTATAGGTACTATTTTTCTTTAGAATATGACATAGGATTTCATAAAAGTTATGATGACTGATGCTAGCTGATGAAAGCTGATTGGTTATAAAATCCAAGAAAACCATGCTTACATTAAAAAGATTTCCTATTAGGTTTCTTAAAAAAATAACAAGAAGAGAAAGAAATAAAATGGTCTTTGAAGACTTGGAAAGAATGAATAGTGACATTTGGATTTAAGTGTCATATAAAATCTTTAAGTTATAACTTCTCTATCAACAAGCTGTTAAGAAAGTAAAAGCTTCCCATCATTATCTTTTGATTTTTGGAACTTACTTTCAAAATCCAGGAAAAAATGTGGATAGTTTTCAATTTCCCTGGTAAGGACTTTGAGCAGGTTTCCCATCCCAGCAAACCTAGGAGAGGCAATACAAAACCAAATACCATTAGCAGGATGAAAAATAGGCTTCTTTTTTAAGAAAAAAAAAGCAGACTTCTTAAAAGTTCTTAAAAGGTTGGATGTATTTTACTAATTTGCGTACATCACACTGGACTCCCAATAGCTGCATCTGATATAAAGTATCTCCACACCAGGTGATGACTAGTAACTTAGCAACTCCTTCCTGAATCAGGGACAGATAAGTATCTGTGAAGTCCTGGGTCTCCAAAAGTTAGGGATACCCAGTGTAAAGCATATAAAGTTGACAGTGAGAAGAATGTCACAAGCTGTCTCTGAAGAATACACTTGTATCTTGGGTCTCATTCACAATAATGACAATTAACCAAAGAACATTCTATTCTAAGAATCAGGTATTTTAGTTATAGGAGGCAGAGCTTAGGTATATTCTACGGGTTTCCCTTTCCCCTTCACTAATTCCTTGAACCTTTACAGTTAACACTTCAGCATTGCTTTGTTTCCTTTCCACTGATGTGAGAACATACCATGTTAATGGACAAGCACAACAATGAGGGCATTATTGAAATGTCTTTCTAGAAAGGTAAGTTTCTTAAAATTTCCGAAGAAAAGAGTTTATAAAACACAGAATTACAGCTCCAGAGATGCCTCGTGGCCTGTGTAGGAGGCCAGATTTCCCAGAGGTGAAACTTGCTGGAAAGTCAGAAGCTCTCATAATTTGACATTTCAGTGGTAACAAGACTGGGTACTTCATGAAGTATAAACATGAAGAAGTATTCATATTAATCTAAAAAGTTATTTTCAATGAAATTATAGCATAATTGCATGGGTGAATCAAAGCAGCAGAGAAACACAAATTTGATATATATTCGCAAACCCAATGTAAAAAAAAGAAAGAATAGGGAAAATAGTTATTATTTAGGTAGACAGCAAAATTTCTGCTGCTCTCAGCTCTGGACATTAAACTATTTTCTTCAGAAGGCCACTGGCCCATTCATTCATTCAGCACATACTCATGGAGCCACGGTTTGATGCTGGATGCTGTGCTCTTTGGAAGGCATTTCTCTAAGTCATGACTCAGACAGACACCTCAGTTTGTAAAGGATCAACTTGAAAAATCATTGGACCAGTAAAAGAAAACTGCAAGGCTGCAGTTTTCTGTGCACAGGGCTTCTGACAGTGTTTATGCTGACACAGGAATTCCTAAAAATACACCACTGTAAGAAGGCTGTGATGAGAGAAGAATGCTTTGTGTAAGACAGCATGCGGCCAGCAGTTCCCTTGGATGCAGAAGGTAGTAGTCTAGTCCCCATAATCCTTCCATGAAAAAACACCTGCAAACATCATCCACAGTATGGGTCACTAAGGTGGAGCTAGAAAAGAGACTGGGTAAGCCGAATTTCCATTCTAGTTCTGTTACCCAGGGCAAGCTGCTTCACCTCTCCAAACTTCAGTTTTCTCATCTGTAAAATGAGTTTCTGAAATTTATCTAATTCTCAGTCGGTTAAGGCTCAAACTCTTAATCATGGCTCAGCTCATGATCTCTGGGTCATGAGACCCTGCATCAGGCTTAGCGCTGAGTGTGGTGTCTGCTCGGGAGTCTCTCTCTTCTTCTCTCTCTGCCCATCCTCATCCTCTCTCTCTCTTTTTCTCTCTCTCTCAAAATAAAATATATAAATGAATGTTATCTATTTCCTTGAATCCTGAGGATTAATAAGATCAAAATATAAAATGCTTAGCACATCATTTACAGGTAGTGCTCAAGAAATGTTATGTATTACCAGTATTAATAATGATGATGATATCACTGTATCATTATCAAGATTCTAACAGCGTTCAAATACATATTGAGGATTATCCTATGGAAGATGGATAGATTAATAGATTGCATGCAGCTCTAGGGAAGAGAGCTGGGTCATTGAAGAAATAATTGAAGATCTTCATTCAGTGTCATGAAGAACAATTTAACCATTAGAGTTGTCTGAATACGGAGGGGTTTGCCTTGTGAAATAGTGAGCTTCCTGAAACTGGTGGTGTTTGAGTACAAATGTGCTTTCTCAGCCTGTAAAAATATTGCAAAAATGAATTCTGTGTTAGGCAGAAGGTTGGACTAGATACTTCTTAGACTTCTCCCATCTTGAAGTACATGAATATCTGGGCACATGCGCATACACATGGGTGCACACACATATACACACGTGTATGCACACACTGGGAGGCAAACACCATGCTTTGCTCTTCCAAAAGAATCTTCCCTATTCTTTCTGTCATTTTTCTCTTCCTCCCATGCACATTTTTTTAAAGATGTCTTTCAGCAAAAGCCCTGTATGAGGTAGATCCTTCCAAATTCAAAAGCTCAGAACTGGTATAGTCCATCTCTGCCGCTGAGCAACATTCACAAACCCTCCTGGGGTCTCTTGGAAAGAATCTGTTTCCAGCTTAATAAACAATTCCAATTCAGACCTGAGACACTTCTGGTAGTAAGCTGATTCTGTTTAATAGCAGTCCCAACTTCCACATAAAATGCCTTAATGGAAGTTAAATTCTTGATTTTGCTGGTTTTGTGCTATTAATGTGTCGCCAGAGACCTGAATGGATTTAGCTTCCTCTTAAAACTCTGTCTTGTGCATGATTTTACTGTCAGACTATCTGGGTGGGAAACATGTGATTCCTTTGAAATTAGCAACATCCTGAAAGGAACACACGTGGAAATATAATCAAATATCAGTTGGCTACAGAATTCTAGATGTTCAAAAGGTTATTTAAGCTGGTTGGCTGATATGGCCAAACATTTTGGAACATGATTCTAACATCAACTGCGGTCAATGAGGGAACTCCCAATATGCTAGATGTTTCATCCCCCAAACAGGAACTGTCTAGAACAATGACTGTGGAACATTATGTAGTATTAGGGGTCAAGTGCAATCCTATGGAATCTGCGTTTCAATACACACTTTTTGAATAAATACAGAATGATTTGAGGATTTCTGTTCCTCTTCAAGGTCAGTAAGAATTCATGGAAGTGTATTCTGGCTTGAGGTCTACAAAGTGAGTTAACATCACACAGACAGTCACTGAGAAGAGACCCCGGGATCCACTTGGAAGGGACCCTCATCCACGGGGCTTCCTCTACACCCTCAGCCATAACCTTCATGGCAGTTACTGACTGCTCTTTAAAGAAAGCTCCTCAGTGCATACAAAATCCATTGCTATGCAGCGCATTACTAATGAGATGGTTTAATTCATTATTACGATGGTTATTTTTAATATTTTATCCTGTTCCATAAAAGAACCTAAGGTAAGTTATTACACACTATTAGAGAATGCAAATACTTACATAGCCCAAGTGAGGAGAAGAAAGAATAAAAGTAGAACAGAAAGATAAAGAGGCAAGTAGTATGTGAACTGTAGGTCATCTGGACCATAAGGTCTTCATGTTTACTGGAGACGAGTGTCCAATATGGACCTGAGCTTCTGCCGGGCAAAGCAAAGGAGAAAAATGGTCTCTTTCAAGATTTGGTGTCCGGAAAACAAAAACAAATGGGTTATGCTAAAGAAATAGAGCTTCTTGTTCTTCTTCTTCTATATTTTTTTAGTAAAAAGAAAAAAGGAAAAATTGATCATAGCTAAGAGACAGTGGAGACCAAGAGAAGTCTCCTGTGGCTAAGAGTAGCCAGAGGAAGTCATATCTGAGGAGGAGCCAAGTCTCAGAGCTCCCGTGGGTACAGAAGACGTTTTGCAGCTGAATGGGTGGCAAGCAGCTTGGCAGGCAGGACAGGACTGCTGAGGAAGCGGGAACTCTGGTTTCCACGTTGTATTCGGTAACTCCATGGCTACAGTCCTAATGTGACCCGCTGCTGGGTCTGTCCCAAGGGATGCCAGCTACTTGCCATTCTCCCCTACAGTGTGGGGACACATGCCAAGGAGAAGACAGAGACCCAGCTGGCTCTCTGGGTCTTGTAGGAGAGTCTTAACTCGAGTCTCTTAAAACAAGGATGCTGATTCCTGGCAGTTTCTATGCTGTTTACGTATGTTCAAGGGTTAGGAAAGGTCTCCCCAGTTTGAAGGAGAGAAGTATATAAAAAATGTAGATGCTAAAGTACTCAAGTAATAGAAACTGAAGTCACAAAGGCGGATGGGAAGAGGGATTCCAGGCATAAAAGAGATCAAGCAATAATGTATAGAGCATTTTTATTACTGAAAATAGAATGTTGTCTATATTGTGAGGTTTAAGCTTATTTTAAACACACACACACACACACATGTGCACCACTCCTTTGGCATCTTCAAAGACCATCTTAAAGTAAAGCCCTCCTGGGACTTGGCATAGCTACAGTGTGCCCCTGAGTGTTGTGAGATTCGAATCCGTTTCTGTGAGGCAAGTCTGGCAGGGGGCAGCAAGGGTAGAGTACGAGGTCTTGGCTATCAGGTGAAGAGAAAGGAAAAGGACATACCAGTTGGATGAGTACTTATGAAGGGGTGGGCCCTGCAAATACACTCTCTGACTCTTTTACTTGGGATGTCTCCTGTTTCTGGAGAATAGCGTCAGAAGCTGGTTCTCCACCGGTTACCACTCTGGATGGCCTTTTGCTCTTAGAGGCATGAGTCTTCTTCCACGGATGGATTTTCTAGGACTGTCCCTTCCCTGCCAAAGCAAAGGTGTGTGGGTATCTGCTTCACTGGGTCCTTGGCCTGTTGGCCTTAGCTATTGGCTGGACCTGTTTACCCACGGCTTTGCAAGCGAAGATTTACTGATAAAGAGTAAGACACAGTATTGAGAATCTGAAGCACAGAGTGAGTCAAAATAACAACATGGCCAACTGATGCTCTCAAAAGAAATATAGTGTAAGCAGTAGATGAAGGAGATCACACAGAAAAAGTTGAAAAAGCTGCACAAATATAAGGCACCATCCAATTCTCCCACTATTCTGGGGCAAGTCATTTTGGTTGTGAGACTTGGGTTCTCATCTACACGATAGTCCCATAATAATAACTTCCGTACAACGTTCTTGCAAGGACTAAATAAAATGGGTGTGAAAATATTGCATATACTTTCAACTGCCATGCAAATATTAATTACCATTATTCAGCATTACAACTCATGTTATGGCTTAAGATATGCAGAGAATCAAGGAAATACAATGTCCCCTGACTCATATAAGGTGTATCTTTCTTCATCTTTCATGTTCGGTCTTGTAAGATCAATTCTTTCTTTCTTTCTTTCTTTCTTTCTTTCTTTCTTTCTTTCTTTCTTTCTTTCTTTTTTAAGTTTATTTATTTATTTTGAGGGAGAAAGAGAGCCTGAGCGGGAGAGGGACAGGGAGACAGGGAGAGAGAGAATCCCAGAGAGGGAGAGAGAGAATCTCAAGCAGGCTCCATGCTGTCTCTATGGGGCCCAGACTCACAAACTGTGAGATCATGACCTGAGCTGAAATCAAGAGTCAGACACTTAACCGACTGTACCACCCAGGCGCCCCAATCCATGTTTCTTTATGCAAAAATCTTTCACTATCACCAGGCCAATATCTAAAGGCATTAAAAGCTAGCACTTCAAGATACTTTTCTATGTGCCAAACATTGTATTTTAGATAGATTCTTCTTATTTTATGGTCAAAATATACATAGGCTGAAGGAAGATACGTTTTCTAGGGAGTAGAAAATTTAGGATTGTTAAGATTAAATATAGAAATTGATGAACAATATATATATATATAAATTCTTATTTAAAAAACCCCAAATTCTCAGAAGAAAATATTTATGTAAATTTGTAACAATTCGAGGCTGGAGTTTTCAGATAACTCTATAGATTATTACCCATTTTCATCACAAAAATTCCAAGCACACACAGACGCTTTTGAAGATAGGAATAAGTCAGTCACTCTTTTAGTAAATGCTAGAAAAATCCTTGAAAATGGCAAATCTTAACCAAATGACTGTGTCTATGATTGTGTCCCATTTCATAAATACAGCAGGAAGTCTAAGGGAAACACATATACCTAATGAAGAAAGCCATACCAAACATCTCATGAAATCAAAAGCTCATGAAACATCTCCACCGAACAGAAACAGAATGCCGAAGGACAAAGGGGTAACACACAGATTAGTCAGCAATCTAAAGGAGAGGAAGTTAGGATTACTGCCCACTTGTCCCAGGGGACTTGGTTCCCTCCAGTGTCCACATTGATTCTCTCGATGATAGTGACCCAGCGAGATAAAATGAAAAAAGCAAACTCCTATTCCAAGACAAGGGACTCTGACAGCAGTTCCGTGGTAAGTTTCTTTTTCTCTCTTAGTTTTAAAAGTATAATTTATTGTCACATTGGTTTCCATACAACACCCAGTGCTCATCCCAACAAGTGCCCTTCTCCATGCCCATCACCCATCACCCCCCCCTCCCCCGTCAACCCTCAGTTTGTTCTCAATATTTAGAAGTCTCTTATGGTTTGCCCCCTTCTGGTTTTTTTTTAAATAAAAAAAGCCCCCTTTAATAATACCTGAGGGAATTAGTCAGTGACTTGTTGAACACCCTCAATGCACAGGGCATGTGGGGGTGGGGTAAACAATAATGGAAGGGTACTCAGGTAAGGCCCATTCTATTTAAGGAGACAGTAACGGTTAAGAACGTGATCTACCCGGGAGGCATATAACAAATTTCGGATAAATGGTTAGTGCTCAAAAATGTTAACAGAATGTGAAAGTAGCAGTATGTACTTGGTACATTTTAAGAATCAATCTGAGACACTATAGCTTATTATTATATTCTTATACATAAGAGGGACAAAAACATCCACGTGTTTTTTTTTTGAATCTTTTCTTAATGTTTATTTTTGAGAGAGAGAGAGAGAGAGAGAGACAGAGACAGAGTGTGAGCAGGGGGAGGGGCAGAGAGAGAGGGAGACACACAATTCGAGGCAGGCTCCAGGCTCCGAGCTATCAGCACAGAGCCTGATGCTGGGCTCGAACCCACAAATCGTGAGATCACGACTGGAGCCAAAGTCGGATGCTTAACCGACTGAGCCCCCCAGGCGCCCCAAGAACATTCGAGTTTTACTGAGTGCCCACTGTGCGCCTGGCACTATGTTTGAGCTTCCGCACACTGTAGTTCACTCAAACCTCGGGGCAACCCTGCAGCCGGCTATCTGTTCATTGGAAAAAAAAAAGAGGTTCAGGTGGTTAAAGGTCTACAGGGGAATAAAAGAGTCACATTTGCCTTTGAGAGTCTGGGACCCCGAAGTCTACGGTCTTTTCGCCACAGCAGGAGACCTGGAGCTTCAGGCCCCTGGGACGTGTCCGTCCACGGCCTCTGAGAGGCCAAGGTCTGTGGGAAGTGCACGCAGGATGGGCGGTCACGTACACAGGTACTTCCTTTTCTTGGAAGAGGATCTACTGTTTCTGTTCGATTCCATTCCAAAGCAGCCTGTTCCCCACTAGCACCGCTCCCTCGTATGGCTAGGGAGGGACTCGAAAACCACAGCGGGGTGGAGGGTCCCCGAAAAGCTGGCATATTAGAAGTGAGCTGCCCCGATCTGGACTGGCCCACCTGGGGGCGGGGGGGTAGGGGTGGCAGGAGGAAGATTTAGAGACCAGAGGAGAACAAAAGTCACACGTTAGACGATGACTCAGCAAGTCATCTAAATACAGAAGGCTGATTCCTCAAGGTTCTTTTACTGCTGTATAATTTTGAAAAGGGTGCTTTCATATTTTTTCCCCAAATAGTCTAGAAGGAGGAGGGTGTTTCTCCAGTCACTCTAGGAGTGTTAACAGTGCCTGTAGAGGTGGCCCTCACGTTCCTGCCAAGGGAGGCCCTCAGCTCCCAGGGGCGACAATTTGGGACGCGCACATGGTGTTTTCTGTGACTACTTTCTTGGCTCTGAGCGCAAAACCACTTCCACGGGAGTTAGCTGTAAGCCCGCTCAGTGGAAAACAAAGCCTGTCTTAAAAAATAGTTCTCTGCTAACATTTCTAGTTCCAAAAGACAGGAGAAAGTTAAAAGACACACACACACACACACACATAATATATATATTTTTTAATTTGGATCTGTTTCTGTTTAGAAGGGAAAAAAATGAATAATAGTATTATCTGTATTCCCAGAGTGTAAAACCAAATAAAACCAATCTGAGCTTGCTTTTAAAAAACGTGGGCATAGTTCGTGAGGAAATTAATTTGTTTACTATAAGTAAGACACAACAATGGACGCAAGCCCAGAGTGCAGGCATCAGTGTGAATGCTGACCTTTTGGTATTGAATAGAGCGGAATTTCAAGATCAGTCTTCACGAATAGGCACTTGGAAGATTTCTTTAGCAGCTATGGCTGTCTGAAAAGAGAATTCCTAAGCCAAGACCACCTTTATCAATGAAGAAGAGAAGATGAGAAAAAAATTGATAAAATAGTGGCCCTACAGGGTTTTCTTTTCGAATATTTTCCCGTAAGGTCTAAGATGATAAATACCCAATGCTTCTGTCAGAAGGGATGGGCTCTGTGAGCACTTGGAATGAGCCAGTACATTCCAGAATCTACAATACTCAGCATCCCTGGTGCAAAGATATTAATAAATCAAAGACTTTGGTTCCTTATCTATAACTCAGTATTTGGGGGTATAAGACGTCCTAGTCGATCTTAACATTTTTCTGCAACATAGCATGTAAGCCACAGACCAATCATGAATACAACAACGGCATATTTGTGTAACATCACGTCTTTGTCAAAGATGTGTCTGGCCACATTCTTCCTCACCATGAGCATGCGTCAAATGTAGAAAAGGTGTTAATGGATCCATTTAACAGATCAGAACTCACGGGTCAGGGATAGTAAGTATCTGTCCCAATGTCTTCCAGATGGATTCTGGACTTCCTGATCCATAGTCCCAAATGCCTTCACAATACATTCTCCATTAGAACCGAGATCATCTTTTTAAAGCTCCTACTTAACAAAAAAGCGCTTGCTCAAGAACCCACAATACACTTGGGCAAAGAAGGGTCCAGAATGGAGACGTCCTGCCTCTCAATCTCATGTCATGTCCACCCAAAGAGTAAATGGGACATCAAATCCATTCTTTTTTTAAAAAAATTTTTTAATGTTTGTTTTTGAGAGAAAGAGAGAGAGAAAGCGTTAACGACTGAGGGGCAGAGAGAGAGACACACACACACACGCACGCAGAATCCCAAGCAGGCTCCAAGATCCAAGCTGTCAGCACAGAGCCTGACGCGGGGCTCAAACTCACAAACCGCGAGATCCTGACCTGAGCCGAAGTGGGAAGTGTAACGAATGAGCCCCCCAGGCGCCCCTAAATCCATTTTCTTAAGACATAAAAAGTACAGCACAGTGTATTGTTGCCGCTGGAGGGTTTCCATTCCATGTTCATCAGGTCTCGCCAGAACATGCTAATCAGCTACCTAACAAGGACACCCCCACAGATGGTTCGTAAAATTGTGCTCACTTCTCTCTGTCCCTCCCTTGATTTTCCTCATTCCGACCTTCAACAGAGCCTGCCTGCATGCAGAAAACAGCCCCTAAAACGATCTTCCTGATCTCCATGTGACCCACAGAGCCCTCTTTCTAAACACAAGTCTGATTATGTTACCTCCTTGCTTAATACGCTTCCACTGCTCTGCAGCGCCTGCAGGGTATACGCACCCAGATACCTCCCCGGGCACAGAGACACCTGGCCCCTGGCCCCTCTCTTCCTCCCTGTCCCAGGACCCCGGACTCCACTCACACCCTGCCCTTCTCGTAAGGAGCCCCGCTTTTTATTGCCTCAGGGCCCTTGCACATGTTTCTCCTTCTGTTTACAATTACAGTGACAGCTAGCATTTCTTAATGCTTTGCAGGCCGTAGTGACGAGAGCTTCGCCAGTATCACCATCTTTTAATTTTTACAACAACCACATGAGGGAGGAATTGTTATTAATTCAATTTTTAGAGATAAAGAAATCATCTTAACGATTTAGAAACCTGCTCAAGACCACGAGGAGCAGAGCGGGGTCTGGAATCCAGTCCCTCTGACCGCGAAGCGCTGGTTCTTGGCAACTGCCTCCCTGGAGTTCCCTTTCTAGTACAAGTCTGGAAACCGGGGACTTCCGGAGTCCCCTGACTCCGCCCTACTCTCTGGGGTGACCTCACATAAGACAAAGTCCACCCCCTTGAGTGAGCCCTGCCTCTCTCTGCTCACCTAGCATGTTGTGTTGACCATGTCACAGCGGCCATCAGCCTGGACCGCGATCACACGCTTGCTCCCTTTTCTCTCCGGACGCAAGGTCTTCTTGGGCAGGCCCCTTTTTACACCTTACTGTGTCCCCAGCACTTAGCACGGGGCCTGGCCCGCAGGTCACACTAAAAAAGTTAGAAATCCTTAAGACTGCTCTGCCCGGTGATTCCAAAGCATCAATGAGTCAAGGGCAAAATAAGAAAAATAAAGTCTATGTCCTGAGCCACGCAGGAAGCTAAAGCTATTCAGACATTTTTACGCAGCAGTGTTTTTAGTTATTTTACACAAGGAAGGTGGTCGTTGCATCGTAAATCTCCAAGGTTTATTTTGCAATTTTACTGGTTTATGACATTCAAACATCTAGGAGCTGCTCACCTGCTCAGTTACTTGCCCAGGCTTGGGGGCAGAGCTCCAAGGGGAACGTGGTGTCTGCCCTCGGGCCAGTGCCTCCGGCTGGACCCGGCTACCAGCCTACCCCTAGGTCTTACCAGTTTTACCAGAAGTGTCTGACCTCCCAACTCCAGTAGTGCCCTGCGATTTCCCTCAGCACAACAGAGAAAAGCAGGCCGGTTCTGGCTTTGGGCATGTTTCCGGGGACTGTCCGTATTTAGGAGGGCTGGTTAAGACAATCTACCTTTCAACCTGATCACCAAGGTTCAGAGCTGCAGAAATCAGGACAACAACCAAAACGGCAGCTGCTGCCAGTGACACCAGAGGCTCGCGGACTCCCCACGCTGCCCTGCAAGGACTCCCCACGCTGCCCTGCAAAGCCAACGACCCCTCTGGCTCGCCTCCCAACAATCACCGGCGGCGGCACCCAGGGAGATGTCCCAGGAGGAAGGAGTGCAGCTCTGAGAGTCTGCTATTCAGACGGCTCACACACACTTGCTCTGGTAACCACAGAGCCCTCTCGTGTAGTTACTACATTTCCATGACTTGACTGCTTTCAATTAGAAGCCAAACCAGTTAACCATCAGCCTGTAGCATATCAGATACAAACTAGGTGGCTTTAAAAAAAAATAACTTCTCAACTAGAAGCAGGGTACACTGCCTCAACGAAAGAAGCACCTGTTTTGCTGGAGGGGGAAAATGCCCCGATGGAATGAAGTAGCTCAGGTTATAAATTCCAGGAGCTGGAATGTGCTAAGCCAGGTTAGCGATTTCAGATAGAGCTGGGCTGGGCTGCAATGCGCTCCCCCATCTGCCACTTCGTAATGAAGTCATAAGGTTCTCTGTTGTGTTGCCGAATGGGTTGCCAAGAATCCAACAGATGATTTCATTCCGAGACGAAGGAGGAAAACTGAAGTAGAGTGAGTCTATTAAAGCACTTTCATCTGACAATAAAAATGAGTTAATGGCTAAAATGTGTTTTCAAAACGTTTTAACACTACAAGTAATGGCACTCAAATGGGAAAATGCCTTGAATATTCTCATCGATCATTAATACCATGGTGTCCCTCAGAAGGGCTTGGTGCTCCCCAGGGAATCCAAACTGCTAAAGTCCGGTTGTAAGGCAATCCGTGGGAATTCTCAAAAAAAAAAAAAAAAAAAAAAAAAAAAGCCTAGAGACCATTATGGAACCGAACGATTAAGTGCAGATTTAAAATAGCCCTTTCGATATCTGAGTTCTGTTTTCTAAAATAGACTCTTACCTCATCATAGCTAATTTCCCCCAAAACATCAATATTATAGCAGCAAAAAGCCTCCAAGAAATGAAGGCTAAATCCAATTCTTTTTTACGGAATGCCAGTCAACACGCCCCCCAATTTCAAATGTTAGTGAATATGGAAACAATCAAACTGGGCTTTGTGCTAGACCAGCCCACCGCTGGGAAATCATTAGTGAATTTGTTCCCTTTCACTTGTGAAATCCAGAACACGGTTATGAGCAAACTGGTCGATCAGCCTGCCCCTTACCTCAAAGGAGGGCTGACAGTCTCAGCCCACCCAGGCCAGTTCTGCCTAATTTCAAAGGGAAAGTGACTCCCTGCAGAGCCAGCAGCCTAGGGACTAAGCGCTAGTCTTGGAAATGTCTTTCCTTGGGCAAGTTATTTATTCCCCTTCTCTGGGATGGCCTCACTTCGGCCTAGAAACCGAGAGGAAACATTGAAACGCCAAGATGATATGCAAAATTGGGGCTGTTCTGACCCATCAGTGTTTAGATTAAACACTGTCAGTTCTCTTGGATTACAAATCTCCTTCAGGGGCACCTGGGTGGCTCAGTCAGTTGAGCGTCCGACTTTGGCTCAGGTCATGATCTCACGGTTCATGCGTTCGAGCCCCACATCGGGCTCTGTGCTGACAGCTGGGAGCCTGGAGCCTGCTTCAGAATCTGTGTCTCCCTCTTTCTCTGCCCCAACTGACACTCTCTCTTTCCCTCTCAAAAATAAATAAACATTAAAAAAAAACAAATCTCTTTTTTCCCAGAATTTCTCCTCAGATAAGTGGGTCAACAGGCACCCAGCCCCCCCTTCCTCAGAGAGAGGAACTGCAGAGAAGATGCTGGCATGTCTCTGTTCTTCTCTCTTCTCCCTGGATATTCCTTCTCAAGTTTCCAGTTCCTCCATCTAACTTTGAAGTGTTGGTCTCCAGTTGTTTTTCCTCGCACCTTTTTCCCTCCTCCCAGGTGAGACCCCTCCGGACTCCCAATTTTTGCCCATATGCTGAAGACTTCTCAACCACCAGCCCCAAACTGGACCTTCCTCCTCAACTCCACACCCGTAAATCTAAACGAATTTCCTAAAAGCATAGCTATTTGGGGGGGAGGGGGTTTAATATCCTTCCCAAATATCCTCCCCCTCCTTTGGTCAACAAAAGGAATCATCATTCAACTAATTATATGAGCCAGAAACCTGAGTGTCATCTGAGATTTCTGCATCTACTACACTCCACAGATTCAGTCTCTCATCAAAGTCTATCCACCTAACTCTCCCATCTCCCCGAGATCCACCCCTCTCCATGCCTTCTCTTTGCTGCAGTATGCCTCCAGTCACTATCTCCACCTCTCTCACCCTCACTAATGCAACGCCAGACACTCCAAGCACCTGAGGTCACGTACCAGTCTCTGAGCATGTTACAGGAAATGCCACGTGCAGAATGAATGCTGCAGAATTAAATCTCTTCCATTTCTGTTATCTTAACATAAAAAAAAGGCTCTCCCCTTGGCTCTGCCTGGTTTTCATTCCATGGGCAGCTTGTATCTCACATTTGTGCTTGAAGTTTCTTTGCCTCCCTCCATAGTTCACTGTCAGGTGGTAGGTGAAATATGACCTAGCGGATTGAGGCACAGGGAGGCGCTATTGAAAGGAATTCTTCCGGGAAATGAAAGGCTCTGAAGAATCCCACCCACCCCAGTGCTGTGGGTTCACCTGATTTGTAAGAGTAGATTTTCAGATGCTGCGTTTTCCTAAACTTGGCATGTGAAAGCATTAGGGATTTTACTTCCCAGGTCAAATTTCTTTGATGGGGGGGGGGGGAATATGGGATGTCAAAAATTATGTAAGTACCAAAAAGACCAATAAAAGCCATTCCACACTCTAAAAACCTGAAGAATTTGAAGCCAAGGGAGGGTGGCATTTATCTCAAGCATTAAGGACATGTAACGGGCTGCAAACCTCCCTTGAAATCTCAGAGGTGGGAGTGGTTCAGCTTTTGTTTCCGGCTTCTGAAGGGACCAATCAGCTTGATTTCAAAGTATTCTTCACGGCAGGCAGACCAAACTAACGTTTTCAAATAAAGTCCCTGGCTTGAACCCCAAGCAAGCGACGAAGACCATCAACTGAGGCTGGCCCGGGGAAGGTGGGTGGGGTGGGTCTGTTGAGCACTGGGAGGCCTGGCTCTCCCCTGGGCAGATTCCATGGCCCAGTGGGACGTGGGGTTAGCTGGGTAGAAGGAAGGCATGTTTTAGCATAAACGTTTCCAAGCTGGCTGTCAAATTAAGAATAGGACAATTTTTTACATGGTATCCAGGGCCATAATATCTGACCCAAGGCTCTCTTTCAAGTTTCAGCTCCTTTGAACACCCTGTACTTTGGTCACACCAGAATCTGGACAGTGCCTACAGCTGTGGCCTCCTTCTCGCTTCTGTGAGTTTTTTTTTTTTTCTTTCATTCATTCCCTTTGCCTCAAATGCCCTTCTCCTCTCCTCTGCCTCCAGATGTTCTATCTTTCAAGACCCAAATCAAATAGCCTTTCCTCCCAGAAACCTCCTATCTGGACTCCGAGGCTGAATGAACAACCTTTGCTGTGAATTCTTTTCAAGGGCTACATCCTCTTCATTTTCAGGATGTTACCCATTTCACTTTATCCCCCCCAACTCCTCCCCAACGAGCACCAAACAGGGGTTCAGCACACAGCCCTCTTCATTTATGTCTGTCAAAATGGATCGGAAGCGGTAGATGAGTAGTCAATAGTCATTGGTAAGAGGAAGAAGTCAGAGAAAATAAGCATTTCCCAAAGTAGAAATATTTTTGGGTGCTTGACTCTGTTGTTTTATGATCACAGATGACTTTGAGGATCTGATGAAAATCAGCCTTCTCAGAAAAATGCACACATCCACAGACTCACATATTTTTTTTTTTTTTTTGCATATAATTCCAGGAGGTACTATAAACACACCAAAGCCCAGGAATGGCAATTCCTCATCTGTTTTAAACTCATCCATCCCAGCATATGGGCAGCCAGACGGGATGAGGGAAGGGATCTTCAAGTGGGTGGATCATGGACCACACTGAAGAAGAAAGGGAGTCATTTAATGGGAGGGAATAGCATGGTCTCTGGACACCTCGGGCAAGTCATTCTACTCTTCTGAATCTGAGTTTTCCTCATCTGTAAAATGCAAATCAATACTTCCTTTGCAACGTTGCTACTGAGTAAATAAGATATGCAGATTACGTCGCTAGTGTAGTATGTGGCATGCAGTCAGCCCCTGACTACAAATACTAGTTTCTGCACCTCCTGTCTTGCATAGCAAACAGGGCAGCCACAAGTCATTTCCCTTTTAGCAATAAATACTGCACTGCTGCTTTGGGGCAAGGGAAGAAAGCCTACTCAGACCACCGTCTCAGTGAAGAGGTGAAGCCGGGTGCCGAACGGCTGCTGCACGCTCATTCGCATGGCTATTAATCATACAAGAGCCCATTTATGACAAACACAGGTCCCTCCCTTTGCATGACAAGGCGTATGGGCCCACAGAGCCCCATTATCCAAAAAAAAAAAAACCAAAAAAAAAACAGAGCATTGTGGGCGACGCAGGCGAAGCCGAGCGCACACACACAAGCGGACATTGTAAGGCTGTTTGCACAACCCCGCAGTGCTCCTCGAGGATTTCCTGCCAAGGAGACATTTGGATCTCATAGTCTGCTGCAGACATTTGCTCATTCAACATGGCTTCGGGCGGCCGGCTGCAGAAAGCCGGGTGCATGGCGCCCTCTGCTGGCCATTCCAAGAACTGCATGCCAGGGATCCCCGATGATCCCGCACCGGAGGCGCTGTCAGGATCCCAGCAGCCTCTTCTCTCCTGTCCTTTCTGGAACGATGCGGTGCAACAGGCATGAGCTTGGGGATCCGGAAAGCCTAGTTCACATCTCAGCGGTAGCCCGTATTAGCTGCAGACCTTGGACAAGTCGCGTCACCCCTCAGATTTTACTCTCCGTGATGGAGTCCAGAGCACTCACTTGCCTGTGACGACACCTAACGGACAGGACTGCAGGGCAGAGTGCCTGCAGACGGCCAGAGTGGCACGAACACCTGCGTCCAGGAGGATGGACGCGGTCCTCTGACCTCTGGAACCAGGAAAGGAAATCAACAAGCACCTGCTGGTAATGTCTTTGCTTGAACCGTAGCCGGCGTTTAGAGGGGAAGTGTGACCCTGTCTTCTCATGTCTCATCTCTAATGATTTTTTCAATTTGTCCCCCCTTACTTTACACTGTGTGTCATGTTGGTGTGGGCAGCACCGTATGTCCCCTCAGGCTTTATTTCATCCAGCACCTGAAGTGCCCGATCTTCAGGACACACATAACTTGAAAGCCGGGGGGCGAACTGGCAGAAATTCTCGGCTGAAATGTGTTTTTCAAAGACAACAGAACTTGAACTTCTCAACCGCGCCCTTGAATTTCTTAAACCGAGCTATGATCTGCTTCCTGACGCCCAGCATAGCAACAGGAACGCGGACTGGGGGCTGAATCCCAGCTCAGCCAACTTTTTCGCTGGCTGGTCTTAATCAATGTATTTAACAACATTTACTTAACCTCCCTGAGTCTGAGTTTCAATATGAGTAAAACAGAGATTACTTCAACCTCTTCAAGGGTGGTTTTTAGAAATAATGAGACATCATAGGTAAGCAGTCACATGAATAAATGGCAGTTGCCATCATCACTATTACCCTTATTTTTATTGTCTCAGTTCTGTTGTTGTGGCCATGACCAAGAGCTCCTCTTTCCGACACAACTGTTGGTATCTGTGAGGGCTTTAAATATGATCTTGGAGATGTACGCTGATGCCTTCCAAATTCGTAACTGTCCCCTGACCCCCTGGGCTGACCCCCTGACTCATGTATCCAATGGACTACGTGACTTCTAATAAAGAGCTGAAACTTAACTCATCCCCAATTAAAGTTTTGCTTTCTCCCCTCAAAAACTGCCCTGTTCCAGCCTTCTGTATCTCAGCTCATGGCAATCCCATGCTTCCGGTAGCTCGGTCCCCAAAAGCTGGTGCTATGCTTGACTTTTCTCTTGTCCCTCATAACCAAGCTAACAAATCCCACCAGCAATACTTTTAAGCTATCTCTTGAATTCAATTGCTTCTCACACCCTCCCTCACCAGTGCCCTAGACCAAGCCACAAGCCATCACCTCTTGCCCAGAGTATCATACTCACCCCTTAAACAGATTTCCCCGCTCTGCTCTTGTCCGCTCCCAACCACTCAGTCGATTGCCTATCTGGCAGCTGTACTGATGTTTAAAAAGTTGCATTAGGTCACTCCTCTACTTTGTTTCAGTGGTGCCCTATTTTACTTAGAGTAGGGTACAAGATCCTTATCACAGTCAACAAGGCATCCTATGCGATGGTACCCCGATGTGGTTCCTCTCCTGCAACTTCCCCTTCACTCTGCTTCAGCCACCTCTGCCTCCTTACCTCTTCTTTTTTTAATGTGTCACATATCTTTCTGTCACAAGGCCTTTGCACTTGCTAGTGCTTCTGCCCAGAATGCTTTCCCCCATATATCTGCATGGTTTTCCTTTAGGCTTCTGTTCAAGGTTTACTTTTCAGTGGAGCTCAACCTAACCAATGGATCCAAAACAGTATTTCTCCCACCTCAACTCACCCTACCCCACGCCCAGTCACTGTCTTTATTTTTCTTTTAAATCTCTATTACCACTGACTTGTGTGGCCTCAACTCCTAGACTACGGCCTGACACATAGTGGGAACGCCACACATACATACATGTGGAATGAATGAAGTCATTCATCCGTAAACAAAACTCCCATGATCCCATGGAGCTTCTCTGTCAACAAAAACTAACTTTTTTCTTCCATAACCCATGGGAGGAGAGGCTCTCAGGTCATCTGGTATTTGGGTCAGACATTGTCTTTTGGATACAAAAGAGGATGAGTTAGTCACTGCAGAGGGTGGGGAAATGCATGGCCAGTGAGCATGGTCCTAAGGAGGGGCAGTATGAAACCATAAAATAGACTGTGCGTCTTGGAGGGGAGGGGAAGGAGAGAAGTTCAGAAGAATCACTGAGGAATGACGACATAGGAACTTTGCAACCAGAAAGCGGAGCAGGGACATTCCTGGGCAGAAATGCAGCTTGGCGCCTTGGATGGGTCAAATGGTTATTGTGTAACCCAAGGCCCGAAGCACACAGGAGATGCCACTGACTGTAATGCCTCTGTAATGCCACCAAATGCACGAAGAGTCATGGGCTCTGTGCCCTAATCTCATTTTAGCCACTTACTTGCTACAGGATCTTGGGGAAGGTCACTTTCCTGCTCTGAGCCTCAGCCTTATCACCTGCTGCCCACCACGCCTGGCTCAGTGCTCTGGAACTCCTCCATGTTCCAGCATCCTAGGGTTTTATACAGTGGAAATATGCAACAATTTCCAAATCTGTATCTGGGCAACAAAATGCCAAATCATGAGCTAAGCTAATTAGAACGGGGATGCACCTTTCATTTCAGTAACACCCTTTCACACTAACAGCACTTCCACAAGCCGCCCCCCACCCCCGCTTCCCCACCCCCAGTCTTGTTCCCTGAAGTCGTGTGGATTGCAAGTTATGTGGCAAGGACAGCGGTGATAGAGCCCCAGCACTTTCCAATGTCCCACGCTGTCTCAACATTGGCCAATGCTGCCTTCAAGGAGTGCTACAGAGTTGGTCTGTGGAAAAGCCGTGATTCTGAAATCTGGTAGGATGCTTATGCTACGACAGAGAAACTGTTCTCAAGCCCTTGTGTATGTCTGAGGCAGCAAATGTGAAACGAAAAGGCAGGCAGACTGCAAATAATTTTCATATATTCAACAAAGTGTCCCCAAAGAACCTCTATTAGGCAATGCTTGGACAGCCTGGTTTAATCCTTCATGTGTATTCAAAGGTCTAATACGACATTCTCTAACGCAGACCCTTTTTTCTTTGGAATTCAAGAAGCAATTGAGGACCTGTCATGTCCCAGGCCTAGAAGCCCAAATCAGGTCTCGTTGCAATTATGATAATAGCACAACGGTAACATTAAGGCCCTAGGCTGGCGATAATTTGCAAACACCAAAGCTCTATCTCTGGCTTTCACATTTCGAATTTGGAAAAAAACAAATTCCACGAGATGACAAAATAATGACATTAATACAGATCCCAAGGCTTTGGGAGTCTAGTTACCTTGCCCAGGAAGTGGCAGCATTTAGCTGGAATAAGTAATACGCTTTTTTTCAAAACTTCTAGAAAGTGCCACTATCACCAAAGATTTTGTTTAGTTGGCAAAATTCTACTGGCTCTGCTGGACTGTCTATCAATTTATGTTCAATATAATTTGGCTGATCCCCCACTGCCAATGAAATCCAATACCTCCTCCTCACCACACCCTGACACCTGCTCCCAAATTAAATTGACCTCTTCCTTCCAATGACCCTAGTAGATATATATAGATATAGATATAGATAGATATAGATATAGACAGATTTTCTATATATAGATAGATTGACAGAATATTTATCTATATAAACACCCTATAAATCCTGTATATATTTCTTCCAAAAATAAAATACTTATATAGGCCTGTTGAGCTCTGTAAGGGCAGGTCTTAATTATTGCTCCATCCTCAGTACCTAGCACAGTCCTTGACAGAGTATAGAAAGTTGGTGAATGGTCTAAGGAATAAATACATGAACATTTGCTCTTTTCAGAGACCAGTTCTCAGTAAGACTCGGTCCCTGCAGTGGTCTGAGAGCACAATCTGGTGAGGGCAAGAAGCCATGTTCAAAACCCACTGTAAAGGATGGAAGGTTCTAGTAAGGACTGCGATTAGGGTAAAGGGAAAGTGTTCTGGAAAAGGGGTGCAGAGAAGAGGTGACTCATCTGGGCTGGAATAAGCTGGAAAGGTTTTAGGCAGAAGGAGGTTGTGAAGTCGGGAGGGAGAAACTGTCAGTGGACATCCGGCAACTGGGGAGGCTTGGAAGCTGGATGGAAGGTAGGGCCAGATCATGCATTCTTGGTGGGTGGGTGGAGATGAGGGGCCTTAGGAGTGACAGCTGTCACAGGCTCAGTTGGAGATCCCTTGGCAGATACCAGTGTTCTAGTCATGGTGAAGGGGGTGGGACTGGTTTTCCTCTGTGCATTTACACCTGCTTTAAAGGAAGTTCTCTGCCAGGTAGACTGATATCCTGAGCTGGGCTGCTGCATGCCCGGATACCTATCCCAGTCCTGGGGTGGGGGGCGGTGTCCCCTGCCCTCCACCTCTCACCAGAGCCCCAGGAGCCCTCACATGCCACCCTTCCGCGTCCCAGTCACTCCTGCTGACCTGTCTGCCTCTCTTCCTAGAAGGTGAGCACTTCCAGGACAGGGCCTAGGACTTGATGCTTGAATCCACAGCAGGCCACCCAGGGAATACGTGTTTGCTAATAAACGGAAAACAAGTGCGTTCAGAAGTGACAGCATGAATGCCAAAGTCTGTATCCAAGGATCTTCTGTCTGAATCCCAGCCATTTACTTAGAAAGAGAAAGAGGGAAGGAAGGATGGGCAGGCAGAAGAGGGGAAAAGGGTGACAGGAAGAGATGAAGGAAGGAGGGAAGGAAGTAAGGAAGGGGGAAGGAAGGAAGGAAGGAAGGAAGGAAGGAAATGTTTCCCCCCCCTTCCACCTAGTTTCATGAAGCTAGTTTCTGGCATATAAGGAAGCAGACAGGGATCTCACGCTATACTTGAAAATTAAAAGAAAGGGAACTCGAGCCATCCGAAAGCAAACTACGGCCTCAGCGATGCACAAATGACCTGAAGACAGACAGCAAGTGGGCTCTGAGAACAGCCTGCCTCACCCGCTTGGAGGAGATGGCCAGCGACTCATTCGCACAAAGAGAAGCCTGTGACTGTCCCTGCCTTTGGCCCTGCCAATCAGATTTAGAGGCGGAGCTGGGAGAAGCCCAAGGTCAGGGCCAGGCAAGACAAAAGAACATGTCTCCGGGCTGTGGATTCACATTTGCGGATGCCTCTTCGAATTGAAATTCCTGTGCAGAAACCTGGGTGCACTTGCAGAAGTAGGCTTCACCGCCTCCAGGCTGGTGGGCCAGCTGTGAGAGAGTCCTGTCCCAGGACTGACATATCACCGCTGACACGGAGGGCGCTGACCTAAAACCCTGGGGCCTCGAAGATGACTTCACTCATCCCTTGCTTCCCCAAATCCTCTGTGTCAGACAGCCACGCTCACAGCCACTCTTAGTCCTGTGCGCAACGCTATTTTAAGTGCTGTCCACAGATGATCTCATGTGATTCTCCAGATGACCCTCAAAAAGAGGTACCCTGTTTAGTTTTAAGAATTATGAAAGTGAGGTCGTTCGCTAAAACTGTTTTCCTCTGGGCAAATGCAAGAGTTTGCAGTTAAGCGTGCTCTCCACTAAGGGGCATTATCATCTCACATTAAAACTGCCAGACCAGGTCAGGGAAGGGCCTTAGCACAAAAGCAGAAGTTTGTCAAAATGACAAAGCAGAGGGATCAATTTCAATGACCTGGATATTTTCTACATGTTATTCCTCTTAGTAGTAAAATGTTCAGATTCACAGCTGTACTACCTGATGCTGACTTAACTCAGCAAGTCACTTCATTCCCGTTCAAGGTCATTTCAAAGGCACGGGGCTTAACTAGTCAGCCAGCAATGGGCCAAGGCAACGGGGGCGGGGAGGAAAGATTAATAGATGCAACCATTTGGCTAAGTAATCATCCTCCCCAGCTGCTTTTGCTAATTTCTAAAGTCACGTTTTCCACCAAGGGAAATGGGCTGCGTCTGAATCACCTTGACTCCAGTTGGAGTGTAAAGTGAAAGAAAAAAGAAGAAAGAAATTAAAAAGGCTGAAATGCTATCCCAAGCTTATCAAAATGAGTTTCTGTAGGTCACTTTGGCACAACTGGAAAACATTCTGGAAGTGTACATTAAGATAGTGGGAGATTCTCCATTGGTGACTGTCCCCCCCCCCCCCATTTATAGACAGACAAGCTGTTTCTACAGAGACGGGTGTCCAGACACAGGACGCTGCTTTCAGAGAGAGGATGCTACTGCAGGAAACTCACAATACACCGAGAAGGCAGCAAAGTCACGGTGGGACTTCCCTGTTTGGACGGATCCACCAAGACCACAATTAAACCAAACAAACAAACTCACCGAGTTTATCTCCAAATTTATTTTAAAGCCCAGCCCTGCGCTTGATGACTCAACCATACGCTATCCCGCGATTTAAACTTGACCCTGCAGCTGGGGTTCCCAGGCTGGTGTCCGTGGCCACAAATGACTAAATTTGAAAGCTTTGCTCTCCGTCTGCTGTGGGGCTTGCAGCCTTCCAGATGGATCAAGTACTGCTTAGGCTGCAGCTTAATCCCACTTGAAGATCGCAAATTTTTATTCGAACACGAGGTCTGAAGCTGCCCTGCCGTTCGCACCCACTGCAAAGCCTGAAACATGAAACAACCTCCGGGCATGTGGTGCCCAGCGGAGTGCCAGGAGCACACTGGAGAGATGGTGGAGACACCAGCTCACCTTCTCGGATGAGCCTGTGGCCTCGGCCACACATTTTCACCTTCTCGGATGAGCCTGTGGCCTCGGCCACACATTTGAGAAGCCCCTGCGCTAGACTAAGGATTTGAAGTTCCCTTTTCATCCTGTATCTCGAAAGGAAGCAGTTGTTTTAGGACGAAGGAAATCAGGAGTCTCCCTTGTGCTGATTTAACATGCATTTTGTTTTATGAGTATTTCATGCATCGATCCCACTTGGCACACATGGAAGTTCGGGAAATAATCAGGGATAGCATTTACTGAGCCCTACTGTGGGCCCAGGTCCCCCGCTAAGTGCTTGACACACAGTATCCCAATCCTGGAGCCCAGGACTAGATGGCTATGAAGCCCTTTCTCTTCCCATTGTTCAAACTGCTTCCTACTCCCCACTCACCCAGCCTCAGTGTGCTCACCTGAAAAAAGATCAGACAGAAGCTAGACCAGATGATCACACAGATCTCTCTGATCAGTAAGCTTTTATGAAATTTCGAAGGCAAAACTCTCTTTATGAGTCTTTGTTAAAATAGAAAACCCAGGTGTTTAAATGCAACACTCGCTTACTTAAGGAAAAAACAGCAACAGAAAACAATCAACCCATTGTGTGCCCCAATACTTAACGTGACCCTCTAATATTTTGTGCATTACTGACCGAGCAGCTGGCATCTCTCAGAACCCCTATCGGCAGCTCCCACCGGGCCCGGACCAGGCCCTTGGGGACCCAGCACGGTCCTGGGCGGGACCCGGAAGGCACACGGCGCACGTGGCGGGGGCGCCATCTTCCTGCCCCTGTTGGGGAGAGGGTTGGCATGGCGACGCCTGAGCCAGCCTTCACTTGCTCCCTCCCTTCCCTTTCACGCTATTATCACTGTGTGAGATCTTGCCCCAGAAGAACAGAGAAGTCCTGAGGGCGAGGTCTGATGTCAGGGAAGAACAAGCGAGCCTTTGTGGGGCCCTTCAAGGAGGGGAGGCCCTGCCAGGGCTCCTTGCGCACACAGAGGGGCCTGTGCTCTCTCAGCGTTGGGGCCGCGGGGTCTGCTCCTGCCCTGCCGGTGTGGTGGAGCCTCCACCAGCACATGGGGGCCCCCTCCCTCCCCCCAGACACGGAGCTGGACAAGGTGGACGGATCTCCACCCGCAGGCTTGCCCACGCCAACCCCTATGACCACTGTCAAGCCATCTCTCTCTCCCTCCCCCACCCCTCCACCCCTCCACCGTCACTACGGATCTCCGCCTCCTTCTCACAACCCACCATCTGTCCCCAGTCTCCTGCCTCCATCCCCTCCTGGTCGCCAGCCCCACTCTGAGCCACCCCCTTCTTCTGAGAAGCCTCCTGGGTAGCAATCCCCTCCCAACCCCCGCCTCTGGTCTCCTAAAATGCCTTGGTTGTTCTAATGGCACATGTGGTGTCACACATCTGATGTTGGTCTGTTTATCACCGTTGCTGACTTGGGCTTGGAAACCCCATCTTTGAGGACTAGTTCTGCCCACCGAAGATGCTTAATAAATAGCTTCCAAATGCTTGAACCCACAGAGCATTCCAAAAACTTCATTTTTTCAATAATTTTTTAAATTTGTTTGGGGGGTGAGGGGCAGAGAGAGGGAGAGAGAGAGAATCCCAGGCAGGTTCCGCACTGTCAGCACAGAGCCCGATGCGGGCCCAAACTCACAGACCATGAAATCATGACCTGAGCCGAAACCAAGAGTTGGAGGCTTAACCGACTGAGCTTCCCAGTCACCCACCCCCCAAAAAAACCTACTTTTAAACAAAATATAAAACTGAGGCTTTAGATCAAACTAAGAAGAGCTCACGCTAATTGAGTCCTTACTGTGCGCCAGGCACCACTGGGAGCAGATGTGTCCACTAGCTCATTTAAACAGCAAAGCAACCTTATTTATGAGGAAGGTGCGATTGACTCTCACTTTTCAGACCAGGAAACCGTTGGATGAGGGCTGTGCTCAGCAGCTAGCGAGCGGGACACGAGGATTCTGACCCAGGCAGTCGGGGTCCAGTGTGTTCCCTAACCATCACGTGACACAGCATTTCATGATGACCGCCACTGAACCAAACGTCACCTAAAGTCCACTCTGATGCACACTGTCACGTGTCATTCCCTAAAACTAGGGACACACGCCCTTTGCGTGTCATCACATTGCCAGCGCCTTTTATCCCATGTAATGGCAACTGAAGGATACACGTCAAAATGCATGTTCCCTTCTCTCTGGGGCAGCAGCACAGGCAGGAGAAGAGCAAGGTGGCCTGTTGGGAAGTGAGGTGTTTGGAGGAGACACCTTCTGAGCCTGATTTCCTCAGTAACAATTCTCTCCCCAGAATGCCTCTGCCCACTTGCAGCCTGGGCTTCACTCCGCTTTGCAAGTCAGATGAAGTCCCCTCATCCTGGGGCCACTGGGCTGGCAGCACCCAAGTCCCAGAGAAAGGCGGGCTCGCCATCAGGGCTAAGCCAAGCATCGCAAGCTGACTCTCCTATCTTCCAGCCCAGAGAAGGAGCGCAGACAGAGCTTCCAGAAGCTGGAAACCTGGAACAAAGGGGCAGAGCAAGGGCACCAGGGCTCACAGCAGCAGGATGGGGGCAGGGTGCAGGCTGAGCCCTTTGACTTGGGGAGCCAGATCAGCTGTTCTGTGCTCCAGGGCTGATGGAGGCCCTGCCGGCCATGAAAAGGGGAGAAGTCCAGTTTCTCCTCTTCCAGAGGCGCTTCCTGGTGCTGGTGATGCCAGTGTGAATCCCGCATCCGGGTCCTGCTGGATGACACGCGGATTCAGCAGCCATGACTCTCTCTGGGGTCAAGTTCGGAAAGGGAAAGCACTCAACCGTGAAGCCCAACTCCCACATAGTGACGATAGAGAAGGGAAGGGGGTGTCCAAGGTCAAATGGTGAGTCAGTGCCACAGCTTGGGCCAGAACTCAAGTTAATCCCAACACCAGTGCCATCCTGTCCTTCCTTCCTGTCCTTCCTTCCTTTTCGTTCCCATCTCTTCTCCTTCTTTTCAAACTTCACCTTGTGTCTGTTGAAGGCACCCAAGGGAAATCTTACTCGCCCTGTACCAGGGTTCTGCAGCAAAGAGGGTGAGAGAAAGCTCATGGTGAGGACTTTGCTTAGAGGAAGAAGAGAAGAAACCCAGGTGCCAGGTCTTGTCCTCTGCCTAGCCCGTCAGGGAGAACAAACAGATCCCCCAAGAGCAAGAGTCAAGGAAACCCTGGCCGATTCTTCTGGTTCTCCAAGGGGAGAAGTAGGGAGAAGGGTACACCATGGGGCTGCCTGTATCTCCCGGAGACTCCAATCCGAGCAACGCGCTCATTCCTTCAGCTGCTCGCTGTTGAGATGTTTAAACCTACTAGAAATGAGGGGGTGCCTGCCTGGCTCAGTCAGTAGAACACGTTACTCTTGATCTCAGGGTCATGAGTTTGAGCCCCACGTTGGGTGCAGACATTACTTACAAACAACGACAATAACAGTCGGAAGGAAGCCTACTAGAAAAGGGAGAAGGTCAGGTTCAGAGATACCTCTGCAAGGAGGGAAGGGTCCCCAGTGCCCACAAGCAGAACCCATTGTTTTATCAAGTAGTGAGTGCCCCATCCCTCGAAGCATGTTAACAGACACCTGTGGGGCGAGATGTAGAGAGCTTGCTGGCATCAGAAGATCTGGAGAGGACTCCAAGATAGGATGTCGCTGCTCGGTCCAGTGCTGCATTTCAGAGCTCTAGGTGAAGGCCACGTGCAGGGGTGATTCTTAACTGCTCCTCACTGGTCGATCAGAAGGAGAGCACGGCAGGCAGAGCAGAAGGGGAACCAGTCACCAGAGAGTCTGACTCCTGCCCACCCAGTAGCTGCGAGCCTTGGGCAAGCTGTTTCGCGTCTCTGAGCTTCAGTTTCGTCTTCTGTAACCGGCATCCTGGTGTGCTTGTGAACCTCCAGTAGCAGGGTGCACACAGACCTCAACACCCCCAGGGAGGTGTGCAGGGCAGCAAGGCCAATTCTAACGCAGCCATTCATCTTGCAGCCAGCACGTGTGGCTGGAGGGCATCGGCACCAGGCTCTGTTACGCTCGAACAGATTCTACGTAATACAGATGCGTGTCTGTGTGCACACATCCATATATATACACACAGATACATGTATCTGGGTATATGCAGACACACAAACATGTATATATTAGCATATATCTAACCTTTTTCTAAGAAGAAGGGAGAGGAACATCCCTTGCAGTTTTCACTGGGAAGCAGCAGACCTAGTTGTCTGTAAAGTTGAATCTGCTTCTCGAGAGCCACGTGCAAGGTTTACTGCTACAGGAGTGTTTCTGGATGATGAGGATGGATTCCTCCTCCTCCTCTTTCCACTTCTTTTCTTGGTTCCTCTCATCTGATTCCACTCACTAACACCTCCATGGGGTCAGAGAAGAGATCAGCTCAACTTAGTCAATCTGATTATTTTTAGTCACTGTTGGGAACAAGGTGGGAGGCTGAGGAGGAGGCGGCTACTAATGGCTTCTAAAAAGCAGAGTTGAGGCATTATCTGTGCATGATGATCACTCTGGCTACTTCCTCTCCACCACCACCACAGATGTTTGAACACAGGCCCTTATTTATAGAGTGCCATTCTGTACTAGGGGTGTCTCTTGCCCAGCTTCAACTCCTACTCACCCTTCAATACCCAGCTCATTTGGCCCTTCTTGGAAGGCTTTCCTGACGTCCCAGGGCAGAGAACATGGTCCGTTTCTGTACTTTGTGCAGGCAAGGGGCTCCTACCCACTATCTGCGTCTGTGACTGCTGGCTCCTCTGTCATTGTCATAAACATGACCTCCTTGGAGGGATGAGTATGCTTAATTTGTCTTGATGGTTTCCAGGCCTACTGCCGTATCTGCCACATTCAACTAGGAGAGGATTAAGAGACAGATATTACCCATTTGTTTTCTGACTAGACAAAAAATGTATCAAAAATTCCATCATTTCTACTAGAAAAGTGTGGCCTTTTGCCAGCTACTCTCTCCAATCAGAATCAAGGCTCATATTCTCACCACTTCCCAGCAATTTGAGTGCCAAGACCGCACAGGAAATCGTCAATGTTGAACATTCACGAGGGCACTGGGCAGCAGAAAGGGCCATGTATTCATCAGCTCCAGAAGACCATTTCATTCAGTCCATCTGCATGAACCTATTTCACATCTGAGGAAGCTATGATCTTATAATGTTACCAGGAGTAGGTATAAAATAAGCACTTTAAAAATGAAGCATTTTTTGATAAATCAGAATAAATTTAGGTTCAATAAAATTAGACCCTTTGCTTCATCTAACTCTAATATCATCAGGCCATCAACCTTTGCTTAAAAAAACTCTTTCCAGCTCTAGGCTGTCCTCAAGTACACTCAACACCCTTGGCTGGGCATTCAAGGCTCCTGGTTAGCCTTCCATCTTCCCCCTCTGAACGGGCCTCTCACACTCACCTCACCTCACACTTCAGTGACTAACAAACATGGTGAAAGGCACCAGGCATCCCTTGCTTATGCCTTTCCTCTGCCTGGAAATTCCCAACACCCCTCCCCGATGGTGCCCACCTTCCTTGCTATTCACCACTCCTCACTTCTAGGGCTGAGTGGAGACGACATGCCCAAGATGCTGCCCTGTCTTGCCCCTCTGTCTGGATCAGGAGCCTCTCCTTGGGCTCCCTCACAGCCACGCATCAGTTGTGTTGTCTGGTCACTAGCAGGTCGCCCAGTAAAACCATAAATCCCTCGAGGGCAGGGTCTAAATCTAGTCATTATCTGTACCCAGTGTCTACACCAGCACTGACACAGAACAGGCACTCAAATGTCTGCTGAATGAATTCATCCCCTCTCTACCCTGAAGGCAAGACTTGGTAATACACTATGTGAATGCATTTCAAAAGCTCTTCTCCTTCCTCTGAATTATGCTGTAGCCTGGTGGCCACTCTAGGGAAACAAACCATAAGAGGAAGAAAAAGGAAGGGAACACAACACAATCCTATTCGCCCAAAGAATGAGAATCTGGCATAAGGAACAAGTCTAGGATGAAACTGGAAATCACCTCAGAAATCACCTGGTCTTGCTTTCTGAGCTATACTCAGCAGTACGAAATGATTCTGCTTAAGGGAACTCAAGACATCTAGATGAAGAAGAGGAGCTTTAGGACAGAGGGAAGAAGAAGGTAACACCAGCAACTGGAGAAAGATGAACAGGTAGTGCATGGCCTTCTTAGCATATTGGCATCTCCTTAGTGACTCCTGGTCCTGTCCAAGTGGGTGCCCTGGGTCAGCTCTGGAGATGTGTTCCAATACCAGAACTCAAAGTGCTGAGCCCTCAGTAGATCCTTAGTCATCTGGGAGGGGTGTCTGTTCATGTTAAGTCCGAGTTCAATGAAGAAGTTCAGGCCGATGTGGCCCAGTCCTCGCAGATCAGAAGAAAAGTGACCCATAATGGATCAGGAGGAGGTGACAGAGGAGGAACGCAGTGACAACAAAGAACCCGCGTGCCTGGCAACCTGCAGCCGGTACACGGCAGTGCTCCTGAATGAGAACCTCGCCAACTAAAAACACCTCAAAACGTGTTATAGCAAGTGTGAGGTGAACCAGACCTCTGGGGCGCGAGACTCGAATTCCATCCCGGGAATTTGCTACGTAAGGACTTCCCTGCTGGCCTGAGTCTGCACGGCCAGGATGGGCACAAAAGGAACCCAGATTGTGCTTCATCTGAAATGAATTCTGCAAGGAAAAGTCACCTGGAGGGACAGCTCTAACCTGCTCTCCCCGTATTCAGTTCTAAGCTACTCGACTTCATGCCTAAACACTCCCAGCTCCGGACAGCAGCAGCTCCCACTCGGACCAGTGCTAGAACCCAGGGACCTTTAACCACTCTATTTATTTATTTATTTATTTATTTATTTATTTAAAGTTTATTTATTTTGAGAGAGAGAGAGAAAGCGAGAGCTCACAAGTAGGGGAGAAGCAGAGAGGAAGGGAGTGAAGGAATCCCAAGCAGGATCCGCACAGTCAGCACCGAGCCCAGCGCGGGGCTCGATTCCACAAACCATGAGATCGTGACCTGAGCCGACATGGAGAGTCAGACCTTCCACCGATTGAGCCTCCCAGGTGCCCTCCCTTTAACCACTTCAAAACTATAACCTTGGTTTGTTTGTTTGTTTTCCTTTTATGTGTATCAGGTGTCAGAAGGCATGCCTTCTAATCAAAGATGACAAATCTGGTGAAACCACCACCCTTAATACTTTCCAGTATTCTACAGGCACACATACCGCACATTCTTTCCACTAAAGAGGAAGGTCACCACCGTGCCGTCTGCCATAACCAAAGTCAGCCGTTTCTTACCTGGCACTATCTCTTGTGATTGAGGTTCACCAGTCCAGGCTGATGAGACAAACCCGCTGAACAAGTTGGCGGAGGCAAGTCTGGCTCCCGAGTCAGGGCTGTGCCCCCTAGAGTCCTGTGGCTTCTCTGCCCTTACGGGAGTGATAATCTGCTAAAAGGGAACGCAAGTCATGTTATTTTGAGAGGCCATTTCCTCTCTGGAAATCATACACTGTTTTAAGGAGAAGAGAGAGAATACCAGAATCACAGATTACCAGGGCTGGAAGAAATCGATGCAACAACCTTGTCTAATGCTTTCGTTTTGTAGCTGGGGAAACTGAGGCGCAGAAGAAAACAACCTCATTCAAGGATTCAGCAACTTGGGAAAATTCAGATTAGAACATGTCTCTGACTCTCTGGCCTTCGGAATGTTTTTCAAAAAGCAGCCTCATGGTCTGGCTGACTTCTCAAACAAGTGGTCATTGACCCTGAATGGGAAGGGGTTTTTCGGTTTGGTTTGGTTTTGTTTTTTAAACAGATATTCAAAAAGGGAGGTGGGACTTTTTTCCAGATTGCTGTTTTTGTAGTTTTGCCCCTGGGAGCTAAATTAGTGAAACAGTCTACCTCAGGCATGTGGTTGGGATTGTTCTGTTTCCCATTAGAAAAATATTGTTACGGAATTAGCAGGCCCCAGAGCACAGTAGTGGGTGGGCGTTGTTTTTCAGTGATCTGTGCCCAGCCAGTAGGTCTCTCTGTCTGTCTTTCTCTCTCTCTCCATGTTTCAGGAAAACACAGTAACAGATATAGTCCCTCCTCCCAGGGGTATCATTTATTATGTGATTTTTCTGGCTACTAGGGATTTGAGCCGCCTCTTTGCAGAAAAACGAAACCCAAGAAGGGATCTCACGTTTATTAAGTAAATAATATCGCCAGGAGTACCGAATGGATCCTACAGATACATTTGCTTGATTTGTCCTCAAAAATTCCCCACGAGGTACCCTGAACTCCATTTTTCCAAAATGGAGAGAACCGAGATTCGGAGAACTAGAATGATCTGTGGAGTCATAATGGGAAGAAGGTGCAGAACCAGAAATAAATGCATATCTAACTCCCACATCTATGTTTTGTCCATCTAATGCAGACTTTAGTTATTAGGCCAAAATCACTAGGACTTGTCTTATTTTTCCAGTGTTTTAGCTTGAATGCAGGAGAAAGTTCTTTGGAAACTATAAATTGCTGTAAGGACATGAAAGATTATTCTTGTTAGATTCTCTTTCAGCCAGGAGGCTGGCTCTAAGGCCCGGCTTCCTCCCAGCAGAGGCTCCTGTGTCTGGGCCCTCGCACTGAGAGGGCCCATCAGGAAATCATGATTATCTACGCTTGGAGCTTTCTTCCTGTTCTCAGACAACAAGGGACATGGCTGGAGAGCCGGGCGAGGGGGTGGAGAAAGAGGAAGAAAAAACAGGAAGTGAAGGGGGGAAGAAGGAAGGAAGGAAATGATAGGGAAAACAGCAACTTTGAAAAGTCCTTGGCCTGATGAGAAAGTGATTTCTGAGCCGACATTTGTGGGATGGCCCTGAATTTTGGGAAACCGGGTCATGGAGGTAGAGGAGGAAAGAGGTTTGTTTTTCTCTGGATTGGGGGTTGTGTTCGTAAATTCCCACCACGGAGCAGAGCCTGAGGAAAAGGGTGCCCTGACACAGGGGCTGTTTTCTGTGTGCCTGGGTGTGGACAATGAAGAATGTGAATTTCTGAAGAAGGATCCTGGGGTAAGACCACGTCTCTTACCTCTTGGCTGTGGCTGAGAGGCCAGATGTGCCACAAAAGGACCTGGAAACAACAGGGAAGATGTTGAAGTGATTCAGTATCGGGCGAGCCATCCCATCCCCACCACTTTCTTTGTCAAACACCCTCAGAATTATAATTCATTTTCAGTGTATATGATAGAGATGTGGTTCTCCCCCCCGGGGCCCACCAAGAATCCCACTTTCTTCCACCATAAAACTAAGAGGGTCAGGCCAGTAGAACACTGAGCCTCCCCCAGACTATGACTCTCAGGTACTTCCAGAACGTTCTCCTACCCATGTTGATCCCTCTCCTCATTTACAGACGCTCACAAAAGTACCCCAACACCCAAAGTGCATCTTTAAGGATACAATCACCTGGTTAGGTTGAATAAGCACACAAATAAATGACCCTAATCATAACCTAATCATACCTCAGTGCTAATACTATTAACACGTTCCAGGCTGTGTTTGCTGGGGACCAGGAGGGGGCAGGGGACATGGAGCTCCCTGACAGGCAAGCCCAGTCCCCCCCACTCTAGCAGTTCCCAAACTGACTGTGTGTCTGGAGAAGCTAACAAAAAGTACAATTCTGTCCTGGAATAGCGGCCAAAGCTTCTGGAGAGTTTTGATGTCATCAATCTGGCTCTGGTCCATGGACCAGCATTTGGGTAACTTGTGATCCTAATCCAGCCCTCGGCATGCCCCACCTCCTTCCATCTTAATGATCTGGCCGCAGAGGCCCTGCAAGGGAGGAGGGGCTCGCTCTGAGGATCTGTCCTTGATTCTGTAAATTATTCCCCCCACCATCCAAACAAACACAGGACAACACAAAGTAAGCATATCCTTGAGAGGAGTCCAAGCTTTTTGAAGTGATGGCTGGTAGTTTCCTGACTGAGTCACCCATGGGCCAGATGTCCATCAGAGAGAACAGAGGTCGAGCAGGGAAGGACACAGACAACTCCCATCTCGGGTCCCCATGAGCACAACCTCACACAGCAAACACCAACACTGATTCGCTTCTCCTATCAGTAGCAGGGACTGTGGCCGCAGCTGTTGCCACAAACCCTCTGCTCCATCCAAGACCACCAGGAATCCTGGCTTCGGTAACACATGGCAGCCAGCAGAGCACTTTTCAAAACCTCATGTTTGGTCATTTTCAGAGAGGTACACAGCAGAGGGGCAATGGCTGCCATTTTGAAAAGGGAGCAGCTGCAATCCCGAGATTATGAAATGACTTATCCAGGGTCATACAGCAGAACCAGGACTACAACAGGCATCTCTTGCCCTTTAGTCCGGTGACCTGTGACACTGTCACTATATTTATATAGTGTCACTATATTTATATAGTGTCACTATATTTATATAGTGTCACTATATTTATATAGTGACACTATATTTATATAGTGTCACTATATTTATATAGTGTCACTATATTTATATAGTGTCACTATATTTATATAGTGTCACTATATTTATATAGTGTCACCATATATATATAATGTGTCCCTGCCCCATTCAGTGGAGGGACTGGTAGCTTAGAATAGCTGCACGTCTTCCTCTTTAGAATGTCTCTGGAAGTGGAAGGACAGGGCAGGGACAAACCAAAGAGAAGGCAGACGGATAGTGAGAAGGCCAAGCATGGAGGACCTGTTCCCACCATCCAGGCTGAGCAGGTAAGGACTGTAAAGCCCCCAGTGGGAGCAAGGTCCATCGGAGTCCCAGCCTAGACTCTGAGTCAGCAGACCTTGCTGCAGACTCCTTCCTATCAACAGCACCAGCCAACATGAAGAAACATGATGGGCAGGATTTTAGATTATGAAAACAGCTCCCATCCCGCAAATGCCTACCGTGCATCAGGCATTGTTAAGCACGGTACCTCTGGTCACTCCTGAAACCTCCCAGCAACCATGCTAGGTAGGCATTATTCTTGGACCTTTTTATAGATAAGGACACTGACATGGTCGTCCAAGGGACTCAGCTCTTGAGTGGTAGGTAGAGCCAAGATTTCAATTCAGGCAGTCTGGAAGGAGTTCCCGCTCTCAACCACTACGTAATCCTCCCTAATAGGGCAGTCACATTAAAAGAAAAAAGGGGAATAAAAAACAAGGAAAGAACGGGGGAGCCTTACACAAAGGCAAATTAGTGGAAAGAGACAGGGAATAAAGCAAGGACACTGGGAGCAGATGACACCTTCATTCAAGAGGCAGAGGAAGGGAGGATGCTCCCCAGGCAGGGAACATTGAGAGGTGGGCCCAGCCTCGGGGGCCCAGCCAGGAATCTGCACCCTTCCCACTCTTGGGTGGCAGCCCCCCAGTCAGCCAGCACCAGTAAATGACATTCCGGCCTTGGTGTTTACACAGTACGGCTCATGGGAGGAGGAAGTAGGCTGGGCCGAGGAGGGTCAGCGACGGGAGAGTCATCAGGGCGGGTGGAAGGGATGAGGTCTTGGGAACCTGTTTTCTATGTCATCCCAGAGGGATGGATCCATCGGGCAGGCGGGCAAGTGAGACTCTGCCAAAAGTCCTCACCTCAAACAGTGCACACACTCCCAGCGACAGTAGGTTCTGAGGATACTGCCTGCTTTCAGCCTCGCAATGACCTGGGGAACAAGGCAGGATAGGGATCATCCTTCACCATGTCACAGATGTAGAGACTAAAGCCAAAGTAATACTAGCCATGAAATAATAATAATAATAATAATAATAATGACAGTGTCATTTGTTGGGCGCTTATACGTGTCACGGAATAAGCTAGATGCTTGACATGGGTTATTTCATAATAGCACCAATTGCTGAGGTCTGTATGATTATTCTCAATTTACAGTTGAGATAAGCTAAGTAATTTCCTCAAGGTCAAAAGACTAGTAAGTTATGAAAAAGGATCTAAGCTGTTATCTATTTGACATTTTGGCCCGTATCTCACCTCTCAGCAGCACGTGCTATGAGACGGAGATGTGCCTGAACAGCTGTAGAACAACGCTCCCCCACCGCCAACTTCTGAGCAATCGAAGCACACAGGTATAGGTTTTTATTTAAATACATTATCGACACCGCATCTATACTAAGTGCACGTACAAAGTGACACACAATTAGGGTGACCATGTGATTTATCAGCCAAACCTGGATACTTCTAAGAGTGAAAGGGGGCATATGAATAACGCCCGTGGGACGACAGGCATAAAGCAGAATTGTCCCAGGCACAGAAGACATATGGTCAACCCTAATATAATCCACAGCCCCACGGGGCTGGTTATTTTTACGCTTAGTTGTGTTGGACTTTCCTGGATGACCCCCTGCTTTCCAACCCATACAAATGCCCCTCTGTGACCGTTCGCGCTCCTTTGCTCAGCAGAAGGTCTTCTAAATCTGTTGGGCTCATAGACCTTACATATAAAACAGGCTGGGATGTAACTTGATTAGGAAGCAGTCATGCTATGATTCAAGAAAAAAGGCGGGACTAGTTTTAGCAATATGTTTTAAAATGACCGTTGGGTTCCTTGTGTCCTCACACCCAGAGCCTGAATGTGCAGCTGGTCTGATCACCAGCCAGTCCCCCAAATGGGAGGGCTCCGTGGCTCATCGCGGCAGCCTACGGCAGCTGGACAGGTGACCCGCATGTGCGCAGCCGTCCAGCCCCCCAGGAGAAATCAAGTGCACCGACAGGCACAAGACCCACTTCCTCAAGGGCAGCAGGCACGGACCAGGCGTGGGGGTGCAGAGCTAGGATCTGGGGGGCGGGGTGGGGGGAAGGATGCAGCACTCAAAGCCTGCTTCTATTTTACTCCTTCCCTAAGAATCTGCCTGCTTAAAAACCAGGCCAAGAGGAAAAAGAATCTGCCATCTTTTGAAACCAGGAAATCAGTCTTGAATCCGACTCATAAATCAACACAGGTAAAGTGGAACATTAATGAAAGGCAATGGGCGTTAGTCTCTCTCCAGAGAGAGACCATTTCCGGCATTCATTTAATCAAGGAACATCACAGCCCTCGTAGGCCAGCGATTCCGGACAGTTCTAGAGAAGCCTGCTGACCCGAGGAGGCTTTCCGATGCCTGAAGAGGCTTGTAGAGGCTCTGGCCGCAGGAACACAGAGAGCAAGGCCTGTCATCTGCTTTAGTATGAGCTTCGGCGAGTGATGATATTTGATAAATAGGTGAGGTCCTTCTTTCTAAATTAGGTCACACTTACAGGTTGTGGGGGTGAGAGCATGGACTTTTGGGGGGCCACCAATAAACCCACTACTGCTATCGGTATTATCATTACTACTATTAATATGATTATTCATGCAATTTGGGGGGTCCCCTAGTTCTAGAGAAGGGGATGGGCTTGTATAATGCCACCTAGCTCATAGGCAGAAAAGCCAGGACTAGACGCAGTTCTCCCGACTGATTCTGGTTTCTTCTATCTTGGCATGTAGCCTCTTATGCTGGGAACCCAACTCGAAAGCAGCCCAAAGGCTAGAGGGTGACTGCTCACAGTGCCAGGGCTCAGGCAACCCTGGAGCGACCATCAGAGGTCAACAAGTGGGTGATGGGGTGATGGTGGTGGGATAAACACATCACTCTTTTGCACTGTGCACTATGTGCGAGGCACTGTGCTGCACATCCCACGGCCCTCTTATCAATCTTACTGCAAAGAGAAGTGCCCCCCCTTAACCTCATCATGCACATAAGGACCAGGAGAGCAACTCCAAGAGAGGCCGAGTGAGCAGCAGGAACGCTATAGAGGGGGACAAGGAAAAGCGGGTCTGCTCCCACCCTGACCTTGGTTGGTCTGTGTGACCTTTACTTAGTCTGATCTTCAGGTAGAAAGTCTATTAAATGCAGATCTTTCAGCAACATACACCAGCAGCCTCTCTGGGCCACTTTGTAGATCAAATGAGCTTTCTCTTCTGAAATATCAAAGCTACTTACGTTCATGTTTTCTTTCTGCCACGGGATAGGAAGTCCCTAACGAGAAGGGGCGCGTCTTCCTTAGTTTTACAGGGTAGTTACACCTCTTGCAACTAGCCCAGGGTCCTGCACAAATGACAACAGCTGACGGTTGAATCTGTAAATTTTGGCTTCCTTGAAGGCAGCGAATGGCTCCGTGGACTGGGGAGAAGGAAAGAGGTAGCAGAGACAGTAGGAAAAGAGGCTGGCATCAGGCTGGGATGGGCTTTCCCTGCATTGGTGCTTCCTATGATGCCGATAGGGAGTCAGTACATCGACTATTTTTGCGTTGGTAGGCAGATGGGGCTACGGAAAGAGCCTGGGGCCTCGAGTCCAACAGCTGTGAGCTGAAACTTCTCAGCATCTTGGCCTCCCTGTCTGTCTGCTGCAGGTTGTTAGGGTTACCCAACATTAAAAGTGACCAATTCAGTACCTGGCCCCTATGTCATGTCAACTTTAGCAAACACAACTGCTCCCAGACAGGTAGGCAAAGCTGACCTGGACTGGGAGAGTGAATGATTGCTATGGAAGTTCAAGGCCAGGGCTACCCAGGAGAAAGAAACCAAAGAAAAGGCGCCACGGCCAGACTGCACTGAGCACAACCTGAAAAGTCCATCTGGCTGGAGTCGTTTGCCGCCTAAATTCCTGACGACGGTGGCGGGCTCCAGCATACCGTGCAAACATCTGCGGTGCTCACGCTCCCGAAGACACAAGAATCTCACACGGCCAACGCCATCCAGGTGCCGCAAACCACCTGTGAAGTCCCCACCAGCCCCTGGCCCACAGCAACAAAAGGCACTTTTGGGCGGCTTATGCTGGGTGTTTTCTAGAGAGAGCATCTTTGCCGTGAGGCCTGAGGGAGGCAAAGCACTGTGGGTTGAGAAGCTGGTGATCTGGGCTGCAGTCCCTGCTTCGACCCTGAATCTCTAAGACATCGGTCGAGCCACTCACTGCCTTCTGCCTAATGAAGAGGTGCTTGGAACTTGGGACTCTTGATGTCTAGAACAGCCCATCAATGGAGCGTTTCTGTAAAATCCTAACCTAGGACATACACTGCCATTTGAGAAAGTAATTTTCTTACAAGGCAGACCTCTGCTTAAATGCCATACAAATGGGAGTCCAAATCTAACAGGGATACACTGAAGTCCAGAGGGGGTCTGGTTTTGGTCCTCACCCTACCAGTTCCTGATGGTGCAATGCGGGGTGAGTCGTTTTCCCTTCTGAGCCTGCTTACTCACGTGAGCCTCAGAGGTGATGCTATCTAACTCTTAGCATTTCCCAGCCAAATCCATTTTTCTAATGGATTTGGGAAAACGGGAAACCCAAAGCGCATTTAACTGGGACGCTGTGAGGCTGGCCATCCTTCGCCTTATGGACAGGGACAGACACATTTTCACGAAACTGGCATGCGAGAAAATGGGGGCATTTCTATCATTCTTAGTAAGGGGAGAGAGTCAGAGTCAACACGGGGAGGAATGATTGAGATCGTACCTGCGGCAGCTGGGAGACGGCTTACCGAGAGGGACAATGGTCACCCTGGCCTAGGCAGACAAATACGGGGGACACGCTCAGACAATAGCACAGCTGCTCCCTTCCTGGGCCCCCTGCTGTGAGGCAAATCAGAAGCCACACATCAGCATTCAGTGCTGTATTTATCCTCAAGACTCAGAGGGACTGTGCCTTCCTCACTAGCACGGGGCTGCAGGGGTGAGTGCATGCACCCGCTATTCAGGGCCCCAGGCACCCTGCACCTCACCAAGGGAAAATGCCAAGTGGCAGCTGCAGACAGGAAGATGGCCGGATAAGAGCCGCACAGGAACTGACTACAAGAAAACGTGCGTTCCCTGTGAGGACTGAATCCATTTTCCTAATCCTAGAGTTCAAGTCACTCCATCAAAGGGCCATTTACATAACCATCCTTTATGTAAATTCTCAGTTTAAGCCCAGTGTGATTTACCGCAGTTTTGTGGGGTTTTTCCCCAATTCTGCAGCCTAGACTTACATCTCCATACATCTCCATCCTTCCAAGTCAGCAGCGGCCTCACCTCCTCCATGAAGTCTTCTCTGATACTCTTCTGACCTCTCCCACCTCTGAACTCTCACAGCATTTTCTGTCTGTGCCACTCAGCCAGTGCCCATGGGACGCCTGATCATGTTTTGACTGGACTGTTGAACCACCCCTTAACTGGTTTCATCCTGCCTGGACTCTGGCCCTGTGCTCTGCAGAAAGAGCTTTCTAAAGCACACGCTTGATGATGCGTCTTCTCTTCAAGCACTTCCCACCACCTTCAGGATAAAATCCAAATGCCACATCACGCTTACACCCCTCCGGTGGGGCTACCCCCACATTCCTGTCACAATGAACTACTTCCCAAGGTTATGTAATGAGGTGGTACCCAAGTTGGAACAAGAACGAGGTCTTTTGATAACCAGCTAAGGGTTCTCCTCCCAGTCCCAGCTCAAGTTCAGGTCTAAGGCTGGACCATAGAGAAGAAGCGTATGGCACTGAACCATGGCCAAGGTGAAAAAGCCAACACCAACTAAGTCCTTAGGCCGGATGAGCTCATACTATTATGACAACCTTCAAGTTGTCATCCAATCCTTCAAGTAACCGAGTGGGTGAGTACACACCTGAGGCTCAGACATAAGCTGGCTCTCCTTTCATGGGTGTGGAAACTGAGCCTTACAAAAGTCAAAGTTCATATCTGGACTAAAAGGCTAGCCAAGATCCTACTCCTTCCAGAATGGTACATCCAATAGCTCTGTAGCCATCACTACCTTGTGATCACTTGCTATATCTGATGTTGGCCAACAGCACTTAGTTCCTGTTCAGGAGCTGATTCTGTCCAGAACATCCTGGTGCTGGCCTCTCTAAGGCTTCTGCTCTAAGATCAAAGCTGTCCCGCTCCTGCACCTCCTCGGGTGGAAAGACTATGAAACAAATGTTGGTTTAACAGAAGAGGGAGAAAATTCCACTCTGTAGCGTACTTATCCGAAGAGGTGATCAAAGCCCTCACCAGATGAATGCTTCCCCGTGGCACTTTCCAGTATATCTGTTTATGGGAGAAGAAGGACAGGGGCAGAAGAACAAGATCCACAAGAGAACAAGGCTACCTAAACAGAAGGATGCGTCGGCCCGGTGGTATCCTGGTACCGGCTGACCAGAACCAATCCTTTGTGTCTCCTCCCAACTTTAGTGACGTCTTTTGAGAAGGAACAAGCCACGGTGGGTGCTTACACCACGAAAGTGGCAACCTCTCCTCATCAGGTTTGTTCTGTTTTTGTTTCTCCCAGAGAATAAGTTACTGAACACTTACGAGCGCACCACTAAATGGATCCATAAGGAAGACACCGGCTTGGGAAGACAGGAGATTTAAATGGTAACTTTAGCTCTGTCCCTGACTTACTGTTGGTTGGCAAGTTTCTTCCCTTCCTGACCCTCAATTCCTTTAGCTATAAAGAGGAGCAAAAATCCTTACGCTTCACTATATAAACTAAGACAACAGACATAAGGGTGTTTCGGTAAATATAAAGTCTGAGGACATATTTGATGATGTCGGTAGGCATTTTTGGCTGTCACAGCTGGAATGTGTGGGATGCTACTGGCATCCAGGGTAGAGGCGAGGGATGCCTCAGGGCACCGGAGAGCCTCCCCCAACAAACACTTCTTTTGCCCAAAATGTCAGGGGCGCCCAGGTTGAAAAACCCTAAACTAAAGATATGCAAACACAGGGGCCCATTCAAGTTCCCTGAACACATGAGCATCCAGGAGGAAAATTAAGGGGACCTGGGTCAGTTCGCAGGAACCTTAGACGGCAGATGGGTGCAGAACCCTGAGATGCAGGCGACAGGGAAAGACAGGAACAGGACCCACCTCTGGACACAAAGTACATGCCCATTAGTGGTTCGCAGGAAAAGCAAATGGGTCGGAAACCATAGTGTGCTCTCTCCAGAAAGCCCACCCTCGGGTGCTCTCTCACACACACACACACCCCTCCCAAGGCGACACCAGGAGGAAGAAAGTGACTAGCACAATTTCATCACCTCTGGGAAGGAAATGGTGTCAAGTGCCAGCCCTGGAGACTCAGGTTAGACAAATAATCACCAGTCTGGCGATCAGAGCACCAGTGGTCAGAAGAGCAACTTTATTTAAGTCACTTTCTAATGGGAGTTGAAACATCTTGAAAGGTGAGGTTTTCAACCCTCCTCTCGGGAGGCGATTGTTAAAAACACACAGCAGGCAGCCTTGCTTTCGACACATTCAGAAACCACTTTTTTAAGACGATCCTTTTATCCCTTGTACCGCATGGGATTGAAAATGCATTTAGCACAAGCCGCCCGAAGCGGAAACAGTGTTGAGTAAGAAATAACCCAGGCGTTGCGGCAACCATGGGGAGCCGAAACCGAATCAGAGCAGGCGGGCACAGCTCAGACCCTCGCAGGGAAGAAAGCGATGATGTGCGTGGTATCAACTGTCCCAGAGCCTCTGGGGCCTGGGGTCAGGGGGGGATAACGATTAGCCACAGCCTTTCTTGGAAGTCCCCCTCAAGACTCCCAACTCCCTGTCCCTGCACTGGGAGAGGCGGTCGATTTCTCAAGGAGTAGATGACAGCACAGAGGACCTCCCTCCGTGTCTCCCTGAAGATCTGAATCTGACCATAAACCATCTGACTCACAAAGCCCTTTAATTAAGAGCCCAAGGGTTCAGAGATAATTCTAGACGTGGCAGGACCCAGTAGCTTCTCAGGCACCAGAGCTGCGAGCAGAATAATGAGGGTAATTTGGCCCTTCCTGGTCTGTGAATGACAACTCACTCAGCTATAAATTAGACTCCCAGAATGCCAGAGCGGGAAGCCACCTGGGCAACCGTCTGCCCTCCCCCGGCCCCCCTGCATGAGGAGCTGGTGGCCCAGGGGAGGAGGCGGGCTGCCCCAGGCCTGCTGTTGAGTTTCTTACTGACTCTCAGTCCAACGCAGTGCTTTGAGCGCCCACAAAATGCTTTTGTTCAGGTCTCTGTGCTAAACTCCAAGGCTACTTGGAGCTCAGGAACAAGCTGCTTACGATCCAGGCAGAATTCATAGGATGGGGGCAGAACAGCTTCAGGGAAAGAAATTTCAAAACCACATACTACATCCAGCTCTGCCCTTGGCTGAGCATGGCCTTTTCCACTCCTCGCCTCTCATTCACTTCTCACATCCACACCCTGGCAACATGGGTCTCATTATGCCCATAATGGAGATAAGGGAAGCCAGGCTACGAGGAATAAGGAAATGCACCAAAGGCCAAACAGCTAGTGATTTTTTTTTATTCTGATGCTTGTGCCTTGAACAAGTTCTCTCCTTTTTTAATTTAAAGTTGTAGTACCTAAAGCAAAAATGATGATTTACTTCTTCAGTAATGGTAAAATCTTTTTGATATATGTATTTTTTTGAGAGAGAGAGAGAACGTTCGTGCAAGGCAGGAGAAGGGGGCAGAGGGGGAGAGAGAGCGAGAGACAGAGACAGAGAGAGAGGCAGAGAGTGAATCTTAAGCAGGCTCCATGCTTAGCGCAGAGTGCGATGCAGGACTTGATCCCATGACCCTGGGATTATGACCTGAGCTGAAATCAAGAGTCAAATGCTCAACCACTGAGCCACCCAGGCACCCTTCACTTTGCTCTATTTTTAATAATCTGATTTATTGGATTGAAAGCTGGACTTTTCATACTACTCATGTCCAATATTTCTGAATATCCTTTAGATGCCAAGTACTTTACAAAATAATCTCGTTATTAAAAAATAGCCTCAAACAACATCTCTCCCTCACTTTTCTGAGATATATACAAAGGCTCAGAGCATTTAGGTCAATTTCTTGAGATCACACAGATCACCCGTGAATAGCAGATATGGAATTCTCATGCAGGTCTGTCTGAATCCTGTGTTCCTTCTGTCCTAACGCCCTGCTTCTCCCCCTTAACTTTGTTGACTCAGGGCTAAGTCAGACACCACAGATCCTGGAGATCAATCTTCTAAAATGTGTTAGCTGGGCATAGTAGCAAAGGCCTGGATCAGTGGAGGTAATAAATGAGGCAGCGGTGGTGACCTCATTCTGGGGTCTGAAAGCAGCCACACACCTGAATGGTACACAGTCACCAAACTTTGCCTGGTGGGCAGACTCCCTGTTTAGGGTGCATCCAGAGGGACTGTAATAGGGAAGAAGAATCCCGCCAAGGCCACCCTGCAGCCTACTGGGGCCTTCCCGTTATCTCCTCCACTCTGGGGGTGAAGATTCTGAGAACAAAGTGTGGTGCCTCAATCACGTTTGCCAGTAGCTCCTGAGCTACCAGAAAAGAGAAATTCATGAAACAACAATTAAGACTACAGCGTGGCGGGGGCACCTGGGTGGCTCAGTCAGTTAAGCGTCCGACTCTTGATTTCAGCTCAGGTCATGATCTCTCACGGTTTGTGAGTTTGAGCCCAGCATTGGGTTTGCGCTGACAGTTCAGAGTCTGCTTGGGATTTCTCTGTCTCCCTCTTTCTCTGCCCCTCCCCCATTGGCATTCTCTCTCTCTCTCTCTCTCTCTCTCAAAAATAAATAAACATTAAGAATTTTAAAAATACAGTATGGCAGTTGCTACAATGGGAAACATGGGCTGATATAGGAGAACCAGTCATGGATGCCTAACCCACACGGTGGGAATCTGGGGGATTAAGTCTTCATAGAAGGGCCTGAACAGAGTCTGGATCCACACAGGTCTTAGTCATGGAAATGAGGAGCATGAGAAGGACAGAGGGAAGGGAGGGTGCTTGGGCACACATTCACGACGAGGTCATACATATGGACAGAGGTGACGAAGCTCGTGAAGTAAGGCACGCCATGTGGTTGGGTATGGCTGGGAAGTAAGAACGTGATGTGGTGGAGCAGGAAGGAAGCCTGGTCGGAAACTTGAGGCAGGAGCTGAGCCAGGAGACAGAGGGCTAGTGAAGCCTCATAAAGGAATCTACCCTCCAAATGGCAGCTGATCAGAGGGTTCACGTTTTATTATTTGGCAGCAACGGAGTGATAACCATTGGGTTTGTTGAGATACGTGTATATTTCATGGCTCCAGTGACAGAGATTCTAGTCAATTACATCCATCTTCACTCTAGCTTTCAATTATTTCAGCCTCTAAGATGCTAAAAACATGGTATGCCCTCCACATCCCAAAGCATAATAAGAACAAAGGGAGATCGTTAATAAAAGAATTATTAAAGATTAAAAAAAGATGAGAAGCCTGTATAAAGAATTGTACCTGGCTTCTCTCAAGCTATATAAAGAAGAGCTCAGCACGGTAAAATACCCACCCCAGAAGAATGAATTGGGAGGGGGATTATGGGCTCCAGGACAGAGAAGACCATTTCTGCAGCCATAGGAGTTCTTATCTGGACACCCTCCCCAGTCCTGTGCCTGGGGGTGCATCGTGTCCTCAGTGACTATATTCCGGGCTAACGTTCTCCTCCCTTTGAAAGCTGTAAGGAGGCTAAGAATCAAACGCCAAGCACCCACCTTTCCTATTTACCCAGTTAGTATCCCCAATTTCAGATAAAAGAGTTATTTTCATAACACCCTTCTTGAATCTTAGAAAACACACAGATGGGCAAAGCACATCGGATGGGCAGACGTTGGCAAGGTCTTTGTCACAAAGGGTGGATAGAGAAATGTCCAGTTCAGTGTTTCCTCGCTCAGTCAGCCCTGGCTCGGTGGCTGTGGGAGTCCTGCTGAAATCAGGCAAGACAAAGCCAGAGCAGGCTGCCCCCTGAAAGTACCTGGAGTGCAGGACCACTGTGTGGGGGACGGAGCTTCCCTCCAAGGGGAAACAGAGCAGTTTCCAATCATTGCACAATTACCTTTATTAGCATAACGTCTCCTCACGCATTTCGTAAAATGCTTTCCTTTTCCCTCTCAGGAAGAAGGCAGAGACACAAATTGCTACCACCGAGGGGGAAAAAATGTCTGTAAAATTTAAACCATGGGGCATTTGTTCAACACTCCTGGGTAATGATGTCTCTTGATATATAATTCATGATAGCCTTAAAGCTTGGCCTACTTCTGACACAGAGATCATATATTTTAGAGAAGTCAGGGGAGGGAGAAAATCACTTTTAAATGGTTCTGCTGTACTTTGCCTTTTGAGTAAAGCCAGACGACATTTTGGACCATTCTTTTCTACCATAAGGGCTTCCCTTTAAAGCTTAAAAAAAATTTTTTTTCCTCTTGTAAATTGAAGAAGCAGCATATCATCCAGTTTCAGTTTTATCTTCTGTAACACTAGATAAAAGATGAGTCTGAATCCATCTGTTAGCACATACAGGCTGGAAACTGTGTGAAAGCGCGCTCTCTCTCTCTCCCCAACCCTTGCAGAAAGGGGGAAAAATCCACACTTTTAAAAAATTTATCATCAGCAATCCTACCCAATGCCGACCAGATAGCAGCACTTTTATCCTTTTATGGGCAGATTCAGGAGGAAGCCAGCCTTGCCACAAAGGCTCTTCTCCCTCTGCTGCCACATGAATTGGGATGCTGAGGCTGGCTGCCGGCCAGCCCGTTCCCCCACAGCCTGGGGTTGCAACCTCACCGAAATCAGTGATGACCCCCCCCCCCCCGGGGTCTGAGCCCACTAGAGCTGATGCTGGAGAATCACAGAACAGCAGGAGAGTTCCTGTCCGCCCGTACAAAGACCATGCTCCTGGGGCTGGGTGTCCTAGGGAAAATCAGCAGGCAGGCTGTCTGGGCCCCATCTGGGTCACTTGGCATTTCTTAGACACTGCTGGTGGGGGACCCCAGTATCGCCCTCTCTGGGCTCTGAGAACTGCTTTGCCCAGCAAGGCGGGAAATGCTGTGTGCCACTGATCAGAACAGATTCAACAGAAGATCGGAGACTGAAGGCTGGAGGTGGGCTGGAGGGGCGCTTGCCAGCACTCATGTCTCCTCTCCAAAATTACCCCCTTCCAGTGGGCACAGGGCAAGCGCAGAGCACTGAACGCCGAGCTCCTTTGTTTCTTAAATGCAGAGCCGGTGTTAATCACAGAGTTCCAAGCTTCATGTCATTAATGAGGTTCCAAGCACTCGTTCAGACGAGGATGGGGGTGGAGGTGACAAGCACGAGTGGCCAGGGACTGCCTAGGCCACTGCACTTCAGAAGGAGAGTGTGTTTTTTTCTTTTTAAGTTTGTTTTATTTTGAGAGAGAGAGAGAGAGAGAGAGAGAGAGAGAGAGAGAGAGCGCGCGCAGGAGAGGGGCAGAGAGAGAGAGGGAGAGAGAATCCCGAGCAGGCTACGCGTTGTCCCCGTGGGACTTGAACTCACAAACCGTGAGATCATGACCTGAACCGGAATCAAGAGTCGGAGGCGCCACCGACTGAGCCACCCACGCTCCCCAAAGGCTCGTGTGGTTTTTAGGGACGGCCCGGAGCCCCAGCTATAAGCCAGGCACCCGGCCCTCTTCAGTGCTGTGTCCTGCCTATTCTTCCTCTGCGGAGGCTCACATCGCCCCTCCCCCCACCTCCCACCACCGCCGCTGCCCTAATTTAGGTCCTTCTTATCTTTCCCCTGGACGGTTCTGCACACGCAGCCAGTTGACTCTTCCTGGTGCAGCACAGCTACTCTTGCGTCATTCCATGGCTCAAAAGCCCTTAATGATTTCCCCATTGACACGGAAATAAAGCCTAGTCTCTAATTTCTAAGACTCTCTTCATCAGGTCCTGGCCAGAATTCTAGCCCCCATGGCTCCCCCACTTCTCTCTCTCCTTCCCACACCCTACCCCGCAGCTCAGGGCCCCCCCTCTCCAGCTGCCTCACTGCACACCCTTGCTCCTCTAGTTCCCTCTGTCCGATATAGTTTTTTCTCTTCACTTTACCTTATTTCCAAACCCTGTTCATCCACATGAACGAGACCACATTCAGAGGCCACTTCAGCCATAGACTCAACCTCGACCCCTCCAGGGAAAATTTCTCTGTCCTCTCAACTTCCATAAATTCATCATACCTCAATCACTCCCTTTTGCTGTAACAGGGCCCAGACACCTTGTTTTTCTCCCGAGACTGTAAGATATCTGAGGGCAGAGGAGTGCCCAGTTGACTTCAACACATTCATTCTATCTGGATAGGTCCTGATACGTAATTGGTGTTCACTAACCTTACCTACGTAAATTAGTGAGGATGGCTCCAGGATTGCAGACGTAAGCTATTTTGTGGGGGCACAGCTATTCGAACAGATGACGTGGCTGCCAGGTATGGCATCATTAAGGCAGCACCACTCAGAAGAGGCACGCTGAGTGGGTGGGGTCATAGTGGACCATGCCCAGGACCTCGAGGATGCTAAATCCAATGGTCAGTTCTCAGCCTTCATTGTTACCAGCCCATCAACTGTGACACAACTGAGTCATCGTCTGTTCCAGAAAGTCTAATTTCCTTGCCCTCTAGATCACAGTCTCTTAATGCTCCTCGTTAATGCTGCTCCTTCTTAGTCTCTTTGGCTCATTCCTTGTCTTTCTTCCAAAACTCTTTATGTTGGCATTCCTTGGGACCTAGGTCTTTAGTCTCTCTCTTCCCTATCGGGACTCACCCCTTTCATGACCTTCTCCAGTATCATGGCTTTAAGTGTCAGCTCTATTTTGATAAATCTCAAATCCATATTTCCAGCTTGACCTGTCTCTTACTTGCAATACCCACAGCCTATTCAAAATCTACACTTGGATGCCTACCTCAAACTTATCGTGGCCCCAAACTGAACTCCCTGTCTCTCTCCCATGCCGCCCCCTCCCACAGTCTTTTTCATCTCAGCTAATGACAATTCCATCAGTCCAGTCTCTGAGGACAAAATACTGAGTCATCGTAGCCTCCTCTCTTATTTCACGCCCCACATGCAATCCTTCCGAAAATCCTTCTGGCCTTACCTTTAAAATATATCTGGCATAGATCAAAATGTATTCCCTTTACTCTGCTCCATTTTTTTCCATTGTCTCTTTGACCTTCTAATATACTAGAAGGTAATAAATATCACTTGATTACCTTTTCCTGATTTATTATGATTATTACTTTATTATCTACCTTTTCCCTCACAGATGTAGCCTATCCCTGGAGTTTAGAACTATGCCTGGCACAAAGTAGCCATTCAATAAATATTTGTCTAATGCTTGAATGAATGACTTTAGCCGATGATCTCTGAACTGTAGCTTTTAAAAAAATAAACAGCATTTAGCCACAGAGAAAGGCATCTGTGGGCAGGGGAAATGCAAGCAGCAAAGGCCTACAGATACAGCCTTCTCTAATGTTTTAAGACTCAACAATGTCCCCAAAGCCTGCCTGAATTATACAGAACCACAGAGGGAGCAGACTTGAATAGTCCAGACCAGCCAAGGAAAGGTTCAAGGGATTTCAATGGATAATTATGCTTTTTTGTAAAAAAATATATACAGTTGCGGCACCTGGGTCACTCAGTTGGTTAAGCATCTGACTGCTGATTTCAGCTTAGGTCATGATCTCATAGTTTATGAGATTGAGCCCCATATCAGGCTCTGTGTTCATGGTGGAAAGCCCACTTTCCATTATATACATATAATAAAATTGAAATGAAACAAAACAAAGTTGGCAAATAAAGGACAATTCGATGTCCTACGAGTGTGTTTTCAGCACCAGGCCCATGTCAGTCTCGCTCCCTGTTATTCCCTCAGTGCCCACCAGGAATAGTGTTTTTAAAGAACTTGTTCGATTAATGAAGACATGAATAAATGCCTTCTGAATGTCTCCTTCCTGGACCAGTTCCATAATATAAGAATCTATCCTGGGAAACAACTCTCCACCAGACTTGTCCTCCAGGCAGAAAACGCATTAGCCCTCGCCTGCCCCCCAGTGCCTAGCACGGTGGCCGGTCTCCAGTAAGCATTTGATGGATGTGAGGCCTAAAAGTCAAGTTCACCTACCTGCAGCACGAGAAGTGGTGAAGGGCCCTGATATACGTCCCTCTTGTTGGCTCTGCGTGCCAGCACCTCAGCGCTCTCTGCTCTGCTGCTGTGATCTGACCCGAGGTAGAGAGCAGGCGTGGGGCAAAGTGGGACACTGGACTTGGCTGCTTGCGCACCTGCCCCACAGAGAGGTGATGATGGAAACCAGAAAGCCTCTGCACTAGGACCAGCCCCTTCAGTGGATAGGCTGAGTCACAGAGGTCTCAGTGTTTGCATCTAGAGAAAGGACATCTTCTCAGGCTGTGGTGAGGATTTGCAAGGGCCTTTGAAGGCTGATCTCGCTGATTTTAGCCTTGGATGACCATTTCTTCTATGGGCGCTGCCTGCCCCGTCCCCCAGTGGGCTGCAGCTTACCATGCAATTCAAGAGGCATCCGTCAAACGGGACTGTGGCTTAACCACTGCTCTCTGTCACACGCTTCCTCCAAGCATGTTTTCTTTGCAGATGTTTGTGAAGACACTTGCCATTACCAAACTCAGAAGCATGATTAGGGGCTTGGGGGTCTGATCAGACTCAGGAATTAACTGGGCTGGAGAAGCAAGTTCCTTGGCAGCCATACTTAGATAATCACACATGAGATGAATCCCTGCATCGCTGTACATGCTCTCTTCTACCCTTGGAGGGGTCTTTACCATGGAAGGGGGCAATTATTTCTATGGGAAATAAGAAAGTAGAGCATAAGCCTAAAAAGCAGGATGTTCACTGCCCTGCGCGCGCGCGCGCGCGCACACACACACACACACACACACACGGACCTGTAGCCACAAGGCCTCCCAGAGACCAGCAGCTGATTGGATTTCTCTCATAAATGCAGGACTTCTCAAGGAAACTGATTAACATCAAAATGACGAGGTACAAATTCCAGTTTTCATTGTGGTAGAAATCAGGGAGGCAAGGCATTCTTGCATCTGAAAGTCACATTTCAATAGAACTTGTAGACGCTCCAGGGGACAAGGGAAAACAAGCAGAACACATCCATGAGAGCAAGCGTCCTTTCCACCAGTACGTGGGCACCTTTATGACCAGTAACAAAAATCTCACATGACTTATATCTGGCATTTATTAGCCTCCAAGTTAATTAGCTCATGTCTTCTTGGCTTGTATGTGTATTCAACAAACAGCTAAGGTCCAAAGGACGTATCCTGGGCTGGTGCAAAGGGTGTGGGACTTGGGGCCAGAGGTTTTGACCTCAACTAAAACCGTCTTCAGTGGGTACCTCTGCTCTTCAAGCCTCAGTTCCTTGCCTCATAAAATGAAGTCAACATGCCGCGTCCACCTCATAGGGCCGCCGAAGTTGAAATGAGCCCCTGTGATAACAGACTTTGTGCGGTATCTGATATGTAATAGGCCCTCCTCAAAATATGCTGACTCTGAATCGAATGCCTGTTAAGTAAATGCCACTCTGTTACATGAACCACATGTAGCTGCTCTCAAAGTTGCTGTATGATTGGAAAAGAAGATGGGATACGTTCACCTATGACTCCAATCTAAGGTAGAAAACAGTAAGAGCTCTAGGATGTCACAAAAAGAATGCCCTGGAAGGTCAAACAGAAAGCAGATATTATTTACAGCCAGAGACATCAGGGAACTTTCTGGAAGAAGGGACACTTGATACAGGCATATGCCACAGTTTATTTTAAAGGTTACGGATGATTATTCATTTACACTTTAATACATAGGAAAGTCCAAGCCATTATGCTTGCTAATTTGGAGGGGATAAGAAAAGAAAGAGACCACGATGAAGACCTTGTCCCTGGACAATTTATAACCTAGGTGGGAAGATGTCATGTGTGTATACACATGTGCACATGCACACACAAGTCCTTTGTCTCTGACAATTTATGACAAATGTTTAGGAATAGTTCGGAAGTCTGGAGCCATGCAGGGCAAGCAATAGCGTGTAGGGAGGTCTCAAGGAGTAACCAGTCAGCCCTGGCTTTTCCCCTCTCTGGGCATCAGTATCCCCATCTGTAAAATAGATGGATTGGTCTAAATCAGACTTTTCTCAACCATGTGGCAACGATGGGCTAATGTACGCCCCCAGTTGTGGGAGACAGCTGGTGGGTTCCAGGTGGCCAGAGCTCCCCACACCAGGCCACTCTCCTGTGGCCACAAGCAGCTTCATCCATTTCCTCTGCGTGCTGTGCAAATGGTACCATTTTCCATGTGACCATGACATAGACCATTTTAGAAAATCCCTATTCCAGATCATCTCAGACACTCTTGACTGTCTGATCAACCTATCAAGTGGAGCTAGAGTGGTGTCCTGAAAACGAAGGACATCTGAATTGGCTAAGAGCAGTCTTAGGAATCAAGAGAAGCTGACCATGCAAGGGGAGCACGATCCCTGGCAAGTGAACTCAGGCCTCCCTGCAAGACCAAAGAAGGCACACCTACTACTGAAGCCTCCTCACTGCAGCTTTCAATTTCCTTTATTTGTATTTATATTTATCAAAATGGCCTCTGTGATGGTCAGTACCATGTGTCAACTTGCTGGGACGCCGGGTGCCCAAATACCTGGTTAAACATTATTCTGAGTGTGTCTTTGAGGATGTCTCTGCATGAGATTAACATTTGAATCAGTAGGCTGAGTAAGGCACATGTGTGTGGGCCTCATCCCATCCCTTAAAGGCCTAAATAGAACACAGGGCAGAGTAAGAGAACTTGTACTCTCCGACGGTCTTTGAACTAGCACATTGGTCTCCTGCCTTCCAGAAGCTCCATTAGCTCTCCTGGTTCTCAGGTCTTTGGACTTGGCCTAGAACCACACCATCAACTCTGCTGGGTTTCCAGCTTGCCGAGTGCAGATCTTGGACTTCTTGGGTATGCATGTGTATCTCCTTTTGGTCCTGTTTATCTGGAAACACACTAACCCATACCAGGTAACAGGGGATGTGTTAATTTGATCAAGCTATGAAACCACATCTGATATAATCTCCCTTCCAAAAGATGCATTATAGCCATTAACTTGTGTTAATGCAAATTAGAGAGTAGAAATTGAGCTTTCCTGTACCATCAGAGTTGATAGGAAGCAGAAACGCTTAAATACAGTCAACCCTGGAACATGGGTCTGAACTGTGCAAATCCATGTATATGTGGATTTTTTTTACAGCACAATTTTGTAAATGTATGTTCTCTTCCTCATGGTTTTCTCAAATAACATTTTCTTTTCTCTAGCTTACTTTGTTGTAAGAATATGATACATAAAGCATAACACACAAAACATGTGTTGACTGTTTGTATTATTGGTAAGGCTTCCAGTCAAGGTAAGCTATTTATAGTTAAGTTTTTGGGGAGCCAAAAGTTATATATAGGGACACAAACTCCTCAAGGGGTGGGAGCTTCTAACTCCCACTTTGTTCAAGGGTCAATTTTAATTAAGAGATGTCTAAATTTGAAGCGAGCAGGGGATGCCTGGGTGGCTCAGTGGGTTGAGCGCCAGACTTCGGCTCAGGTCATGATCTCATGGTTTTGTGAGTTTGAGCCCCACGTCCGGCTCACTGCTGACAGCGCAGAGCCCGTTTCAGATCCTCTATCCCCTTCTCTCTCTGCCCTTCTCCTGCTCATGCTCTCTCTCTCTCTCTCAAAAATAAAGAAAACATTAAAAAAATCTAAAAAATAAATTTGAAGTAGGTCTGGGATGTGTTCTGAAACCCAAAAGATCTTTTCTAAATGCTGGTTTTGTCACGTACGAGCTACCTGATTGCAGACCAGCACCTCAGCCTTCTCAGCTGCTCCAGCTACTCTTGCAGAGTTATTAAAATAATCCTTTTAATAAAATTAGACCCAGCTCAGACCTAAGTGCGTAATGGGGGCTCAGTAAATGTTGGTTTCCGTTCTCCCTGTTAAAAACCCATTCCACAAGGCCCTACAGGTCCTGCTCGACTTCCACCTCCCCCCTTGACCGCTCCAGCTTCATTTACTCCCCCCACATCCTGCCCGCCTTCTCCTCCTGTCTCTGAATCGGCAAAATACCCTCTCACTTTCTTTTCCTTCTGCCTTGGCCAGTCCACCTCTCTGTGCAGACACCGACAAGGCTCATCTCTCACTTCTTTCAGGAGCCTGCTCATCAGACCGCCTTCTCCGAACCACGCATATAGACGGGCACCTCCTTCACTCTCCCCCCCACCACCACCCTGCCCACCGACTACCCCGCACCATTTCTTCCCACAGTGCTCCCCACGGCCCACCGTAGTGCGCGTGTATTGGCGTGGGGGGTGTGTGTGCATAAAAGATAAAACCTGGGGTTTCACTGCGTTCAGTGGCAGGGATATAACAGGTGCTCAATAAGGATTTGTTGACAGAATTAAGGAATCAGTGAATGAAGGAACCCAGCTCAGTCAACACGGCCCTGTTGCCAATGCCCGTGAGCAGAAGTACAAGAGAACACATTCAGTCTCGGGTAGAAGCTGAAGACAGGGTGCTCATGGGAAAAGCTCACCCACCAGGGGGCCCAGGCTTGATTACCCTGAGCTCTTCTCCCTCCCAGACCACCGGATCGTCGCAGAGCAGGCCCTCCTTACAGGCGGCCACCTCCCTAACCGCTAAAACCACCTGCACATACACGCTTTGAGCCACACCGTAAAGGTTTTTATAAACCAAGTCCTCGCTCACGTTGGCCCAAGCAGCTAGGGCCAAAGTGCCCTCAGAAAGCCTGCTGTGATCCTCACGCAGTCGACTGCTACCCTGTGCAGTGCAGAAAGCACACACTCTAGATCGGCTTCCGGGTTCAAGTCGTGGCCCCTCCATGCATCAGCTATTGTAACCGGAGCCTAGTGCTCACAGGAGCTCCTGAACGTTAGTTCCCTCTTCCATAAAATGGGCATCAATAATAAGGTAAAATTTCCACAGCTGTTGTGAAGATTAAGGGAGACAGGTGGGAATCAACCTGAAAATCATTGCCCGTGCACCCTTGAACGACACACATCAGGGCTGCACACAGAACGTCCTACCCCACTAATGCTCACAGAAAGGGGTCACGGTGGAGGACACTTGTGGGGAAGAGCACTGGGTGTTATATGGAAACCAACTTGACAATAAACTATAAATTAAAAAAAAAAAGAAAGGGAAAATGATTGAATTGTAAATAAGGCCTGTTTCCCCTGTTATTCCTAAAACACAGCATTCTAAAATTGTTTAATGTGTTTATTTTTGAGAGAGAGAGAGAGAGAGAGAGTTGGAGAGGGGCAGAGAGAGAAGGAGACAGAATCCAAAGCAGGCTCCAGGCTCTGAGCTATCAGCCCAGAGCCCGATGCGGGGCTCCAACCCACGAGTGTGAGATCATGACCTGAGCCGAAGTCAGATGCCCAAACCGACTGAGCCCCCCAGGTCCCCCTAAAACACAGCATTCTAAACGAGCTGTTTTCTTTTGCTAATACCTGCTCGTCCTGGTGACAAAAGGGTTAGATGTTGAAATAGATTCTGAAATTTCTGGACGCTTGGGATGAAATTATTTAAATTAAAGGTGTTAGAGAGAAGGTAGATCTCAATTACAGACTAAAAAGCAGAATGACATTGCAATTGTTTCGAGTTTTGTAATACAGTTCACACTGGCCTCTTAGAACACTGTCTGCTCATGGTCTTGGGGAAAGACGATGGTGGTTTGCAAACACCCCCAGAGGATCTCATGCGCGTGGGATGCGCCTCCCACCGTGTGGGGCATCTGGGGCGAGGGGCGCCTGCCTGCATTTCATATGGAGCCCTCTCACCGGACAGCGGCTCTCAGCACGTTTCTTGAGCTGCCTGTCACACCTAGAAGTGCCACCCCTTCCACAGACAGGCGGGCACTGCTTGACCCACACCTGAGACAAAGATGAACAATGGCCCTGTGGATGTCCCTTGTGCCTCAAATGAGCATTGCTTCGGAAAGCTCTTGGCCTGAGTCACCTTCACAGCAATTTGAGGCCCATGGCCGGAACTGACTAGAAGTCCTGCCCAAACAGGAAGCCTGGAGGGTCCCCTCGACCGCCCAGGCTCAGGTACAACAGTGATAAAGACCCCAAACCCGAGGAGTTTTCCAGTCTCTGCATCATGTCATGAGATTGTTCAAGACAGGAGCATAGTTGCATCTGTAGCAGGACCCTCCCCTTCTCACCGCCCATCCCACTCCGTCCGTCCATGGGGTCCCACATCCCAGCCTCCATCCAAGACCTCATTTCCCTTTTGCTCGCCCTTTGGGGCCGAGGCTGGACAGAGCCACTCATTAAAATGGATCATGAATGTCCTGAGCCCCACCCCTATTGCCAAGCGTGGCTCCAAACCATTCATATACATCACCCCAGTAGCTCCTCACAGCGCCCCAGGAGGAAGTGCTCTTATTATCCATACTTTGTAGATGTGAACAATGAGACACAGGCCCACACCCTCTGCACAGCCTCTTGCTCTGCCCTCACACCTTGGTGTCTTGGTGTTTTTCCTCTAAATTTAAGAGACTCCCAGCAGGACAGGGTAAGGACGACAACAGAAGACAGGAAGAATCACCTGTGCTTTAGAAAGCCCCAAAGACACAACAATGGTCCATAGCACTATTACTACTGGTCCCTGACAAGGACAGTGGATCATCAACAATTTGGCGACCTTGAGTTATGTTTGCACGAGAGCTCTTCGATGTAAGGGCATGAGTTCCGACATAAAGGAATAAAACGCTTCAGAGATGTGATTATGCTTGAATTTAAGAAATACACTGATAAACCTGTTTATCTAGTGCATAGTTACAATCCGTGTGCTTTGCCAAGTTTTCTCATCTTCAACAGACTGTGGAAACTTTAATTATATTTGGCTTTTGAGTTCCCAGAGAATTAGAGGAGCTGTGACCTCACGCAGTTATCCAGAACACCTGGTATGTACTGGTTACCTCTTACTTTCCAGGCTAAGTGTGACGTTTTACCCCTAGCATTCGGCGGGGCGCGGGGGGGCGGGGGACGGGAAACGATACAAAATTTCTTCCACCCCTGGAGCTGCTACCTCCTTGTGCCACTGAATGTTGGCTAGGTCATAGTATTTCAGTTCACTAAAATATCAACACAAAATAGAAGCTCAATATTATTTTACTAGGAATCTAACATTCCCATCTTGTTTTATAGGTTCACGAGGCATAGGGTGGGCTGCATTATTTTCTCAACTGTAAAAAGGTTATATTGCCTTTCTGGTTGCAATGTGACTTGCATGTACTAGTCCCGTCCCACGGGAGGGGGGCACAATTGATAGAGGACTTGGCCATTTGCCCTGTTTAGCAAAGGGAATGTAAGCAGAATAAAGCAGAAGCTTCAAGAAGCATGTAAGCTTCTGCCGCCTTGCTTACTCTCTTTCCCGTTATGACCATGACACTCCCAGGAGCACCTGCCTTGTCGGTCCAGGTGGCAGATCAAGACACGTGGAGCAGTACCACGGAAGCCAACCTGTATTTCCTGATACGCGGCACAAGTGAGATGCTTGTTGCTACCAACCACTGGAATTTTGGGGCTATTTCTTACCACCGCAAAGCTGGCTGATACGCCACATTATCGCATATAAGATCATTGCATATTCACCGGTATTAGGTTGAGGACAGCAAAAAGGAATTATGTCCATTTTATGGATGAGGTCCCTAAGACTTAAGCATGGCTAAGTGATGGTGGAGAATCAGACGGCAAAGAGAGGAAAACAATGGAAACAAAATCATAGGCATTATTATATAGCCAAGTGTGATTATCAACAAGACTGACACATCATTAGGGGAAAAATCTCTTTTGCGAACTACACGTTGATTGAAACACTAACAAAGCATGCAGGTTTCCCTGGTCTCCGGGCCATTTCCTGGTATCAGGGATGATACAGCCAAAGAACAAGAGATACTCAGTGCAGGAAATGCAGAACCAAGGGACACAGCCTTCATCTGCTGGAACTGCGTGGGGGGCTTAGCCTCTGCTCTTCTGCTCCCAGGCTTGGGGGCACCTTGGGGTCTTACGGAAACTTTTCAGGGACAATGGTTGCTCTTCTCTGACCACAGCAATGCTTCCTGGGCCTCCAGAGAAACCTCGCAGCAGGTACATGTCACGTATCCCCACGATGCCCATCACATGCCTGAAGCTAGCACTGGGAACAGTGTGTCATTTCACCAGGAAATAAGACCGTAAAGAAACCCTGACCTTAAAACCTAGTCAGGGAGGTAGTAACTCAGGACAGAGGCTCACAGGATCCTGTTTGGAGTGACTAATTTGATTTTCTGGTTCCTATTGTTTTAAATCCAAACCTATTGTTCTTTGTCTTTGCTTTATTCTCTTCTCTCCCCCTTGTTTTCACTTTTTAAAAAAGCTCCTTTTCAATGGGAGTGAGTGAGTCACCTTAATTATTGATTTAGACACATTTCAGGCCGGCTTTATGCGCTCCGTCCCAGCTTACTGACATATATGGAAGGTAGTCTTTAACAGCTGATCTCTTCAGGAGAAAGCTTAGTTTCCAACAGCTATATTTGGGGGTCTGAGAGGGTTGGCACCCTGCATGTCGCTTCTCATTCACACTGTTGGTTTCCTACTCTTGACCCAAGCGAGGCTGACTTCTGACACGTCCCTCCCCACGCTCTACCCACAGATGCTATTTTCATACAGCACCCGAGGCTTTTCATATCCTGAGCAGCCTCCTGGCCTTTTTCTTTCTTTAATGTAATATGCACCAAAAACGCAATCAGCCCCATAGCATTTAGATACACGTATGTGTGTGTGTTTCAAAAAAGTTTTGCATTGAATTGCAGAAACCACACACTAATATATGTCAGGAAAAGCCATTCTGAACGCTGGGAGAAAGCCCACATGGGCAGTGGGAGAAGCAAAGCTTGTGACAATTGAGCCGTGAGCAAACTTTAGATTTTATCCAAACCTCTCACCCGGTACCACCTGGCTAACGGAGGTCACTTACCAGGCATGTAAGTAACACCTTGAAATTTGTAGAGAGCTTTTAACTTGTTTTCAAAGTTTGTTATGTTCAAGATAACCCCAAGAGGGAGGATTACCAGGACACAAGGTCAACTCCACCAACAGGGAGGAGATGAGAGCCTGGCACGGTTGTGACTTGCTTTAAACGGGTCATTGGTGGGTACAGAGCTAACTCCCCATTCTTTCAATGTCACGTACCGTGAATTTTATTCCCCCACTTTTAGTTTTTTAAGTTTCTTTTTAAATGTTTATTTTCGAAAGAGAGAAAGAGAGCAAGCGGGGGCAGGGGGGAGAGGGGGGACAGAGGATCCAAAGCAGGCTCCATGCTGACAGAGGCAAGCCCGATGTGGGGCTCAAACTCACGAACCATGAGATTATGACCTGAGCCAAATTCAGACGTTCAACCAACTGGGCCACCAGGTGTCCCATTCCTCACTTTTAAACACCTGCAACATGCATCTAAAGCCCGGACATTCAAGTGATCTCATCTCAGATGCCTTGAAGTAAAGCTCTCCTAGAAGTCCCCGTAGAATGCAGGCTCCATGAGGGCCAGGCTGATCTTTCTACACAAGCACCTAGCACAGTGTCCGTTCTCAAAAACCAAAAACAAGACAAAACAGAAACGAAACAGTACAGAAAAAACAAGACAAACTACTCTTTTTCCTACTTTATTCTTTTTTTTTTAATTTTTTTAATGTTTATTTATTTGTGAGAGAGAAAGTCAGAGCATGAGTGGGAGAAGGGCAGAGAAAGAGGGAGGCACAGAATCCAAAGCAGGCTCCAGGCTCCTATCCGTCAGCACAGAGCCTGACGTGGGGCTCGAACCCACGAGATGGGAGATCATGACCTGAGCTCAAGTTGGACACCTAACCGACCGAGCCACCCAGGCGCCCCCATCCTACTTTATTCTTAAGCAAACCCGCCACCTGACAGACCAGCTATAAAGGAATTACCGTCCTTCCCAACTCTCATTAACGAACGCTCTGCAGCTTTATAGCTATGTCAAACACACAGTGACGCACACATACGTCTGGTTGAAAATACAATTTCATCACTGCCTTGCTGACATCCCCTCATGGCTTCCCACAGGGTTTAGGATATCTGGCTTCAATCCCACAGCCCCAGCCCCCCTTGCTTTGACCCTACTGAGCCACTTTTACCAAGTGCTATGAGTTGGGCCAAGTTGCTGTAAGTCTCCTTTGCCCGGAGGATGCAGGACTGCAACTGGGAGCAGATTATGAAGGCGGGAGCAGCCAGCCACGGGCAGCCCCTGATGCTGACATGTCACCGGAGGCCCCATGCTTCTGCCTGGCCCTCTCCTCTTAGCCCATGTGCTCTTCACACGTTCTTTCCCCACCTCAGAAGCAGCCCAAGCCTCTCAGAGACCAGTGTTCCACTCTGTGAAGGTAAACTCCCTACCAGGGAAATTGCTCTTTTCTCTCCAGAAAGGTCTCCAGAGATGAGGCCTGTCAGGTCCCCGGGTCCCCCACCCCCACACCAGCGATCCTCTAAGACAGCAAAGTGGTGAGTGGGAAGTCCTGGCGGGTCTCCTGACACGCTCTGAGGGGTTCTCGAGGCTCCTGTTTTCGCCAGTGGTCACTTTTTGTAAACACCAGTCCCCAGCAGCGAACTGGGTCATCCTGCTAATCCCGGGGGATTTCTGGTGAGGCCCTCTTCCTCCGGACTCCAGTTAACACGCTCCTCTCTGCAACTTTCACTTCCAGCTTTTTCCTGGCACCTTACTGTCTCCCTAGCAAGCCCATCCGTTTGATGGCTGTCCAAAAAGGAACTGCCTAATTGGGGTTTGAAGGAGCATTCCTTCAAAATAACCATTTTTTTTAATCAAAAGAATCACAAATAATCTTTAATTAGAACACTTGGCCTTAAAAAGAAGAAGAAAAGGAGCAGTGTTATAAACACGGCCCTCTTCCTCTCCTCTAGGCCTGGGCTGAGGGCTCAGGATGTGAAAACTATGGATAAGAGGCCTTCCCTTCAGGGTGGCCAGTGTGGGGACAGCTCAGGGGAAAAGGTGACCATAAAAATAGTGCAAAGGCTCTCGGTCAGAGGGAACGCCAGGAGGGCAGTGAAATCACAGGCTAGCCCCAGGCTGTCTCCCTGACATCTCTGCCGGCCACTGCCCACCTGTCCACTTTGCTACAGACTCCGGGCTCCTTGTCGCTCCTTCAACGGGCTGGGCACGTCTACCCTGCTCGCTCTGTTCCCGGACCATGCTTTCTCTAGCAAGCTACACGGTTCATTGTCTCACTTCCTGCAGATCTTCCCTCCTCTCACCTTTGAGGAGGACTTCCCTGACCATCCCAACTCCAAGTAGCAAGTCTTCCCCTAAATTCCCCCACCCTGTACACCACTTTGCTTCGTTTCTCTTCATGGAACATAGGACATCTAACATAATCAGTTTACTTGTTTACATGTTTATGGCCCATCTTTCCCCAGTAGAATAAAGTTTCATGGGGGCAAATTTTCACTGCTTCACTGTGACTCTCCAGAAACTGACACAGAGGAGAAGTCAAAAACTCACTGTGAGTCCTCAATAGATGTTCGTTGAATAAGTGGATGGATGGATGATGGACGGATAATGGACGGATGGGCTTAGGATTGGGGGATGTATCCAGGAGAGGGTACTGAATCTCAAAGGATCTTTTGGGTAAATAAAAAGCATTTAGAAAAAAGAATGCCTAGCCCCTGCGTGATCTTGGGTAAATCATATTACCACTTTCTCCTCTGTAATATGAAGCTAATGCATAACACTGGCAAGTCTATGATGAGCAATGAAACTAAAACAGTTCGGTCTAACTAAAATGAGCTAAGGATGGGGACAGGCTAATGCAAGATGGGAAAAGACAAGAGGAACCATGCCTTTCTCCACAACCACCAAATCAAGTTCCAACCACAGCAGACAGAGGCTGAGGAAGCCAGGCACAGTGAGGGTGTGAACTGGGTGGGTCAGCTGAACTTGATCTTGTGGTTCAGTAAGGGGTACTTTGGTCCTAGGCCAAAAGGAAAGTCCTCAGCACACCGTAGAACTATATTCTAGATTGCTACTTCACAAAGCAAACCACTTTTCATATGCTATTTGCCTTTGTGCAAATACTTGCATCTCTCTGAGTCTTAGTTTTGCCATAAAATGAAGCCCACATCTTCTCCTATTAAGTGACATGTGAAAGTTTCTAGAACACTGTCTGCCACTTTGAAAGTGCATAGTAAAATCTGCTGTATGGAAATACAGTATTTGCATGAAGTTTACATTAAAGTAGGGAGAGCCATGGGACTCCTTTCTGGAAAAAGGCAAAGAACTCCAACGGAGTGTATTTTCTGGGGCTTAAGTAGAGTCATGGCAGGGAAAAAAAAGATTGTATTTTCCTTAAAAAATAAGATTATGGCTTGGAAGCAGTGTGGGCTATGTGGTGTGGGAAAGTGTAGGACTTTGAGAGCCGAGCAGATGTGAGCCAAAATCCTGGTGCCCTATTTTCAATCCTATGTCTTAAAGCGAGTTTTTAGTGGCTCAGTTGGTTAAGCGTTCAACTTCAGTTCAGGTCATGATCTCACGGTTTACGGGTTATGGGTTTGAGCCCCATGTCGAGCTCTGTGCTGACAGTTGAGAGCCTGGAGCCTGCTTCAGATCTTGTGTCTCCCTCTCTCTCTCTGCCCCTCCCCCACTTGCGCTCTGTCTCTCTCTGTCTCTCAAAAATGAATAAACATTCATGGAAAAATTAAAAAGAAAAACTCTCTTGATTTCATTGTCTTTACTAGAGAAGTAGGGGTATCTGGTTGGCTCCATTTGTTAAGCGTCCAACTCTGGATTTTGGCTCATGTCATGATCTCTGAGGTTCATGAGTTCAAGCCCCATGGAGACAGCTCAGAGCCTGCTTTGTCTAGGATTCTCTCTCTCTGCCCCCACGTTCTCTCAAAATAAATACAGAAACTTAAAAAAGAGAGAGAGAGAACTAAATATACCTACCTTGTAAGGTTGTCTAGAAGGTGAAAAATGTATATAAGTAGATGAACAAAATAGAATTAATAGATGCTAAATACATACTGAAAAAGCATAATTCTTTCTACGAATATAAATGAAAATTTGAGTGTACTTTGAACAAGGAGGGGCCATGTTGGTCCCGAGTAACCTGTAAATCACTAGGCAAAGAAAATAATTCATGTGCATGTACCATGAAACATCAAACATACCGTAGCTATTTTTGTTTATATGAGCTACGCAAAGTATTTCCTGAGGTTGAGGTTGAACAGATAAATTTATACAAGCCACAACCTTACTAGCAGGTTACTGAATGAACAGCATAAAGGGAAAGGGGGGGATGGGGTCCTGACACGGTGGCTTAAAAGGAGGAAAAAATAGGAGACATGCATATAGCACTTCATTCACAGGGCACATGCTTGTACAAGCTTCTCCCCCCTCCCAGAGACAGCCTTGGGCCCCGGAATCCAGGGCCAGGCCTCCCTCATCGACCCAGACCCAACAATCCCCTTACACTTCATCCAGCGAAACCCACTCCTTAGAAAGGAACTGGGATCCAGGGGAAACCTCAGTTCCCCAGGGACCCCCAGGCAGTGCTCCCTCCGCATCGCGCCAGGTCTTCCTGCTTCCTTGGAGGCTTAGGAAGCAAAACTGAGCCAGGATCCCTAGCTCCCTACTCCTGTTCCTTCTCCGCCCTCACCTCCAGGCTCCCCACTCTGTTTTCCTTCAACGAGCAGACCAGAGACCCATGTTTTCTGGCCAGAGGCAGCCGCCACAGTTTCTCTCTGGGGTTTCTCTTTTTCCTTCTCTTCCCTTTCTCTTTCATAATCTTTTCCTACGTCCCGCAACTGGCTGTTAAATAAAACGGAGTACTTTCCTAGTCCTTTCATTCAAACTTACATTAGGTTTTTCTTCCATTTGTTTTTATTCTTAAAGTAGTATGCTCAAATGACTTGAGTGTTTTCAAATACATCTAGATTAAGATTTGACAGGGTTCTGTGTTTCCAAAGCAAAAGAATTAGACATTTCTCCCTATAAAAAAACGTAATTTGGTTGCTTCCTGCCAGGGAACTTCAGAATTGCCCACCTCCATGGTGGTCACCGGTCCCTGAAACACAAAATGTCCCCTAGCCCTGCTGGAGGCCCTCGGTGGTAAGTTGCTTAGTGCGCTACACAAAATCAAGGCTCACGTTAGGGGGAGGCTTGCTCAGAGAGCACCTGACGGGGCTCTGGCCTTGGCAGCGCCCTCCGAAAGCTGAAAGGACTCCTTAACTTGTGCATGTACATGCACACACCTTCACATGCTCACACACCACACCACACATCCGCGTGATTTGTACACACTCCTACTCACAAATGCGCATGCACACACATACACACACACACACAAACCCATACTCACAGCAGTCCAGGCCTCCCTAATTTACAAGGACCAGCCATCCCCGGGAAGTACCATGGGGAACTTCAGTCCCAGTGCACCCCGGTGTCAACCATCTTCACCCCTCCCCAGGGGCTCCCACAGTCTGTGCAAACTGAAGGGCCTCAGGATCCGAAAATTCAAGGTCACTTCTCCATTGTGGAAAGCCCCTTGTTTGCAGTCAGGCCCCTGGTTCCTATCATGAGCTACTGGCAAGTGAGAATCTCCTGGATGATCAGGGTGGGGGCTCAGAGAGGCGCAGAGCTACCGACTTCCCATACATTGTGAGACCCAGGAGGACATGTTAAGCTTTCAACCTGGCAAAAGCCAGAAGTGGGATACAGTAGGTGTAAACTTAAGGGGCAAAGAAATAGAGAAGGAGAGAGAGAATGGGGTGGGTCCCCACAGCCCTTTACTTCCATGTTCTATGATCCATACTTAGCCCACAAAGGTGCACACCATTTCAGTTCCTTGGGTAGACCTTCCCGGTGCCATGCTCCACAACAGGGAATTTTCACTCTCCTTCCTGACCCCTCTTCAACTTGGTGCCTAGCCACGGCTTTCACTACAACCCTAGTCACGAGAGCAGCTGCTGGGATGGCCACCCCTAGCAGGGCATCGGTCACCCGCAACGCCCGCTCAAGCATTGAGTGAGCCCTCGCTGGGCATCAGTGCAGATGGACCCCACACAAACCAGCCCCCCCACCCCCAACGTCCGAGGATCAGAGTTGTGAGAAGTAAAGGAACAGCCAGAGGAAACCGACGCACAGTGCGGGGAGGCCTCTTCGCCTCCCTCCAGCCTGCACGGAGCCCCTACGGAGGATGGAAACTTCAAGAACACAGCCAGCAAGCCGCTCAGCACTTGCCTCTAATGGGGGCCCCCACCCCTACCCTAGCCACTCAGAGAGGGAGGAAGAAAGACTTAATTTACTTAGAAACAGAGTTCCTAGTGCCCAGAGAAGGGAAGCAGCATGCCCAAGCTGACTCAACAAGTCAAAAGCAGACCCAAGATAAGAAGCAAGACCTTCTCACGCTCTTGTTAGCGTTTTCACTTCCCCATGCTCACTGGTCAGGCCCCGGTTCCCCCTCATATGGCTAAAATGATGAGTAAGACTTAAAAACTCCCTTCTACCTTCCTCCAACGGCCAATGATGAAACTCGACTAGAAGCCGCACTAGACCAAAAATTCCCAGCTTATTTTTAGTGCTATGGAATTTTTTTAAAAACTGACTTTGTCCCAGTGAAACTTGGAAACCTATTCTTTAAAATTTTTGTTGTTGCTGCTGCCATTGCTGTTCTGTGTTTGGGCCAAGGATGGCCATTTATTTCCTATTACAGTTGATCCTTGAAAAACACAGGTTTGAAACATGCCAGTCCACTTACACGCAGATTTTTTCCATAAATGCAGTACAGTACTGTAAATCTATTTTCTCTTCCTTATGATTTTTCTTAACATTTTTTCTCTAGCTTACTCTATTGTAGGAAGACAGTATATAACACATATCACATACACAATAGGCATTAAGGCTTTTGATGAGCACCAGATGAACCATCTCAGCATATCGTCTGGTATCAAAGGTAGGACACTTGAGGGGCACCTGAGTGGCTCAGTCAGTTAAGTGTCCAACTTGATTTCGGCGCTGGTCATGATCTCACAATTTGTGGGATCGAGCCCCGCCTCACTGACAGCCTGCTTGGGATTCTCGCTCTTCCTCTTTCCTCTGCCCCTCCCCCTCCCTCCCTCATTCTCGGTCTCCTTCTCCGCCCCCACCCCCCAGAGAAGCTATGTGTTCTTTAGGGCTTTTGAAGAAGAGGTCCCCAAACCCTTCCTTGACATTCTTTCTTCAGATGTACTTCTAAATTCAGAACCTTTCAGATTTTAGAACAATAATAATGTGTGCGTACTATGTTGTATATACTTTGGCAGGGTTGAGGGCACTCATCCTTCTGATGAAAAACTTATTCACCTAGAGTCGTACCAATGAAACCTGTGAGGAGTCTCACGTACAATCAGGCCAGATTTTGACTTCCAATGAGTTACGAAAAAACAACCCTTTAACTTTTCAGAGCATTTTGGATTCTGGGCTTGCAAATAAGGGAATGTCAGAAAACAGCTTACAACCTTATTCATTGTATCTGAAGGTACCCAAGGGCCCAGATTTGAAACCTCAACACTTCAGAAAGAAAACACACACACACACACACACAAGATAAGAAAAAGACTAAGGGTGGGGAGACAGATTATAGACTAAGTGCAACACTTGTTACACTCCAGCAAACAATACAGCCAGGTTCAAGTCAAGTATAGAATGAAGGCTCACAGCTAGAAATACAAGCTCAGAAGAGTGGATCTGGGGCAATTCAGGGATGTGTCCATCAGAGAAAGGAGAAGCCCCGTGTCACTTTCTACCCCAAACAACAAATAAAAAGGAGGCTAAAAGAAGTAGCGAAAATTTTTCAAATTTTCTTCAAAAATCAGACAAAAATGGGAGCCTGACATATGGCGAAGTAATTTCTTCTTTCCAATATTCCTGAGACACAAATATCATTAACTTCAGTCTGTAAATTACAAAACCTAGCAAGCCTAAGGAATTTGCCTAGAGGAAGAGCCAGGATTTCAACCCAGGTTTGTTTGTTTCCAGGTCCACACTCTGCCCTATAGCCTCCGGCATGTTCGCACAGAACTTCTATGTACATTTCACTTCCAGACATCTCAGAGTTACAATCTGGTTGTAGCTTTTGCAAGGCTGAATTCTGGTCCCAGCCTTGGAAAAGTCTCTGATATGGGCTCCCTATCTATCTATCTATCTATCTGTCCATCTATGTCTTTCTCTTGACCTCAGTGTTTATAAAATAGAGGAAGTAGACCAAAGGTGTCATTCTTGTTTTGACAACATGCAAGTCTATATCATTCTGCAAGCTGAGACCATGGTTCTCTGTGCTCCCGTGACCTCCAGCTGTCTCAGGGAGAGGTCTGAAAAAAGGTTATATACAACCTGCCTCAATTGGGTGGGCTCCACAGCTCAGCAAGGCCATATGCTGCGCACCCCAGAGGCTCAGCTCATTACTGTTGGATGGCATTCTCTGATGAAGCGGGCTAAGCAAAGGACACCCTCCAAGGACGTCAGTCCAATGCCGAGATGCACTGAAAACAGGGAAGCACTGAAAACACAGCCAGATTTTCTCTCCTTTCTTTCTTTCTTTCTTTCCTTCTTTCTTTTTTTTTTTTTTTCAATTTCAAGATACGGAGGGAGGCCCAGCTAGCTCTTTGAGATTTTACCCAAGACGCATGCTTATTAATTCCACACTCCTCACATACGCACGGCTCTCATTTCTCGTGTGGGTGGTAGAGAGAGACCAGGTTTGCAGGCACACAGATGTGGGTTTAGGCACCAGCCCGCAGCCTTCCTGAATGCAGTGGCATCCTGCAAGTTCCTTAGCACCTCTCCATCTCAATTTCCTCACCCAGAATGGGGCTGTTTCAAAAGCTCATCAAAAGATGACTAAAAGTGATATTAAATGCTCATGAGTCCTGCTGACAATACCCTACATGGCTCAGAAGGTGCCCCCGTTTTACCAAAGGGACCACAAGACTCAGGCAGATGAGAATTTAAGCTGCGTGGGAGTGGGCAACGTGGGTGGAAGACCTGGGTCATCTCTGACTACCCGACAGCTCGTCCCCCGGCCACAGCATGCTGCCACCCTATTCTAGGCTGCGGGGACCCAGTCCCATGGTTACCCTGGAAGGGCCTACGTTTGGTCAATGGGAAAGACAGAACTTGATGGAACGTTGAGGAAGTTGTGTGTTTCCCACTGCTTCTCACCATCCTAAAATGATCGTGCATTTTCATTTATTCTGAAGCCTGGGAATCATCAAACGGAATTATTTTCTTAGAGGACATTAACTTACGACAATTGCAGTAGCCAAGGCATCTGTGAAGCCAAGCCTTCCATACCCATGTCAGCAGAGACCCTGGCACGTGGGCATAAGCTGGTGACTCTGCTCCCCACCTCTGCCGAGCTCCTGCATCCCTTTTGTCTCTCCCGGTCATCACTGGACTTGACTCATTTTACCTGATGCTCAATCAGAACGTGGTTCCCTTTCTGTGAGGGAGAGCAAGCTTTCTCTGCTCCTTGAGAGGATTATTTGAAACCACACCAGCCCTGCCTCGGCAGCCCTGCTGACGAAGGCTGCCAGCTTTGCTTCTTTGCCCGTCACTCAGGAAAAGGAGCCCAGGGGCTTATTAGGATCATTAGGCTGGACGCGGCAGGGTCCTGTTAAGTCATCAAATCCAACGTTCCCGTTTCACCAAGAGAGAAACCGAGCCAGGCAGTGAGGAGCAGAGCTGAGAGCCACGCCCGGGTCATCAGCTGTCCAGGCCACATGCTCTCTTACCCCAAGCCTCCTCAACTTGCCACATGTCAGGTGTATTTCAGGTGCTCCACAAACAATACCTTGCGGACGGAAATGGATTGTGTTGCAGTAAGAGTCAAAACAATTACATTTCCCTCTTTCTCCGGCACACGGCGCTCCGTATGACGTATGCCAAGCTGCATTTAGAAATGTGTCTCCTGCTCCGCTTCCCCACGGAGTGAGAGCCGGCTGCAGGCAGGGATGATGCCATACTGATCACTACATGCTGTCTACAGCAGCACAGGACAAGGACCTGCCCCGTACATGTTTGTTAAATAAGTGAATGAATGATCTCATTTTTACGCTTGATCCATCATCAAACTGCAGTTAAATTCTTTGGGGGCACACCATTTCCCCAGTTTCATTTTTAAGATCTAATTATCTACACCATCCAGAATTTTTATTAGAAAGTGAAGTCATTAAATAAGCAGACACCAGACTCAGGCCCGGAGATAACTGCAAATAGGAGCACATGTGTCTGCAGCGCTAGGCTGGACCAGGGAAGCACACTGCTGGCGAACACGGCACCCGTTTTCAGCACCTGATTCACTGGGACAACGGGTTCTCAAACCAGGGAAATCAGGCTTCTGAATTACTGAGAAAGGCTAGCGGTGAGCAATTCCGCAATTCCTTTTCAACACTTGCCTATTCCTGGATGTGGGTTCTACTGACAGCCCAAATCCAAATCACCCTCCCATTTAACAGCCTTCCACCCACATTTTCTGACCTTGTTGCTTCTGTCCTTGTATCCTTGGCATGCACCTGTCATGCTTTCCATTCCTACGTTCTATTATAAAATCAGTTCAATTTCTTTCAGTGACAAACCCATAATCCATTCTTGGGCAGAGGACACTACTTCTAGCACCATCAAACGTTTTCTCTTAACTCGGACATGTCAGACTCCTCTACATTCATCACCTTCCGGAATGAAGCCTCGGCCAACTGCGGAGAGCTCCAGGAATGCTACGCTGAGAGCAAAACCCTAATAAAGTCTCTAAATATTTACTATGGGTCTATGTTACTGACCAGGTCCACGCCTGTTAAAATCCATTCTCGGTCTCCAAACACAATTATTTTAGGTCACTGACACACCAGCCAAGGAAATGACAAGACTGTATACCAATGCAGAAACAGCGAGCGAGCGGGACCCGGTTTTAAATTCTGGTCCTGTCACTTACTAGCTGAGGCTGTGCCGTTACCTTGCCCTTCCCGGTTTCCTTAACCGTGGAAAGGGGCCGATAATACTAATGTCACAGAATTCTGATGAGGATTTGAGAAAATGTAAATGTGGTAGCTTAAAAAATACATAAAAAACATTCTACCCATGCCCAGAATAAAAAGTATGAAGCATTCATTTGCAAGTATCCTCGGACAAAGGAGCCCAAATACGCAACGGGGGAAAAATGGTCTCTTCAACGCAAGGTGCTGGGAAAACTGGACGGCCACATGCAAAGGAATGAAGCTGGACCCCTTTCTTACACCATACACACAAATAAGCTCAAAATGGATGAAAAACTTGAAAGACCTGAATCCATAAAACTCCTAGAAAATACAGGCGATAAGCTCTCCGACACTGGTCTTGGCAATGAATTTTTGGATTTGACACCAAAACCAAAGGCAACAAAGCAACAATAAGCACGTGGGGCTTTATCAAAGTAAAGGGTTCTCCCAGAGAAGAGCATGTTCTTGAAACCTAGAGTGTTCTTTGCCATTTCAAATAGGTTCCCCTTTGAGAAAACAAAAGTGTTGGGGATTTGCATAGAGTCCCCGTGCGGTAGAGGATCCTTTATCTGGTGAGAGATAACTCAAAGATTAACCAGCAGTTGAGGAACCTGAGTGTGGGCAATTTGTATCCTTCCCAGATAATGAATGGATCTCCAAAGGCCAGAATTAGTCCAAAGAGCTCCCCACCTCTGCTAAGAGGACCCAGAGGCCTAGTAACTGAGAATTCTTTCCTAATCAATAAGACTAAATACCGGCGAGTCTACTGTGAGGTGGGCACCATGCCAGACCCCATAAAGATATTAAGATCCTTTACATCTCAGAAGGCAAGTAATATTGTTGCCATTTTACAGATACAAGAACTGAGGCTCAGTGTGATTAGCTAGTCTAGGATCCTACAGCTGCAGAGTTTGGATTCACAGCTGACTCCAAAATCCACTTCCTTCCAATCACCACACTGCCCTGTGAGGTAACTGACGCAGCCTCTGAGAAAGGGTTTCAACCAGGATGAAACAGGAACCAAGCACAGGATGCCCCATTCAACCTTAATGGTGACCTAGTCAAACTGTCATCTCTAGGCCCTGCATCACCGTGACTTTGTCACACCACCTCTCTGACTGTATCATAAGTATCTCTTTCCATGTCAACTACATTCTTTGAAAAAAGGAATAATGTACATGTTTTTTTTTAATCCCCAGTTCCCAAAACTGTACTTGGTACTGAGTAGATGCTCAATGAATGTCAAGTACGTGAACGAAGTGAATGTAACATCAAGGGCAGACAAGACGGCTTTAGGGAATGCCTCCAACCCTGAGATTTCACGGCTTAATTATTCCTAGATCAGTTCTAATCTCTGGGCAGTAGTTTGGGGTCTCCACGCTGAGATTTCCCAACGGGATGAGGACATTACAGGTGCCTCAGGCTTTCGACTGTTCCAAGCACCCTCTATAGGCTACTCCGTGCCACCCTTCAGGAGCAAGCAAACGTGGCCATTGGGATAGAGGCCATGAACCCCATTTTAAAGACTGACACTGAGGCCCACAAGAGTGAACCGGCTTCTCCAGGGCTCACATTCGACAATGAGGCTGCGATTCCCTACTCTTCTCCTGTTACCATAATGCTTCTTCAGAGTATTATTAACAAGCCTGGGGCACAGGCAAAGTGAAGGGAGAAAGGGGAGGAGGGGGTGAGAAAGGAAGGGAAAATAAAAGGAAAGAGAGGAAGAGACATGGCAGCTTCTCTGGAGAGTGTCACTGACAGATGACAGTCGGTGACCCTGTGGCCCTGGAGAACTCTGAACTCCACCCAGGGCTGGCTGGGGTGGGGAGTGTGGGGTTTACTTGGCTCTCGGTGCCCCCCGACTTACCCAGTTGCATCTAGGCTCTGAGAGCAAAAGCAAACCGAATGCTTCTTGGTGCTGAGTCAAAAACAGGAAGTCACAAGTGGCTTCTCTCCCCTCTCAACTTGGGTCTCCAACAGTTGGGGTCAAGGGTGTACAAAGGACCTGACAGGGAGCTCCCTGGCAGCTCACCAACGTGGGAGTCAGCAGCACCTCTAGAGCATGGGGTTTGGAGAGCTCTGCTGTCCCGGGGGGCAGCGGGGAGTGGGGAGCGGGACCAGGAAGCCCACAGGGTGGGAAGTCAGGCAGATGGGCTTTACGACACAGGCTCCATCCCCATTGCATTCACTGAACAAAAACTGTGTGCTGACTATGTGCTAAAACCAGTGTGACCTGAGGGCAGTAGGTCACTGGAGCTTAGTTTTGTCATCTGCAAAGTGGGGACAGCCCCTGCAGCACAGGGCTGTCCTGAACATCAGTGAGCTCCTCCACTCTACACAGAGTCCAGTGTTAGCACCGAGGAAGTATGCCACCCACTGTGTGCCTGAGAGCGGGTTGCTGCTGCCCGCTCCCCGGAGATGCAGCCAGGAGGGAGTGTGGGCAGGTGGGTCCCCACCTCTCTCCCCTCACCGGAGCCCAGGGCCAGAAGGAGGTGACGTTCTGCCAGCCCCCAGCCTGGGCCCAGTGCCCATGTTTATGACTGTTTATTTCAGAGCAAGTAGAAAAGAGAAATTAGAGCCATAAAAGACAGGACAACAGACCAATAAAAACCAGCTCCCAGAAGAGTCAGAAGGAGGAAGAGAGGCAAAACTGTCACCATAGCAACACAAGACAGTCAGAAGCATGCAGGAAAAACAGCCCCTGTTCTGCCTCCTCTCTTCACAGCAGAGCCAGCCTGGGACCCCAGTTGGAGCTCAGGGGAAGCCCAGGACCCACCCTAAAGCCCGAGCCCCCAAGCCCAGATGCCTGGCCTGACCTAGCTAGCTGCCACCATCCACCCGATGGCCCTGATACAGTACCGGGTCCCAGCGCTTCACAGTCCCAGCCCAGCCTGCTGTGCCCTGGGGACTCCATGATATGCAGATGGCCCAGGCCCTACCCAGAGGGACGGTGATGGGGAAACACTGGAAAAGTTTCCAACAGAGTAAGGCAGGAGGGCAACAAGAGCTGTGGGGGCTACTAAGGCCCGAAACACCTGCCCCACTGCTCTGCCCTGGAGTCCCTGGGGAGCAAGCAGGGAAACCAGGACATGGGTGAGGAGACCGAGCCCAGACCAGTGGCCCTGTCGGTGCCAGACCCTGCACACCCAACACAGTGGACAGTGGCTGGGGGAATTCGGAGATCTGGGGGTGGGGTCGGCAAATACCTCTGGAGGTCTTAAACAACAAAGGTCTTGGTTCTGGTCTCTGGGGACACCAGCCAGCAAGTCAGACCAGCTTGGAGAAGGACCCAGGAGCCCACTGGCTCATTTTGACAGAGGCTTCCGGGTCCTTCAGCTGGCAGGCAAGACAGGTGTCTCCACCAAATAGCATGGCCGGCCTGGGACCAGCCTTTTGGGAAGTGGGTCAAATTGTTCTCAAAGCTCAGGATCTGTAAAGTCCCTTTTGCCAGCCTGGATTTCTGAGGAGAAGGAAGGTGATCTGGAGAAGAGGCCTGGGTCCTAGGCACAGCAGTGTGCTGGCGGGCTAAGAACATCTGGGGCAGGTGGCAGCGGAAAGGTCCAGGTATGCAGGCACTGGGGAAGGGGGTCACCCTTGCCTCCCATGCTGTAGCGAGAGGTGCGGAGCCCGGGCCTCCGGTGGTGGGAAGGGGGAAGCAGAAGGATGGGGTCTCCTGGAAAAACGGCTTTGGAGCTGAAGATACCTGGCTGGGGGCGGGGGACTGAGCGGTGGAGGGGTGAGGGGGGCGATCTGGAACACAATCAGGAGGCAGTCCTGGAGAGCAGGGCAACGGGCGCACAGACGGACGGACATCTGGACGGCGATCGCAGGAGGAGGGCTGAAGGACTGCGTTCTCGGCTCTCCCCCGTTCCCTCCCTCCCTCCCCTGAAGGCTGCAGGGGCATCGGGGGGGCCGGGGAAGGATGGCAGCGTTCGCCCGGCGGCGCCTCCGGAGCCCCCTTCCCTGCCGCCCCCCACCCGAGCTCCCCGCCGCGTCCCCGCCGCGCTCACCCGGGCTCGCCGCCGCCCCGCTCGGCCGCGCGTCCGCCGCTGCCCCAGCCGCCGCCGCTGTGGACGCCTCTCCCGCGGCCGCCGCAGCCTGCGAGACGGCCCCGGAGCCCCGCCCCGGCCCGCCCCCAGCCCGGCCCGCCGCGGCCGCCCCGCCCCGCCCCGGGCCCCGGGGCTCCCCACCCCCGCCGGCACCCGCCTCGCCCCACGCCGGCGCCGCGACCCCTTCCAAGTCCCGGGGCCGCCGCTGGCCACCGCCACGCAAGGTAGCCCCTGCCCTTCCTGCGGCCTTGGCCGTTTGGCTTTGCCCCCCAAGAGGAAGCCTGGACCGGCCCTTTTTGCTTCTACACACTGAATTCCTCCATACCCATTATTCCTTCCAAGAAACCCCCCTCCCCCCAAAAAAAGGCCCTGCCATCCATCCCTAGATAGATACGCACGCCCACCTTCAATGCGCCCCCAGCCTGACCGCCCTAAGCTCGACCCACGCTCTCAAAGGACTTTGGGTTCTGAACCCAGCCTTCCTCCCTGTCCTTCGTTGCTCAGACCGTGAACAGGTTCCCAGCCCCGGGGTGGGGTGGGGGGGGGGGCTGCGGTTATCTGATGGGACCACCAAAAGAAGTCTTGCAAATTCTCAGTCCAAATAACGTAACTAAAGGGTAAGCCTGCAAAAACACTTTGAAAAATTCTATGATGCAAGGGGAATGTAGGGGATTACAGTGTCATTGTCATGATCATTGTTTTAAAACATCTGCCATGGAGGCTTTATGCCTTAGAGAGAGAGATTCAGGAAACCAGAGAGGTGCACAGTGCCAAACAGGTTGTGAGTCAGAGCTCCTCTTGGGGGTTGGGAGGACAGGCTTCTCCTGCTTCCTTTCCCAGTCAGTCAGCCAGAGCCTCATGAAACATTTTTTAACCCCCTACAATGGACCCAGCCGTGTGCTGGGAGCCATGTCAGTTTCTGGGGGGGTGGGCAGGCTGGGAGCCTAAGGTGCCTGATCCCGGAGTATGGGGAGCTTCAGGAGACTTTGGTCAACCCCATCTCCCTTCTGAGTTCAGTGAGGAGCGTGATGCCATCCCAGCCTCCTTCAGACTCTGGAAAGCTTCCTTGAGCTGCCTAGCATGGCTCCTGCTCTGGGTTTTGCTAAGAATTCAGACAAGGCCCTGGAGAGCACAGTCTAGTTAGAAAAAATAGTTTCCCAGTTGGAAGTGTCCTTAGAATGAACACTTTCCCCTTCTTCTTTTGGTGGCCAAGCTCCCCCACCCCACTCCCATGCCTGGCCCAGGCTCTGTTGTCAATCCCTGCAAAGGTAATCCATTTTATCTTTGGGTAGCTCTATTAGAAAAGCCTTCTGATCCGCCCCCATACATACACACACAGAAACTTCCGGCTGATTCTCTCCATCTTAGACCTGGCCAGGCTCTGGGAAGGACAAGGACAAACCAGCCGCAGATGCCATTCACCCCATAAAATGCTACCATTTCAGGGCATAGGGATACTCCTTACTTTACACCTGTCTGTCTCTAACACTATAGCTTAGGTTGCTGAGAAGAGACTATTTAATGTATGAGATTTCACTTCCACACACTTAAAAGACAGCTTCTGTTTCAGTAATTGAGGGATACCTGTATGTATTGCCTAGCCCATTATGAAATAATAGGGTTTCTAATTATCAGTGTGGAATTTAATAATTAAATGTTTCCTAAGACACAAAAATCAGATGAAATGGTCTTTCAACTTCATTAGTAATACTAATAACAGGTTTAGAAGTTACTATAATAAAGATTATAGTGAAATTAAACTGTCATTGAAGGGGCAGGTAGGTTAAGATTAAATTTCAGATGGTTTTCATTCACAATATAAGTTTGCTAAAATGAACCTTAATGTCTTAATTAAATTAACTTCGAACTGTTCTGGTTTCAAGGGCATCCTCTTCATGTATTTATTTTTTAAAAGATTTCCTCAAGCTTTGATAAAGGGCCAGGCCCTGTCCTAAATGATGGCATAAAGATGCATGTCCCTGGCCCTAAGGAGTACTCAGACAGGTTGCCAGCCCTGGTTTATGACAAGGCAGAATAGAAAGCAGGCTAAAATTGAGGTATTTGCTGTATGGGCCCAGGACAAGAAGGAATTCATTGTGATTGGGGGAAATTGGAAGCAGATTCATTTTTTAAATTTTTTTAATGTTTATTTATTTCAGAGAGAGAGAGAGAGAGAGAGCATGAGCTGAGGAGGGGCAGAGAGAGAGGGAGACACAGAATCTGAAGCAGGCTCCAGGCACTGAGCTGTCAGAACAGAGCACAATGTGGGGCTTGAACTCATGAACTGTGAGATCATGACCTGAGCCAAAGTCAGAGGCTTAACTGGCTGAGCCACCCAGGTGCCCCGGAAGCAGATTCTTTTAAGCTGAACCCTGAGGGATGAGTTAGTCTTCAGTAAAGCAGGAAATGGGGCCAAGGACACTCCAGGTAGAGGAATCAAAGGGACGCCCTGGTAGGAAGGGGTTAAGTATGGCTGCAGTACCTGGAAGACAGCACAAAGTGGGCTGAGGGTGAAGAACCAGAAGGTGAGCCTAAGAAGGCTGCCTTTGATCCTGGGAGCTCCAGGGAACTGGATGACCTTGACTGGAGTGTCAAATAAAGAGGTTGAGGACAGGTGAAATTGCTTGGGGACTGGGGCAGAGAAAGAAGAGGCAGCAGTGAGAATGGTCAGTGAGAACTACCATCATCACTGGGGGTCTACGTTGGCTGCCCCCCCCAACCAGACTTTCACATTTGAAAACACACCCTCTAAAACATCCGCACTGCTGAGAACAATACTTGGCACAAACTTGGCACCTGCTAATATTTACTGAATGAATGGCAGGGTCATGAAAGATGGGCATCCTCTCTGGAGGCAAAGTCACAAGGGCTGATCCCACTTAGGGCTCCTCACCATCCACCGAGATCCATGCATTCTAGGGCTGGCAGAACATTCCCTCTAACCCCTGGACAAATTCTGTTTTGCTTTCACCCCTCATTCATCCAAAAGATCATTTCTGCTTCCAAACCTTTGCTTCTCTGTACACCTCGATGATTTCTTCTCCCATCTCCAGTTATCAAAGACCACATGTTCTGATGCTCATGATGTCTGGGGGACAGTGGTGCCCACGCTTCTTTCTTCTGAATTCCCCTCAAACTCACAATCTGAGCCACTTGCTCTTCTGATTCATCACATACACAAGTTTCTTGAGGACAAGGACCTTTTCTGAGACACGGATAAAGCCTCACTTGGTTTGAAATCAAAGTTGAGCATAAATCCGGATCCAGTTCACTCACTGACTGTGTGAACTTAAGTTACTTAAGCCTTTGGAGTTTGGTTTTCTCTTCTATAAAATGGAAGTAATAAAACCTACCTCAGAAGGTTGATGTGAAGGCTAATGTAAACGGCTGTGTAGCTGTGAAGGAAAGAACGTGTGTGTGTGTGTGTGTGTGTGTGTGTGTGTGTGTGTTGCCTCCTCGTCCCTCGAATAATGCTGGGCATACAGTAAATGTTCACTGTGGATGAGCTGGTTATTGGGTTGATTCATAGATGAGGACGTGAAGTGGAGGCTAAATGATCCCGTGTCCTGAAGTCCTCCAGTGCTCTCTGCTTGCTACTCTACCGGAAGGAATCTTTATTTTTGCCCTCCCAGTTTACTTTTCTCCAGCAGGAATTATAAAGCCCTTGCTTTCCCTCTGGCATTACTATAATGGCTTCCAAAGGTGGTGGATGTTCTTGCCAATTACAGACCAGGGTTCCTTTATGTAACAAGGGGTTTCTACGGAAACATGGCCCAGGCTTCAGAGGGAGCATAATAGATTTGATTATTAATATTGAGCCAATTTTCACAGCTGACATACCGCACACTTCCTTGTTGCAAAAAAAAAAAAAAAAATCACAGTCCAAACTATGTAGAGAAACTTGAAACTTGGTCAAGGCTGAAAATTCTGCATGTGGATGAATTGGAGCTTGTGACTTAAAATATCTGACTTTAATCACTTTTTAAATCACTGAGCATGTCAGGCTCGTTCAGGTCTCCCTTCCTTTGCACATGGTTCCAATCTGCCTTGAATGATCTTCCATCTTGGTCCATTCATTGAGTTTCTACTTAGGAATTTTTTTTTTTTTAATTCCAGCTCATAAGCAACCCCTCTCTAATGCTTCCTTCAGCTCTTCTGGGTGGAGTCCATTGTTCCTTCTTGTGTGTGTCCATTGGATGACATTCACACCTTTACTATAGCATTTACCAGGCTGTGTCTTACATGTGTTTCTGTTTAAAACACCTTATTTAATGTGCGCCTTTATATGGTTTGATTCGTTAACATTGAACTCACAGCCAATAGAACTGTAACTCACGCTAGAATGAAGCTTGTCTAACATGTGTTTTCTCATAAGACACGCCACAGCCTTTGCATGCTTTGGAGCACAGATAGCACTTGAGCACTATGCTTGGGGGCCATTTGAAACACTGAAATCACCAACATAAAGCACAAAAATATGAAAAGCATGGCACTAAGCAGACCATGGAAAGGGCACTGATTCACCGTATGAGAGCTGAAACAGGAAGACAGAATTTCGCCTCAGTCAAGCTCAGCTAGGAACACGTGTGTTGGTGTGTTGGCAACTTGAGTTTCTCAGGGCTTGGCGCACATTGGAAAATGACACATTGAAAAAGCACCCGGAGTATTGATTTTGAGGTTACAAATACACTTCAGTCAGTGGGCAAATTCACAAACACAAAATCTGCAAGTAATGAGCATAGACTATATGTGCCTCCCGCCTAGACTGTGAACTCTTTGCAGCCAGTATCTGAGTTTTATCGCCCTCTGTACCTTTCCAGCACCTTGAGGAACACCCGAAACGTGAAAACCTGGCACTCCATTAATAGCACTTGAATGAGTGAGCCATTCAATCCAGTCTTGCTTTTCTTTAGCAATTTCCCCAACAATTTATAAATTTATATTAATAAAGCAGCAAAATGTCTCCTGTTCTTCTCCCATATGAATGCCAAAGGCCTACTGTGATTCTTTGCAGATATTCAAGAAGAGCCCCACCTTTGAGAGTAAGGAGCCTTATATGGAATAGACCCCTCTCATGTGACAGATCTGGAGAATATACATATTGGCTTCCAAGATGGGTAAAACCTTGATAAACAGCAGCACCCACTCATGCCCTCCCAAAGAGAAGAGGGACCAATAAATTCATAGGATCTGGAAAAATAGAGTCAAATGATGGCCAACAATGGAGAAAGATTACAAAGCTCAGGAACCGAAAGGGGGGCACTGGCAATAAAGTACAGAGTGGTGAGAAGGAAGGAAAGTGGATGACTGGAAGCCAGAAAGTCACGGAAACCGTTCGGGAGCTTTGCAGTGAGGTCAAGATTTAAATCTGGGCTCCTCTCCCCCACTTAGAGCAGTATGACTTTGGGCAGGTTTCTCGACTTCCTGCTTCTTCGATAATCACATATATAAAGCAGGGATAATAGGACATACCATACAAGGTTGTTTACGCAGCTGACATTTATTGATGCCAGTGTGCGCCAGACAGAAATGTGAATGAGATAAGAAATATGCAGATAATTAATTAGTACCCAACACAGTGTTTGATGTAACTTAGCTACCAAATTTAAAAAGTGATTTTTATTAGTTCCCCACCACTAAGGTTGTTCTGCTTCAATTCTCTCTCTCCTTTCTCTGATTTGCGAGGTTTCAATGTAAGATGTCCAGTCTCTTCTGAGTCCAGCCCCTCTGATAGTTTTTCATAGTCAGTTGTTCTCAATATTCAGCTAGCCAGGTAAACCCAGAAATTGCTGATTGCATCAATTTTTGGCAGCTTTGTCAAAAGTGAGTCAGACCGTCTAGGGGACTCTGCCTCACCACCCACAAAGCTCACACCAACTCCAAAATCACCATCAACAAAGTAATGACACATACATGGGGACCTTTGAGTGAAGGCTGAGAGCATTTTATAGGCATTGCCTAGTCATTTATGCAGCATCACAAACGGGTAAGTGGGGTTCACTTCTGACTCTACCCATTTTATAGCCAGGGAAATTAAGGCTTGATGTAACTCATTCAAGTCATCGGTTGAGTCCTAGCACAAACTAAGGAAATAAAACACGGTGGCATGGTTCGCAATTTAGAAGCAAGCGTTGAATTCCCTGGACAACCAGATCTTCTTCCTTTTCCTTACAAATAGCTTCTTGGCTTTACAGGAAGTTTTCCAATGAGCAAGCAGACAGGTTAATTCAGACATAAGCTTGGATTCTTTCTCTCTCTTGGTATCAGAGATTGTGTACAATTTGGGGAGCTAAAAACACAACCGGGTGCTAAGATGATGTTAAAACTCTCACCAAATAGAATAGTTTACTGTACTGAACTTCTTTAAAAACCCCTGCTAGTAATGTACGAATGTCTCGTGCTGACATGCACATAAGTACTATATGTGACCTTCCCATAAATAGCCATATTAATGGTTTTCAATCTATCGTGTTTGCCTTTTGACTCCTTAATCACTTGAAAAATGCCTTAAAGTAGTGAGACTTGATGCGTTTAGAACTCGTAATCTTTTTTATTCTCCCTTGAGCCACTGCTCAGATCGACTGCCACTGCTCCTTATCAACTCTGTGAGTTACTTCGACAGCATTCTGATTGGTCCTCTGCCTCCATATTCAGTCCACCCCATCCACTGTCCATCGGAAGTTCCAGCGTCCTCTCTGGGAGATGTACGTGATGGTGGCAGCCCCGGGACATAGTCATACATCTTTGTAGAACTCACATGTCTGTTTCTAGTTTCCCCTTGCTTGGTCTTCCTGCTGCATTTCTTTCCACTCTTTAACTCAGAATATTAATTATATCACTCTCCATGGCTGCTGTTTCCTCTCCTTGGAAGGCCCTGTGACTGTTTTAGATACACAATCTCCAAGTTATCCTGCCAGGTGAGAGAACATCACCTTTTAACAAGATTTTTTCTGAATCCTGATCTTCAGCCTGCTCTGCCCACTGACTCACACGCACCTTATCTCACGGTGTTTGATTGCTATGCATCACTTTGGCTCCTGAAATTTAGAAAGGATATGTATATACATATGGACATACATTTATGTGTATATATATCTCATATACCTCATATGTGTGCATGCATATACATATATACATATACATAAACATGTACAAATATAAGCACACCCCATAGGTATACATATATACATATTTTATACATATATACGTATAAATATCTATATAACATCTGTGTTCTCAGTGCTTGACACATAATGTCCACTTGATAAATATCCACCTAGTTGATCTGAGTTAAACTGAATCCCTCAAGATCCAGAGATTAGAAAACCTGTCCTTTCAAGTTAGCTCTGGAAAAGTAAAGTGTAACCAAGTTTGAAAGACCAACATAGGATCTTTTTAACAGAAGAGTGCTTTTTTATTTTTATTTTTTGCAGAATAAAACAAAAATTCTACAATGTGCTTTTCTAGCTGCGTGATCTTAAAATAAAATCCGCATTAGTGATTATTAACCAAATCCAATAAATAGTTCTCGGCTTCTGATGTTGAAACGCTTCCTCTCCTCATGTGCCAACACCTCTACATTTTCTTTGTTTTAATTATACTAAGCGTCTTTTTTGTTCTTCCCGGGACATTTGCCTGGGAGGCTGGGGCAAGCTATAAATAATAATCATCATCATTATAAGAAATACTATTTACAGTCTATTCTTGGAGCCGAAGACTAATCCATAAGCACACCCAGAACAGCCCTGGAAGAGCTTCAGTGATTTCTTGGGGACCGTCTTGGGCTCTTGAATATTTCACCTGTCTCATTAGCATCACTCATGTGGCGTGACTGCTCAGACAGCAGCCCCTTCATCCAATAAACTCCATCAAACTGCTTCCCATCTGTTAATGGGGAGGAAATGGGAGATTTTAGAAAATAGGATGATTTTTATGCTGTTGTCCAGAAATGCAATTGGTTTTCTGATTTCCACATTTCTTCTATACTCAAGGCTTTCATGAATCTTTTTAATACGGATTTTTTTTTTAGAAATATAAAGGACATTATCTTTTATTTCACACATTTAGGCATTTCAAGGTCTTAAAAGAATTTCGGAGCAGAAGCGGCCTTAGAAATAATCTAATTCAATTTCTTCATTTGACAGATAGAAAAACTGAGGCCCAGAAAGGGAAGGTGATTTCTCAAGGCCATATGGTAAATAAATGGCAGAGCTGGGATTTAAAACATGGCGTAGTGGTTCTAGGCTAGTGTTTTTTTCTCTCCTCAAAGCTGAACAAATCTTCACCACCCCCCTTCTGATTTGAGCCCTAAAGTTTTCAGCTTCTTACATATTCAGGATACTAATCTTCTATACAGAAATTACCCAGGTACCCCTGTGATTGCTTATAAACCCTAAAACTATTTTATTGGACAGTATTGGGTCTTGTCCCTAAGAGGGATGAGCCTAGGTAGTGAAAGTCTCTGGAGACAAGACTGGAAACAGCCATTCTAAACAGGCATCATGATCTGGTGGGAAGAGCTTGTTGTCCTTCATCCTGGGTTCGAGGAACAAATCTCCTTGATTTGTTCTATGATATGCAGCTGGTCTGTAAACGTACCTTGTTTCGATGTTTTCATTTGTTCACTGTGGATAATAAATGCCTGCCCTACCTTCCCTAGAGAAGCGCTGAGAGTATCAAATAAAATGACAGATATGAAAAGCCAAACAACAACAAAAAATCAGTATTTCATGTAGCAGCAGAAATACAGCAGCCTATTTTGCTTTTGTTTATTGCCAAAATGGCACGCATGGTAATATGATGCTGATTTCCTGAAGGTAATCAGGTTTTCCTTGGCCCTTACTTTTCTCCTACCAATATCACTGACATTTGGAACACATTTAAGACTTTAGCATATTTAAGAACTTACTTAGCATTTCCTCAATGCCGGACACTCTGATAGATTCAAGGGACACAAGGAAGGATGCTCTTGTGAATCCACTGCCCAGGTGGGAAACAGACATGAAAATCTATTAGAAATTAGAATGTGAGAAACATTTTAAGGAATTTGGGGACAGGAACTCGACCTAGTTGTGAGAAGGGTTTCCAGGAAAAGTTGTGAAAGGCTGAGAAAGACTGATGTAGGGGAAGAAAAAAGAAAAGTTAGAATAACGACAGATGAACTGCTATGTTGATTTACCTGAACATTATGAATTCTTTGGTTAAACAGATATGACTGAAGAGAGAACAGATTTAGACAGTGGTCATTAGAGAGAGACTTTCTGGTACTCTCAGAAGCTGATACTAGTTGTTGAAAGTGAATGGGAATCTTCAGTAGCTCAAGTTTAATTTCAGCATGCATCTGTTTCCTTTTTATCCTATCTTTTGTCCTGATCCAAGCACAGATGCTTAAACCCACACTGCAGAGTGATGATTGAGAAGTGCTTACCCTTTGCTGGGGAATATGTATCCAAAGGATAAAGTAACAAATATCCATGTTCCCATCATCTAAAATAGCATCTTGTTATTTGTGCATTTTTTTCTGTTAAATAATAGAATATTAATCATTCGTAATAGGACATTAATAATGGGATATTAATATTAATGATTGATGATTAAATGTTCCCATAGGTAATAGAAACTTCTAATGTTAAGTCAATTCTGATTCTTCTCTCCCTCTGGATGCTCGGGGAACTACACTTCCCTGTCTTCTTTGCAGGGTCTTGTCACTAGTTCTGGCCAATAGTCTGTGGGGTATTTTCCCTTCTGGGTTGGGACACTCAACTGCAATGTGAGACTCTCCAAAAACTTGTATCCCTCCTGTTGCAAAATGCAATGTTCCTCCTCCTAGGGCCTGGAAAAAGGATGACACTTAGAACGCACCCCACCTCTACAATCAATGCATGATGACATTTAGTGTGAAACATAAATGCATCCTATTGTTTAAGCCACTGAGACTGAGATTTTGGAGTTGTTTTTTATGACAGCATAACTTTGTCTAACCCAACTGACACATCTTCTAGCCTTGATCCCAATCTCCCCCACCCAGAGATAGCCACTAATATGAAGTCATTGGGAATATTTTTGTTTATATTATCTAAAAGTTTCTTAAATAAGTATGTACACTTAATATATGATATTATATTGTATGGTTTTAAAGTCTTCATAAAGGCCGTCATATGGAATTCTGGTTCTCACCTTTTTTTTTTTTTTTTTTGAGAGAGAGAGAGAGAGAGAGAGAGAGAGAGCGCAGGCAGGCCAGGGGCAGGAGAGGAAGGGAGAGAATGCCAAGCAAGTTCCACACTCAGCACAGCCTCGACCCCATGACCGTGAGATCATGACCTGAGCCAAAATCAAGAGACAAACGTTCAACCAACTGAGTCACCCAGGTGCCCCTGGTTCCCACCTTTCTTTATTTAACAGTATGGATTTTTAGAACTATCCATCATGGTAAGTATATCATTATGTAGATTACGTACATGTTCAGTTTTATCAGATACTGACAAATTCCTATTCAAAATGGTTCTACTATTTTAATACTCATAGTATCAATATACGTGTGCTTACCTCTCTATATATTCCCCAACATTTCTATTGTCAGTTTCTATCTTGGTTATTTGTAAAATGTAATTTTATTGGTTTCATTTACATCACCTTGTTTACTAATGAGATTGAGCATTTTTTCATATGTTTATTGATTTTCCAGACTTTCTCTTCTGTAATATATCTGTTCATATCCTTTGCAATTTTATCTGTTGTACCATTTATAATGTTTGCATATTATTTTATTGTTGATTTTTAAGAGTTAAAAATTATATTCTCAATACATAATACACTGTTGTGATTAATCTATTCTTATGGTGTATCTTGGTAGCAGAAAATATGATTTTTAAAGAAATTTTTTGGCTACCTTTAGATTCTTCTCTTTGATATAGACTTTAGAATATATACCCTGATGAACTTTTTTAATTGATTTTAAGTATTTGTCTTAATTTTTTTTAACTTGGACTGGGGGTTGGCAAACTATAGCATAGGGATCAAATCTGGTGCACCCCAAGTTTTTGTAGATAAAGTATTATTGACACACAGTCACATTCATTTGTTTATGTGTTTTCTGCAGATGTTTTTATGCTTTAATGGCAGAGTTGAGTAGTTGCAACAGAGACCATATTGCTCAAAATGTACAAAGTATTTATTATCTGGTCATTTACAGATAAAAGCGGTCAACCCTTGATAGTGATATTCATATCAGTTACAGACAAGGATAGTTACGACTAGGTCTTTCGAATCTTTATCTATTAATTTCTTTTTCTTGTATTATTGCATGGGCTAAGAATTTAGTGCAATGTTAAATAATGATGCATATATGGGTCATCCTTGTCTCATTTCTGAATTTATTGGGAATATTTTCAGAATTTTATGATTAATTGTAGTAATTCAATAAGTTATTGGTAGCTGCTTTTATAAAATTAGGAATGTTTTCTTCTATCATAATTTGCTAAGGGTCTTTATCATCATAGATGATGCTAAATTCTACCTAATTATTTTTCTACAACTCATATAGGTTTTCTTTTTAATGTCTTTAATGTGATAAAATGCTACTGGTGGATCATCTGTTGTCAAAGTATTTTTGAAATTTTATGAGAAACTCTACTATAAACTTCTGAGTTGAAACAATTATATTTTATTTAGATTTTTGCATTTGTGTTTACAAATGAAATTGGTAAAGTGTTTATTTATTTGTTTTTTACTACCCTTGTTTGGGTATCAAAATTACAATAGCTTTAGAATATCATTCAGGTAGTTCTCTTTGTTCTCAGAAATAGTTGGTGTGTGTGTGTGTGCATGTGTGTGTTTAAAATAAACAATAATTATCTGTCTCTTGAAACCCTAACTCACCTGTGAAAATTTTTAAATGTGATGTTCCCTGAAGAAGGTGCATGTTTTAATTATCTATTCAATTTCCTCAATGAGATTGATTTGTTCAGGATTTCTAATTTCCTTGAGTCAATTTTGGTAATTTATATTTCTCAAGAAAATATATATTTTATATCTAAATTTCAAATTTATTAACATAAAATTTTGCAACACACTATTATGCATATTTAATATTTTCACTGTTTTAGAAATTATAGAACTCGACATAGGATCTTTTTATTTTTAATATACTTGACATTATTCATTTTCTCTCATTTTTAAAATCATGCCAGGGGTTGTATATTTTGTTAGACTGTTAGTATGTAAACTTTTGGGTTTTAGTGATTATCATGAATGAATTTCTCTATTTGTTTTTTTAAAATTTTATCTCAAATATAAAGAATTGAGTAATCATATCATACTCTATATTTCCCATATTCCATTTTAACTCTCATCTTTATTCTCTTTGATATTTTGAGGTGTATTCTGTTTTTGCTTTTTTTAGTTTCTTAACTAGGAAACTGAACTCACTTTTATTCTATATCTTTTTATTTGTGAGTAAATGAATTTAACAATACAAATTATTACCTAATTTCTGCTTTAGCTGTCTCCCAGAAATTGTGATAATGTGAGTAACCTAAATGTTATACTGTGTAAAGCTTTCTTTGTTACTAGACACTACATATTTATAACTTCTATTTGGCCTTCTTTTACAGTGTTAGGAGTATATTTTTTAGGTTTAAATTTTTTCAGTTTAGGAAGTTTCTATCAATGTATCTTCAAGCTCACTGATTGTTTCCTCAGACCTGCGCAATCTACTGGTGAACCCCCGGAAGACAATCTTTGTTTCTGTTGCAATGTTTTTGATTGCTAGCATTTCCTTTTGATTATTTTGCCGGGTTTCCAATCTGTTCTTACATGTTGTCCACTTTTACATTATAACCTGTAGCATATTAATCATAGTTCTTTTAAATTCCAGGTCTGATAATTCCAAAATCTGTGCCATATGTGAGTTTGGCTTTGATGTTTGCCTTGTCCCTTCATACAGTGATTTTATTATTTTTTTTCCTCTTTCCTTTCCCCCGTCCTTCCTGCCTTCCTTCCTCCTCCTCCCCCCTCTTCCTCCTCGTTGTTGTTCTTCTTAATTTTTTTTAATGTTTATTCATTTTTAAGAGAGAGAGAAAGACAGCATGAGCAGGAGAGGGGCAGAGAGAGAGAGAGAGAGAGAGAGACAGAATCTGAAGCAGGCTCCAGGCTCTGAGCTGTTAGCACAGTGCCCTCAGCACAGAGCCCAACGCGGGGCTTAAACTCACCGACAGGACCGTGAGATCATGACCTGAGCTGAAGTCAGATGCTTAACCAGTTGAGCCACCCAGGAGCCCCTATTCTTCTCCTTCCCCTCCTCCTCCTCCTCCTCCTCCTCTTCCTCCTCCTCCTCCTCCTTCTTCATATTTTGCCTTTTAACATCTTTATAATTTGTTATTGAAAGCCTACAGGATATATCTATCAGTTAAAAGAAACTGAGGTGTGAGATTTTTTATTTATCTGGCTAGGAGTTAAGCTGTGTTATTGTTTCCTGTAGTTTTGGTGCCAGAGGCTGAAATTTCCTCTAGTGTCCTTGTTTTTTCTCTCCTGTTATCTTTGTGTTTTCCTAGACACTGCTTTTTGAATGGGGTCTGAGGTTTGCATTTCTTCTGGTTTTAATCGCCTCTTATTAAAAAAGAGCTTGGCTGATGTTGTAATAAGATGTTGGGAAAAGAGAGAAATTCTACAGGGCTATGAATAAGTCTTACTCCTGTAAGTCAAGGGGCCCTCCTAAGGCTAGGCCCCAGAGGTTTTTAATCTCTCTAACTAGTCCTCACTTCATTTCCAGATATTAGTCAATTCAACTTTAAGTGTCCCTACCAGGCTCTAGCCATGGTTTCAGCTTCTGCTTCTGGGAGCTCAGTTCTCTGATATATAAAAGGTTGTTGGTTTTCATTTCAGTTTTTCAGCTTTTCCTTGTTGTAAGCATGGGAGTGAAAATTTCCAAGTTCTTTATATATTTTTTTATTTTTTTATTTTTTGGTTTGTTTTAGAAAGAGAGAGAGAATATGCATGAGTGGGCAAGAGGGGCAGAGGGAGAGAGAGAATCTTAAGCAGGCTCCATGCTCAGTGCAGAGCCTGATGTGGGGCATGATTCCACAACCCTGGGATCATGATCTGAGCCAAAATCAAGAGTTGGACACTCAACTGACTGAGCCACCCTTTTTTTCCAAGTTCTTTGCATGTTGAAATGAAAGTCTCCACATATGAATTTCTTTAAAATTTAAAATTAAAAAAAAGTTTTTGTGTAGTTTTACTGACATTTTGGTCACTTGTGTCCTAATACATATTTAGTTTATAGAAATGGTTCTTGTGTGCTTGAAAAGAATGCGTAGTCCCCATGTTTGGAATGTCATAGATTTTCTATTTGTTTATAATCGACTTCCATTTCTAGGAATTATTTTTCTCATATTATCCTTTTCTTACATTGTGATTTCTATTTTACTGTTCTATTTCTGCAGGCATTTAAAAATACTTATTTTACAGTCTTTTAAATATTATTCTCTTATCCTTAGAATTCTTTGTTTTTCTCCTTGCTTCATCTTCCTAATCATTCGTTTTCATATAGGCTTCATAATTTTGGCTATGATCTAGTTGTCAGTGAAGATATTTTCCTTGAAAAACACATGTAACTTGCTTTAGGTGCCCGTTCCTTATTTGCATCTGCTGGGACTTTACAGATTTAAGCATACTTGTCTAATGCTTATGTTCATTTATTTGGGGTCCTGAACTATTCAGGTGGCTTAAATTTGGATCCTTCATCATGTTCTGATTACCCGCAGGTGTGTCTATTTTTGTCCATGGGTCTAGGTGAATAGGAAATTTCATTACAGCTTTCCTGGATTAGGTGGGCAGTGACTTTCTCACCAGTTGTGATGCTAAGGGCTGCAGAATAAATTCAGGCCACTCAGTTCCAGCTGCCCACCCACATGAGGCTGCTGGCTACATTTCTGTCTCTGTGTGGGCATCAGTCCCTAGTCCCAGCCGTTGAGGCTTATAACAGGTTCTATTTCTCCTGTAACACCTTTCAGTTTTAACTTTCACTTACCATTTTTGAGATTCCCTCTTGGGTTTTTTTTTTTTTTTTTTCAATTTGGGGTTTTCTCTTCTTGGTCTCAAGTTAGGTTATGAATTTACGATTGTGAGCTGATTTGTTTTTCTATGTTTAAGCCAGCAATTCTGTCGTGTTTTGAGCAAGAGGAGCATCTTTCATTTCAGCTTGGTTTGCCTTCCTTTTCAGAGTACAGGGGACACATATATTCTGAAAGGAAGGAAGGTTCCCCTGGGGGCTGGCAGACGCTCAGTAGGTCCAAAGGAAACACTGGGCTGAAGCTGCCTTATTCTTGACCTCAAATCAAACCACCTATTTGGCAAAGAGGCAGCCCTGCCCAGTTACCCAACTAACCCTCCCACCACACCTTTTTTTTTTTTTTTTTTTGGCTTCGGAGGTCCTTGAAGTCTGTGCCTGACTCTCCAGGACCTGGGCAGCTAATACCTTCTCTGAGTGGTGCCCGGCTTGATTCCCAGGAGACACTTCCACCTCTAGTGTTTGATTCCCAGTAGACACTTCCACCTCTAGTGTGTACTTAGGCTCCACGTGAAGTCCTCTGTCCATCCCTACAGGAAAACAGGACACCTGCACCTGAGATACAGCTGCAGTCGTTGTCACAGATATTCATGCCTTTAGAACGGATGTCCCCTTTTCCTCAGTCTGGGTCAATCCCTAGGCTAAAAGACTTTAGCTCGACTATGTGGTTGTATTTAAAGATACCCAAAGATGTAAAAGACCATTTTGTCCATCTCAAAAGTCATAAACGTGAAAGAAAAGAGTTACAGCTGTGGTATGATGACTTCAGGCCTTTAAGGCAATGTGTCCCTTAGTCCACATTTAAAAAATTTATTTACAGAAAATTATCCACACCCTGAGGTTACGGCATAATGAAAACAATGCTATGTGAGTTCATTAGTCTCTAATATGATTTTTCTCCTCATTTCATTTCCCAATAAGGAAAGCTCTTCCAAATGATGGATTTCAGAGGCTGAGGAGAAAGAATTATGATTGGCTTCTTCATGGCTATTATCAAGCATAAGAGAAAAATTCAGCAAGTTTGCAGTTTTCAAAGAAGTGGAGAGATTACTTTGTTAATGTCTATTCAGTTCATTTTCTATTTGAGGAATTGAAAATTTGAGTGTGGTTGCAGAGAAATGACTAGTGAGAGCTTAAACTGCAATATGGTGGTACTGCTCCATCTTCAGACCTTCTTTGAAGTTGCTTATAGTGAAGGTGGGAAGGTGAGTAAGAACTCGAGCCTTGTGCCCTAGAATTGCACACTTAGCCTAAATGAAGACTTTTGGTAAAAATCACTGTTGTAATCAAAAAAGGATTTATTAAGTGACCATCTGTGCCTAGTTCTTTATAAAGGCTGGAAATATACAAAGGGTCAATTGGAGATGGTGTATGAACTTGCTGATGTTATTAAAGGGGTGACTATCTTATGTGGAGCACATACAAACAACTGAATAGGTAAATCAATTACATAAATAACTGGTGTATTAAAACTCTCTATAAGCCAAGGGGATGTGTTGGGAAAAAAAAACACTGGAATGGAAGATGAGAGTCCTGGGTGTTAGTCTGAGTTTTGATAGCACTTGGGAATCACCCAACAACCTTCCTGGGCCCCACTTTCCTCATGTGAAGGTGGACAAAATTAGAAAGTTAGACAATAGTTATTGCTGAAAAAGTCACACTCGGTTTCTTGACATATGGTCAATAAAACATGAGTCTCCACCTCCAAGACGCTCAGTGTATTCAAGAAAAGCAAAGAGCCCCAAGTGCCATGGCCAAGACTATGGCAAGAGTGAAAGAATTTCTGGCCAGTGTTACTGAACTGCTGCAGAATGAAACCAGAGTCGGAAAAGGTACATTATCAAGTACGGCTTTCAGAGGGAAATACTGGGAAATGCATATCTAGAAAGAAGGGCTGTATGTGAACCATTAAAAAAAAAAAAAGAAATCCAAGTTGGGTGAAGGCATAAGTAAAAGCCTGGGAGGAACTGTTACCAACTTATAGATCCAACACGGAGCACTGAGCCCGAGGAAGAGAAGGCTCCAGGAACCCATGAAAATAATTTCCATAAAGAATAGTGGTGCATGGTCTGCTTGTGCCTGGGAGAGAAGGAAACTGGGTCCCCTGTGACCCCAGAGGACAGCAGTATGAGTAGAGGTGACATTATGGGGAGAGAGGTGTGGGTCTCAGCCACACCTAAGAGACCACTCAGAGGTAGGAAGGCAGTGTGGCTGTTCTAGCCCAGACATTGCACTGACTTCTCCAGTGACAGGGAGGCTCTTGTAGCTTTCTGGCCCCATTTCACACGTGCACCACAATAGACATGTGTTCCAGGAACCTTCCAAGACCCTTTTTCCTTCTCTGTGATTTTGAGGAAGAACTTTGTGTTAGAGTTGCACAAATCAGAGAGGAGTATAGTGTGGCAGGGACTCCCTTGTCATTGGCTATGTTCAAGGCTGCTGGAGGGGATGACTTTGACCCTGGGTCGGCTCATCTCCGGGTTGTAGTAAGTGAGAGTGGGCTGGTTGAGAGCTGGCAGGGAGAGGGGTTGGGTCACCTTGAACGCAGGTCTGGAAACGCACTGTTGGCGGCAGCATGCGGATCCACCAAGGCCAAAGGCATCTGAGAGGAGGCTGTAGCAGCCCCAGCTAGCAAGGCTGACGGGTGGAGGAGGGCAGATTCTCCAGAGGCTGTGACGAAGGACAGAGCCAGCTGGCCGAGAACTCACACAGAGAGGGAAAGGGAGAAGATGACAGGGCTGTTCCCGGAATGGAAGGAAAGACTCTGTGGGCGATCACAAGCCCAGGACGATGAACGAATGAGTCTGTCTCTGCCAAGTTCACTGCTGGGCAGTGGGATGGAAGCTCCGGTTTGTGATTCAATTCCATGCATCCTTGCAGAGGCTGTCGACACTGTTCAGGGGGTCCCCACGCGGGCACAGAGGCAGCCGCCCCGTCCAGGCCCACAGAGCTCAGCCCTCCAGGCAGAGACGGCCTGCTTGCTCAGAGCCACAACCACGGCAGTCACCAGCCAGGCCCAGACTGAACACTGAACCTGGTTCGTCCCGTAGACGTGGAGGCTTGAAAATGTGTGTGTGGATCCTGATGCGAAAGAACCCTGAGACTTTTCCCGGAGGCCCAGGGATGGGTGCTCATCAGGCACAGATGAAGCTGGAGGATGAGGTGAAAATGTTCTGCCATTACTGGCTACGGAAGACAACTTAAATTCTGATGGTTTTCAAGATAGCTACGTTAAAGCAAACGCTAATATTCTGAAGAATTGCTTTGTAATCATCTGGACAAAATCCCACAGAGGCAGTAGGGGTGGGGAACACAGTTCTGAGGGGAACACGGAGGAAAGAGACAGGGCTGGGAGCAGAAGAGGGTGGATGGAGCAGAACGTTAGCCCAAGAAGGCTTATTTTAATAATAATTCACAGGAGGGTTTGGCGGAACTCACCAGGAGGGCAGGAATTTTCTGTGCTAAAAGTGGCACCCATTCCACTGGGAATTTGATCTGTACACATAACTGCACTCTGTCCCCTAGGCCTGGGTGCCCTCTTCTGATCTCCCAGCACAGTGTCAGACGCACGGCAGCCAACACTCGGTGGAGGTTTCTCCAGATATTTCCTTTTTTTTAAGTTTATTCATTTATTTAGAGAGAGAGCAAACAGGGGAGGGTCAGAGAGCGACAGAGAGAAAGAATCCCAAGCAGGCTCTGCATTGTCAGTGCAGAACCCAGTGTGAGGCTCGAACTCACAAACCGCGAGATCATGACCTGAGCCGAAGTCAAAAGTCGGACGCTTAACCACCTGAGCCATCCAGGCTCCCCTGGAGCTAGTTTCACAGTAGAACTTGCTTCATAACTGATTTCTCCTCCTCTTTGTAGGCACTGTGGCTGAGACCCCAGCCCATGCTAGCCTGGAGCCTGACACCTGTGAATAAGAAAGCTAAAAAGCAAATGAAGTCAGAGGCCCCTGACAGGACGTTCTGGAATTCTTGACAACAGCCTGGCCAGCCTCCTCCCTCAGCTCCCAGCAGCGATGGGTCTACACAAGGCCATTTCTGTGCCACTTGTAGAGTGTCCTTTCTTTTTGTTTCTGCTCACTGGTTCTTATCTGACCCCGTGTCTCTGCCAGGTTGGTGTTTCAGTTTCTACTCCTCTCCACTTTCAGTCCCCATCCTTTGTGCCCACTGAGGCTCAGCATTGGATGCTCAGAGTCTAAGAATTCAGAACAGAAGGGAGGCAAACGGGTTTGGGAGAGGCACTGGGGACAGATGGGAGAAGGAGGCCCCTGCTTCAAATAAAAGAGCAATTTTCTCATTATGAAGTTGTAGTACGTCTTCTTAGAGACTCTAATTTTAGAAGAAATTATCCTTGGAAAGGGGTTGGGTAGATGAAAGGAAGAAATGAGAAAAAAGTATTTGAAGGTGGGTTGGTACAGATCATAGAGTCAGTTAAATGTCACATTAAGTGATTTCCTAAGATTTCACTCATTTTCTCTTCTTCCTACTCACCTTTTTTCTCAACACAACTTCTTGAAAGGCTGCTACTGGACGAGGTCACAAGATAACTCTCATAACAACTTTGACCTTTGGAGGAAATGGTAATTATTATTTTTTTAATTTGCATGTAATTAAATGGACTTGCCCCCAAATATCTATATACTGGTGAGCGAGAACAAAACAAAGCACACTCACACATGCCAAACACGCATGGAACAGAACACACGCTATCCAGACCCAAATTTCAATCTAGTATAAAGCTTATTCTGATCTTGAAATTTAAATAATCTTTATTATTTAAATAATAAAGGAGAAGAGAAATTCTTTCAAACTTCCAGAGACACAACAGTAACCAGGGTACTGTCAGAGGCTTGAAGATTAGATTATCACTTAACTTGTCTTTGGCAATATTGGAAGCTAAAAAAAAGGAACATGCTTTTCCAAAGTTACGAGATAAAATTCTTTGGAAACTAGAATCCTAGAACAGACTCCAACTAAAATTTGAGGAGAGAGGACAAAGTAAAGGTATTTGAGCAGTGCAAGGACTCAAAAAGTTTACCATTCAGAGAACCTTCCAATAACACGAAAGGTTTGCTTTCTTGAAGTAAAGGATGTGGATGCCAGCTGGGTAAGGGCTTTCACCTGCAAAAGTGAAGTAATATGTGCAAACATTGAAAGGCTGAAGGAACAAAATGAACAAAGAAAACTCAACTGGTTAAAACAAAAGCAGGACAAGGAAATAAAAAGAAATACCAAGAAAGTGGGCTAAATAGAAAGGAAACAGATGAGGCACATATCAAAGCAACTATTTTATCGATGCCAGGAACACAGCCGCAGAGCAAATGCTCAAGGAGCAATATTCGGTTTAGGCAAGAAGGAATCTAAAGTGAGGATTTCGAAGCAAGACAACAGAGAGATAAAATATTTGTTACAATTTATAGTCTTAAGATATGAACCATGGGTTTTTTAGGCCTCTAACAATCTGTTTCAAGGGATGCAAAGAAAAACTGACACATTTAAGGGAAATCCACGTTCATGGGTGACATGTTAATACACATTTTTCTGAAATCAGCAGATTAAGTAAACAATGCAAAGAGATCAAGAGCTGAGCTCCCCGACTCTTCCCCATAGTGGTGGGCCCCAGATGGGTCACACAGTGCTGAGATACTGATCCACATGGCCTTGGAGTGGCCTGGTGGGACCTAAGGCAGCCACAGCCGTGGCTCGAGTATCTCATGCTTCAAGCACCTCTGTTCTTTTTCTGAAGGTGCCATCCAAATAAATTCTTCTGTGAGCTGTGCTCTGACCTGAGCAAATTTGGGAAGGACTGTGGATAATTAAATGAAATCTAAAACATGATGTGATGGGACATGTATGATCCCTCACATGTATTTGTATCATGTGTATTTACATATAATTTCTACGAAACTTTGTACCAATAAAGAGGAAGAACACATTTTTTTCCCAAAGTGTATGTAGTACAAAAAATTGACAATGGGTTGCATCTCAAAGAAAATCTCAATAAAATATAAAAAAGAGAAAACATTCATATAGAGCTTATTCTCTGGCAATATTGTAATAAAATTAGAAAATACATCACAGGGATGGCTTACACTAAAAAGCTACTGATTTCAAATTTAAAAAAAGTTTGCACATTAGCCTGATACTTTTTTCCTGCACATTTCTGTATGTATGTTATACTTCAACAAAAAGGCTATGATAAAAATATTTTAAATAAGCTTTGAATTAAGAGAGAATATATCTATTTAGAAATAAGTTACATTTTAAAGGCTGTAGCATGTCAGTTTAGTAGATCTTCATAGGGAAATATATAGTCTTACTTACACATAAGGGAAAAAAAGATTGAGAATAAAAGAAGTAAGCATATAATTTAAAAAGGTGGGGAAAACATCAAAATGAATTAAAATAAGATAGAATTTTTGACAAAGAAGAAAACAAAAATATGGAAATTAGAAAAAAGTGACAAAAGTCTTGAATGAAGTTTCATTAACAAAAGTTAAATGAAGTGATAATTCTTTGAAAACATCAATAAAGTAGAAAAGTCTCTGACAAATTAATCCAAAACAGAAAAAATAGTAAGAAAAAAAGGGAAAGGAACCAATGTCAAGATAGTAAATGAAAATGATTAAAAATAATAAAAATAATGCATTCTTTTTCTTAATGAGAATTGAAAAACTAAAAATCAAGGGTGATCATTCTGGTGACATAAAATTTAGCAAAATTGAATCAATAAAAGTTAACATACCAATCTATTAACTTAAGAGAAGTAGGGGGAAAAGTAGCCAAGATCCAACCTTATAAAAGATTTTTCTCCAGGTAGCTTTTATAAATGAGATAATTCCTGTATTAATTGTTCTAGAAGCACTTACACATTCAGTTTTGCAGTGGAATTAAATGACTAGTGCATTATCGTATCTAAGGTTTCTCCCAACGCTTGCCACGTAATAACGGTTCTCCATCAGAAAAACAATAAAATTCACTATTTAGAAGATAGAAAGACAAGAGCCATGGGATCATCTTAATGGATATCAGAGACATTCTTGATAACACACACACACACACACACACACACACACACGTGCACACACACATACTCACTCCTCAGTGAGTGAACAAGAAAAGGAAACATCCTCACTCCCTTAAAGTGAATCCACATAGTTACACAATTCCCTCAAGGAAATCAAAGAGTAAGAGGCATAAAACTAGAAAACAAAACCAGTATTTGCAGACCATTTAATTATTCAATGATAAAAAGAACACGTGAGAATAACAAATTTTGTTAGGTGGCTAGAGTGAAGATGACTGTGAAATCTAAACAGATTCCAATATATAATACCTACTTCTTGGAAGCTGTAAGGAAAACATGGACTTTCTATGGCTACAAAATGAATTAAAAATACCTAGGGAAAGGCTAACAAAAATAGGCACAGCCTTTGGGAAGTGAATTAGAAAACCATTGAAGGATATAAAAAGGATACCTGAATAGAAACAACCTAATATTATTAAAATATCACTTCATCACACGTCAGTTTATAGATTCCATACAGCTCTACCTGGATCCCCACAAGATTTCTAAAAAGAATCTTTTAATGGATTCAAATATTTACATGGAATTGAAAATAATTGTAACCGATTACAATCAATTGAAAGTCATTATAACCCATTGCAACCAATACAATTGACTAGGAACTGATGGCTTAATTGAAACTTATATCCCTTTGGGGTGCCTGGGTAGCTCAGTGGGTTAAGCATCCGACTTCACTCAGGTCATGATCTCACAGTTTGTGAGTTCTAGCACCGCATGGGGTTCTGTGCTGACAGCTCAGAGCCTGCATTGGACTCTGCGTCTCCTTCTCTCTCTGCCCCTCCCCCACCTGTGCTCTGTCTCTCTTTCTCTTTCAAAAATAAATAAGTGTAAAAAGTTTTTCTAAAAAAGAGAAAGAAAGTTAAATCCCTTTAAAATATGTTCAGAGGAGGTAGTTTTTCTCTGTCTTTCAAAGAAAATTCCAGCAGACACACAATTTTTCTCCTCATTCTCAGATAGCAGATAGTTCTATGGTTACTTAAATTCCAAACAATCTCAATCCAGAAAGTGGAATTTGAGGTCCAAATACTACGCGAAAATCCAAACTTTAAATTTAGAGTGAAATCTTCTCCCTCCCCACCAAGACGTCCACTCCGGTTATTTTTTCTTTCTCCACTTACCTTACCTGCCCCCTGCACTACCTGACCCGCCTTTCCCCCTGCAGACACTGGCTTGGTGCTCTGCAAACAGGCTTCTCACTCCCTGGGTCTGGAAGAGAATCACTGTGCACTCTCTTGGATGCTATAGTGTGCGTGCTGGGGGCCCCTTTGCCTGAAGACCTCTTACCTGTGCTTCCCAAGTAGATGGCATTTAGAAGTATCCTTGTGACCCCAATTTGAAAAACTGTTTCCATCAGGAAAAGATATTAACTTTCTCAAATGTCAGCTTGCTCTCTACAGAAATTATCACAGAGTTTTTCCTTTTCATCTTGTTGATATTGTAAACTGCTTTTGTAGACTTCCTAAAGCTGAATTACTTTGACATCTAGAAAAGGAATCCTATTCTTTCCATTTGCTAAAAATGCTAAATGGCATTCACCATGTCCTGAATAACCTTACAGAGCAGGCTTATTTTTACATCATGGTATATACAGTGTGATTTGCTAAGATGTAATGTATTTATATCCATACATTTTCTTTTCAAATGTTTTAGGTCTGTGGTTTTATTTTCAAGCGTCTGTATAACGTTTTGATATTAGAATTCAGCTACAAAAATAATTGGGAAACATTCCATTTCTTTCTGTCCTCTCAAAACATAATAACATGAGAATTATTGAATTTTCAAATGTTTACTTTTACAAATATTTTGCGTTACTGCCATTTTAGGGGGCTGGCTTTACATGACTGAGTTTTAAGTGTCTTTCAAAGTTATTAATCAATTCAGATTTTGGTTTTGTTCACAAGCTAGTTTTGGAAATACGTATTTTCATAAAGGGTTTTCAAATTCATTAACATTCTGTTATACATAGAATTGTCTTATAATTTTAAAATTCCCTTTAAAGATTCATATTTTGTTGTTTCTTTTTAAAAATTTTTTTCTTAATGTTTATTTATTTTTGAGAGAGATAGAACAGAGCACAGGCAGCGGAGGGCCAGAGATAGAGGGAGACACAGAGTCTCAAACAGGCTCCAGGCTCTGAACTGTCAGCACAGAGCCCAACGAGGTCCTTGAACTCGTGAACTGTGAGATCATGACCTGAGCCGAAGTTGGACGCTTAACTGACTGAGCCACCCAGGTGCCCCTACATTTTGCTGCTTTTTAATTCTGCTTTATCTCTTCTTTTCCATGATATAATTTACTAGAGAATTATCATTTTATTGGTTTCTTCCCTCAGTTCTATTTTTTAAACTTAATTTAATTTTTGTTTTGTAATTCACAATAAATTATGGTTTTATCTTTAGGAATTTATTCTTGGTTTATTTTATTTACATTCACTTAACGTTTTGACTTTGATGCTTAGTTAACTTATTCTCTGTCTTTTGTATTTAGTAATGAAAAAAAACTTTAAACTTCTGGATTTCCTTTAGATATATAAATGGATAGGTTTTTCTACGCTGTGTTTTTGTTGGAATTAATTATTAATCTATTTATAATTTATGATGTCAAATTTGAGTTTTTTTGAAACAAAATCTTTTTAAAAGAGTGGTTTTAGTTTTTAAAATCTTGTTTTTGTTTTGTTTTGTTTTACTATAAATTTCCTCTTTTGTTGAAATGTGGTTAGTGAATATGGCCTGTAAATCTTTATTTTGAGACTTTTTTCTTTTTTGAGTTTTACATGACCAATATTCTGTGTACATTTGGAAAAGCAGTATACTTTAGCCTATCATATTATTGTTTATTGTCCAATTGTTATAGCAAAGCCTGAGGAACCTTTGCTAAAAAGCTTTCTAAGCGTTCATAAGTATTCTATGTCCATTGTGAAGTATCCATTTCAGTAATCTATAATATCCCATTTATTGCTTTTTTCTTGAATTCCACTTTTATTATAATGTGGTCACAAGTTGTATTCTGTTTTCTCCTTTTTTTTTTGCTATATTTTAATCGGTTGTTTTATTTTACACTTTTATTTTCATAACTCATTCCCATTTATTATAGATAATGGATACACTGACCTCATTCCTGCTGTTATTTTGTTTTCCGTTCATTTTGCTTTCTTATTATTTACCCTCTGGTAAACTGTATTGCTTTGGAAGTTATTAATCCTAATTCATGTCTTCTCATGATTTCTTTACCTTAAAAATGCACCTGTGTTTCTCTATCAATGTCAACAATGAAGCAGACTGTACATATATACCACCTGTAATCCAAGCAAGATGGTAAGTGGAGGCTTCAGAGCGCTTGAGGTTTTTATTTGTTCTGTTCTGTTTTTACGTGCATTCTCCCTTTTCTCCCAAGATTCTGTCTCCCTGTGTCCCATTTGCTCTGAGTGCTGAGCTCAGCTCACTTTTTTAGAGTCCTGAAAAGTTTCATATACCCAGTGGTACTGGTCCATCTAAAATCATCTCCAAGGACAAAAGCCAAGCTTATAACTGAGATGGGCCCCTACAGAGGTTGTAGAGGGAATCTTGCAATTCCTTCTATGAACAGACTCTTCTTCATGTCCATCCTGTCAATCCAAAGCCATCCCGTGTCGCTGGCTGCCTGTGCATGTGTGTTTAAAGCAATGTGAGAGGACTCTTACTCTGATGAGTTCTGACACATGACTTTATTCTTCTTTTGTCCTTGCTCCTCATCCCGGACAATTACCGAGGAGTTACTGAGATATTAAGAGGGATGGCAGTAGGATTGGCTTCATTTCTTTACTGCCTGGGAGGGCGTCACCCTTTATGTGCTAAAAGGCTGCTCTCTCCACTCTCATCTGTGGTCAGGCATATAGCATGAAGCTTCACTATTTTCCAGTATTGCTATATAGTTGCTACCTTGTTCCCTGGCTGATGCACTTCAGTGGAAAGTTGGAAAGGGGAATGGAGATGTGGAAGGAATCAAATATATGGGCCATCAAGACCCTGGACTTCCTTCTTGGTGCTTTATGGTATAATTATTTGTGTTCCTATCTTGTGCTCTTTACTAGTCTAAAAGTTCCTTGAGGGAATGAATCAGCATTACATTTCTATAACACATGCACAGGGCTTTCCCCGTTACTCCTGGATGACTGAATATTGTGTTAACACTGTTGTATTCATATCCTTTTTTTTTATATAGTTGTGAGCTTCTTTGGGGGTTAGATACTTTCCTAGGCGGTTTCCTAGAAGCAGACCACGAGAGGAAATTCATGTGCAAATGATTTATGTAAAATGTGCTGCCTGGATAAACCAGTAAGGGAGTGGCGGAAGTAAAACAGAAAAGGGGAAGGAGGAAGATGCCATGGAAGGATGAAATTGCAAGCAAAGCTCCAGACTCAACCAGATTCCAAGGGGAGCTCTGGAGTGTAAATTATCCCTCTGAGTTGGTTTCACCTTGAGTTTCATGGAGTCTCATACTCTACACTTGGCTGAGAGCCTTCGGGGATTAGGAGTGGTGGGGAGATGAGGAAAATGTAAATCCCCAGGCCTTCTGCCTCCCTGTGCTTTCAGGCAAAGCATCTCTAGAAGCCCAAGGAAGAGTCTCAGGTGAGGCCTTACAAAGCAAAGAGGGAGAAACACGTACCCTAAAACACTACAAGGACCTGAGGGGATCTGGGTGGAGCCCCAATAGTGTCTGCCTTAGACGTTGTCTTGATTGTATTTTCTTAAGCCACCATTTTCCAAGAGTGTCATTCATTCTCTCAGTGTGTACACTTGGCCACATTGAGGGCTCTCCCTTTTCTATAAGCAGAGCCAAGTGCGGTCATTTCAGCAAGGGACCAGGGCTCATGTTTCTGTTGCTGGTCAGTGCTGGATCAAGCACAGAAAATGTTCACACTGGGTCTTTCCTTCTGGAAGGTTATTTGGGGACTCCTGATGGCCACCTGCTATTGTCACTTTCACATGGAGGCTTCCTCTTGTTGCAAAAAGTAAAAGCTTTCCTGAGGATACATTCACTGCATGGACATTTTGGTCTAGACTTTGCATGGACTTGACAAACTCACTTTTGAAGATGCCTGACACTTTTTAATTTGAAAACATTATTTAAACAAATTTTGAGGAACCTCTGTATCATTTTCCATAGTGGTTTGTCCAGTTTACTTCCTACCAATGGTGCACAAGGGTTCCTTTTTTCTTCACATCTGCACCAACACTTGTCTCTTAATCTTTTTAATAATAGCCATTCTGTGGCTTGTGCCTCTGGAGCCATATTCCTGCCAAGACTAATGTCAGGACATTTTTTCCCTATGTTTTATTCTAGGGGGTTATAGTTGCAATTCTTACATTTAAATCTTTAACCCCTTATGAGTTTATTTTTGTGAGGGGCATAATGTAGGGGGTCTAGATTAATTCTTCGCTAGTATCAACTTCTGCCAACACCATCTATTCAGGACAATATCTTGAGTATTCTTGTCTCCATTATCAAATATTAGTTGACTGGATATGTACGGGTTTATTTCCAGGCCCTTAGTTCTATTCTATTGGCCTATGTGTCTGTTTTTATTCTAGTACCATCCAGTTTCGATTACTATAACTTTGTAATAGAATTTGAAGTTAGGAAGTGTGATGCATCCACCTATTTTTTTCCTTTTGGGTTGTTTTGGCTATTTGGGGTCTTTGGTGATTCCATAAAAATTTTAGGATCCAGCCATCCCACTTCTTGGTATTATTCAAAGGAAATGAAGTAACTATCTCAAAAAGACAGCAGTATTCCTATGTTCATCACAGATTATCTTCAATAGTCAAGACATAGGAACAACCTAAGTGGCCATTGATGCATGAATGGATAGAGAAAATGTGGTGTATAGATGTACAATGGAATACTATTCAGCTACAAAAAAAAAAAAGAAAAAGGAATCTTTCCCTTTGTAGCAAGATGGATAGACCATGAGGGAATTATGCTAAGTGAGATAAGTCAGACAAGGAACGACAAATATTACATGATGTCACTTATATGTTAAACCTGAAAATGTCAAACTCATAGAAACAGAGAGTAGAATTGTGGCAGCCATGGCTGGGGGAGGTGGGGAAAATGGGGAGATGTTGGTCAAAGAGTACAAACGTCCAGTTATAAACGGGATAAGTTCTGGGAATCTAATATACAGTATGGGGACTATAGTTAATGATATTATATTATATATAATATATATAAAGTGGCTAGAAGAGTAGACCTTAAATGTTCTCAACACATACACAAAAGTAGCGATTAGTATGTTATGAATTATATTATGAATGTGTTAATTAGCCGTACATAGTAATCATTTTGATATATATATATATATATATATATATATATCAGATCATCACGTTTTATACCTTAAACTTTCCCAATGGTACATCTCAACTGTATCTCAGTAAAGCTGGATAAAATAAGAATAAATTAAAATTTACATAGCAAATATTATGGAGCAGAAGAATAAGAGTGAGAACAGATGAAAGGAGATTGGCTATGACCTGATTATTGTTGCTGCCAGATAATGGGTTCACATGAGTTAAATATAATATTGTATCTACTTCTGTAAATGTTTGATAGTTTTTATACTAAAAAGCTACTAAAAAGGATACGAAAATGCCTGGGACTTAGTGGAATATCCACACAACCTGGTAATCAGATTTGTCTGAGAGTAACCCCACACCTGGAACTGGGTTTAACAGCATCTTCTTGTTTCTCCTCTTAGAAAAAAGCAAAGTGTGTAGAACACACAATGTACTGTATGATGTGATTAATAAAATATATGATAACAATTATGCAGTTTTACTCAATTCCACAGGCTGTCATAAAATTCCTGTTATGTGTCGGGCACAGTGTTAGGCTAGGGAAGGTTTCACTCATGAGATTTCTAATTGGGTGGGGGCAGGGCTGGGGGAGGTTTGCATAGAAGGGACTAGAAAGAGACCACTCTGTAGTTGGCAGTGCTTCTCCAGCCTACCTGCCCATTGGCTTATCTAGAGTGATTAAAATAAATGAAACAGTGAGAGAAAAGGATGCAAGAACAAATCATGCAACTTTTTATGAGCAAGGTCCTCATAAATTTTAACTACGGAAGGTCATTATCTTATGACATACATTTCAGAATAGTCTTTCCTAAAATGTACTATGAGACAAATTCATGAGATTAACTACTAAAAGGAATAAATGAAATAAGAATCTACTCTTCTATTAGAACAAGGAGAAAACAAACATACAAATAATGACAGCACACATCTTTTTCACTTTTAAGTCACAGGTGTAAAATCCCCAAATACAACACTAGCAAGCCCAAATCAGTAGTACATTTAAACATATGCAAGTGATCTTGATAATATTCTTATGGAATCTATTTCTATCACTTTTTAAAAAGTTTTCCATTTTATTTTAGTTCAAATTTATTGGCACAGAGTATTCTTACTCTCCTTTAATTAAAAACTTCTACAGAATTGGGGCACCTGGGTGGCTCAGTTGGTGAAGCGTCTGACTTGCTTTTGGCTCAGGTCATGATCTCAAGGTTCATGAGATTGAGCCCCGTGTTGGGCTCTGTGCTGACAGCGTGGAACCTGTTTGGGATTCTCTTCCTCCTTCTCTCTCTGTCCCTCCTCCCCTCAAAAATAAATAAATAAACTTAAAAAAATCTCTACAGAATCCAAAGTATGTCTGTATTTTTTGTAATATTATTTTTAGCCTTCAATTTTATTTTTGCTTGATGAGTTTTCATATTTTTTAGGCTTCTGAAGAGGAAACCATTCTTGATATTTTGTTTACTTATTTTCTATTATATTTATTTATTTAAAGTTCTTTTTACTTTGATTTTTGTCATTTTATTCTTCCTTTGTTTTCAATTTTTGGTTTCTTTTTTAATGTTTTTATTTATTTTTGATATATATAGAGAGAGACACAGTATGAACAGGCGAGGGGCAGAGAGAGAGAGAGAGGGAGAAAAGGAATCTGAAACAGACTCCAGGCTCTGAGCTGTCAGCACAGAACCTGACACGGGGCTTGAACTCGTGAACTGCGAGATCATGACCTATGCCAAAGTCAGAGACTTAACCGACTGAGCCACCCAGGCCCAGATGCCCCAGTTTTTATTGTTTTCTAATTGAGACATTGGCTTCATGTTTCTAAGTCCTAAATTTAAGGTATAGTATATTCTGTTCATTTGCAAATACTGAGTAATTTCCTTTTTTTCCTATTTAATCACGAATTGTCTAAAAATGAGTTAGTGGTATCCAGCTTTACATACATTTTACATTTAGCTTATATTTTAATATTTATAGTCAGTAAAATTTATAACTACTAAAGTTTTTATCAACTCACTGTTGCTTTTCTTCTCATGTTTTCTTTTGATGAATTATATCCTTTAGTATATGTTATCATTTAGAAACTGTGTTGTTTTACCTTTCACATTTAGACAAACAATTTGATGTTTTTGTGTGATGTATATGATAAAAAATAAGGGTCAAGATTTATGATTTCCAATATGAAAGTCTGTTTGAACTAGAAAAAAATGATAGAAAAGTTTATCCTTTCCCCATGGCTTTGTAGAACCATTTTTTCATAAATAAATTCTCCATATATATGAGAGTCTCTTTCTGAATCCATCATTATCCTCCACTAATTTCTTTGTCCTTAAAACAGCTTGTTCAGGATAGTAAATACAGGGCTATCCTTTTGAATGTCTGTTTGATACATATTAGAATTTCATATTTTAGCTTCCATTTCTCTTAGATTCTGTTGCTTCTGCATTTTAGATGTGTATTTTTCTTGGTTTTGTTTAATCAATTATTAAGGTATTGAGTTTCTCTCCCACTCTGATTTTAGCCCCTTTATTGTCTTTTTAATTTATAGTCTCTTTGTTTTTAATTTATAGTTTATTGTCAAGTTGGTTTCCATATAACATCCAGTGCTCTTCCCCACAAGTGTCCTCCACCATGATCATCAACCCCCTTCTCCTTTCCCCCTCCCCCTTCTGCCCTCAGTTTGTTTTCAGTATTCAAGAGTCTCTCGTGCTTGTCTCCCTCCCTCTCCCTAACTCTTTTTCCTCCTTCCCCTCCCCATGGTCCTCTGTTAGGTTTCTCCTATAGTCTCTTTTTCAAATTCACCCATTATGTTTTCATTCCATCCTATGTGTTTATATTTTCCCTTCCTTGATTTGTTTCTTTGGACATTTTAAACAATGCTTATTAAAGTCTCTTCTTTAATAAATCCCCTTCTTCGGTGCAGCTGCCGCTGACATCACACGCCAGTGTTACACGTGGTTTCTCAGACTCAGTAGAATTCCTTTTTGTGGGTGTTCTGCTGTGAACTGACTTGTAGAGGCTGCCGTGGGGAGACATACAGTGACCTGGAGCCAGGTCACTTTTTAGTTTCCCAATTCAGGAGCTTTACAACTTCTAAAAAGTGTTTATTAGGGCCACATGATGGTGACCTTTCTAGTCTTAGAGCTTTAATTTCTCTGTGGCAACTCTACTTCTATCCCCTCCTTGGTTAGGTCGTCCTGCCTCCTATCCACTGGTTGGAATATTTCCAGACTCAGTCCACAGCTCTGCGCTTCATACAGTGAATCCAGTTCTAGACCTCTCCCAACACATGGCCATATCACTTCATTTTTGCCACAGGTGTTAACTCTTAGCTCCTGATACAATACAAATATAGGAATTTACTTTGATTTATACTCTTACTCATCTGTGAGCATTTGAATTCTCTCTTTTTTCTTTCCTATCGTAGGAGAAGCAGAGGAATACAACGGGGGTCATTATCAGCTTACCATCTTGCCTGAATGTCAGGAGAAGGAATTAATAAATATTATTTTTGAAAAAATCCATATATTTCTCCTGTTTGTAAAATATGTCTATAGTTTATTTTGAAATGGGTGAATTAACTAATGGATGGTTAGCTCACTCCTTGAACAAGATAATAAAGTTGTTCTCCATTCAATTTATAGCTTATTAGGTACTTAGTGCATTTAGCACATCAGATGCACAATGTTAAAAGGAATAAAAGCAAATTCATGACCATCAATGCCTTCCTAAGTCCCATGAGAGCTCATAGAAAAGGCCTTTGAAGTGAATTTAATGGTGACTTTGTTTGGTTCTGGATATTTAAAATCAAATGCTCCAAGAAAGTTCCTTAAAGTGAAAAAATAAAAAGAGTATTTCTTCACTTAGCTCCTCCTTCTGAAATGCATTTTGCACCTGCATTTGTTCAAATATCCTGGGCCCAAGATCTTTGTTCTCAATGGAATACTCGTGTGCTTCCTGCATTATTTGGAATTGGATGCATGCCTTACTTGTAATTAGCGGGTCAGATCAGAGTTTGGGGAGCCATCCAGATGGCCTACAATCCAGGAAGGGTTGTCTGGAGTCTGAAGTACTGGCTTTTAATGTGGAGAAACCAGGGTCAATAAGTAAACTGGGTTTTTTCTTCCTCGTATGTTTATGTGTGTACATGTGTGCACAATGCCCAGCAGTCCTGCACCATTAAGAAAGTTGGCATCTGCAATAAAGTTAGAGCTTCCTGGTCCAACTGGGACTCTGGTACCCTCAAGGTTCAGCCTGCCTCAAAAGGCTGTAGTTGGACATCATGGGCTCTTCAAACTGGAAATGACTTAGAGACCAACTTGTTTATTAATCTCATGATGTGGATGGGGAAACTGAGGGAGAAGAGGTGAAAGAATTCTGTGTCCCAGGGATCAACATCCAAGCTTGGTTGTTCTGGAAGAAAAGAAAGGAGCGTTGCCTTCTGAGTACTTAGATCTTCCTTTGGATGTGTAATAAGGAAAATGGCAGCCAGGAGATTCTTTGCAGACTTCTTTCTTCATGTCTCAGTCACCTCTTCCCACCACTTACCATAAGGAAGAAAATCATCCCCAGCTGTGGCCTCCCTCTGAGCCCAAGAAGACCAGGTTAAAATCAACAGCAATCTTGTGTTGATATTGGTTGTGTCATGACATGTGGGTTCTGGGTTTTCCAGATCATCAGTATATTCTACCCTAAGGTCTCCATATGCTCTCCCAGAAGACAAGAGTTTCTACCTTCCTAGAACAGTCTGGCAAGATCAGAGAGTCATAGGTGACCGAGAGAGATGCTTCTCTGAAAGCCAGTTTTGCTAAAAGGGAAGGAGGGAGAGTCCTAGAGCTCTGACTTACAAATGACACAACTTCCTGTCAGGGTGGCAATCATTGGCCATTCCTCACAGCCCCAGGTGGCTTATACTAGTAAGCATTTTAAGCATCTTGATACTTATTTGCTGTTCTGACAAACGATTTAAAAATCTACTCTGGATTTGTTTTTAATCAGATACAGTAAGACATATAAACACAGAAGTGATTGTCACAAAGAAAGACATTTTTACTCGAAGTTCCCTAGAACAGGAGGCATGGCATGCCACCCAGGGCCACATAGGGCACCATCATGATCAGTCAGGAGGCAGAAGGAACAAGAGGGAAAACATGGGCTTTCTTGTGGCTTCTGAAGGAAAGGCGAGGTAGCATTGATTTGTTGGAGTAATTTCAGTAGGCTCTTGAGCAGCGAGGCTGTCCCTAGCTCTCTGAGACCTGGCTTTGGAATGAATAAGGCAGAGGACCATTACCTCCAAGAGTGTAAGAGCCAGACAGAGGGGTGTTTGGGAGTGTGGGCTCTGGATTTGTGAACTACGCACAGGAAAGATGCACTACCAGGCAAGACTTTTGCCCTCTCAGAGAATTAGCTAGCCCTGGGAAGGGTTTCTTTCCTTGGTCAGTGAGCCTCCGCATGCATCAAGAATACAGAAAATAAAGAATATAGTTAATGCACCAACATCCCTACTTCCGATTCTTCTCTCCCTTAGCTCGTCCCTGCCCTCGGCCCTCATACCTCATTCCATCTTCTTCCTTTCTTGGTCTGAAGGAAACTTCTGTTTCTGACACCTGCTTTGGCTGACATTCTCTGGCAGGAGAGCGCACCGGGTTTCCCTCTTGACTGCCTCCCTGTGTCTCCCTCTCCTGCATCAGTGCCAAGAGAGCTAGGCTGGAGAGTGGTGAGAGGGAGGGATGCCTCAGGCAAACTCACCTGGAAGAAGGACCTGTCCCTCCCCCCACAGCCCCCCCCCCACTCACTTCAACAGTCGTACTTTGGGGAGAACTAGGCTGTGAGACAAGAGACAAAAGGCACACAGTAGAAGGTACTAATTAATATCAGGGAAGACGGAGCGAGTAGCGCACATTTTCCTTTCTTCTGTCTCCTGAGAGAATACAGCACTTCTTTAAGGGATTCCAGAATCATTCCAGTGAAGCAAACTCTCAGCTCCAGTTCTTCTTTTGCAAGATGAGAACAATAATACTGCGTTTGCAATAGTTACATCAGCCTTGAATGGGCTTGTGTGTGCTCATTTTCTAGGGTCAGTTCTGGCACATAGTAGGCGCTCTGTAAATAATTATTTTCAAATTCAAATAATTTAATCTTCATGACTATCTTTCTTTTTTTTCCTTTGGCTTTAGAGGAATCCAAAACGGAAACGACTGTTCAAGCCACCACAGCAACCTTACACCCCAAGTTCCCAGGCAGAAGCGTGGATGTTTCCAGACCCAACAATCTTGGTCCTGGTAACACAGTTCGCTAACAAAATTTCCATCGTGTTTCTGCTGTCCCAGCATTTTTACGCATACTAAGATTTACAAGACCAGAGCTGAGGGCTATTAGAGCCTGCATCGGAGCACATTGTGGGGCTGGGCAGAACAGACAGGGCCAGGATAGACAGGAAATTAACATTACAGGTTAATTAAGATATAGTGAGTTAATTAAGGAATCATGTTTCTGCACTATTAGTGTAAGAATGCATAGCCAATGTAAACATTTCCACAACAGAGGATTCAACAGAGTTTAAAGGAAAAGGTCAACACACCCTCAGAAATGTACACAACCTATATATTGCCCAGAGGTAACCACAGTTAACTAGTTGTGGTATCCTTCTAGAACTTCTGCCATGCATTTGCATACGAATACATACATGGATACAGATGTATTCATATTAAAAAACATGGAAGTGTGGTTATTCTACATGTCACGTTGTGTAACTTGCTTTTTTGACTGAACAAGTTGATTTGGTTAATGTTAGCACAAATGGATATTCTAAATATTTTTAAATGTTACTTTTGTTCCCTGATATAAAGGTATCACCCATAGTTTATTTAAATCAGTCTCTTTTGAGTAAAAATTAATTCTGTTTCCAAATGTCCACTATTGAAAAAAAATGCTTCACAGGACATATACATTGCTTCGTGCAATTATGTTTTTCTCTGGAATACTAATCGTGTTAGTTTGCTATGGCTGCCATAACAAAATATCACAGACTGGGTGGCTTAAACAACAGAAACTCATGTTCTCAAGGTTCGAAGGCCAGAAGACCAAGATCAAGGTGCTGACACACTTGGTGTCTGGTGAAAGCTTGCTGCCTGGCTCATAGACTGCCACCTTCTTGGTTTCTGTTCCCGTGGTCTTTCCTGGGTGCAAGCTCGTGGAAAGAGAAAGCACTCTGGAGTCTCTTCCTCTTGTAAGTGCGTCACAGGGCCTCACTTTCATGACCTCATCTAGACCTAACTACCTCCCAAAGGCTCCGTCTCCAAATACCATCACCTTGGGGATGAGGAATTCAATATGTGAACTTTGGGGGGTGGTGACACAAACATTCAGTCCATTGCAATAATGAATAGTAAAAAATAAAAATATAGTTTTTTTAGAGAGAGAGAGTGTGGGAGAGAGGCAGAAAGAGAGGGAGAGAATCCCAAGCAGGCTCCGTGCTGTCAGTGTGGAGCTTGACACGGGCTTGATCCCACGAACCATGAAATCATGACCTGAACTGAAATGAAGAGTCAGATGTTCAACCAACTGAGCCACCCAGACACCCCAAAATATAGTTTTAGATAATGATAAATATTATTATAGAAGTAAAATAGGGTAATATGATAAAATGTTATAGAAAATATTTCTATAGGTTGAGTGACACAGACAGACTTAACTCAGGAAGGGACATTCAGCTTTTGAGACTTAAGAGATAAGAAATAACCTTGTCATGAACAGAAGCGGGAATGTCTCTGCTGACAGAATGAACAGCAGCTAAAATTACGTTTGGAGTGCTCTGGGAAGAAATAGAAGTCAGTGTGACTGAAGAATGGCAGGTGACAGAAAGCTGCACAAAATTAGGTTGAAGAGAAAGGCAAGGGAGACATCCTAAGATCAGTTTAGATTTTATCTTAAATTCAGTTGGAACCTACTGTAATTTTTTTTTTTAAGTAGAGACACAAGTTATCTGATTTACACTTAGAAAAGTCACTCCACCTGCTCTGAAAAACAAGACTAAGGAGTGTGAGGACAATGACGGGATGTGGAGTTATCTGGGTAACTCATTGTCATGATTTGAGCCATGATGTCAGTAGAGAAAATGGAGAAGAGTGGAGTCAGGATGTATTTCAAGAGTGAAACCCATAGGACCTACTAAGGGTTCAGATGTGGGGACCAAGGGAAAGAGTGAAATCCAGGGACATATGTAGGTCTTGGCTTTGGACAAATGGGTGGACTGAGGTGTCATTGATGCAGATGGAAAGAATGGTGTTTGGGGACAAATAGGATGGGAGGCAGGGTGTTTTGAGGGAATATGAGTCTCAGAGGACTTTTTATTTGTTAGTTATATTTCAGGTGACATTTACTTTGCAGGATTGTGGTGAAGCTTAGTAACAGTGCCCATCATTCACCTGACCTATGATATGTGCTCAATAAATTGATGCAATTGTTAGGTTGGTCCCCTTTCACATAGCATAGCCCTAGAAAGAGTTGACCATCAGCCCCATATTCTTTTGGAAACCAAGGTTTTCTAAGCTGTCACTCTCTTTCATCCTTTTCTCCGCTCCCCCCCCCCCCCACCTTTTGCTTCCTCTTCCCATGCCTGGCCAGTTGTCCAGATCTCACAGAATTCTAAAACAAAGAAGATCTATCACCCATGTAGGCAATACCCTTTTAAGAACATGCTGACATAGGGGCACCTGTGTGGCTCAGTCAGTTAAGCATCCAACTTTGGCTCAGGTCATGATCTCACAGTTCATGGGTTTGAACCCCGTCTCAGGCTCTGTGCTGACAGCTAACTCAGAGCCTGGAGCCTGTCTTAGGATTCTGTGTCTCCCTCTCTCTCTGACCCTCCCCTGCTCATGCTGTCTCTCTCTCTCTCTCAAAAATAAATTAAAACATTAAAAAAAATTAAAAAAGAGCACCCTGACATGGAGGTACTTTGTGAAGGAGGTACTTTGAGAAAGTCAAGTGCAGTTGTGAAGAACCCAGTTTTTTGAGTCATAGTACATGGGATTTAATTCCATTCCCACCACTCAGAGACTATGTGAACTTGGACAAGTTACTTAAACTTTCTATGTGTCTCTTTCCCCATTTGTAAAAAATAGGGATAATGGCACCTATTCATAGGGTTGCTATAAGGAGTTAAAATGTGTAAAGTACTTAGAAGAGAACATGTGTTCGATTTGCGTAAGTATTCAATAAAGGCAAGCTACTATCTATATTTGGGTTTTTAAGCACATAGGTGAATGGCTTCCCTCCTAGGAATCCCTCCCTACCGGAGATTCATGACTCAAGAAGGAGGTGTGGGAAGGCTTCTGAGGTCCTTTCTGGCTCTGGCATTTTTGGATTTGATGACTAGTGAGACAATAATTTGGGAGGTGGGTTATGTCCAGAGATGGAGAGAAAGCAGAAGCTTTTGTTCTTACTCACAGAAAGCTGAGACGTTCAGGCAGAGTTATGAATTTGGGCTAAAAAGTCAAAACCATTTCAATTTTCAGGAACACCTTTTTCCCCCCAAATGTCAAAACTTCAACTGCTTTTCTGGACTCATATGTCCTATTCGGATTTTCAAGTTTTCTTTGATAATTTATTTTCAGTGTTAGAGGCAGAATGATATAGAGAAAAAAAGACCATGAATTCAGAGTTCATTCTAAATTCAACACTTAGCCCCTCCACTTACTACAAAGTAGTGAAATGTCTCTTAGCCTCAGTTTCCCCAATTAAAAAAAAGACATAATAACACTTGATCTTCAGGGTTATTGTGAGAATTAAGTAAAACAATCTACATAAAGCAACTCAGCAAGATGAGAATTATGCTTTTCTTCTCTGCATATCCCACTGGACTGCAATCTCTCTGCCTTCTTGTTCCTAATTTCCTCCCAGATTCGAAAAATATCAATGCAGATAGCTCTTTCAGAACCTGGGGAAATATGGATATATATGCAGTAGTAGGTCTTGTTATTAGGTGATATTTATATATTTAAAAACCCTTCTGAAACCAGATTTATGACTTGAATTAATAAAAAAAAAGAGTAGTTTCTGCAAGTTCCAGAAATATTACTCAGAAATAATGCTCTTTCCAGACCCCTAATGCTGAGTAAGGTAAACTGAACCTCTCAATTTAATAGGCTACTGACAAATCCCTTTATGTCAATGGGGAAATGAGCTAAGGCCAAGATATTTTTAACTGGTCTGCACAAACACATCTTCATTTGCATCCAGCAAGATGTAACCTTAGCAACAGTGTATATTTTTGGACTCTTTTTCATTTAATGCAAATGAAGCAGCACTGATATGCCCGGAATCTGATGACAGAATTCAACGTGACCAATTCATGTGTCTGAGGCCTCCAAGTCCTTTGCCAGCCCAGTAGGATTCCGATTTCCTATCACCAGCATGAATCAGTATGACCCAAACGAATTATTCTAGAGCGCTGATTTCTCTTGTTCACTTTTTTTAGTCACACTTAGCTGTCACTCCTGTTATAAATGATCTGAAATATGGAGGAAGCTGTCTATTGTGTAAAGAGCTTAGGTTTTACATTTTAACAGATTATTAACCATGGGTCTACATTTTTTTCCGACCTGAGAGTAGTCCCCTGCCATTTGTGAACCACAGTATCTCCTGTGAAATAGAGGCAATCATGGATTGGGCAATTTTCCTCCCGTGTGATGTTGTGAGTATTCACTAACATTTAATATTTGAAAGTGAGGTTTAGACAGGTGCGATGGTCCTCAATCCAAGGGCACGCTTTTACCATTCACTACCCTCCATCGTGGCCGCCACGATGCCCAGCACATAGAATTTCTGGTGCTGAATGGAACCATTGTTTCTTTTAGGTAATGGGAATGAGTTGGAGGAGATTGGTCTCTGAAAACTGATCCCCTCCACCTTCTGTAGTTAACACTTGGCTTGTGCCACTGTGCTTGAGCAGTTTAAAGATGGGCATACGTTTAACTGTTTGTATATGTGGAAGAATGAGGAATTCTCATGTTTCACCAAAAGTAGAGCAACAAAAACCTGAGTAACAGGGGGCTTTGCCAGTCCTATTTGAAGAGCTGAAGCTACCCTAGCACTAATTTCTTCATTTTTCGCCTGCTTTCACTGTGGTCTTCACTGGTCTTCAGTAGCCACAATGGTCTTCAACCTTGTTTATCTATTGTGTGCTGGAATAAGTGATTACATGAGTAATTACATTGTCAAGTAGACAATGATTACATTGTCAGATTGCCATCACAACTCACCAGGTCATAGGGTCATAAATCCATGGATAAACCATGGATTAAGACAAAGAAATGTGAGTGTTAAGTACCTCTAAGTGTATGAGTGAGTGTCTGAGTATGGACATGAGTGGGTCTATGTCCATGCATTTGTGTCTACCTTCATGGATCAGTGCATGTGATTTTATTTGGGTTAGGGTTTGTGGGCATATATGGAAGTCTGTGAGTTCATATGATGTGTCTGTACACATATGTGTTAGCAAATTTACACATGCATACGTAGTTTCTCTATGTTTGCTGTTATGTAGGAGGAAGGGAGAAGCTGACGATTAGGCATCACTTATTTGTTCAAAACATATTCACTTAGGAGATGAGTAAGCCAGACCTTGAGTCTGTGAGGACACTGGTTCAGTCAATAGAAGAATCATGTCAAACCAAGATGGAGAAATGCTGGCTTCGCTTATGTGCTTTGAGCAGCGCTGTGGCGAAATCCTCTGTCCCTGGATGCCCAAGTCGCAGCTCTGGGTCACAGTGAAACCCCTTAGTGATCTCCAAGGTCATACACATTGAATCATAGAGGGCTCTGTTTTTCCTTTCCTGCCTTCCACCCATTCCCCTTCTTTACAAGGCCATGTCCCTTCCTGCAGATCTGACTCTTCCCTAATTAGGAGGGGCATTGGCCTGGTATGCTCCTTCTGGTGCAGTTGGAGATGGCATATCCCTGGCCAATTGGCTCAGTTTTCATTCCCCGCAATATAGGCCCTAGGAAGTCTACAGGGGCTTAAGAGAGAGTCTAACTCACTTCATATAGAATGTTTATAGTTAATGAACTTAGTTAAGATTATTGGTAGTAAACCAATCATTGTCAAAGTAGTGTATTTGAGTGTTGTAGGGAACTGAAAGAAAGCTCATTATTTCCACTCGTATTAGTTAGAACATTAGGCAGAGATGATACCTTCATATTTCTTTCTGGACAGGAGAAAGCAGCACATTCCAGAAGGAAGACATGCCCTGCCTATGGTTCTCAGCGATGAACTTTTATGGGGAGTCAGGTCTCTCATTTCAAAATCTTTCAAAATCCCACTCCCTGTGATGGTTAGTTTTATGTGTCAACTTGACTGGGCCACGGGGTGCCCAAATGAAACATTATTCCTGGGTGTGCCTATAAAGATGTTCCTGGATGAGATTAGCATTTTAATTGGTAGACTCAGTAAAGTAGATTGCCCTCCCCAGTATGGGTGGGAATCATCCAATCCCTGGAGGGACTGAATAGAACCAAAGGTAGAGGAAGGAAGAATTCACCTCTTTTGCTTCCTGGCTGCCAGCTGGAGCTGGGGTATCCTGCCTTTGGCCTGTGATTTACACCACGGGCTCCCTGGTTCTCAGGCCTTGGAACTTGGACTAGAATCATACCACCAGCTTTCCTGGGTCTCCAGCCTGCATACTACAGACTGTGGGACTTCTTAGGCTTCAGAATCTGATGCATCAGTTTCTCCTAATAAATATCCATACCTGTATATATTCTATTGATTCTGTTCCTCTGCAAAACTCTGCATTCCCTGATCTTTGTTTTCCCCGAAGACTCCAGGCTGATTGAGTGGCTCCTGGTCCACCCTGTGTACTCCTGGAGCACTTGAAGTTAATTGCACAACATCTCACACAGCCCCCTATAGCTCATGAGGCACTTGGCCCAGTGCTTACTCTTGGGTGATCTTCTCACAGCACATGTGAGATGGGTCATTAGAACTATTCTAAAGATGGAGAAAGTGATGTATCTGGAGCAGGATAGTCCAAGGCAACACCAGAGTGGAAGGCATGAATCCAGGTCTTCTGACTTGAACATGCTTTGTGTTTCACATGTTCGCTTGCCCCAGAGACTAGGAGTTACTCAGGGCGAGGGCTCCATCTTCTCCTAGGGCGTCCTCATCAGTGAGTGTGGGGCCTCACCTGGTGTGTAGGGTGGATTCTCCAGGAACCAGCTCCCAAAATTGAGATTAATGTGCAGGAAGCTCACTGGGGACTCCTCAGTGTAATACCTATGGGGAATGGCAGCAGTCAGACTGGGGAGAGAGAGATGTTTCCCTGCAGTGTAGTCACAAGAAAGGCCTTAGCTGGTGCTCCAGATAGTGCCGGAGCGGAGATGTCCCAAGCTGTTTTGAAAAGAAGAGAGGAGTCAAGGCCTCTGGACCCTGTCTTTGGACATCATTGGCCGCCTCCAGGATGGGTGTGACATTGGGTGAAGTGTTTACCTTTAAGGAAGTGGAATTCAGGGATTCAGAGAGAGGAACTCAACTGAGGGCCATCTGCTATCAAGACTCCCAGCAGCTGGGGGAGTGAGTGACTCAGCCCTTTGGGGGCAATCAGGGTGACACACCAGAACCGTGAGGAAGGCACTGTGAAATGGGCTTTTGTCTGCAACACGTTTCCCTGTTCTCTTACCAGTGAGCCCCCCTGATGCACGTTTGGTATGTCCTGCACTGGGTGCCCTAGATCTTTAAACACTGCTGCTTCTCTGCCTCCCCTCCTCCTGAGATCATGTTCAGGATGTTGCCTCAGTGTGTGGACGCATGTGTGTGTGTGCCTCTCACCAGTATCTACTAAGGCTCATTTCTGTGTTGGTTTCTCAGGCAGGGGACTCAGTATTTCCTGGCTGCCCTGGCTGTCATGTAAAATTGGGATGGTAAAGGCGGCATCTGAGCCCTGGCATCGCTCTGTGTCTATGCCCAGGAACTCTCCGGACCCCAAACTTGTGACCTTGGGAGCCTACACTGACACTTTGCAAGAGCAGAGTCTCCACCCCATGGGAGAGTGTCTCCAGGTTGGGTAGGTCTTCGGCCTTCTGGGCCCCTCTGGGACCGCTCACAGGGGAGGACCCCAGCTGGGAGGGTGGACCGCTGCTTCGGCAGCAAGGGACGAGGACAGATGCTGAGAGGCCGAGGACAGTCCGGAACAGTGGCTCCATTCTCCACAGAGGGTCAGCGGTCACGCTGCGGCGAGTTCACTAGGGCTGTTTCTGAGCCCCTGAATTCAGACTCTGTGGAACGTGATTAAGAAGGCCATGGGGCACGACCCCTCCCCAGACAGTTGCACCACTGCACAGATTGCCCCCGTATTCCCGAGGTCACGCAGAGGGCCTGGTGTGAAAGGTCTCTCCTCCCCCAGGAGGTCATCCTTGCCCACAGCTCGCACTTCACATTTTTCAGTTGGGGTCAGACTCAACGATCCGGCTAGACGGCAAGTCTGGAATCCAGTCACTGTGAGCTGCCTTCTAGGCTGATGGGATGAGGAGGGAGGAGAGGGCTTCTTCCTTGGGCCATTTCAGAGTCTCCAAGAAGATCCTCTGGCTTTGCCATGAGACCCCTGCAAAATGATACCAGAATTCCCTCTTAGCAGATGAGAGCATTTTTCAAAGTGTTCAGACATAAAGAACATGGTAGGGGAATAGATAGAGGGTGCAATGTCTGAGCTTCAATTTCGGGGTTCAGATTGGAGATGAGGCCCTTCCTGGGAGCAATGTGCTCTGGGGGTTGGAAAGGAGTGAAGGAGGCATGGGAGCCTGGAATAGAGAAGGCTATTTAAAGCTGGGAACATCATCAAAACCAGTGCCAGGAGTTTGCCAGCCATTGACACTGTCTCCTCTAGCTGGCATGTGACCTTGGGAAAGTCCAACAGAGAACATATGGACATGATTTCTCAGACTGACCAGTGCGGACCTGGGGGCCCATGGGCTGCGTGTCACCTCATCCCCACAGCAATGCTGTGTGTCCCCAGGTGCTTTAGGAAGAAGCTGGTTCAGAAATACAATTTGGATGCTCATTTGTCAATGGATCACCTTGCTTTCAGTCAAACGAAGCTTTCCAGAGCAGGTGATGTCTGAGATGGGGCTTACGCAACGGGTTAGGACTTCAACAGCTAGCCTTTGCCCCAGTCTTGCTCTGTGCTGGGAAGTTCTCAGTGGGAGGGAGCAGCACCCGAAATTGTTGGGGGTCACCTCCCCAGTGACTGAGCCATATGCCAAAGCCCTCATCACTAAATAGACAAGCAGGAGCTTCCAGAAGCAAGAACTGGGAAAAAAGCTGCTTTGAAAGTTGTAAGGAAAAAGAGGAAGACCACAGTGAAGATAACTTACAAAAGACAAACATGAAGATATCATGTTCTTTGAAAATAAAAGATGATCTTGTTTTATAGAATTCTTTAGTTGTCATGTCTGCAGACATAAACCTCATAGGATGGGATCAAGGAAGGACATGGCCTAAAGTGGTTTGGAGTCTTAGACAGAGGCACTCACTCATCTTTCACAAAGAAAACTGAGAGGTGGGTGTAGTCTCAGGAGAGAGACCTGTGCTGGCTTCCCAGCTGCTTGGCCGAGTGCGCCACGTGTCCCTGGACAGGTGCCTCGTCCTCTCCAGGTCTCCCTTTGCAAACTCATCAACCGAAAGGTACCTTTCCATTCTGAGCCTCCATGGATCTCTTTTTATTAGAAATCACACTTACTCCCACACTCAGTGCTTGCCTTCTTAACATCTGTAGCTACACAAACTTCCCCGAGTCAGAAGGAAATAGCATTTGTGAAGTGTCAGCTGCTCAGAAATGACTGGCAACTGGGGGCATCCAAGCCCATCCCCAAAACCCGCTCTGTAATTCGAACATGGGAGGCTACACAGGCCCGCCTTCCTGGCACGGCTGCCTCCCGGCGTGTTCTTGCTGACTGCGCCACGTGTTCCCAGGGACAGAAATAGAATCCGTCTGTCACACAGCAAGTGCGCTCCTTGGAGGATGGTATGTGTGTGTGTGTGTGTGTGTGCGCGTGTGTGTGTGTTATTTAATTTTTTTTTAAAGCTAATTCTCTGGAGTGGAGGGTGGGGGCCCTGAGAGGCTGTTGGCTGTCTGTTAGACAAGTCACTTAGCACAGCACCCTGGTGTCCCCAAGTACACACAGTGCCAGGAATGTTCAGCACACATTCTGCAGGGATGTCTGGGGGCTACAGACTGGGGCTCAGAGACCTGTGGGTATAAAACTCCACAGGAGTGCGAGGTGTCACCAGGTTGTAGGGATGCAGAAGCTGCCTTCTGGGCATCCTAGACTCAGGATTCCCATGAGCTGAATGGAGCCGGTAGCTCTGAGCTCATGCAGTCCATAGACCACAGACCACGATGCTCTAAGGTCACGCTTCCCTCCGCCCACTTGGAGCAGAGCTCTTGTCCTCAGTCTCTCTGCCAGGGGGCATCTGGCTGCCACATCTACCACCGAAGTCTGCAGAGCGGCCAGTGCACTTGCCCACGTCCAAATATGATCTCGTGTTGAAACTATCAACAACTTGAAAAGCCCTTGATAAGAAGTAGAGTCAGGAGTTCAAGTTCAAACTCCCCCCACATATGAGCTGGGTAACTTTGGGCGGCCTTTTTAGACCCCCCTGTGTGTCTACGTCACCTGTAAATTGGAGCTTGTGAAAATGTTTGTCTTAACCAGTCTTGAGGGTTATGGTGAACATCACAAGAGAACCTTGAGCATCAAACTATTTTATGCATGGCCTGTGCTGAGCAAAGGCCTGTGGATGCTCTGGTCGTGGTGCCAGACACTCAGAGCTGGCAAGGAGGGAGGATAGTACCCAGATGACAGCTATCAGGACAGAAGCTAGGACCTGGAGCACAGGGCATTGGGAACAGGAGCAGGTGGGAGAAGCATCTGTAAGCAGTTCGTGAAGACGACCCTTATCTGGCAGCCCCGCCTCTATCCCAGAACTTCTTCTTGGACACCTCTCAGCCCAAGGAATCATTGACTTTCTCGTATATGTGAGTCCGGTCCCCCAGCCCCGTGACAAGTCCTTGAGTGCTCAGAGATGCTTCTTTCCATGTCCTGTCCTCAGAACTATCCAGCTCAACACCAGTCAGGCACATCGTGGGGGGTCAGCACCCCTTTCAGAGATGTCTCCAGCCTCTCATGGCTGCTTCATCCCTGGAAGCATGCATATGCTGTTCTCCTGAGATGCGCAGCTGAGCCAGGTCCTGGCACATAGACACCTCACTCCTCCGTTCTCTCCCCAGGACCCCTATTGGGGACACAGCCTCAGCATCAGGCTCCTTCAACCTTTATTCAGGCCCTTTGTTCCCTGTTCATTCAAGAAGGATGGGCATATTTTAGACCCCAGGTGGGCATGGTGGGGAAATCAGAGATAAGCAGGGTTGACTCTAGCTCCCCAGGATGTAGCAGACAAGCCTCCACCAGGCCTGGCTAGCTCATTGCCAAGCTCCAGATGTGGATAGCCACATTTTAATCGAGGCGATGCTAACAGTGAGCATCTAGCATAACCAGCTACTTCCTTTCATCCACATAGCAGCTCTGCAAGGATTTTCCTGATGGGGAGACTGAGGCTCAGACAAGAGTAGTTAGAGGCAGAGCAAGGATTAGAGATAAACTTCTCTAACTCCAGATAATATACCTTCCTAATAAATGAAGAGGTTTCAAATGGCATGCTCAGTGACAGGCCCAAAATAAATTTGGGGATGAGTGCAGTGGAAAAAAATGCTCAAATAGGTCTTGTTCTGCCTAGGATTAGAACTTATTCAATAAGTGAACATGAGTCAGTGGGGAGGTGGCATTTTCTCCCTGGAAAACATGGGTGTAATTGCAATTACAGCTTCCAGTAAAGTGGGTGGGCACCTCCTTGGAAATATAAATCACTTCCAATAGGCAAAGTTGACCAGCTGTCGCTACAGAGGCTGGGGCCAAAGGAGGCCAGGAACTTAACGTTTTATGTCATGACCACCTTGAACCTGCCCCGACTTGGGCCAAAAATTCTTAATTGGAAATTCTTCTTCTTCTCGTTTGCTTCTACAATCCCTCCTCCTCCCAGTTATCACAATGATAATAATTTTTTAATGAATATAGATTTATATACATATTAATATGTGTGTGTGTGTGTGTGTGTGTGAACCATGTCTCATCTACAGTTAAAATACTTCATTGGTTTCCTACCTCCACAGGTAGAGTCTAAACTCTAGTATCGCTTTTGGAGTTGTCTTAGCTTCAGTCATCCCCAGAACAGATCCTGAGACGAGGATTTGATTCCAGCATTCACAATAATGAGCTTTAAAGCCTACTGTTTTTTAATTGGTTATAATTTCTATTATTTTAATTGCAGAATTAGCTAATTCATAGGATAATACATATGTTTTTTTCTTCTGTTTTGTTTTTTGAATCTATTTCAGGTTGGTTGTCATAAAAATTCCTTGATTCAGAAGCACTTGCTAAATGTCTTTTATGTGCCAGTCCTAGTGGGACACACCTAGAATTGATTATTCCTGTCCTTGAGAAATTTATTATTCTGCAAAGAAGCTGAGGTATAAGCCCAGGAAATAACTAAGAAATTATTCCAGTCACTTGGCAAGCCAACAGCTCATACCATGGGGTCGTTCACCAGGGATGGGGCAATGTTTCAAGGATATGAAGCTCTGGCTGAGTCTTGAAGGAAGAATAAGATATGGTATTTTTTTTCTAATGTTTATTTATTTTTGAGAGAGAGAGACAGAATCAGAGCACGAGTAGGGGAGGGGCAGAGAGTGAGGGAGACACAGAATCCAAAGCAGGCTCCAAGCTATCAGCACAGAGCCCGATAAGGGGCTTGAACCCATGAACCACGAGATCATGACCTGAGCTGAAGGCAGACACTCAACTGACTGAGCCACCCAAGTGCCCCAAGATACGGTATTTCTTATGTGAGGAGGACATCCTCAACTGCACAGAGTGACAGCGGGTGTAGCAAGATATGAGATAGAGGGAGATTGAGACTATGAAGAATCTCCCGGATGTGCTGGAGTAGAGCAGGAGATATGGTTGGAAGGGAGACCTGGGAGAACTCGGATACCAGCCAATGGGGTTTGACATCAGACAAGCCTATTTCTTAGGAAATGGGGGGGCATGAAGATGTTTGTGTTTGAAGAAGGGCAATGTGACAGTTGTGTGGAAGGTGGATGGGGTGGAGATGAAAGGATACTGTCCCACTATGACCTTCAGGAGAACAAGGCTTGAGTTGGGGACAGGAAAGGGAGATATGTGCTTGATGGAACACTGATCTGGATAGCAAGAGAAAAGAAGGACGCAATAGTGAGGACTTCAAGGTTTGGCTCTTGGCAAGAAGTGTGGTGGAGGTGGCAGAGGTTAAGAAAAACTGACCCAAAGAGGTGAGACTTGTTAAAGCCATATGAATGGGGAGTGTGTGTGTAGGGACAGAGAGTTGTGTTGTGAGAACAGGTCTGGGGCAGAGAAGGAGACTGAAGCAGTCTGAGGTGGGATTGGAAGCCCCGTCTTTGAACAGAGCTTGGTTTCGGACATACTTACTACTTGAGCCATTCTTTGCCCTGACTTTTCAGAACATCAATAACGCAACATGGAAATTGCAGGCCTGTCCCTGAATAAGGACACAGGAGTTAGGGAAGTAAGCCATTTGAGAAGCTCTTCCTTTATCAAAGTAATCACAAAAATGGCCTGTGTTCGGAATCTGGTGTGAAATCTGATGCTTGGCTTTTTGACACATGATGACAGAGTTTCCATACTCTCTCTCTCTCTCTCTCTTTTTTTTTTTTTTTTTGGCTGATGCCTCTACTTAGTTTTGTATGTAGATAAATATGCAGCCATTCAGTGCATGTACAGAAATGCATTCATAAGTGTTTTGCTCCAGAGTCTTTAAGCTCAGTGACTTAATATTTTTGCCCCCCATTCACCGCCAATATTTCTGCCACCCTAATGCCCTGAGAGCAATGGTACATTTGGGTGAATAACAGAGGGTCAATTCCTATGTTCCCAACTTCAGTGGGAGAATGGAAAGCTATATATCTTTCAGTGTCTGCTTGAGTCAGAATCTGGGGTGGAGAGAACAGAAAACCCTCCAGGTCATTCTGGTTAGAGCCCCAAGAGGCAGGTCCTCCATAGTGGAAAGAAGGGACCTCACTATCTCTTAGTTCAAGCACAGACTGGGCTCACCTTTCTGTCAAAACTGAATCCTGCCTTTCCCCCTCCTCGGAATTCTAAGCCTGGTCTCAATCTTGTACACCCTCGAAGGCCAGCTGTAGTTTTGCTTTGTCTAAGCAATCACCCCTGCCTCACACAGCTGAGGGAATCTTTTCAATGTGTTTTCCTTGCTTTTCATTCAGTATTTGATTATCTGAAGTTCTGTCTCCCTTACAGACCATGAGATCCTTGAGAGCAGGCGCCATGTTTCCTTCATCTCTGAAGTCCATATCCGGTGTAGTGCTTGGCACAGGGTTAATCCCTAGTGAAAGCTTACAGGTTGAATGACAGAGCAGATGCAGGAACAAATAAATGAACGCTGTGGTTGGATAAAACCGTCTTCCCAGTTCTATGGTTCTGATTCTATGACACATGAGTTGTTGCACACGGTGGTAGTTTTTCAGGAACTTCTCACTCGTGTGAAGCATTTCGAAATTCCTCAGACATCATGTACTCTGTCTTATCCTTACCTGCCTGCCATCCTGGAGGCTAACAGGGAAGACACCATTATTCTGCTGTCATGCACAAGAAAACGGAGGTACTTGAGAGTCAAGGGACGTGACTGAGGTTGCACTTCTGCAGGTGGAGGAGTTAGGACTCTGACTCAAAATTTTGCTTTTTTCCACTTCACCACATTTGATATTTTTCAATCAATTTCCATTTCCTTGTGCCTTTTGGGATCTGTCTGATATTTCTCTGTCAGAGCCAAGTGGGGGATTCCACGCTGAATGCCTGATCATTGCCTCTTCTGATGCTTTTTGGAAAGACATCACTTTCCCTGCCTGGAAATTCCAGAAGGAGCTGTTATTTCTGAGATGCCCAATGTCTGACTTCTCCCTCCTCACATTTCCAATTTCTCTTCCAGAGGTCATGTTGGTCCAGATGACTTTAGAGCCACCTTTAGAGGCGTGGAACAAGATGGATTGGCAAATGCTATTTGGTTTCCTTCTTCTTAAAATAGAATGCTACAATATACATTGTTCTATTTTTTTAATAGTTTTTCTTCTTCCTCCTCCCCCAACCCCCCTCTTCCTCCTTGTGTGTCTATTCCTCGAGGCATTTTAAAGCTCCTCACAAGTATGGGTAATTAAACGTATTCACTAAGTCATCCTTTGCTTTATCATAATGAAAACTTAGGCATATTTTTTTTCCCTTCTGGTAAAGTCTCTGGCTAGAACATGAGAAACCTGCATTCCAGGCATTTTCTCTTAGTCATTGGCTTTGTGACTTCAGAGAAGTCATAGAATATTTCAGTTTTCTTGTTGATCTTGTTGCATTCTCAGTAATTTACACAATCACTTCCTTTATCAGATGGTGAGCAACCAGAAGGCAGGGGCAACATCTTGTTCAAATCTGTATTCTCAACACCCAGTACAGTTTCCAGAAAATATTGGTTGAATTCAATAGAGCACTTGAATGCCAGAGAGTGGGTGGAAAGCAATTAATTGTGGGAAAGGGACACCGAGAAGCCTTGATCATCTGTCTGATGCTTTCCTTGATGCTTGAGAACAAAAACAATAGGGTCAAAGGGGGTGCCGTGTATGTGTGTCTGTGTGTGTGTGTGTGTGTTTGCACACTGGAATGCACAGGTGACATTTGTTCTGAATGGAGGACATAGAGTTATTGACAGCACAAGAGGGGAGGGAGCCATGAGTAACAAAAGCCCAGACCAGAGAGTGTCTCATTTAATAGCAGGGTCTGGCATGACCAGAAGACACTGAGTCAAAATGCTCTAGCCAAATACCCAACAGATACCCTGTCAAATGCCCATGATCTTAGTACCGCTGTGTGGCATTAACTGGGAGTCAAGAGTTCTTCAAACTCATTGAATGACATAAGGAAAGTTACCTGTCATGTAGGGTGACCTTCACATTTCCAATAGGGCAGAGGGCAATGAAAATTGTTAGTTGGGCTTTGGGAAATGCAAAGCTGCCCACAGATTATTGAATATATCATGCCATTTTCTGGGGAAATAGAGGATTTCCCCAAATAGGATTTGCTTATTGTGGAATTGTTTCATGTCAACATTGCCAAGGGAAAGGCTACAAAATACCAGAAAGCCAAAATATTAGTACAAAGAATTGCTGGGCTGGGGACAAAGAATATCCAGAAGGTAGAGTTTTGTCCAAGGTTGAGGCAGGGAATGGAACAGAGTAACCACATACTATTAGTATAATTGGGACAAGGATATTATGGAGAAGGCAATCCTGCTCAATAATTTAAAAGCACAAGGGAAATAACAAATGAATGCTAGGAGGGCACTCAACTGAGGAGACTGGCAGGGTACTAGGAAGATAGGGAAGTTTTCACCAATGGGGAGAGGAGAGTGGAGTGTACTTTATAGGAGTAACAATTCTTTGCACATCATATTCTTTTGGGGGAATAATTTCAATGCTAACTTGAGATTCAAGATAATGCAAATAATTAAATTTATAAAACAAAAGATTTAGTGTGAAAAGGCTCAGATTCTCAGCCATCTCTGAAATCCTTAGGTATTCCGAGGCCGTCCCAGTAACAATATTCCTAGGATTAAGCAGTATCCTCAAATGCTCTTCCCATTGCAATGGCCAGTGCAAGACTCCACGATGCACACCTCCGTCCTTACCCCCACACTTGGGGGGCATTTCCATAGCTCAGCTACCTGTGTTTCCTCTTCTAAGAGTACTTCCAGCCTCTTTGGGTCGCTTTCCCTTATGGAACAGGGAAAACAAAACAACCAAAACAAAAACCACACAATTCCTAGAGCTTCACACCTTATAAGCAATAAAGCTGCAAAGGTGAACTTTTCCATAAGAGCTCAGGTTTTGTTCATTAAAATTTGTGTCATTAAACGTTTTCCTCTTAAAATTCAGAAGCAGCTCTTTCCCATCGTGATCTCGCAATGTTAGAGGTAATAGAGGGGCCTGTTGGCTGTGTGCTTGCTTCTAGTGGGGCAGCTGTTTCTGGATACAGAACTCGGCCGGTCACCTGGGATCCCTTCCATCCTCCTTATCTTCCCAGGATGTTACTGTGAGTGGAGTCTCTCTCTTAAGGGTCATTAATCTGAGGACCCATGGCAGAATGATCCAAAGGTAAACATCGTTCTAAAACATCACAAGCAGTATCTGCTTTACGCATGTAGGCACCTTCCTCGTAACATAAATAAACTGTAAATATCAAAGCCAGAATAGTTCTGAGACCACGTATGGCCCAAGTAGGGGAGGGAACTTTAGTTCAGGGCATCCTTCATTTGAATAAAAGTGAATGTAATCCCTGAACAAGATGTCTAAAAGGAAACTAGACAGACCTTGCATTTTTTCTCTTTTCTTTTTTCTTTTCTCTTCTTTCCTTTTCTTTTCCTTCCCTTCCCTTCCCTTCCCTTCCCTTTCTTTCTTTCTTTCTTTCTTTCTTTCTTTCTTTCTTTCTTTCTTTCTTTCTTCCTTCCTTCCTTCCTTCCTTCCTTCCTTCCTTCCTTCCTTCCTTTCTTTTTTTGCCTATAGAGTGAGGGGGGACTCAACATTGAAATACACTTACCCATTACTAAACTGTCAGGTGAGAGCTGACCATGGGTTGGCAAAATTGGCAAACTGGAGGAATTTGTTTTTGTAGACGCTGGCGTCCATATTCCCTCCAGTGATCTCAGATCTGTTGGTTCCCTAGCCCTTTAAGAACTTGACATTCAGACATTTTCCACTTAGAAAGACTCTGAACCATGCCACACTTCTCCCCAACCTCCAATCTCGTTGGACCCTCTTCTCTTTCCTCCTCTGAAGTTACCCTATAAGGTGGACCTCACACCTGACAAGCACTCGTCACCACAGATTTGAGGCTAAGCGTGTCTCTGCCCGCGCCCCAGTGGGGAGGGGATTGGACCTAATGTTCACACTCCACATTTCTTGGTGTTAGTTTCCCAGGATCATAACCTCTTCTTAGAGCATCTAGGAGTCCTGAGTTCTAATCACTGCCCTGGAACTCACTCATTTTGTTTCTTGGCAATGTCCTTCTCTCTTTACTATGATTTCTCCATCTGAATTTTCGGGCATCTTCTTTGGTGCTGTACTCGAAAGCAGAAAGCAAAGCTCAAGTGAAGAATATTATCATAATGATTTTCCTACCACAAGGAAAAGAGTGTCATGTTTGTTTTTGCTGAAATGTTGACAACCTGTGTCTATGGAGACAGTAGTCTCCTTCTTACTCAAGAGACCCTCTCCCTTCCCCTCCGAGGTGAGTTTTACATCCTATCTTCCAGCAAGAGAGTGCCGTAAAGCTATTCAGAATAAAGATATATCTGTGCTTCACTTAGAATGAATCTCATCCCTGTCACCCACATAAAATATGACATTCAGCCCATCACCGAGAGGAAATTCCAAGTCTGCTAAATGCCTTCCTGCTCTTGACACAGGAACACGAGTAAGGCTCCAAACGGGCTCTGGAGCCTTCCTCATTTCCAGCTTCACCTCCCCCAGCTCCCCCGACACGGTCCCCACTTCAGACACACAATGACTTGTATTTTTCCATTGTCCATGTTCCAAACGGCCTCTGGGCTTGCATACACTGCTGTCTACTTCAACCGGGGATTTTGCATTCAGCCCTCAAAAAAAGACACATCCCACTCTCTAAGATATCTACATGCAACTTTGCTGCTTTGAGGGGGAGGTTCACTCTCAGCCCCAACACTGAATATTTGCATGATTTCTTCTCTTATCCTCATGGAGTGACTGCTGGGTACTTCCTTGGGAGACTAGGGGCCAGGCACTTAGAGGCTCAGAATGCTCTCTAAGGGGCTTCCCAGCTTTCCAAGCCAGAGTTCTGTGATTGAAAACATTTTACCTCCTGACTTTATTATAGGCCACGATTCGTCACCTACTTTGGAAACTGAGAAAAAATAAGCTCCAGGAAGGCAGTCAGAATCCGCAGCCTCTCACTAAAAACAATGTAGGTGCATCTTTTGAATCTGTTATTAAATAGGGAGCCTTTAGACAGGAGGAGAACTTTCATTACCGGTGATTATTATTCCAGGAGCCAGATCTTTGAAAAAAAAAATCACAACAAAATGAAAATGCATTACCCATTACTCATTTTTCCTGATGGTTTATGAAACTTGTCTAGTTCCTTTGGTCTTGAGGATTGCCTTAGGAATCCTGCCTTTTCACATGATTACTTTTGGAGATCCAGCCAGAACAAATTCTTCCATGCAATCACAATATAGAACCATTTCACTGATTGTCAGCCCAGGAGCAGACGAGGCCTGGGCATCTATTGCATTTAGATTTCCCCCCATATTTCAGCTTGGCCTCAGTTCTCTTTCTTCAGCTCTTAAGGGTAGAGTTTTAGGGTCACACAGACCGATTTCCCAGGACTCAGTGACCCCACTCCGCTCTCTCAGAGACAGGTGACAGCAGTCTTCCATCCTCCTCCCGACCCCCACCCAGCTCCAGGTGGCCCAGTTTCTTCACAGCACCTTAGTGAGCCTGTGCCCAGGTGCTGGTGGGGAGCTGGGATAGGTGGAACTGCACCAATAAGGACCCACAGCCTTGGGGGGCCAGGCAGGGGAGGGGTGGGACTGTCTTAGGACTTCCAAGGCCTTTGGCACTTTTGCTTATGGGCCCTTCCCCTGTTAGAGATTTTTTTTTAATTTTTTAATGTTTATTTATTTTTGAGAGAGAGAGAAAGACAGCGTGAGCACGGGAGAGGTGGAGGGAGGGAGACACAGAATTGGAAATAGGCTCCAGGCTCTGAGCTGTCAGCACAGAGCTGGAACACACAAGCTTCAAGATCATGACCAGAGCCTAACTCTGGCACATAACTGACTGAGCCACCCAGGTGCCCCTTGAGTTTCTTTTTAATGTTCATCTATTTTTGGAAGAGAGAGAGAGAGAGAGACAGCACAAGCAGGGAGGGGCAGACAGAGAGGGGAATGGAGGGTCCGAAGCAGGCACTGACAGCACAGAGCCCAACGCGGGGATCAAACTCACGAACAGGAAGATCATGACCTAAGCTGAAGTCGGATGCTCAACTGACTGAGCCACCCAGGCGCTCCGAGTTTTTTTTAAATTATGTTTTCTGACTGCATTGGTATGAAGATGAATACAGTACGGGCTGGCTCCATTACTACATGTTCATCATCATTATGTTCCATTTCTCTTCCTTAAAACTATCGTGGGCCCTGGGCACCAAGCCTAACTGGGAAAGTCAGCCATGGGTGAGGTGTGAGGGCTTGTGTAAGCAGAAGGCGGCAGGTGAGCGGGGCCAGGCAGCACAGTGGGAAGCCGAGGGCCTCCTAACTCAGAGCAAGACGGTTAGACGTGAAGCCTGGGCTGAGAGTGTTGAGGCTGAGTGGGAACTGACCCGGCAAAGAACCATAGGAAGGTCTTTGGGGAAGAGCAGCCGCCATGAGAGATGACGACGTAAGAAATAGGACCATGTGTACAGAGAACCAGAATCTATTTGATGTTGGGGCAGCAAGTACCAAACAGAGAATGGGCTGGGGAGGTAGAGGAGTCCAGCTGGGGACACATCCCTCAGGCCACTTTAGTGGCACATTTTCCTGAGTGAACAGTATAGGGCTAGAGAGGGCTTTTCACATGAGAACAGCAGGATCAGTTTCCAGAGTGCAAACCCTAGGAGATACATGCAGAAATGGAACTAGGAAGGAAAGTGAGGTGTGAGTATCTGTGTGTGTGTGTGTGTGTGTGTGTGTGTGTGTGTGTTTAAATGTGTGTCTGTGGGGGCGCCTGGGTAGCTCAGTCGGTTAAGCGGCCGACTTCGGCTCAGGTCATGATCTTGCGGTTCGTGAGTCCGAGCCCCGCATCAGGCTCTGAATTGACAGCTCAGAGCCTGGAAAGTGCTTCAGATTCTCTGTCTCCCTCTCTCTCTGCCCCTCCCCTGCTCACGCTCTGTCTCTCAATAATAAATGAACGTTAAAAAAAATAAAAATAAATAAATAAATGTGTGTCTGTGTGTGTGCATGGGCATGCCTCTGTGTGCATGTGTGTATGTACCTGTGTGTGCATCTGTGTCTATGTATAATTGTGCACGTGTCTGTGTGCACGTGCATAGCTATATGTGTGTCTATGTGTGCATGTGTGTCTGTATGTGCATCTGTGTGTGTGTGTGTGTGTATGTACGCACATGCGCACTCATCCAGGAGAAGCTAGAGGCATATTCTGCTCACCCGGGGCCAGTCTGAAGGCCAGGAGACTTTCTTTTACTCACGTTCCACTGGGCTGAACGGCCCGGCCTCTGACAAAGTCAGTTTTGGCAGCAGAAGCTGCACAATCCAGTGTCTCAAAACTCTTGTGAAAAAAATATAGTTACAAAAAGGTTTTTCCTGCGATATCCCCTGTGATGACGCTTGGGGTGGTCCTCCACGGACACAGAAAGAGAGCAAGCGCATGTGGGAGCCCCCAGCTTTCCTCCGCCTGCTGTGCTTAATGGCAAGGTCAGCCCCAGACCCCCTGAACTGGCTCTGCCCCCCACGGCCCCCACGTGCCTCTGTGCAGACTGGGTCCTTTGCTGACACACCTTGTCCCATTTGGCTTGTTTGCTGAACTCCTGCTGTCTCTAAGACATGGGGTTCAGGTTCCTATGCAGGCTCCCCTTCTCCTCCCTCCTCAACGCTCCCCCTGATCCCCGGCCCAGCATGCTTCTTCCCTCCTTTGGGCTATGGGGAGGGACTGGTACCCTCGCTTACGAACGTGGCTAGGGGCCACCAGCAGGACAGATCCTCGAGGCTCAGGGACTCTGTTTCAGTGTCGTTTCAGGATCCAGGCCACTGCCCAGCACACAGAGGCTGGGCTAACCTTGAATCAATAGACCTTTTAATCATGAAACTTTGAGGCTCACTTCTCTTGATTTTAGGCAAAGTGCCCCAGATACGAAAAATATCCCTGATGCAGGTTTTTAAATTTTAATTTGTACTAAAGTTCCTTTTGCAAAACTGGCCATGTTCTAATCTTTCATTTGTTCGGCATTAACTCACTTCTTCAAAATTGTAAGTCTCATACTACAAGGGGCCAGAGTCACCACTAAGGGATTTTTTTTTTCGTATAAAATACTTTCAGGCTTACAATTTGTGTCAATGCATTCTACTATAGTAGCTTTTCTAATGGAACAAGATGGAATCATGCATGTGTTTAAGTAGAGTTCAATTTTCTGGCTTGATTTTTCTGCTTTACACAGAGGGAGGCATTTAGGAAGGAGCTGAATGCATGTAATTCACATGGTAAATCTGGATGATGATGTGTCCAGGGCCCTCAGAGGAAATGAAGATGATGGAGTATATTCTGGGCCCCCTCAAGATCAAGGCTCTTCTGTTTACGAGGGATGGAGGAAGAGAGCTAACGGCTTGTAAATTCCTAAGTATGTGCCCAAGTCTGCATACCGACTGGTGTCACGGAGGCTCAGTGCTCTGTCTGGCTAACTGTGTCCTCTGGACCTGGAGCAGAAAGATCCACTGCGCTCTGAGCCGGGGACAGGCTAAGAGTGCGTTGCTACCATGTATTGAGTTTGCATGGAGTGCCAGGCACTGTGTGAGGATTCTGCGGACACGATCTCATTTCGTCCTCAAAGTTCATACATTCAACAAACGTTTAAAAAACAGCTTCCAGGCATCATAATGGACAATGAAGGCACAGGGATTATGAAAATGGTTAAAACAACAACATCCCAACTTTCCACAGAGTCTACATCTTGTTTGGGAAGGTACACAGACAATAATTAGGCATAGAAACAAGCCAACAAACAAATGAATGTTTTGTCAGTTAAGTATGACAGGACAGCAAACCGGGCAAGGAGGTAGAGCCTCAGAGCAGGGTGTGTGCTATTTTATAGAATTATGAAAGAAGGTCTCCAACAAGACGGCATTTTGACAGAGACCTAGATGAGGTGATGAAGTGAATCACGCAGATAAACAGAGACAAGGGCTCAAGGAGAGGGGACAGCAAGCAAGTGTGAAGTCCTTGAGTCGGGATTATGTGTAGTGTATTTGAAAAACAACAATCATCCTGCAAAGTAATTACTATCATTTCCATTTTACAGATAAGAAATCACGGGCACTATGAATCAAAGCAACTTGTCCAAGTTCAGAGACCCAGTGAATGGCAGAGCTATAATTTGAACCCGATTCTCTCTGACTCCAAGGCCTTTGTTCTTCCCATCACGTTGCCACATTTAAAGGCAGCTCTCGTGGTTGAAAAAGAGAGTGGGCTGACCCCAGAGCTTCTCATCCTGCATCTCCCTCCCAGAGAAGTTTCCTGGAGCCTTCCTTCATCTGCCTAGCAAGCCGTGTAGATTGACTGAGGAACGGTATGCCCATGTGGGCAGGGTAGCACGGGAAACCCAGTGTTTGAACCACCTGCATTCTCACTCGGGAGACAGTTAACAGAGCGACAAAAGCCAAGCTTAGTGATGCCCAGAGAAGCAGAGATCCGTTTCAACTTGGGTGGCCCCGGAGTCTGGCTGGAAGAGGCAGGATTTAGGCTTGGAGCATGAGAAGAGTTGATAAGCTTCTGGGTTAGTGCCTGCTCACCAATCCTGCCATCCTCGCCTATGGCAGGGAATAGTCGTTGACCATTTTTCCTTTCCCTCCTTCTCTTGCCAAGGCTCCCCTGTGGGCAGAGTGTTGTCTGTCCCACTGACCTTGACCTTGGCCATATGGCGAGCACTGCCTAATGGATGTGGGTGGAAGTGACAGGTGCCCGTCTTGATTTGAAGCTTTAAGAGTCATGGCAAGGCTGCATCAGTCTCCTATTTAATCCCTCTACTTCACCATGAGAAGAAAAACACCCAGGTATTTGCTGGCCCCAGAATGAGCAGGCATGTGGAGCAGGTGTAAAGTCAACCCACTGTCAGGGCCAAGCTCAGCCAATCCCGACAGACTTGAGCCAAACCCAGCAGATGTCTACAATGTCACAGTAGATGTGTCCACCTGTGAATGTGACATAACAATTTGTTTAATAAGTCCGTGAGATTATTGGGATTGTGTGTTACCTAGTGTCATCAGAACAGTATTTAAATAACAGTCCTTTGTCCCCAGTTGTAAGTAAACTTAGGTAAGCTTCTTAACGGCTCTAAGGGGATAGGGCACATGACAGAAATCAGCCTGAAAATATATTAATTGCTCAGGTTCAAAGACTCCACAGTTCAAGATGCTGTGTCTGGCTTTGGAGGGATCTCGAGGACTGGTGGTTACAGATTGCATTTAGCACAGTGAATAGGGGGTTCAAAATCCAAAGTGCGTCCCTATATCCCAGTATGGTTATTCCTTACAGTGGTGGCTATTAACTGTGTACCACAGAATCCTGGGGCACCAGAAAGCTTGCTGAGGGGCCAGCCATAGTACAAGAAGCCCAAGTAGAGAAGGGATTCTAGCTCCGTGCTGGCTGCAACTCAAGGGCCTCTACTTCTTGGTTGTATACCATCAGATTCCTTATAAGATTTTGTTTGACGCTGAAATCCCCCAGTGAAAAATGTTTGGCATCGCTGGTGTATGTGAAAAGCTCGAACTCTGCACCCTGATATTTACGGGTCTTCGTGACGTCTCCCTCGTCTCTTGTCTGATGGCAAAACCGTATCTCGTTTAGCTCTAGCCCCTGCTCCTAAAAGTCTGGGCCTCCCGTTTACTATCTCACATGTGCAAGATCCCCCCAACTCCCTTGCCTCTCTCCTCTCTGTCTGCAAATACCTCCCTCACTGTCTGCCCCAGGCACACTCTGTTGCTCAGGGCCCTGCATCGGTGACAGGGAAAGGCCCTCAGGGAGCACCTAGTCTGACCTCTGGGTTGCCATGGTGCCGGGTTGATTTGCAAGTTCCAACATCTACTGGGTATTTACTAAAGACAGGCCCTGCTCAGCATTTTACCCGAACCAGCTCAAGGAGTCCTGCAGTATTCTGACCTGTAAACTATTATTCTTCCCATTTTGCAGGTAAGGAAATGGAAGCCCAGAGAGGTTAAGCCACTTGATCAGGGTCACACATCTGTGTAGTTCATTGCCAGTGACTGAAGGAAGTTACACGGGCTCCAGAGACTGCATGTTAACACTTCCAAAATACCGCCTCCCTCATTTTAGGTACAAAAAAAAAAGCTCTAGTCTTGTTAGAAAAGGATCGAAGACCATACGGCTGGTTTACGGCCTGCAGGCCAGCACCCGGTCTCTTGGCGCTGACCCCACGGCTGACCGCAGCGCCAGGCCTCTGGGCTAATCGGCCCCGGCCATGCCCACGCAGGGGTGCAGCACGGCCGGCGGACGAGGAGGCCTCACCTGTGTGTGTGGTCCATCCTGGGCACGTCCTCTTGCCAGCAGTGTCAGCGCGGTGCTGGAAGGCACGTTGAAGCACCTCTGGGCCAGGGGCTTTAAACGGACCACCTACTACTAACATCCGGGAAGTTTGGAAAATTCCATTGAACCTTGCTCTCAGGGACTCCGAGCAAATGTCCAGGGGCTGGGCCGGGACTTTGGTGTTGCTGACACACTTGCCGGTGATGGCAGCGCGCACCCAGAATGAGACTGTCTGCTCTGCCCAGCACCCTGCCCCCCACTCATCTCCCGGAAAGAGAGAGGACCGCGCAAGCCCCAAATAGGAAAAGCCCAGTCTGTAAGCTAAGGCCCTCTGATTCTAAAGCCCGTTCTCTCTCTACTAAACAGAAACTTCCCCCCAACCACTTCAGGCGTCTGAATTCTCCCTCCTCCTAGGGTGCATGAGCCCAGAGATCAGCAAATACGACCCCACCTGGTTGGAAAAAAATAAATGCAGTTAGTTGAGCACAGACCCCGAGATGTCATTGAGGCCATTCAGGGAGACCCGGTCAGTCCCTGGGGGTCGGGACTTGTAAGCATCATCAGCGTTTTCCACTGTGCTTTGCATTAGATTTGGACTGAGTAACCCACCCCCAGCACTCCCTACTCCCTGACCTCCCGGACTCTGCACTGGGAACGGGGTGCAGGCTGAGCTGGGCTGAGACACCCTGCCCCCCATCGCTTCAGATACAGCCCAGCCTGAAGAGTGAATTTTTTAAATACGGTTGTAGAGAATTACCAAGCATATTGTATTTTATGTTTTGTTCGGCATCCAAGGCCTTTAAAATCTGACATGCCACTTCAAAAAACAAAATCACATGAGTACGGGCGTGCCAACTTAACTGGGGTTAAAAAATAATGCTCACTTTTATATAGCCTTTTGCTACGGAGTTGTCCCTGATTACTGTTCTGCCTCTGTCTCCACAGAGACCACTCTGGGCCCAGTAACCATGGTGATAGGAGGAGAGGAGAGCAGATGGGAGCTCGACTTCTAGAATGTAAACACCCTCCTGTTGGGGGAGGTGTGGGGAACAAGGGAGGGAGGGGAGAGAGCTAAGGGGGAGGGAGAAGTCACACTATTCTCAACCCTGGAATGGCCCGCTGTGCTGGGGACAAACCACAAGGCATGAATTTGTGTTGTCCAGCCACGCTCTTCTCCTTGACCTCAGTAATGATTTATTCCCCTCTCTTCCCTTTCCAATCAGACCCTTCTAGACAATAGCATTCCTAGGGAAATGGAGACAAAATGTTTCTGTAACATGCAGAATTGGAGGCATTTTTAAAACATATCCAATATATTTTGAACGAAGTTTCCATTCGGAAAACGCAGGTCTGAAACCAGGTTGATTCGGGTCCAAAGTAACTGTAACTTACCACTGCGGGTAAGCCTGGTTCTGTTACTCACCCCCTGGGCACCCTTGGACCAGTCCCTTCTTCTAGGGACTTGGTTTCTATCTCTAAGGCTCCCTGAGAGCACCGTTGACTTTGAAATTATGTGTATTAGGGTGTTAAACTGAGACTTTCTGCTGAGACCCCAAAGACTGACACCAGTAAAATAGATGCTAAACAATTACACAGATCATGTGAATAAATGGCAAAATTGGTTTTTCAGTCCTTAGTCGAGGAGAAGGTGGAAGAATGTACCAGGCAGATTTCTTTGGAGAGTTTCAGTTTGCTGACTATCACCCCAGTTCATGGGAGAGAGGGGTGAGTGTCCTGCACCGACCCCCTAGCGCTCAGGCAGGGGCAGTGATAAACCCACTCAGAGAGGGTGGCCCTTGACCCTCTGGAATTTGCAGAAACACAGGAACGTGGACCTGATTCGGAATGGGGGTCCTGAATGCCACAGCCTGGGGGCAGGGTAAGAAAGATGGTGAATTCTGGAAAAACTAGAAAGAGATGGTACAGGAGAGAAGCTGAGATTGGACAGAACCCGGGAGTTTTCGTTTTAGACTGAAATAGACATATTTGTTTTATTTATCGAGGGCAAGTGAAAAAGCAGAGACCAGCCTGAGACCTCGCCCAGGGCTGGTGCGGGAGGGGTGTCCTTGGAGAGCATCTAATGAGGAATGATGAGAAAGAATGCAGTAACTTCCTGCTTGCACCCTACTGTGCCAGCTGGGTCAATAAAACTAGTTACAGGGTGATATGGGCTGAATTATGTCTCTCCAAAATTGGCACGTTGAAGTCCTAACCCTCGGGACCTCAGAATGTGACTGTGTTCGGAGACAGGGTTTTTAAAATGGTAATGATGGTAAAAATGAGGTCATACGGGTGGGTCCTAATGGCGTCCTTACAGGAAAGGGAGATTAGGATACAAACACACGCAGAGAAAAGGCCATGTGAAGACAGGGGATGGCAGCCATTGACAAGCCAAGGAGAAAGCCCTCTGGAGAAACCAACCGTGGGGCTACCTTCATCTCAGACTTCTCATCTGAAGAACTGTGAGAAATCTTCTGTTTTTAAGCCACCCCATCTGTGCTACTTTGTTACGGCAGCCCTGGCAAACCAAGATGCTGGCTGGGATTATTTTGGGACGTCAGCAGCACGTATCGTTGGCCCGAAGAGATGAGCGTCCCCTCCATAGGCCCCTGCAAAGGTTTTACTTCCCGAGGCTGAGAAGGGCCATGAAGGCTTTGCTGTTTTCCATGACCTCCCCAGCTCACTCTTGAATCAGCGCTATAATTCTTGCCTCTGATTCACCGGCCTCGTGGGTCTGAGATCTTGGCTGTCCTGCCACCTTGGGTTCAGATACATAGGGGTATATGATATTTCTCTTGGGTCTCAGAACTAGAAGTCAGTGTCAAAGCCAGTCCACCTGCAGGGGAGTTAGAAGGCTGCTTGGGCCATGGTAGCTCGGGGCAAATGGGGCCACCAAGCGTGACCAAAACCAGTGGCAACCCAGAGCCCTTCCTGGCTTGCTCGCCAATTCTGACAGTGCATTTCCTAGGGTCTCCATGCGTCTCCACAAAGTCCAGAGATGGAGGAACTGCAGAGCCCCTTCATCATCATGACGTCCTGGACAAGAGTCCCATTTATCCATCTATGCAATTGTCTACTGGCCTTGAATAAACTAAAATAGGGGGGCAAAATATGCAAATAAAAAGGATTTCTCTCTTTCCATGAGTTCTCTAAGGAGTCCTTTCTAGATCCAAAGATTTCCCCTTCTAAAGGGAACGAAGCTGCAAAGAAAGGCACTTTGCATTCCCAGGTAGCTGATCATGGGCATGGGGTGGGTAATAGCAGTGGTGTCTCCCAAGCCTGTTCTTGGAGACCAGGCCAACCCGGGCCCGCTAGTGGAAAGTTCAGTGAAGAGGAAGTCCACAGTCATAGCCTGCAGTAGAAAAGGAACATTTTGTTCCTTTTCTACTGCATTCTTTTCCTTTTCTACTGCAGGCTATGCTGCCTCTGGCCATAGAGTTAGTGGTACAAAGATGTCCAGGTCTTTGGGAAAGTCCTCTTGGGGTCACAGTCCTGAGCAGGAACAATACCTAAACACTGGCTTTGCTAGGACCTATGCTAGGGAGTTTTCCTTGTTGTCCCTGGTCTAATGCCAAAGCCTTGGAAGGGTGGCAGTAACATCCCCCACCATGTAAATGAGGAAAATGGTATTTAGAGAGGGCGAGGAATTTATCCAAAGTCACCTAGTAAGTTTCAAATTGCACGAGACATGGTAGAATACACTAATGCTCTGATGCCAAGAACAGTGTCATTTCTTCAGCTTGACACTTATGAAACCTGGAGCTGTTTAATGGTCAAGAACGTTGCCCACTCACAAATCCTAGAGATATGCTCACATACTGAAAAAAGGAAAAATTATAACCAACCTTCAAATACCTGCAGTTAACCCACATCTGTTCCTCTCCACATGCCTGGCTGGGCTCCAGGAGGGTAAAGCTCACTGGATGGACATACCCGATGACACTCTTGTCATGTGGTGCACTGTGGGATGCATCCTCAGGCCAACTTCTTGCTGCCTCTGATGGCCAAGACGAACACACAGATTTTCAGCTGCCTAAACTGACCTCAGAAGGATGGGCTATACTCGAGATCAACCTTAAGATGGGCTAGAAAGTCAGTCAGTTGGAGAGGGAGTGGTAGTTTTCTTTCTGTGGCTGGAGCCATTGATGCGTCCCTTCAAAGGATCTTTCTCCTTGCAGGAAGATGGATGTAGGTCCAGGTGGGAGTTTTAGGCTCTAGAGGGCGTCTTATGAAGGAGAAATTATGGATGGCAGTCCTAGAGCCAGTTCAGCGACTTGCTGCTCTGTTCATGAGCAGAGCATGACCATAGTGAGATGGAGTTGGTAGTTGGCCAGAGGCTTGGTTCTCTTCTCCCACCTGGCTGGGTAGAGACCTTGTACCAGCTGAACCCACAGACCCTTCTATCTCTATGTTCCTTACCTAAGCTCAGAGCCTCTGGGTCACCTGTCCCCTCTCAAACACCTCACCTATGCTGTTTCTCAACCTCCTACCCTCTGTCTCCTACAAGACTTTGTCCCTTGGCCTTCTGGAACTACTGATATGTGGGAAACAATTTCCCATGCCATTTTGGATTCGTGATCAAATATTCTATATCCTAAAGTGTCAAATCTTGATTACGTCCAAGGACACAACTTCCCCAGCTGCTTCCTTTCATGGCAGCTGCCGATTCTCCCCGAAACTCCATATGTAGAGGTGGGAAGTGGGGTTGCCTCTGCGGTGGATGACTTTGGTGCCTTGCCTAGACTTGTGTTCACGCTGGGGCAGCAGACTCCTGTGTGTGTAACTGTGGGCTTCCAACTGCTCACAGCTGCTCCATTCTCTACAGGATGGCCCTTGACCAAATGGGGCCACCTTGTGCCAGTACCAACAGGTGACTGGTACTGGATACAAAAGGCTGGTCCCTTGCCTCAAGTTGGGGCCAATTTTCAGCCACAATCTGTGCCCCAGAGCTAACCTTGGTTGAAACTAGCCTCCAGATTAAGACCACTTCCTTGCTTAGTTTTCTTCCTTGACTTTACCCTGCTTCCCTCACTCATCTTCCCCTGCAAGCACCCACTCAATGAATCACTTTCACAAGAATCCCTTCCTCAGGCTCTGCTTCTAGAGAAACTGACATAAGATGACATTTTCCTTGTTCCTTGGGGCCTCAGTCTGCCATTCTTAGATACCACCATCTTCTGGAGCTTCTGTCCCTCTGACTATTAAATTTAAGCATACAAATCTTTGCTCACGACCTCTGGCGTTCTGATTGTCCGTTTCTGTTCCTTACTCCTAATGCTTGTGTACTTCAAAACTGCCAGTGCCCTGACCCTTCCACTCTCCTGTCAAATCTATTCTGTCCTTTCCTTCTTTCCTTCTTTCTTTATTTCCTTCCTTCCTTCCTTCCTTCCATCCACCCTTCCTCCCTTCCTTCCTTCCTTCCACCCTTCCTCCCTTCCTTCCTTCCTTCCTTCATGTGGGTTTTAGGACCCATCCTGTCAACCTTCTCTGTCAACATCCTTTCTTCTCTACCCTGCTATCTTTCTGTTGTACTTCCCAGATATCCCTAATTCTGCTTCACTGACACCATCTCTGAGCCTCACTGGGACCTTTGGGGAAATTCTCATACAACGGTGCAAAATGCTGCCAGAGAACATTCATGGTCTCCAACCCTGATGCTGCCAAGAAATCCTTCTGTTCCCAAGTCAACTTTGTTTCCCATAGTAGCTATTTAAAATCTTGATGATTCTCAGACTTCCTACCCACCACTTCCCACTCTTTCCCCGCAGATAACCTTATCTTCCACTTCACAGAGAAAATAGGTGGTGCAGGGTACCATCTTCCTCTACTTCCTGACTTAACACCTACAGACTACTTGCAGTCATTCCCCTCCTTTAAAAACCTCCTCTCGATAGCCAGAAAAATGCCCTGCTCTTCCTGTGATGTCTCAGATCTGATTCCCTCATTCTTGCACTTGCCCCATTGAATATCCCCTCCATCATTCACCTTTCCATCCTCCTCTCCCCAGATCTGTCCCTTTCACTCTGCTGTCTTCTGTCTTATGTCCGACTCTGAACACAATCCCATCTCTCCCTTCCATTCACAATCAAAGTTGATGAAAACATTATCTGTGCCATCCGGAGTTTACCCCCCTATGCTCCTCTGAAGCTGTACCCACTAAGACCCCAAAACAGCCATGTCAAGCTAAGCCTTAGAGTCACTTCTGATGAGCTCCCATGGGCTGCCTAATGGCTTTTATCACCATGCCTACTCCCTCCTACCTCCAGCTGTCTACCTTTCTGTGATTTCCCAGACCTCTCTCCAGACCTTGGGCCATTTCCAGCCCTTGGGCTGTTCTTCTCGGACCCTTACATGAGCTAGTAAATCTTCTCTCTGTCTAAATATGTGTTTCCTGGGGCATTTCTTCTGCCCACTTACTGAAGATTTTTGAGTCCTAGCATTGATGGCTTACACAGAGCTTTAGATTTATTTATCTAATCACCTTTTAGAGATCACTATCCAGAAATCTCAAAACCCTCCAATCCCAGCATATGAAAAATGGAGCTTGTGACAGTTTACCCATGACATCTTTCTCCGTTTGTGTCCCCAACCTTGGTGGGTATAGTTCTCAACCTTGGTGGGTTGAATGGTTGCTCTCCCAAATGATATGTCCACCTGGTCCTGTGAATGGGACCTTATTTGGCAGACATAGTTAACTAACAGATCTCAAGATGAGATCATCCTGGATTAGGTGGGCCTTAAATCCAACGACAAGTATCCTCAGAAGAGAAGAGAAGGGCATAAGCCCACGTAAAGATGGAGGCAAAGACTGGAAGGATGTGAGTAGGAGGCAAAGAGCGCTAAGCATGCTGGCAGCCACCGAAATCTAAGAGAGAAGCACAAAAAAGATTCTCCTTCAGAGCCTCCATATGAAATCAACCCTGATGTCACCATGATTTTGGACTTCTGCCCTTCAGAAAACTTCTGCTGTTTTAGGCTGCCGATCACTAAATGTTGGGAGAGTTTGTTACAGCAGCCTTAGGAAACCTATAAAGCAGGTGGCATCACCTCCTATAAGCTTCAAGGGCCATGAGGCTGGGGTGGTTCTGATCGCCTGATCAGGGCTCCACCAACTCTCATAGTTTCTTTCTGCCTTTTCTTGTTTTATGGCTTTTCTCTACCCCCACTGTCATGGTTCTCAGCCTTAGTACAGAGCAGTGATCATTGCTTAAGGGCATACGTGTGGGTTCCGGAGTTGGAGATCTGGCCTGTGTTACCGTTGACAATGCATTTAACATTCTAGCATTTTAGTTTTCTCACCTTGAAATTGGGGATGATCATTGTCCTGACATAGGTTGCTGAGAGGTTAAACTAGGTAATTACATGTAAAGCACTTAAATAATGCTTTTAGCACAGTAAGTGGTCAAGAGAATTAGCTGTTATCACTACCGGCCATCTTCTGTGGGTTACGACAGAAGCCAACATCTGATCTCCTCGCTTCTCAGCTCACCATGGTCCTTACTTTGGCTGGACTAATGCATTTAAAGAGCAAATATTTCCCTGTCTCTCTCCCACCTACATCTCTGCAGTCATGCACCGTTGTTTAGGAAACACTCCACCCTCCTTCCAGGGTCTTCACGATCTGATGGTCGCTTTTCCCTTCAGCTCCACTTCTCCCCACTCATAATTTGTACTCCAACCATTGTCAACCCTCAGCTTCCTGCACCAGGCTCTCTCCCCCAGTAGGCCTTCACCCCTACCCTTCTACCTCATTCTCCTTCCTGTTCACGTGGGTAGCTCCTGACCTACACTTGAGAGGCCAGGGAGGTCTCCTCAGAGAAAGCAGGAGTGATGGTGAAACACGATGTCCCCTGACTTTCCAACACTGGGCAAGGTGCCCCACGCATGGCACAGGCCATCCTGGGCCCGCCCCCCTCAGAGCCCTTGCCACACTATGCCCTAACCACCGGTTACTTCCTTGTTTCCCACTGGCTATATGCCTTTTTGAAGACAGGAATGCTTCTTATTCTCAGATCCTTTCTAATAATTAACTCCCTGCCTGGCATGGGCTCAGGCACCTGGCGACTATCTGTTAAAGGACTCTGTTTATTGAACACTTACTATGGGTCAGGCACAGTATCTCCTTGGATGCTGGATTAATAGGGTAATGTTAACTGATATATCACGCCAATCTGAAATCTCGGTGACATACAGGAGATGATTACTTCCTGCTCCTATTTAGGTCAACCGGTGGGAGAGTGGGGATGGGAGCTTGGGTCCATGAACTTCTCAGGGAGCCAGGCTGATAGGTGTTCTGTCATCAGTAAGATATGGCTTCCATGGCCCCTGGGGCCACCAACCTCTGTTCGGCAGATGGGGAAATAGAGAAGATGGAGATTACATCAGAAGGTTTTTCAGGCCAGGTTTCAACATGTGACATTGCTCCCACCCTTATTCTGAGGTTGAACTCGGTCTCCTGGCCCTGCTACAATGCAAAGGGGGCTGGAACACAGACCTACTTCTGGGCAGCATGCATTTTAGGGGTCAGTCAGCTATCTCTGCCCCACATTCATGGTCTTGTTTAACCCTTACTGTAACCCTGAAAGGAAAGTAGTGCTGGCCCCATTTCACAAAGGAGGAGACTGAGGCTGAGGTGGGAAAGGACTCATTTGAAGTCACCCCTGCTACATGGCAGAGGCTGCATGGAAATCTAAGTGTGCATAACTCACCGAGCCTTAGTGTCCCTACTGGGAACAGTTCACCAAGGCTGCATGGCATGTCCGCCTGCCCTGGTCTCCTGGTTCCGTCCTCTGGACAACCTGTGGCTACTGCCCTGGGTGTCTCAGCCCCTGGTCACCTTTGGCCATGATGAGCATCAAGGAGTCTTGGCTCCTTCTGAAACTTTCTCGAGGGTTCTGGAATCCAGCCACATGACCATTGGTCAACTCACTCTTGGCATAGACTCGGCTGACCTGTCCCTCAGTTTCCCTGGAAAGGAATGGAATTGACTATTGAGAGAAGGCCCTGAAAGTTCACTGATGCTCTGAGTCGATACTGAACCTAGATCTATGGCTGACTGCCTTATAAAAACAAATTTCTGAGCTGAAATAAGCCCTTAGCTCACTTACTTGCTGAGTTTGCTAGTACATACAAAGGTGTCCTATTGCATTTAGGGACTGAAGTTCAAGGCCTCTGCTTGTTTCTGGCAGAATTGGTGCTGATGCTCAGCTTCTAGCATGACATTCAAGGCCCTTCATGATCTGGACTCTGGCTAAAACATCAGGTTCGATTTCTACCTCTATTCTCTCTCAATCTCATGGCCTGAGTGAATAACTCATCAGTTCCCCAACACGAGGCCCCTTCACATGTCCTCTCATAGCACATGCTGCTTCCTCTGCCTGCCTGGCCAGGTCTACCCTGGTGTCCCCCCACCTCATCCTCCCAGACGGAGCCTGCAGCCTGTTGCTTCTCAGGAGCCTTCCTGACCCTCCATAGAAAGGTACTCACTACCTTTTCTGTAGGTCCCCTGTTCCTTGTCCTTGTGCATTTCAGTGCTCTTCAACTTGGAGACTCATCTTTCTGCCCTTCCTGAAGTGTGAGCCCCTGTGCAGGGGTTGATGGCTTCTTGGTTTGAATCTTCTCTGCTCAGGAAGTCAGTGAAAGTACTGTGAGAGAATCAGAACGTCTTAGAGCTAGAAGAAACTCAGAGACCATCAGTTACACGCTCTCATCTTTTATTTGGAGAAAAAAAATATGCCTTAGGCTCAAAGAGTTTGAAGTTTGCAGAGCTGGTTGGCAGTGAGTCCGAGCCTATCAGCAGCAGTCTTGACTTGTAGCATGTGGCAGGGAGACCCACTGGATCTCACAGGTTCCTGAATTGGGCCTTTCAGAGACTATATTTTCCTTGTCTTGTCACCCAGTGTTTGGAGGACTCTTGTCAGTGGCATGTTGCCCATGGACACCAGTGGGATGCTGCCAAGGACAGAGCCACGGATATGGCCGTGGATGGTGGATCTGCCGAGAAAGGCAAGCACCGCAAACCAGGCCCTCAGAATGAACCCTGCCTTCCCTCCCTGCAAGGCTCTGCTGTTGGAAGGGTGGCCATGAGCCACGTGAGCCACGTGAGCCACGCAGTGGTTTTGTAAAGAGTTCAGGGCGCAGATGAATCCAGCAGACGTAGAGCAACGGGCCTCGGAAGGGCGCACTTCTCAGTGCCCGGCGGTTGGCTTTTGTCTCTCTGAGAGCAAGCAGTCTCTGGCCTGCGAGTGTGGGTGGGCAGAGGGGGTGGTGGGCGCTGCTTGGAGAATCGGTGCAAACGGTAAGTAAGAACAACTGAAAAAGAACTAGTTCCGTGACCCAGGTTGCTTCCTAATCACAATGGTTTCTGCCTTCTCATCTGATCTGTTTGTTTTTGATGCTTCGTTGAGACCAGCGACTCCTGAGAAGTGGAAAATGACACTGTGTAGACAGCTAAGGTTGGGACAATCCCAAGTCCTATCAGACTTGGGGTTTTCAAACGATTTCATCAGAGAAAATCAGTGAACAAAGAGAGAGGACGACAACATCTTCAAATATCCTCCGCTGCTAGCCAGTGAAAATGCAGGCTGATTTGCACATAAATTACATCTTGAGGATTTCTCTCTCAGACCCTTATCAAAACGATGATATTTGACCAACCGAGGGGGCTTATTTTCCCTGGCTGACATTGCTGCAGGCAGAGGGCCTCCTTTTCCTGGGGCGCCCCCTTCTCTGCCTCCCATCTGTCCTCATGGTCTCAGCCCTTAGCTGGGTTTCCATCTCGCTGCGAAGCTCTGATCTGTCAGCCCGGCTCAGGCCTTCCCCACACGGCCCTCCAGTTAACTATGCCACGGCCACGGTCATTCTTCTAAATTGTCAGGCCATGCCACTTCGGTGACTATCTGTTGTTCTCATAATGCCCGGCCCCTCATCACAGCACACATACCACGGGTTTTAGTCACTGCCTACCTCTGCACACGCCACCCTGCCACTGTTCTGTCCACCTCTTTGCTTAAAATCTAAGTCAGGAAATATCAAAACAGCCCCCAAACTCCGGGCTCTCTTTCACTACCCTGTGCCTCCGCCTCGACGGCTCCCTCTGCTGGGACCCCCTGTCCTGTCTCCTCCTTTACCTCTGGGCTCACGTGTCATATCTTCCATGAAGCTTTCTGGACCAGCAGGACTAGAGAGAGCCCTCTCTCCTCTGTAGACCACCGGCCTGGCGACCTGCACTGCGCTGTCACCTCGTCTGTCTGCTTATCTGTCTGTCTGGTGGTTGGGGTAGGAATTCCTGCAGGCGGAGTCGGTTCCGTCTTGGGAGCCTGGCATGGATTAAGGGTTCAGCGGATGTTTGTTGCATTTGTCAGAGAATGAGAACAGATCTCAGACAAGATGGCCCGTTCGGTCCTCTCCCCAGCCCCTGCCTGCCTTTGCTTCGTGCAGAGACAGCTGCAGGGCCTACAGGCCAAAGCCCCTGGGTCAGAGAAACAACTGTCTTGTGTTCTCTCCAAAAATGAAGATTGCAACATCTTCATGGCCTTGAGTTCAGGGCTGTGGAAGGAGGGCACATGGGGTGATGGCGGGGGCAGGGGACTGTGGGTGGAGATGTCGGACCACTGGCCGGAGTCCCGTGTGCCCAGCTCCCTGCTGAGCCTGGCTGGTTGCGTGAACTCTCAGAGAAGTGGCTCTTCTCCTCAGCCCCCTTCCCAAGTTGCACTTTTTCCCATATCCAGTTATGTGTCAATCCCTTCCCATCCCCTGGGAGCCAGCACCAGAGCCCGAACATATTTACTAAACATCAGCCTTGGCTATTTTTTGCGTGTCATCCAGTTCCAAGGGCATTCAAATGACCTTCTAGCTGGAAAGCACAGTGTGCTGGAGAGTGGTGCCACCTGCTGGCCACAGGGAGTTACTGTCCACATTCCCAGTCTGGAGGCTGCGGACTTCTAGGCCCACCGTCCAGCACAAGGCTCTGTGACAAGAAGGTCTGTGACGTCCTCCTGAAGGCTCAGAATAGACCTGCTGTCATTAAGACATCTGTCCAATGGTGGCAGGTCTGAGGGTGGGTGGCCACGTCTAAAACAAGAAACCCGGCTTCTTACGGGTAGTGACTGGGCAATGACGTTGACAATTTATTCTTCGAGAATCTGAGAGCTGAAGGGTGGTGAAAAGATGGACCAATCTCCAGAGAGGAGAAGCCACGGGATAAATTACTTGAAAAGTGAGGACAAGAACGCAAGTTTCTGGGCCCTTCATCTGATATTCATCCATTCTGGTACTTTAGAACAACATTGGGATGCCCTGCTCTTCATTTGAATTGCTGTTTTAGATGAAAAGGAGAGCTAACCTCCACCCCAGTATGAATCTCCTTGTCTTTTCCAAGTGTTTATTAACTGGCTCCAACTCTGGTCCTCCTTCCTCCAGAAAGTTCTCCTGGAGTAGTTGGAAGTTTCTCTTCTAGAGCCCCACTGGCAGCTGGCTGTTCATCCGACATTTCCAGGGGTCTTGACTTGAACACCAGGATGCAGAAGACACAAGACAAAGTCCGGTGCCCAGGGAAGCTTCCATGCCAGTGTGTGGTGGGAGATAGATGGATGGATGGACAGATGGATAGAGAGAGACAGACAGGTGGTGGATAGATTATGGATAGATCACCGGGTATTAACAAGCACTTTGAAGATGATAAATGGGAAATGTGATAAAGAATAACTTCAGGGACAACTAGCTAGGATCAGGAAACTTTGTTCTGGAGAGGGCTCAGCTACAAAGGAAGAAGAGGAGAGAAGAGAATTCTGAGCAAGAGGAAGAGTAAGTGTAATAACCGAGTCTGGGACAAGATTGGCAGGTCCAGCGCCCAGAGAAGGGGTAAACTAGTGGACAAGGGGAAGAATGTAGGAAGATGGTATTGGGGACCAGCTCTGGGCAGTTCGATGGGTTTGTATGCTGCTTGCAGTAGGAAGTCACTAGAAGGTCTAAGCAAGGAAGTATCACAATCCTATTGATGCCTCAGGCAATTCTCAAGTGCTTTCTGCTTGAAGACTCCTGCCTCCACACCTCCTATTTGCCTTCAGAAAGTCTTTCCTCCCACCAGGCTGTGGTAGGTGTCCTTCTTCTGGGCCCTGGGGCTCACGTCTTCGTACTCACGTCTTCGCATCACTATCATTGCGTCTGCCATCTTGTTTTACAATGAACGATTCACACATCTTTCTACTTTACTAGAAAGCAAATTCCACAGGCAGAGAGTCAGCAGTAAAGAGCCAGATGTGGGACAGGCTTCCCAGGTGCAAAGACTCTCTACTCCTCAGAGGCAGAGTGGCTTCAGGCAATGTGTTCAATGTCTCTATGCCTCTGCTTCCTTAATAGCAAAATGGGGATAATAGCACATACTGCTTGGAACTGTTTTTGTAATTAACGGTAGATGTAAAATGTGACCATGGTGGGCACAAGCACCTTTCGGGGCCTTTGGCAAATGTCAGCATTGCTCATGGAGTGCGGAGATTCCATGAAGGCAGGGGATCCAGCCAGAAGCTCAAGGTAGTGAGGTTGGAGGGCTGGGCTGGCAGAAGTATGAATAAAGAAACAGGATGATTTGTTGACCTGATTATTCCTTTAGCCAACATGGATAAGTAAGACAGACTGTCTTGTCATCTTTTAGGGCATCCAGCTACATATCCACACAATGGGAACAGTGGTCTCCGGATTGACTGTCTCAGAGAGCTTGAGGGGCCTAAAATCGTAACAAGGCAGAAGGCTCTGTAACCAGTCAGGTCCTGCTCACCTCTGAGCCCACACTGTGCAATGCCACAAAGCTGCCTCTCCTCTTTCTGTGATTTCCTTGGTCGTTGGATATGATGTAACTGGCTCGGGTTGTAGCCCAGGCTTATAGCTACACACATTTGGACACATCTAACTTCAGTGCCTCTAGAAAGAAAATAAATTCCTTTCAAGTCTCCTGGATCCTGAGTTCTGTTCTGAAAGATCCTGACTATGCCTTAGACTTCCAGCTCCCTGTATTTGTAGCTGACACAAAATCCATTTGACTGACCACCTAAGTATCTAACAAATTCCTTCCTTCCTGTCTACCTCTATTGCCCCCTCCTTAATTTGAGGACCCCTCGATCCTCTCCTGCCTCCCTGATCTTCAACCCAGTCCTCTATAGGCCGTCCTCCACATCGCTGCCTAAAGGATCTTCCCAAAATGAAAATGTGACAATGTTCTCAGTTCTCTTTCTTCAAAGACTCCTCATTGTTCACAGGAGAAAGATGGAGCTAGAGAGTCAAGGTTCCCTCTGACTTCGATTCACATCTACTCAGACGCTGTCCATTTCACACTTGATGTTCCATCCCTCCTGAGTAGCTCCAGGTCTGTGAATACACCCCTCATTTTACTGTGTCAGGGATGGAGAGAACGTAACTAACCTTTGTTGAATCCCTGCTAAGTGCCAGGCCTGTGCACAGTGGTTCATGCCATATGCTCTTGAAATCTCAAAATAAGTATTGACATTCTAAGTGTACCAATTAGAAAGGCATAGACGCGTTAACTGAGGTTCTAAGAGGTTCAGTAACTCAGTGAAGACTATGCAGCAAGAAAGGTCTCGAGCCAGGGTTCCAATCTACACACATTTTTTCCAGACCTCTTATTACCTTCGGACTCTGATAAGTAGGTAGAATCTTCTGACATCCAAGGAAGGAGAATCATTGGTACAAATCATTGCCTCAAACGGCCTCTTCATGACCACTGTGAGCTCCCATAGGATTTGTCCATACCCATTCCTTGATGCCAATTTTCTGCATGCATTGTCATTTGAGCCTCGTGTCTCAGCCTGAATTTAGCCAGGACAAGAGCGCCACTGCAAGCTTGACAGGAATCAGGGCTTCTGCGAATGTCAGAGGAGCTGAGGGAGAGAGGTCTACAAGGCTGCAGGCAGAGGATGGTAGAAACAGTCACAGGTGACTTCAGCCTGAGGCAGTGAGGCGGGTGGAGAAACCAGTGTTCACTGGGGAGTCCCAGGAACCGCCATGTCTAGTGGACAAAGCAGGAGCTCAGGGAGAGGTTTTTGAAACCATTGTGTCTCACCTTCATGACCTCCCCAGCTGGTGGCTTCTGCTTCAATCTCCATTCTCCAAATCTCGTGAGAGTTCTTCTGCGGCAATGCTGACGTGGAAATGTGTGAGGAAGGTGACTCTGGATCCACAGTTGTTAGCCTTAGGAGAAAGGGGCGGTGGAGTTAAGTTGGCAAGAGACTTTCCAGCACGTTTCTCCACAATCCTAGGAGGGCAGGGACTGCTCTCTTCATCGTATAGGTGGGCTGCAGGGGTAATCCCGGTGATCCTGGGAGCAAGTGTTGAATCCAGGATTCACATACAAGTCTCCTTGACTCTAAAATCCAGGCTTGGGGCACCTGAGTGGCTCAGTTGGTTAAGCGTCTGACTTCGGCTCAGGTCATGATCTCACAGTTGGTGGGTTCAAGCCTCGCATCAGGCCCTGTGCTGACAACTTGCTCAGAGCCTGGAGCCTGCTTCGGATTCTGTGCCTCCTTCTCTCTCTGACCCTCCCTGCTCATGCTCTGTCTCACTCTCTCAAAATATAAATAAATGTAAAAAAATTATTTAAAAAAATCCAGGCTTGTTCTTTCCAGTTTGCTTATTTCGTTCTTATTTTAATCCCATGGCACCATGCACAAGTAGCCGCTGGTATTGCTCATAAGCAAATTTATTGCCCTAAATAATCACGCTGGTATCTGCATTCCTACCGCCAGCCCCGTCTCCCCTGTTCATGTGAGGCTTAGCTTCCTCTTGTGGGCTGGACTGCTGGGTCCATGGGTATGAATTTTCTGCTCTAGGTATGACACCATAAAGACAGAACTATACTGTCTTTCTTTGGGCTCTGATCCCCCCCCCCATAAAGATAACATTCAGAAACAGATCGGACATGAAAATTCACATTGTACTGTGTCTATTAAGTTCTTTCATATCATGCTCAAATTAAATCAATTATATATGTATAATTGGCCTCTTTCAAAATTACAAGCATGCAAACACAAGACAGACGGTGTTGGGGGGTAGCAGGGCATGGCAGTCCAGAGCTTCGACCCCCAGTTCTCTATGAGAGAATCTGTGGCCTCACACTAGTTAACTCTGTGTGCCCAGCCTCCTCTGGCGAGAGGAGAATCACAGTAGCACTGCCTCCTGAGTGCCTTGGAGTGCTTAGAGGAGCATCCAGTCCACAGTTAGGGGGTGGATGCTAGTGTTCTGATTATCACTCCAAAGACAGATTTGGAACCTTATCAAGAAAGGGTCGGGGCACCTGGATAGCTCAGTTGGTTAAGCATCCGACTTCAGCTCAGGTCATGATCTTATGGTTGGTGAGTTCAAGCCCCATATCCAGCTCTGCCCTGGCAGCATGGAGCCTGCTTTGGATCCTCTGTCTCCCTCTCTCTCTGCCCCTCCCTTGCTCACACACTCTCTCTCTCAAAAATAAGTAAACATTTAAAAAGAAAAAAAAAAAGAAAGAGTTGAAAATTATACCAGAGAACTAGGGACAGAAGAGTTACTGATATGGAGTTCCACCTTTAATTTCTAAGTGAAAACAAAAAGAGCAAAACCTGAGCAAAGCAAAGAGTAAGCACAGTATTTCGTAACGTTATTATGGTAAAGCTATGGCCCCTATGCCCAGCTAGTTGGTTAGAAGAGTTGTTACCTTGGCAATGAAGTGAACTTGAAACTCTAGAACAGCCCTAGCCTCATTTTCAGCAGTACATGCCTGTGGAGCTCGTGGCTTAAAATTACCCGAGATGTTGTCTCTACTGTCACAATGCATTATAGGGCAGCCACTTCTCAGTGCCTATGGGACTGTCCCTCTGGTCCGTCCACTGTCATCTGGCGCTTGGATTGTTTACATCAGCCTCAGCCTCCTAATGGGCCTTCCTGCCTCTGCCTTTGCATCTTTCCAGTCTCCACTGGAACTGAGCTTTCACTCACCTGAGCTCCACTTAGCCTGAGCTCAGTCCTCACAGTGGCCAGTGTGGCCAATTGTGATATGACTTGGGGACTTCTCTGATTTCTTACCCTTTTCTTCCTGGCTCACTCCATTCCTGCACCATTCTCCGCCTGCAGAAAGGGTGATGAGCCTCTGTGAGAAAGTTGTTGTCAGTGTTTCCCATGAACAGGAATAATTTTCTCCTTCCCTTTCCATTTCCTAACCTTTCTCTTCCTTTTTCCTCCTCGTCCCTCTCTGTTACTTTTATTGTTCAGTTACTAAATAACTGACCATGTTTCTTAGACTAAATGGAGGTCGGATCCCTTGGCATTGAAAATGGCATCCATTTTGTTCTGAGTTCCAAGCAAATTGCATCAACATGATTTGGAGATAGACCTACGAAAAGGTTAAAGCTTGTTAGCAATAGTTTCTAGACACTTCAGTTATGAGCTTTATGTTTCTATCTCAAGGAACTGACTTCAAGGGTACAAATCTCTAACAGTTCTATTGAAAATTTCCACTGTCGTGGGAAAATTTTTTGGAAAATCAAAATGGTCAGCTATTATTAACTAGATTTAAGAAAAATTAAATCCTGGCTAAAGGTTATAAGTACCTCACTCCAGAAAATTACTTAAATTTTAATTTCTTTTCAGAATGAGGTTGCAAATAACTTCATATAAAAACATTCTTTCCCAGAAGAGATTTAGTATAATTTTTTCTGCTCAATGCTTTGGAGAGAATAGCTCAAAGCAAATCTGGCCAAAACTCTGATTTTCATCTTCTGACACATGTCCCCTGGATGAAAGTGTCAGCACTGAGCCTGAATTGGTTGTTGACTTGCTCACGATTTGTACACAGGGCAGCTACAAAGGACCCAAGGGCGTTCAGTTAGATGCTTCATGGGAAGTACACCAAAGCTCTGTCATGGCAGAGCAGAGTAGCCATTGCCTTCAGGCTGAGTGGGAGAGGCCACCATCTTGTCATGCATAATTATTTCAGAATGAATGAAGTCAATCTTGGGTGACTAACTCTGCCCTAAATATTCTGATGAGTCCCTCGAGTGGTAGCGGTAGCCTGAGATATATCTCTGTCCATGAACATGTTTTAACTTAGATTTTCTAGTTGTAAAAGAGAAGAAAATTTTATTAAAGTTTGGAAATTTAGAAATTTTATTGAAATTTAGCATTTAGACATTTCTAATAATTAGAAAATTAGAAAATTACCTACATTATGAAATCTATAACATGAAATTATTTTCTTATCACCCAAAAATATTAAATTAAAAAATTCATAACTTGGGATAGGACATTCTAGATCCTTTCTTTCTAATAATTCAGGTTGTTCTTACATAGTACAAGTTTATTGTAATTTTAAAAATATTTTACAGTAACCTTAACAAAAAATACAGTTTTAATTGATTTAAACACTTTTAAAAATTACAGTTATGTTCAAAGTCTTGTGACTCTTGTGAAATAAAGCTTATTCTTCATAAAGCTATTTTTTTGTTTTATTGAAAGAATTTTTTTTGTTTTATTGTTTTATTGGTTGTTTCTTTAAAAAACATCTGATAGGACAACAAGGCATACAGTGTAAAGGGTATTTCACTTCCAGCCTAGAGCTTCAGTCCTCCTTGCAAGCTATGGCGAAGAAGGTTATTAATGAGGCTAAAATGAGACCGTTGTCAGTCTTAGCAAAGCCCCAAGAGGAGAACAGTAGAAGAGGTGCAGAGAATCTCCCCATGGAAAGCCAGATGTGAGATCACCTGCCAGGGGTGCGCTATGAGATCGCTGGAATGAGCACCCACGTCTGTCTGTAACTTCCGTCTGCAAGAAGCATGGAGTTGGGAGTGTGCAGAGGTAGTCCTTGGAATGCCAACAAGGGCTCCTTTCCTGTTTGTCCCAGCAAGAGGAGAAGGAGCACTCTTCTCCATCTTAGTGAGAGAGGCTTCAGCATCAAGGTCTACTCAGAGAGATTTATTGGTGTTCCCTGGGGTCTGAAGGGCAGAAGGCACTGGGGTCTGAAGCGTGCCCGAGAGATTCAATAGCTAACAGGCTATGCTTGCAGCAGTAGATCCGAGGAAGCCAGGACTATCCGGGGAGCAAGCTTCTCTCTTACCACTGCTGGACCAGGTTGGTGAATTTCCCCAAGGACCAGCAGACCCATATGAGCCCTTGGAAGAACTGTCAGGGAGGATGCTTAGAGGTGGAGGTAGGGGTAATGTGGCCCAGCAGAAGGGACCACACCATGTCCATAAAGTTGTCTCCCATTTCAGGAGAAGAGCAGGTAGAAGTCCACAGTAGGGGAATGACTAAGAAACCCACAAAAGCACTCACCAAAAAGCAGTAGGGGAATGACTAAGAAACCCACAAAAGCACTCACCAAAAAGCGAAGACTTAATGACAGGTCATGACTCTACAAGCCTGCTAGGACCTTTCCTGACTCCTTTTTCCTTCCATGACTTCCAACCGTAGTGGGTGGAAGAGCTGGAAGAGTTTACACACATACACACACACATGAGCAGATATATCACACACAGATATGTATTTACACACATATACATACATAGACACATATGCACAGACACATAAGCTGTATCTGCTCCTGTGCCAAACAGGTGGACATTGTAGGCGCCTCCCTGCCCCTTGAGCAGGACAGAGCGTATATGTGCCTCTCATGGCCCTTCATCACCCAATCAAGTCTTCTAAGCTTGGCTCAGACCTGCATGGGGACATTAGGATATATCAAACTTGGATAAGAATTTGAGGTTTTCATTCATATTCTAGATCAGTCTTTTTAACTACCAGAATGAGCCTGCTTTTATGTGTGAAAGTGACCAGAGGACACTTCCTTCTAATAATGTGACTAAGAAGAGTTTTGTGACCTGCCTGATTCTTCATCCAGGGGACAGAAAAACACCTAGCCCCCAGGGCAGATGGAAGGGACAACAGGGAGAAAAAAAAATCACCTACTTACCCTACTGAGTTCTGCCTATTTAATTCTATGAGTATACCATTCCTTTTTTTATCCTCCCAGAAGCCCTGATTGCAAACATAAGTGTGTGAGCGTGGACAAGAGGGACAGACCCACCCACTCGGTCCCTCTCCCTGTCTCTCTCTGTACCATATGCTTTGTCCTGCTCACAGGACTGAGGATGCATCTGCAGTCTTCTGTTTGTCACAAGAGCAGATGCCACTGACTGGTAGGTGTGGAATTGGGGTGGGCAGACAAGGTGTTTCGAGCTTGACTTACATGGCTCCCGTGGGACCTGGGGTACCCCAGAGGGGCTGGTGTGAATGCTGAGTCTGATTCCCACTCGTCTGCACAGGGCCAGCGTTCCTCTGGACAGGAGGGTACAGACCTCCACCCTCATCAGATCCTCCTTTTCTCTGTGCAGACAGCAGAATCCGAGAGCCTCCAATCGCCCTGCCACTTGAGACTGTAGGGACCCTGACACTCCATCATGGCCCATTGCTGCCTGGAGGGCTACATCCTTCTGTGGGCCTGGCCTTGGCCCAAGCCTGGCGGCACCAGTGTGGATCAGCAGATACTGTGGCTTGAGAAAATTCCAGGCACCAACAGGATGACCCTCTGCCTTTATGCAGACACCCACACGTCATGAGGGATGCTTGTTTGCTCAGTTGCATCTGGCGCCCTCTGGCACGGTCTTCCTCAGTCTACTTACTGGTGGGAACCCAGGTAGGGAAGGCAGCTGGGAAAGAGACGACTGTCTCAAGTTGTTATCACGAGTAGGCACTTGCCATCACTGTGCATTAGATCAATGTGCATGAGTATTGTTACCACATACTTCACTTAGTTATATGAAAGACATATAAAATCTTTGCCTATGCAGTTCCACCTTCAGGGATTTATCTTCTACGTAAACTAGAATCTGTGAGCAAGTTCATTTACAAGAATATTTGTAAAACAAGATGAGAACAACCAAGCTATCTATTTCTGTAAGTGCTGGATTGAAGAATTATGTAATATCCAGGGGCGCCTGAGTGGCTCAGTGGGTTAAGCGTCCGACCAGCTCAGGTCATGATCCCGTAGTTTGTGAGTCCGAGCCCCGTGTTGGGCTCTGTGTGGACAGCTCAGAGTCTGGAGCCTGCTTTTGATTCTGTGTCTCCCTCTTCCCTCTCTGCCCCTCCCTCACTCGTGCTCTGTCTCTCTCTGTCTCTCAAACATAAATAAACATTAAAAAATTTTTTTTAATTATATAATATCCATATAGTGGAATATTATTATGTGACAATTAGTAGGATTGAGGTAAGTCTATATGTTCTGTCATGTGTATATTTAAGTGAATAAAACTTATTTTCGATTATCACTAAACATCCCCTAATGTACACGTGACACAGTTTTTCGTTAGCGGGACTCAGTTATGTGGCTTCCTATGTTTCATTTGTCCAAATAGGATCAGAATGAAGATCTTTGTCCTCAGATGTTTTTTAAGTATTTCTTTATAATAGTCCTGGCATTAGAATATTTGGATCATACGGCAGACACATTTGCTATTTGGACACATATTGTTAAATCACTCTCTGAAAGAGCTGCACACATTTACCATTTTATCAACAGAGTATGAGGGGTTCCATCTCGCCAGAGCCCTTTTCGTGGTAGGCAAACTTTGGAGAGGGCCCCCAATTTTCCCCATCTTCTGGCATCTGCCTTTGTGTAATTCCTTCTCCTGGGTGTAGGCTGGACCTGGTGATTTGCTTCTGAAGGACTGAGTAAGGAAATGATGGAATGTCATTTTTATGATTTGTACCCTATGAGGCTGTGACTTTGTCTTGCTAAGATGCTCTCTTGCTGGCATTTTCTCCCACCTTCTCAGCTTGCATTGTAAAAATGTGATGAAACAAGCTGCAGAGTGTGGCATCCAAGCTGCCAAAAAACTGGGGGCAACCTCTATCCAGCAGCTAGCAAGAAACTGAGGTCTTTATCCCAAACTCCACCAGGACCCCAATCCTGCCAGCCACCACACAAGGGATCTTGGATGTGGATCCTCTACGGTTGAACATTCAGATGAGACTACAGCCACGGTTAATGCCATGATTTCATCCTCAAGGAAGACTCTGAAGCAGAGGACTCAGCTAAATCATGCCTGCACTCACAGCCCACAGAATCTGTGGGAGGATAAACATGTGCTGCTTTAAACCTCTGTGTTTTGGAGTAATTTGTAACGCAGCAATAGTAACGAATACCCTTTTACAACTTCTTATTTTATGTACATTATTTCACCTTATAGCTTCTTTAATAAACCTAATAAATTCTTCTCTGCAGGTGAAATAATACAGAAGCAAAAGAAAATCTTTCCATTTGCTCAGATGAGAAACTAAGGTGCTGACCTATGCTGTGATCTTCTCTCACATGGCCTCTCCTTCAGTCCATCTAGTTGGGCAAAGAGTTGCTTGGGTGGAGCTTTGTTTCTGCGACCCCTCCCACCCAGATCTTCCCTTCTCTGTGTGTTCCCCTCAGAGGGCTCATTCACTACTGATCTGAGATCCTAGTATGAGCTGGAAAGCACAGAGGAATGAGAAATACAGGGAGTCGGTGCTTGGATCTCACGCCTTTGGGAAGATCCTCCAGCTCTTGTGTCTCCCCTGAGATGTGCCTCCTCTTTGGGAACCCGTTCCCTCTTCATTCTGACTTTCCAAATGTTATGCATGTTTCAAAACCCCAGTGCAAGCCTCCAGTGCCCATCCTTCTCTTAATGTCGTAGACACCAGAAGCACACATCGAGAACCCTGAATCTTCTGTGAGCCAGCCTCTGACTTTGTAAGAATCAGAGCCCTAGTCGGTTGTGACCAGTGAATGAGTCAAGGAAGTTATATTCCTAAGACAGAAAGGTGGCTCTCAGGCAGTCTTGTTATACACTATTCTAAGATGACATGAAAAGGTCACACAATCACCATTTTGCCTTATTACCCAGGCTTGGAAATATACTTAATACAGTTTAGCTCTTAATTATATTTCGTTTATAGCACTCAATGTCTTTCAATGAATATTAACTTGGAACCAGACATTTAACGTTTACTGATGGACTAAATGTAAACTGCCTGGCCGTAGCCAAAGAGAGAACTTAATTTTTAAAAAGTGTGGGAATCTAATTAGTGATCATACTTAGGTCCTGCGAGGCCACCTGTGATGTGTAACCAGCACTGGTGGGTATCCTGTTGGTGGCTTGAATCAAATAGTGATCTTTATTAAAGCTGAATATAATTAATTACACAATTTTGAAATGTTCAAGTCTAATTTCACTAAAATTACATCATGAAATTGGGCTATTGCAGGATTTTTGGCAGAAGGGAAACAAGCACGAATAATTATTCAGTGTTAAATTCATGGCATCCAACAAAATTGGACTCCTTTAGCTTACTGTCATCGGTGATGAAAGTGCTCTGAAGTTGTTCACATATGGACTGTTGAACAAGTGTTCACCGTTGAAGAAGCATGTGTGTTATTGATCTAAACAATAAACCTGATATGGGACTATTTGTACAAATATTGGCTGCTCAAAACCAATAAGCTAGTTGCCCATTACGCATAAAATACTTGGGAACCAAAGCTGCCTCTTGTCTCAAATCCTCTGGTCTCCCTGGACTGTCATCTTAAGTTATATCGCAGAGAAAACACCAAGCAAAGCCAAAAGTTTCTCAGCATCTATCTCAGTAATCTATTGCCATAATAATTCTGTGTAACAAACCATCCCAAGGTCAAAGTCTTAAAATAACCCACCTATTATTGCCCACGAATCTGCACATTGGTGGAGTGGTGTGGTTCTGTTGATCTTGGGGAGCTTGTTTTGGAAGTTTTTCTCTCCCATGGCCAGTAGGTGGCAGGCTAGTGGCTAATCTAGTGTGGTCTTGGCTCAAACAACTGCCTCTATTTCACTGACATGTTCTTATGATGATCTCAGGGATGTGTATAGGAAAGAGAATACAAACTATTCGCGCTCTTGCGGTCTGGGCTCAGTAGAGGGACTGTATCACTTTTCCAATACTCTATTTACCAGAACAGGACACAGACCAGTGCAGATTTGAAGGAATAGACTCTCCCTCTAGGAGGAAGGACTTGGAAGACGTGACACAAAGGAAGGGAAAAATTAGAGTCATTCTGTAATCAATATATCACAGCACCCCAAAATGGATGAACAAATTCAAGTTTGCATTCCAGAAAATATACAGTCAATTATTATTCACAGTAGAGTTATGTCCTATAGAGTCACTGCCAACACTGAATTAGTGAATGTTGAATTATTGATCCAAGGGGGAAATACAGGGTTAAGTTCCTGCGAACCTTAGGTCATGATATTTTTATCACCTTAAATTTTATCACATGATATTTTTATCACCTTAAATGCCTTTTGTGTTATATAGGTTTGTTTGCCAATGTCCTTCTGAAACAAGCCAGTCTCATCAGCACTAAAGGCGTGCTGTTTCACGAAACCTTTTTCTTGTCTAACAGTAAGATTTAGAAAATTCTTCGGCAGCCTTCCGATCTTACCTTCCTTAAGGGTGTGATCTCTAATACAGCACCCTCTTGTGGCCCATTTGGGTATGGAAAGAAAATATTAGCGCTTCTAATTGCATTATTTTTCAACTCATTTGTTAATTAAAAAATATGTTGGTATACCATCACCACAACAATCCCTTGGCTCTGAGCTTGGTTTCTCACTTGGAAAACTGGAATAGCTCCTTAATTAGTCTCTGCTGCTGGCCTGTCCCCTGGGCCACAGGACTAGTCTCTCTACGGCTGGAAGCATACTTGTAAATGTCAGTCAGAATCTTCCCTGAAGACCCAGTGCTATCTACCCTTGAGTTGCCTTCTGATTTCCTTTCTTCCCACTCTCTGTGTCTTACTCCACACCAACCACAGAGGCTTCCTCTGTCCACAAATGTGCCAGGCACTCCTACCCCAGGGCCTTTGTACTGGCTGTTCCCTCTGACTCAAGTGCCAGAAACTCAGATACCAACATGTTCAACTCTCCCGCCTCCGAGTCTTAAGTAACATCTTTTTAATCTGCCTCTTCCCCCCCCATACTCAATCTCCCTTACACAATTTGTTCATTTTTTCCTCACATAACACTTACTATCTTTTAACATGCTGTATAATTTTCTTATTAATTATGTTTACTGATTATTATTTGATTACATGAGGGCAGGCATTTTTCTCTTTTTTATTTGTGGAAATATTCCAAACACCGAGGACAATGCCTGGCACATAACAAGGACACAATAATTTCAATACATATTTATTGAAGGGTGGGTTGATTGAATATCTAGTTTTTTTAAATTTTTAATGTTTATTTGTTTTTGAGAGAGAGAGAGAGAGAGAGAGAGAGAAAGAGAGAGAGAGAGACGGAGTATGAGCGGGGAAGAGGCAGATATAGAAATGGTGAATAGTTTTATTTATAGTGAATAGTACACTAGTGATGTTATAGTGTATATAACTTAATAATAAATATGTATTTGGATAGATGCCCACCTTTTCCCCCTCTCATAGGAGTTTTGAAGAAAGACCTCTAATGAACACTGGCTTACATGGGGGAGACCAGATTTTAAGGCAAACATTAAAGCATCTCTGTGTCCATGAGATGGCGCTCTTTCCCAATAAGTCACCAATAGTACACAAATGCTGAGCACCTCATATTTTTGGTGTTTTTAGAGTCCTGCTACTGTCACATAATTATTAATGGTTCTGATACCATCATATGACGTATCCATGCTGGGTATTTGAATACCTGGTTTTCCTAAATTTTCACCCAGTGGGGAGGGACTTGAGAGTATCACTTTGTAGACATCAGCTGTCCTTTGCCAAGGTCACAGGGTGCTGACCCATGATGTAGGAGGTATGGCAGGGCCACGGTGCTTGTGCGGGGGCTCTCAGGATCTCAGCTGTTCCTCAGCCCCTCCTTTTAGAGTCTTTTCTCCAGTCTACTGCCACAGACCTTCTCAGGACTCCATCTGCTGGCAAGACCTGTCACCCCAACAAGGGATTTTGCTGCTTGCAAAGTACCTGTTACATATTAGGCGCTGGAAGGGACACTCTGTGTACATAGTTGGATACTTTCAATGGCCCTGGAAAGAAGGGATTTAGAACTCCATTTTACAAAAGCAGAAATATAAGGTTTAGAAGGATTCACAGCAAGTGATAGGGAGGAATTTCTTGCTCCTTAAGGCAAACATAACATTTCGGCACTGTTCCTTCTCTATACACAGGAATCCAAAGAATGAAGAACTCAGAGGTGAGCAAGTTCTGGTTCCCTGTCTTCCAAGAGTTCACCATGTGTTTAGAGAGAGACACACACACAGACACACACACACACACGAATGTGAACACACACGCATGTGCACACACACACACACACACTGTTACAAGGCAACTTGGAATGAACGCTGAAACAAGGGTATGGAGAACTTGCCAAAGGGGCACTTCATTCCTACTTAGGGGTTTCTGTGTTTTTGGCTATTAGAAATGTTTATTCCCAACTCCTCGTGTGGGACTTTTCCGGAGTTTTATTTAGGATCTTGTTAAAACTGCAGAATCTGCCTCAGTGGGTCCGCGACGGGCTGAGTTCTGCATTTGTAACAGCCCATTGCCAGCTGGTGCTGGTTCAGAGGCCGCCCTGAGCAGCAAGAGACTGGAGAGGGGGGCGGGGTTGGTCCAAGAGCTAAGAATGGTTTTTACATTTGTAAAGGCCTGTGGGTGGACAAAGAAGAGACCATGAGGCAGATCACACTGTGGCCCTCAAAGATGGAGATGTTTGCTCTGACCCTTTACAGCCAAAGTCTGCAGCCGCCTGCGCTAAGGTAATTCTGCTGCTCCCTTTCTGAAGTGTGTTGCAAGGGCAAGTTCACTTCAAGGAGTTTGGAAGAAAGAGCCCTTCCCCACCCTTCCCCAGATTGCGGGTGGAAGGCTCTTTTTGAGCCCCAAAGCCAACCCTTTCGTGTTTCCTTCATGCTTTTCCTCTATGTGGCTGTCTCCTTGCTGGGACTCGGGGCCGGTGCCACGCCTGCACCCAAGGCTGGCATCTAGACCTGGCTGATGGACTCACAGTCACGGCCTGGAGGACACCCCTGTGCTACTACATGACTCTGTGTCTGTCCATACCACCAACCGATTCTCCTATCAGAGGGCTCATTACAAGTCAGAGTTGGTCTCCCCATCAGGAAGCTGGTCTGCATGGCGGGCCGCATGGCCCTCCCGCAGAAGGACTTTCTGGTCCTTTCCAGGCCACCTCAGTGAGCTCCTCCGGAGCACAGCCTTCAGCAACGAGGCAGCAACAGGCCTGAATCACAGAAAAGTCAGCCTGATTTGACAAAAGCAGCAGCCATACATTTTTTCTCTTGAAGGTGTAACCATGGCAATGAGATCAGATGAAGAGCTGTTCTTTAATGCAGGCGACACTCAAATGCACATGGCAGTTCGGGGTAGTGGGGATGGGTTTAAATTTAGAATCCAAGCTTCACTTCACGGAAGAGAGAGCATTAGAACGGGGCCGGCACCCGCCTTCCTCAGCTTCCTCCCCTCCCAGGGCCGGGCACCCGGCTGCAGGCAGGGCCGGTACTCATAGGTTGCGGTGTTTACCTTGCTCGTGCCATTCTTCTGCCTGCTGCAGCTATCATGACAGGGATGTGCTGTTAGAAAGGCCTTCTGTTGTTCTAATCTGTTCTAATCTGCTGTGCTGATCACTCTATATTCGAACTAGCTCTCAAAATCCTCACCTCAAACCCTACATGACAGGCGCCACTACTATCCCCATTTTACAGACGAGGAGGTTGAGGGGCAGAGATGATGGTGATGTGGAAGCGTAAGGCAAGATGATGCCCCCCCCCCCCCACAGGTGGGACATGTGTGACATTCCGCAGGCACTCCCAGCTGCCCAGGAACAAAGGAAAGGGGAAAACAAATGGTTAATTGATAGATATCACAGTCAGGCAAGACAGGTCTCCATCAGTTTGCAAAAGTCAATTTTATCAACAGCCTAATCTCTGGAAACCCATAGACTCAGTCTCGTGGAGCCCTAACATCACCCTCCCCTCCCTAGTGACGCAGGGAACAAAGACAAGAAGGGAATGGTTACATTTCCCTATAACCTGCAGCCCACTGACAAATACATGAGGCAAATGCAGAGTAGAACATTTCTCCAGGAACCCCCTACTGTCATAATATTAACGCCTTAGTAGAGGGAAAACCACCTTAGCTTGACAATGGCTAGGCCTTGTGTATCCTAGGAGTCCTCATTAGGATATGAAATTCCTTCTGGAAGCCTCCCTTTTGCCTTCTCCTGCCCCATCTCCATAGTAATAATCAGCCACTCCTCACCACCCCAGTGCAGTTCTTTCCTTCACGGGTCCTGTCCCTGTGCTTTAATAAAATCACCTTTTTGCACCAAAGACATCTCAAAAAATTTTGTTTTTTGGCCATCAGCTCCGGACTCCACCACCATTCCCAAACCCCATCAGTGGGCACTTGATCCCGGAGACCTGGCTGAGAGCCCGCACTCTGCCATCTCGTTGCGGGAGACAAGGTCCTTGAACCCAGTGGGACCCAACATTTAAGAACACAAGTAAGAAAAAAAAATAATTAAAGAAACAAGCAAGGCTTAGTGGGACTTATGCTCCAGCACAAGGCGGGGGTAGGGGGGAGCACAAAGGGAATCCTCAGGCTGACTCCCCAGGGAGAAATCAGGGAGAGTTTTTTAAAGAAACCTAGGAGGTAAAGGAGCACTATCTAAGCACAGAGAGGCTCATCGGGCAGCACATGGTTAATTAACATGTTAAGTCTCCACCCCTGGGTGCGATTTTTAGTATTATAATGAGGGGAATGTGGGGGAAAGGTCAGCGCTGAGGTCCACCTTGACCCAGACTGATTTGATCTGGTCTTCGCCAGTCTTTGGGGTAAGCACCCACCTTTCAGTGAGCACCTCGCCTCCCCATTCCTGCAAGATATAGTGCCCAGGAGGCAGAGAGCTTGACCTTTTATTTATCTTTTGTTGATGGAGGTAACCAATGAATGCCGGATTTTTGTGCTCAGGGTTGAGGGCACCGAGTCCAGTCCCTGCTTTGTCTCAGGTGGGGAGACCTCAGGAATATTTAAATCAGTGCCATTGTCTGGACCTCCGGAAAGGCCAGTCTGCTCCCTGAAAAACCCAAGGCTATCGGTGACATTGTCAAGTGCTTGCACTTCCTCCTGGAGATGCGGGTAGGGGGAGAGATGGTGAGAAGGAAACCGAAGGCCCCCAGGGGTGAGGCGTGGGTATAAAATCAATCTCGCTTCTCCGAAGGCAATTTTTCCAATATGTGTAAAGAGCTTTCAAATGTTCATATGTGTTAATCTACTAATTCAATTTGTATAAATCATCCTAAGGGAATAATCAAAGTTCAGACGATTTTTTTTCTAACAATATGCACATCACAGCTTTATTTGTAAAAGGATATTTCCTTTGTTTAAAATTAAAGTTTATTTATTTTGAGAGAGAGCACTGGAGCAGATGAGGGGCAGGCAGAGAGGCAGAGAGAGAGAATCCCAAGCAAGCTCTGTGCAGAGCCCGCCCGACACAGGGCTTGATCTCATGAACCATGAAATGATGATCTGAGCCTAAATCAAGGGTCTGACACTCAACAGACTGGGCCACCCAAGTGCCCCTATTAAAGGATATTTTCAAAAGAGCCTACATAGTGAAGAATTTGGGGATTGATCACATAAACAAATCCATGAAGTAGAATAGTATGTAGCTAAAAATTGTATTTTTCAGAAATTTTTAGTGATGTAGGGAAGTATTTATCAAAAAGCTGTGTGGAAAAGTCAGGAAACACAGTTATATATGGCATGAACTCAGAAATTTGTATATACATGATTGAGGAAATGAACAGACTATTTCACAGAGACGGAATTAGGGAACATTTTAATTTCTTGATATTTTCCTAATTTTTATAAAACACAAAAACTCTTATAAATAGCAACAGTTTTGCTAACAGAAGAAACAGTAATAATAAAACGACTCTTTCTATTCATTAAGTGCATATAGTGTGCTTGGCAATGTAAGAAAGTAAATTACCTATATTTAAAGTATTTTTCCTTACAAAGTCTCGCAAGATAGGTTTTATCAAAAAGGAAATGAAAACTGGAAAATTAGTTGATGTGCTTAAGATCTACTAAAAGAGGGGCACCTGGGTGGCTCAGTCTATTAAGCACCTGACTCGATTTCAGCTCAAGTCCTGATCTCATGGGTTCATGGGATCAACCCCCACATAGGGCTCTGTGCTGACAGTATGGAACCTGCTTGGGATTCTCTCTCTCTGCCTCTCCCCTTACTTGTGCCTTCTCTCTCTCCCTCTCCCTCCCTCTCTCTCTCTCTCTCTCAAAAAAAAAAAGAACAAATTATTAAAGGTAAAATTTATAAGCATGTGTAGCACACTCAAAAAATGAGGAGCAGTCTATTTAGCTGCAGGATAGAGTTGAGGGAATCATGGGAAATGAGAAACCAGAGGAGAGTGGCGGCAGATCATAGAAAACCTTGAATGTTCTATTTTATAGGCTTGGAGCCTGTTCTATATGTAACATGGAACCAGTTGCACAAATTAAAAGGAAAAGATCTCTGCCCTTCCCTTGATCATGTTCTGCCTCTTTCTCTCTCTCTCTCTCTCTCTCTCTCTCAAAAATAAATAAACATTCTAAAAAATTTTAAAAAAGAAAAAAGAGGCGCCTGGATAGCTCAGTCAGTTAAGCATCTGACTTCAGCCCAAGTCATGATCTCACGGTTTTGTGGGTTTGAGCCCCACATCGGGCTCTGTGCTGACAGCTCAGAGCCTGGAACCTGCTTCAGATTCTGTGTCTCCCTCTCTTCCTGCCCCTCCCCCACTCACACTGTCTCTCTCTCTCTCTCTCTCTCTCTCTCAAAAGTAAATAAACATTAAAAAAAAAGTTTTTTTTAAAGCAAAGAGAAGAGAATAGAAAAGAAAAAGGAAAGGAAAGGAAAGGATAGAAAAAGTGTGTGTGTGTGTGTGTGTGCACGCACACACACAGGGCTGATAAAGTGATAACGAGCAATGATCAGAAAGTTTTACTGACATTGCATATCATGTCTTGCCTTCATTAGGCATTACATCTCCATACACCTGCCCCAACATAAACATTATTAAATGTTGGAATACATTCTCAGAGATTTGCAGAGGTGAACCCAGCCCTCCAGGCAGCCGGAAGCAGGGGAACACGAGTGAATGAGGAATTATCTTTAAAATACTTTTTTTAATGTTTATTTTTGAGAGAGAGAGTACAAATAGGGGAGGGGCAGAAAGAGGGAGACACAGAATCCGAAGCAGGCTCCAGGCTCTGAGCTGTCAGCACAGAGCCCGATGCGGGGCTCAAACTCACAACCCCTGAGATCATGACCTGAGTTGAAGTCGGACGCTTAACTGACTGAGCCACCCAGGCGCCCCATGAGGAATTCCCTTTAAAACCTTTTCTGCTTCTTTCTTTTATAGGTGCCTCTTGTCTCACAGGGACTCCGATTGTTTTGTGTGACTAATTTCATCCCCATCTCAGGCTCTAGGGTTCGGTTGATGCCACGAGCCTACCGTCCTTGGCCCGAGCTTTCAGCCCGAGGGCCACTGCGTGTCATGCCTGCACACTGACGGGTGTCTGAGTGTCTGCAGCATACAAATCTTCCCACATGACTGAGTCTCTCAGTCTGCACGGGTCCTGATTCCCAGAGTCCTGAGCTGTTCAGACCTCCTGGGTGGGACAGCAGTCCCGCATGCAACAATTTTGTCCCTTTATCCCCAAACTGGTCATCGGATGGCACAACATTTCAATCTTCTTTCCGCCCAGGTGTGCGCATCTATAAATATTTAAATTTGTAGATACTTTCGTAGCACTCCGTGTCAGGCGCGGGTCTCCAGGCTTGATTGACACTCACACCAGCAATCCCTGGGAGAACTTATCAAGGCAGGACGTGTCCCCACTTTATGCCCAAGGAACCTAAGAGGGCTTCAGGGACTTGTCTGGAATGTGGCCATTCATTAGGTGCAGCCAGGATGTGAATCCCGCAGTTCTGGTGTCAAAGTCCGTGTTCTTAATCATTGCACCATGCTGCCACTCACATTTAGAATAGGACAATTTCTGAAAACGGTGACATAGGGAATCATTATGATAATGCAGTCACAGCTAATCGGAATCCTCTACCTGTGGTGCGACCCTCAAACTTTGATGTAAGGTTCTGACTGATTCTAGGCAGATGTGTGGATGACGATGCCATTAACTCCTAGGTTTTAATGCTCTTCCTCTCTGTTCCCTTTGCCTCTGCTACAGAAAAGATCCCTTATTTCCTCTCTGGTTTTGTTTTTTTGGTAAATTCTTTCCTGGTGATCTCATTGCATGCAGGGCTTTGCTACCCATCCCTCTATTGATGATTCCCCTTTGCAGCCTCCAACTTTCTCCCACAGTCGGGTCCAGCACCACACTGCACATTCCCTCCCAGTGTTGCACAAAGATCCCAAACTCAGCAAATCCCAACCGGGCACCTGCTTCACCTGCCTGTCTTGTTGATGGCACTGATGTCATTCTATGGCGACTCAGAAACCTGAGTCAGCCATGCCTCTTGCCTTTCCTGCTTCCAGCATCTCTTAAGCATCCCTTTTCTGTTGATTTTTACGTCCTCTTTTCTGGAATCAACCCTTCCCGGCTCACACACCTTGCTCTGATGTACACTTCTCCTGGGATGGTCTCCTGGATCTGGGACAGGGTCAGACACTGAGGGGTCATGGACTTCCTGAAACATTGTACTCCTTCCTGTGCCCTTATTCTCACCAGTTTCTTCCCTGGAAAACACTCCCATGCCAAGATAATGGGGCTGGAAAGTGGTATAAGAGGCTGAGCAATTTCTATAAAGGAGAGAGTCCTATAAACTTACAGCACGCGAATGGGGCAATGCATGTGCGGAAAGGCACTGAGTCTCAGGGGAAATAAGGGCTCAGTCCTCACTTTCAGGCAAGTTGCGGCTCAGCCCTAATACCATACAGTCTCTCCGGCATCTGATCACATACATCTCCTACCTCTCCCTCAGGGTCCAGATTAAATGTCGCCCCCTTCACAAAGCTTTTCCTGCTATAACTTCTTGGCTCTCTAGACTACCTGAGTCATTTATTCATCCCCTTCACATGGTATGGAGTACTTACTACTGTTGTGTACTGATCTCTCCTTCTAGCAAGGAAGCTCTAGACCAAAGTCTGTTTCACCTTTCTTCTTGGTCCAGAGTACGCCTTGCTTCAAAGGTCCTCACTGAAGCTGGCTGAGTAAATGAACAAATAAACAGTCTGCCCCAAACAGTGTTAAATTGTATGGAAAACATGGCCACAGTAATTCCCTTCCCTTCCATGCTCTTAAGTAGATTCCCCTCCCTGACACTGGGCTTGTCCGTGTGACTTGGTGTCACCAGTGGGACAGACAGTGCTTGGCCATTGAGGTTTCTCTCTCTCTCTCTCTCTCTCTCTCTCTGCACTTGGGACTCTGAGGCCACCATGGGAATGGCCCAAAGCCCTCCTGTGAGATGCTGAGTGGCGAAACAGAGGACAGATGCTCTGAACCGCCACTGGCCAGGGCACACGCGGGTGCCTGCTGAACTGGCCCAGATGCTGAGAACGACCAGCCGCCCCACAGAATAAGATGAATAAAAGGTTCTGGTCTCAAGCTACTTAGTTTTGGGGGTGGCTTTTATGCAGTAAAAGCTAACTGGATACCCATGAATTGCTAATTTCCAAAGTCAAATGACTAGCACTGATGCACACTCAACAGTACTGGTGTACTGGAAATATTGCTGCTGGTATAGTGGAAACCATTGCAGTCAAATAAACAGACATTCTAGTCAAATAGCCCTGGACTCAAGTCTAGGCTCTGTCACTGGCTGTGTGACATGGAACAAGTTATTTCACTTCCCAGATAATGGCAACTACCTTTTGGGCTTGTTGCAAAAATGTAATGAAATTATTTTCACGAAGTAGCTGCGGTAGACTGCCGCACAGCACGTGGTTGATCTACGTTGGCTGTTTCTCTTGGCTGATCTTTAACTGGAGGATAAAGCTCTGACTCTCCTCTCATAGGGAAATGGCTCTCTCTCTCTCTCCTCCTTCTTTCCTCTCTCTCTCTCCTCACCCTTCTTTTGCTTATACACACACACCCCTCCCTGCCCCTCCCTCCCTCCCTTCCTCTCTCTGTCTCTCTTTCTCCCTCTCCCCACTCCCTCTCTCTCCTTCCCAGTACAGGCAACTCTTTGTTATTTACATGTATTTACCAACTGGCCAAACCAGGTACTACAGAATTTCCCCCAAATTAAGTCCCAGCCTGGTTTCTGGGGAGTTAATTACTTACACGAGTGCATAAATATGTCCTGGAATTTCTAGACTAATAGGTGCTCCTGCTCCATGAATACTTCTCACCCCCGAGACCAGTAAATGAGTAAACCAGCAACCAGATCAGGAAGACTGTCTAATTGTTCTCCATGTGGGGGTCCCTTCCTGCCGCATCCTCCGAGCCTTCATGAAAAACCCTAGATGAAAAGATCTGGGGCATCTCTTTCTGTCTCTTCTCAGACAACCTGGGACCCCAGAATTAGAATATTTCTTGGGTGCTGGCTGCAACACTTCACCAACCATTTACTATTTATTGGGTAATTAGCCTTGGGCTGTGTCCTCATCATGCTCTCCCTCTCTGAAGAGGCAAGTATAGGCATGACGCTCCAGCGCAGGGCGGTGGTGGTGGTTACACATTGGAATAGTAGGTATATAATGTGTTCCAGGCACAAGGCGAAGCACGTAGTATGTTTTAATGACCCAGGAAATTTAAAACTAGTGACCTCATCTAAAATAGGCCCCCTTCTCTCACTGTCCTCTACCCCAGTCTCCTTGGCCTCATCTCCTGTTTTTTATTCTTCAGATCATTTATGGTTCTTTGACTTCATATTATTTACCTATTTGATTACTTCTTTATTGTCATCCTTTCCCATGGGAATGTAAGTTCCATGAGGGAAGGTGCTCAGGCTACCATGACTATGGCTGTCTAGAGTCCTATCCGGCTCATGGCAGGCCCTCATTCGCTGAACAACGTGAGACGGACATCAGAGTAAAGGGTGAGCAGTTACTGCTGTCTCTCACCAACGGGACGAGGAGCTCCCAGGATTGGCGCAATGTCAGTAATGTAATACAAACTCCTGTCACTGCACCAGGGACAGCATCGACCTCCATCAATATTTGATAATTGGCAAGTCTAGAAACTCCCCTAGAAAACTGTAATATGCGCAGGAAATAAGTGATTTCTGATATCTGAGTTTTTCAGACTATTGAAGAAACTCAGCAATTAAGTTCCCTTGGATGGACATATTTTAAGTAGCAATGGCAAGGAAAATTAAATAGATGCATAATTGGTCTTTTTACTCATTCCTTTGCATTCCCAAAATAATTTGGGTTGGTACAACTTTGTTTTGTTGACCCAAGGTTGTCATTGAAAATATAATTCGTAGCCAGTGAGCTGTACTTAAGGATTGACATGTCTTTCTTCCCCAGGGACTCAGAGCCCTTGGAAGGCAGATCTTGTCCGACTGGTCTTTATATCTTTAATGACCAGCTCAGTGTTTGTTTACAGTAGATGTTCAGTAAACGTTAAATTGGGTACATGAATAGATGGATGGACATTCCTAGCATACTGTGCTATGACTAGTAATGCCCTGAAGGTCAGACTAGCCTTTTGGCTAGCTAACCGGGCACATTCGAGCTCCAGGCTGTTAGCCCTGTTTTAATTGCTATGTCTCCATCTGATCGTTTTTCTCTGTTTCCCCTCATGACTCCAGTTATGTCTCATTTCTGGTCAGTTAGCTTGTCCACCAAGGATAATGACCAAAATATTTAACAGCTTTGCCTGCAACAGTATCTTTTCTTTTTCTATCTGACTTTTATCTCTTATGGACAGAGGACAAAAGCACATGTTCGTTAGCACTTGTGGCAGACTGAAGAAAGTTGAAAATTCTTCGACACTACTCCCATCAAGGGGTGGGTCTGTATCCTTGCCTGTTAAATCTGGATGGACTTGGTGACTGCTTCGGCGAAACGAATACTGTGGAACTGGCTATGTCAGTTTCCCAGCACAGGCTTAAGCAGACTGGCATCTGCTCCCTGTGGCTTGGGCATGTCTCTTGGACCCTGAGGCATCAGGTAAGAAGTCCACCTACTGTGGTGGAGGGACACTAAGAGAGTCTCTGAGCTGGCATGGGAGAGGAGAGGGACCCATCTGAGCCCAGCCTATCAGCCAAGCTACCAAGGCTCCAGACAGGAGAAGGAAGCCATCTTGGTACTGCTGAGCAGACCAGCTGGGACCGCCAGTGAGTCCAGCGGATGCCACGGAGGGGGAGGGGAACACGGGTCAGTCACACGCTGACCAATGCCCAACCCATAAAATCATGCAATATAATGAAATTGTTGTTTTAAGTCACTACATTCTGGGGTAGTTTTATGCAGCAATAGAAAAGCAAAACAGCATTAATTATAAAATAAGGTTAAGGGTGCCTGGGTGGCTCAGTCGGTGAAGCATCTGACTCTTGATTTTGGCTCAGGTCATGATCTCACAGTTTGTGGGATCAAGCCCTGCATCATGCTCTGCGCTGACAGTGTAGAGATTGCATGGGATTCTCTCTCTCCCTCTCCCTCTGCCCCTACCCTGCTCATGCTCTCTCTCTCTCTCTCTCTCTCTCTCTCAAAATAAATAAATACACTTTAAAAAACATGTTTAGGGGCACCTGGGTGGCTCAGTCAGTTACGTGTTCTGCTTCGGCTCAGGTCATGATCTCGCGGTTTGTGGGCTGGAGCCCGGCATCAGTCTCTGTGCCTCTGTGCTGACAGCTTAGCAGCCTGGAGCCTGCTTTGGATTCTGTGTGTGTGTCTCTCTCTCTGCACCTCCCCTGCTTGCTCTCTCTCTCTCAAAAATAAATAAACATTAAAAAAATATTTAAAAATAAGATGAGTCTTGAATAGTCATTTAAATAAAATTAGTATGTTACCTTTTATGGTAAAAGGGGCTTTGCGATGCAATCGTCTTAGGATTGTGATATGAGGAGATCTTCCTGGGCTGTGCCGATGGGCCCAATAAAAAATCATGAGTCTTTACAAGGGGGAGGCACCAGGGGCAGAGCGAGGAAGACGATATTGTAACGAAAGCCAAAGCCATGACAAGGGTGATGTGCTCAGAAGAAGGAAAGAGATACTGAAAAAGGCAAGGACACAGACTCTACCCTAGAGGCCCCCGGGAAGGAAATGCGGGCCTGCTGATGCCTTGATTTTACCTGGTGTCACTGGAACTCACGAGTTGAAGTCCTAACCCCAGACCTTCAGCATGGGATTCTATTTGGAGACAGGGTCTTTTAAAGGGGTAGTTAGGTCAAATGAGGTCATGCGGGTAGAGAGGCAGACCAGGAGAGCGTGTAGAAAGGGAAGACCGTGTGAGGACAGCAGGGCAAGACGGCCTCCACAAGCCAAGGACGGAGGCCTCCAGGAAACAACCGTGCTGACACCTTGGTCTTGCACTTCCGCCTGCCAGACCTCTGAGACATGTCATTTCTGTTGGTCAAGCCGCCTGCTCTGTGGTGCTTTGCTGTGGGAGCCACAGGGCACAGTGGTCTCACTGCTTACAGGTCGTTAGCGGCAGAGCAGAGACTGGACCCCAGGAGCTCTGGCTCCTTGGGCTCTTCTTGCTGCTTAAGGTCCTGCCGGACTGTGGCATGGTGAGGATGAATCTCCTGGATCCTAATCTCAGCCTCCATCCATCACCAGCGATGCTAAGCTTGGACAAGCTATTTGTATTTATATGAGGTACCTGTGCTTCGAGCATACTTCTGTGCTGCATTCAGGAGCAGACGAGTTCCTACCCATGGGGTGCTTGGTATGCAGTCCAGCGACCCTCAGGTGTTGTTTCTGATCTCTGTATCCCAGATTGGGAGAGGACGAATGGAGTTTTCTAGCAAAATCCCTGAGATGTGGGGAAGGGAAAAATCGGGTCCAAGATCACTAATGAGAAGCTTGCACCACAATGTTTCTCTCCTGGCGTAAAGTGTTAAATTTTGCAGCAAAATGTCTACTGTATCAGCTATAGAATCAGTAATCATTTGCAGGGGTGGAAACTATTATTCATCAATGTCACTGTCATCAAATAAAATGTAAGTGCCTACAGAGACACAGTGTGGTCTAAGGAGGCTTGCAAAGAGCCTGTAATTACTACCCTGCCATTCAAATCAGCAAGAAAGTGGGCGCGTTTAAGGCAGGAACTTCTGCTGCTGATTTTGTTCATGATTCTCATGAACCTTGAAATGTCGGACCCAGACAGTCCCCCCCAGCTCTCTCTTGTCCAGCAGCTTCCTGAGGGGGTGCTTCTCCTGCAACATGGACACTCGGGGCTGCATGAGGATGTTCTCAGCCTCCGGACAGCCTGAGGAAGTTTCTTGCTGCCAGTGTGAATCTGTGATCTCCACTCCAGAGCCCAGGGAAGCAGAAAAGGTCCAGACGCCTGTCTGTGCACCTCGGGAAGCTAAGCCCAGTCCTCTCCTATTTTGGTGTTTTGTCTTTTCTGCTTGCTGTGCTCACTGCAGTCAGACATCATCAAAAGAATGAGTGCACAGGCCTGTGGCCATACTCAGCGGCTCCAGAAAACCCATCAAAACCAGCCACGTGTGGCCACTGCAAGCCAAACACATTAATGCTAAAATCTAGGACATTCTGCATCAGAAAACACATATTTTAGAATAAAAGAGCACAAAATACTCTATATCTTTCTCCTCTGGTGATGTTCAATTTCTGTTTTAACTATAATCAGAATGATCAAATTTAATCTTTTTATCAAAAACATTTTTTTGGAATCCTCAGGTTAGCTTTATGAGCCCTCCCCACACATCCACGGAGTGTTGTTAGTCATAAGAGGCCTTGAATGCCAGACCAAGGGTTTAGGTCACATTAAATCATATGATTATTTCTGACTCATGCTCGTTGTTAACTCTTCAAGCTGTCATTCATTCATTCATTGATTCATTCATTCAGTGTGATTTTGAGGATTTACTCTGAATCAGATGCTGTGCTGAATCCTAAAGATTCAAAGACTCATAAACTGGAGTCCCTACCCAGAAAGAGATTTACAATATGGTGGGAAAAGAGTAACAATTATTATGTTTGGATGGTAGCCTACAATGTCTCCATAAGCATCTCATTTATGTAAAGCTTTCTTAAAAATGCTGGATTGGGTGAGCCAAACAGAAGCTTCAGACCTCTTCTGGGCATTGGAGCCCTCCTTCCTGCTTGGCCCATCTCTCTCTGGGCATTGATGGTAAGATCACAGAGCAAATGTGAACGTACCTGTTGGGAAGAGCCAGCAGACAGCCTGGGTGTCTGGCTTTGAGGGTTCACTCCAGGGTGGAGAAGCCCCCAGTGGAACCAGAACTACCCAGGGTGCAGCTCCTTCCCAGGCACTGCCAACTGCTACAGGCGTGGCTTCCAGGCCAGGGGAGGGGAGAGATGGCAAAGAGAGAGGCTGAGTGGAGGAGAGGAAGAGAGGGAAGCCATCACGGTGGACAGGCCCAGCATGGCCTTGTAGAATCTTCTAGTGTAATTAGAGTACCCATACTTATTTTCTAATAGTTCCTGTTGCAGGTTTCTAAAAATAATCCCTTCAGTATATAAATACTATTTACTCATCACTTATAAATATTGTTTTATTTAATGGAATAATCTGGGGAGATGTATACTCTGGGGAAAGGCCTTCATAATGTAATGAGCATTGCATTATGTGTGAAGGATTTATGAAGATACCTACGAGGCTTTAGCAAGACAATTGCAGAAATAAATTATGCCTCATGGTTGACATGGGCTCACCCAGTCATTTAAATTAGCAAAAAAAAAAGGGGGGGGGTTCCTGGGTGGCTCAGTCGGTTCAGTGTCCGACTTTTGCTCAGGTCATGATCTCGTGGTTCGTGGGTTCGGGCCCTGCATCGGGCTCTGTGCTGACAGCTAGCTCAGAGCCTGGAGTCTGTCTTCAGATTCTGTATCTCCCTCTCTCTCTGACCCTCCCCTGCACGCGCTCTCTCCGTCTCCCAAAAATAAATTAAAAACATTAAAAAATTTAAAAATAAATAAATAAGAAAACAAACCCACCCCAAAACAAAAACTGTTTTAAATGACATGCACTGGGGAAATCAAGATGGTAAGGTACAACCCTTGTGCCCTTCTCAATGCCCATCACCCATTTAGCCCATCCCACACCCACCTCCCCTCCAGCAACCCTCAGTTTGTTCTCTGTATTTAAGAGTCTCTTATGGTTTGCCTTCCTCTCTGTTTTTAACTTACTTTTCCTCCCTTTCCCTTATGTTCATTTGTTTTGTTTCTTAAATTCCACATATATTTGTCTTTCTCTGACTTATTTCGCTAACATAATACACTCTAGTTCCATCCATGTTGTTGCAAATGGCAAGATTTCATTCTATTTGATCACAGAGTAATATTCCAATGTATATATACACCACATCTTTTTTTATCCATTCATCAGTTGATGGACATTTGGGCTCTTTCCACAATTTGGCTATTGTCGATAGCGCTGCTATAAACATTGGGGTACATGTGTCCCTTCGAATCAGCATTTTTGTATCCTTTGGGTAAAAATACCTAGTAATGCATTTGCTAGATCATAGGGTAGTTCTATTTTTAACTTTTGGAGGAACGTGCATACTGCTTTTCAGAGTGGCTGCACCGGTTTGCAGTTCCCTTTTCTCTGCATTCTTGCCCATTTCTGTTGTTTCCTGAGTTGTTAATTAGCAGCTTTGAGGGCTCACTACCTTCTGGAAGTTCCAGTGCTGAAAGTTTTCTGAAAAAATTCTTAGATTTGACAAACTTCCCTTATATGTACCTGATTTCTCTGCCTCTCTACTTCCATTCACCTTTCCTTCCTTCCTTCCTTCCTTCCTTCCTTCCTTCCTTCTTTCCTTCTTTCCTCCCTTTCTTCCTCCCTCCCTCCCCTCTTTCCTTCCTCCTGTCCTCCCTTTCTTCCTTCTTTATTTCCTTCCCTCCACCCTTCCTCCTTCCTTCCTTCCTCCCTCCCTCCCTTCTTCCCTTCCTCCTTCCTTCCTTCCTCTGATTTTTTAATCCCATTGGTTCTAGAGAAACGAATTCTTCAAGTGGCCTCTGCAGTCATTGGGATAATGAAGTTGGGAGCACTAATTCCACTCAACTGTTTGTGATGTTAGTGGTCATTTCTCTTCCCTGGGCCTCAGTTTATCTGTAATACATGGGAAGGGGTAATAAATTTGCTGTAATTTTCCTTTTAGAGCTAATTATTCTTTATTTCTCTCATCAGAGCTTAAATCTGCCAAAGAAGGATTTTTAAAAGGGAAGGATTTTGTTGGGAAAGTTTTGTTGAGTAGCTATTTCATTTGAAGCGGTAAATTCAGAGTCTCATTAAAGATAGACTGATGGGGGAGGAAGATGGGGTCACTGTTTTACTTCTGGCTTCAGGCTCACAGGCTGTCGTGCATTCAGGACCCCATTCTGTGTCAGAACATCTCCAATCCAGCCTCAGTGCTGGAAACCAGCTTCTGAAGGCTGCGGAATCAGGTTTCTCCTACAGTTTGACTTTTTTAAGGCTAATATTTCAACACACTGTTTCCTTGTCTCTTTTAGATTCATTAATTTCAGCCTTTTATTAATTTCCTACTATGTGCCATGCACTTGTTAACTTAAAATACATTATCTTGTTCATTATCCACCAAAGTATGTACCTTTACTCTAGTTCTATACATGAGGAAAATAATGTTCCTCAAGGAGGCATGGCCACAGAACTGTAAGGAGAGAACTGGGGACTTGACATCAAATGGGTCCAATCCTACAGCCCCTGTTTCTCTTCTCCAGACCACATCCTTCCCAGTCACTGGAATCCATGGCCTCCTCCTTTGTTGGGCTGCCTCATGCTGGCCTCCAGGGATCAATAGCTCAGGGGTAAGTGGGACATGTTTAGGTCTTTTTCTGGCCTCTGCCAGAAACCTGGGCCTCCTGAATCCCACTGCCTGACCCCTGGGTTCAAGTGTCCACATGCCACGTGTTCGTCACACTGGCTCAAGCACACAGACACACATGCCCTGATTACCCACTGGAGGTGCTGCCTTCTCAAGGGAGGCCCACCCTTGCCCATAGTGTGCTTCCTACTCTTTATTATGTCCAGAGTCAGAGCTGTGGGAAAGAGCATGGCGTTTCTCTCAAATGGCTCCCCGGGTGTTCATTTCTCACTCCCAGCTAATCTTTGACCTCGTCAAAGGCAGGCCTCACTTCCTCTACAAAGAAGCTGGAAAAACCAAACAGAGGTTCTGAGTCAGTCTCTGATTCCATTCCACGAGAACCCTAGAACCGGAGGGGAGGGGGCTGAGAGAATAGCTCTGGGTGGTCCCAAATTCTTTTTGATGGGATGGGTCACTTCTTGCCATGCCCCTCACTGGATTGCATCATTAACGAACATCTTGAAAAGAATCAGTGATAAGGAACACCTTTTCATCCTCCATGGCCCGAAACAGGTAGCTGATAATTTAATCAATAAGTATGTTTCAGACTTTGAAAACAAAACCTATTTAACACTTAATTTGAATTGGATATTATCCTAGACACATTTGCTATGTTACTTTATTTACTATCATGGACATCTCCTGTTCTTTCCCTCCACCCAACCCCACTTACAATCAAGGAGTCAGGCTCCAGAAGGCAGGCTGTCTGGCTAAACTTCACAGGATTCAGTAGCCACCACTCTGTGACTTCAAACTCAGATTGTTTTATTTCAAAACTCATGCTCTTGGCATGCAGTCGGTTCCCAGTTGAAATTAATTTGATGGAACTGATTTTAATATTTAAAAAAGGATGGTGTTTTGGCTACATCTTGGCATGGCCACTCAATGTGTGGCTTTAGGCAAATAATTTAGCCTCTCTGTGCCTCAATTTCTCCATCTGTAAAATACTGTCAATAATAAAACCCAGTGGGAATTTCTATGGTTCTGCAACTAGGCAGTAAGGTGAGTGGTCTTAGTGTAACAATTCTTTCCTCTTCTGTAACTTGTGTGATTTATCAACTAACTAATGGCTTATTTTCAACATGTACCCTTCATGTATGACACATTTTTTTCAAGAGAGTCATTGCTTGAATGCTCTCTCTCCAGGAACTAGAAAGCATGTTAGAGAAACCGTTTCCTTTGTGACTAGTGGGGATTGAAGACCTCTAAAGGAAAGAGTGCCAAGGTGATGACTCCAGAATGCCTTCCAATGCGTTTCCTACCCACGAAGTGGCAAACAGCTGGTACTCAGTCTCTTAAGAATTGTGCAGGTCCTGGGGTGCCTGGGTGGCTCAGTCGGTTATGTGTCCAACTTCAGCTCAGGTCATGATCTCACGGTTTGTGGGTTTGAGTCCCACATCGGGCTCTGTGCTGACAGCTCAGAGCCTGGAGCCTACTTCAGATTCTGTCTCCCTCTCTCTCTGCCCCTTCCCTGCTCACACTCTGTCTCTCTCTCTCTCTCTCTCTCTCTCACAAGAATAAGTAAACATTACAATTTTTTTTAAAAAACTTGTGCAGGTCTCTGAAGCTTCTTAGTTACTGAATAACTAGCAACTTCTTCACTGTAACTTCCTGGGGGCAGAGACTGAATTTTACTGAAGCTTCTCCTTGGGTGACACAAACTACTGAATAAAAATGGGACCTAATAGCCACCTCTAGAGGATTCAGTGTGCTTTATGTTGTGAAATCTGTTTTCTATGAAGTACTTGAAGAAAGGCCATCAAATAAAAAAGCATCTGCCTGTCACCTCTCTTTCAACCTCTTAAACTGAGGTCATGTGAAACAGCAAAAATAGTCTAATCTTTGGAAACAAAAATATTTTTCCATCCCAGCTCTACCACTTGTCTGTTTTATCATCTAGTGCTTGTGTGCAGCATAAACAGGCTGACCTCAGTTTCTTAAAGTGTAAAATAGGAGCAATAATTGCTAGCTATCTCACAGAACTGTTGTGGCATCAAATAAAAAATGCGTGTAAAATATATTGGAGAAAATTGTTATTTATATACCATAGGAAACATAACTGCATTTTTGGAAACATTTCTTCTCTCAGGGATTCATTCCATCTTCTGGATTCTATTCTTACAGATCTCTATCCACTTCTCAGATCTGTCTTGTGCTATGAGCCTTCTATCCCTTATTCTTTAATAATAGAACCATTTTAAAGGAAGTAGAACTTGGGCTTACTTACTCCTCTCACACAGCGATGTACTTAATGGTACCTGAAGCCCTGGGTGAAGAGGGCAGCTGAGAGATTCATCCGGCTTTAAATATGAAGTTCAATAAATTCATATTTGGGATTGAACTGAAAACTCCATTTAAAGAGGAAAGCCATTATTAATGACTCCCGTGTATCAAGGTTTCTCTTATGAAAAGAGTTTAAAAGTCAAGGGCTATACACTGAGAGGAAAGATACTCACAAAAACAGTCCCTCGATGTGTCCCTGGGTCAGAAAACATTGTGATAAAAATTGCTACTGTCAAGTGAAAAGTTCTTAATGAAAGACCGCTGTCTCTCTCAGTGCTTGTGATCAAAATCTTTCCATCCTGATACATTCTCAGTGCCAGCATGTCTGCTGCTCTAGTCTAATAAATAGGTGTTCCTCCCATCACCTCTGCAATCAGCTTCCCCTGTGCCAGGGGCCAGCAGCAGCACCCGGATGACACGTCTCCATTTCTATAATCTCCTGATTCCTCACTCAACTACTAATTAAAATGTTCATTACTTTATTCCTTAATTAAGAATATAGGGGGGCACCAGGGTGGCTCAGTCGGTTGGGGGTCTGACTCTTGATCTCAGCTCAGGTCATGATCTCATGGTCATGGGATCAAGCCCAGTGTTGGGCTCTGTGCTGACAGCACAGAGACTGGTTGGGATTCTCTCTGTCTTCCTTTCTCTCTCTGCCCCTCCCCTGCTTGTGCTCTGTCTCTCAAAAGTAAATAAATAAACTTAAAAAGAAAAAAGAATATAGGAAATATGTATTATATTTCAGACACTACCCAATAGAAAACAAAGAGGAATAAGAGCGTCCTCTCAAATAGCTGACATAATTGTGGGGAAAACAGATGGACCAATCCCAGTGTCCAATACAGTGCTGTAAGTGTTATGCTGAGGATGGAGGACAGAATAAGGAATGTCCAAGGGTATCAATGGGCATCAGGAAGCCATCACAACTTAGTCTTCAAGGATAAGGCGTTCTAAGGATGGAGAATGGCATTGGAAGCAAAGGACAACCCATAAGCAAGGATACAAGTCTGTGAGGATGCATGGCAAGGTCTAGGAGTGGTGAAAAACTGAATCTATAGGAGATAGGATATGGAGAGGGAACTGCTAGAATAGCTATAATGAAAAAACTGGCAATACCCAGTTTTGGTAAGGACATAGCAAAAGTAGAACCCTCTTGCCTTGCTGTTTGAAATGTAAAATGGTATAGCTACTTTGAAAAACAGCTTCATAGTTTCTTACGATATTAAACTTTCATATGCAACCTTAGCTGTCTAACCAGCAATTCCACTCTTAGGTACGTCCCCAAAGAAATGGAAACATTCCTACCCAAAGATTTATATACAAATATTCAGAACATGTTTCATAGTAGTGATAAATTGGAAGTAATCCACAAGTCCATCAACTGGGGAATAAACAGAAAGTGCTAGATCCAAACAATGAAGTACTACTCAGAAATAGAAAGGAACAAAGTACCGATGCAGGCAGCAACATGGGCGAACCTGAGAAGCATTATGGAAAGTGAAAGATGCCAGACACAAATGGACTAAAATTGTCCGATTTGGGTGAAGGTTGCAGCGAAGGCAAATCTACAGAGGCAGACCTTAGAGCAGTGATAGCCCAAGCAGTCGGTGGGAGCAGGGGTTGGTAGGGAAAGAGGGGACTTTCTGGGGTGATGGAAGTGTTCTAAAGCTGGACTGTGATGATGGTTGCAGGACTCAGTAAATTTACTAAATATCATCATCAACGCACACTCACAGTAGGCATATTCTGTAGTATGTAAATTATACATCCCTGGAATTGCTTGTTTTTAAGTCCATAAAATGAAAAAAAAATCACTTTATTTGTGTACTTGCTGGGCCTTTTCAATGCAACCACATTACTGATATGTGTTCACAGGTAGAAGCTTGCTCCAGATCTTGAATCCAAGACCAGCCTCCTCTTTTTCATCCATTATTCCTTCTTCCCTGATGTACCAAGTTTATTAACATTCATGTTGGTTATGTCTTCTGTTCAATCATCAAAGATCCTTCTTGTTTTTGAAGTAAAGGGCTTTCTATTGAGGAGCATTCAGTCATGAGTTCTACAAAAAGAAATAGTTCTACAAAAAGACTGAGCCTGGGATGCCTGGGTGGCTCAGTTGGTTAAGCATCCAGCTTCAGTTCAGGTCATGATTTCACTGTTTGTGAGTTCGAGCCTGGCATTGGGCTCTGTGCTGACAGCTCAGAGCCTGGAGCCTGCTTCGGATTCTGTGTCTATCTCTCTCTCTCTCTCTCTCTGCCCCTGCCTTGCTTGCATTCTGTCTCTTTCTCTCTCTCTCTCTCAAAAATAAATAGATATTGAAAATAAAAAAAAGACTGATCCTGGGTTAAGTGTCCAACTCTTGATTTTGGCTTAGGTCATGATCTCATGGTTCCTGAGTTTGAGCCCCATGTTGGGCTTTGCACTGACAGGTCAGAGCCTACTTGGGATTCTCTGTCTCTCCCTCTCTCTGTGTCCCTCCCCTCCTTGTGCACCCATATGTACATGCTCCCCCCCTTCTCTCTCTCAAAATAAATAAATAAACTTTTAAAAAGAAAGAAAGAAGGAAAGAACAGAAAAAAGAAAAAGAAAGAAATAGAGAACAGACAGGAAGGAAGAAAAGACAGACAGGGAGGGAGAGAAGAAGGAAGGAAGGAAGGCAGAAGGCAGGAAGGAAGGAAGGAGAAGGGGAAGGGATCCTCTAGCATGTTTTTTCCCCAAGGAACAAAAGCTCACCAGGAGTAATATAGGGGAAAAAAATAATACTTCTTACTTTCCATTATGTTAGGAAGTCAAGGGAAGATGAAAGAGAAGGCAATCAGTCTTGCTTGACTCTGAGTATCCAGGACCACAGGGCCACCATGTAAATGCAGATGCTGGGGCAGCCACTGCTCACAGAGCAGGTCAGAATGTGGCTCAGCTCAACTGGCAGAGGGAAGGAGCATGCTGAGGTAGCAAAATACCTTCTCTGGCGTTACTAATCCCAGAGGCTTGAAGGCTCCAATTCTAGCACTCATCCATTTTACCAGTCTCAGCTTCCCTAACATAAAACCAGTCCTGAAACCACATTGCTTGAGATGATTTTATAGCCCAAGATTGGCTTGGAAACACAGGAGATATGACTTCCTGATCACTGATAAAGTCCTTTGGCAACAGACTCCTCCCAGGAGGTCTGAGAATAACCATCTGGGCTGAACGCACTTGAAGAGCAGAAGGAATTATGAAGCAGGTGTAAGAGCTGCTCTGTCAGGCCCTGGGGAAATGCAGCCCCGTCTCATGTGAATTAGAACCACCAGCTACATGTTTGCCTTTCAGCTTTGGACCCCCAGAAACCTTTATCGTTTTCTTTAAAATTGAAGTTTGGAATTGTGAAAATTTTTCAAAACATTAAAATAGAACAAATACATAGCCACCATTTATAGACTCACAACCAAGATGGACTGAATGTTAACTAACTCTTGGACATTTTTTGTATCATGTGTGCCGTAGACTGCATGTTTGTGTCCCCCAAGAATCTATCTGTTGAAAGCTAATCCACCAATGTGATGGCATTTGGGGCAGCAGAGGACATAGCAAGACAACAGCCATCTCTGACCCAGAAAGGAGGCTCTCCCCAGACTCAAAATCTGCTGGTGGCACCTTGATCTTGGACTTCAGAGTCTCCAAAACTGAGAAATAAGTTTCCTGTTTATAAGTCACCCAGTGGATAGTATTTTGTTACGGCAGCCTAACTGGACTGAGACAAGGTGTTCTTTTTAAAATAAATCTAATGAAAATCCATTCCTCTGGACCAAATCTTTTATCCTCTCTCCCCAGATATAGCCACTATGCTGGAGTTCGTATTAATGGTTAATATATATGTTTTGTATTTTGCAACATGTTTCTATCTGTGTATATCACATTTAGTGTTCTTTCCAATTTCCAAAATTCCTATAAGTAGCATCTTATTCTGTGCATTTTTTAGATTTTCCATAAGTTATAACATCCATGCATGAAAGTGCACTCAGCTCAAGTGTTCAATGCATTTTGCATATGTGAACTGTTATAGTAGAAAGTTCTCCCATTGTCCTTCACAGCCTATCCTTATTCCTCAAGGCTACAACTACTCTGACATTTATCACAATACAAGAATATCTCCTTTTATTGTGCTTTGCTTTATTGCACACTTCACAGATACTGGGTTTTTTACAAACTAAAGCTTTGTGGCAACCCTGTGTTGAGCAGGTCCATTGGTGCCATTTTCCCATCAGCATTTTCTCACTTTGTGTCTCTGTGTCACATTTTGTTAATTCTCACAAAACTTCAAAGTTTCCCTTATTATTATATTTGCTATGGTGGTCTGTGATCAGTGATCTCTGATGTTACTGTTATAATTGTTCAGGGTGCTTTGAACCATGCCCCACACTGGTTAGTGAACTTCATTGCTAAATGTTGTGTATCTTCTGACTGCTCCACTGACTGGCTGTTTCCCAGTCTCTCTCCCTCTCCTTGGCCTCCCTATTCCCTGAGACACAACAAAATTGAAATTAGGCCAATTACTAACCCTGCAATGGCCTCTCGGTGTTCAAGTGAAGAAAGAACAGCACATCTTTCACTTTAAATCAAAAGCAAGAAATGATTAACTCACATATTGAAAAACAAGACAGGCGGAAAGGTAGGCCTCTTGTGCCAAACAGTTAGCTAAGCTGTGAATGCGAAAGAAAAGTTCTTGAAGGAAATTAAAAGTGCTACTTCAGCGAACACACGGATGATAGGAAAGCAAAATAGCTTCATTGCAGATATAGAGAAAGCTTCGGTGGTCTGGATCAATCAGTCACAACATTCCCTTTAGCTAGAGCCTAATCCAGACCAAGGCCTTACCTCTCTTCAGTTCTATGAGGGCTGAGAGGTGAGGAGGCTGCAGAAGTGTGAAGGTAGCACAGGTTGCCTTATGCGGTTTGAGGAAAGAAGCCTTCTCTGTAACATACAAGTGCAAGGTGAAGCAGCAAGTGCTGATATAGAAGCTGCAGCAAGTTATCCAGATGATCTAACAGAAAATTCATGAAGGTGGCTACCTTAAACAACAAATTTTCAATGTAGACAAAACACCCTTCAATAGGAAGAGGATGCCATCTTAGACTTTCATAGCTGGATAGGAGAAGTCAATGTCTGGCTTCAAAGTTTCAAAGGACAGGCCAACTCTTGTTAGGGGCTAATGCAGCTGGTGACTCTAAGTCAAAACCAATGCTCATTTACCATTGTGAAAATCCAGAATATGCTCAATGTGTTCTCCCTGTGATCTATAGATGGAACAACAAAGCCTAGATGACAGCACATCTGTTTACAACTTAGTTTACTGAATATTTTAAGTCCATCATTGAGATCTACTGCTCAGAAAAAAAAAGATTCCTTTCAAAATATTACTGCTCCTTGACAATGTACCTGGTCACCTGAAGCTCTAATGGAAATGAAGATGTACCACAAGATCAATGTTATTTTCATGTCTGCTAACCCAGCATCCATTTTGCAGCCCAGGGATTAAAAAGCAATTTCAACTTCCAAGTCTTATTATTGAATAAATACATTTTGTAAGACTATAGCTCCCATAGATAGTGATTCATGTACTGGACCTCAGAAAGTTGAAAACCTTCTGGAAAGGGTTCACCATTCTAGATGCCATTAAAGACATTTGTGATTCATAGGAGGAAATAAAACATCAACAGGAACAGGAGTTTGGAAGAAGCTGATTCTAGTCTTCTCGTGGATGACTTTGAGGGGTTCAAGGCTTTGGTGGGGGATGGACCCAGAGATGTGGTGGAAACAGCAAGACAACTAAGGAAAAAGTAGAGCCTGAAGATGGGACTGAATTGCTGCACTCTGAGGATCAAACATCAACGGCTGAGGAATTACTGCTTCTGGATGAGCAAAGAACGCAGTTTCTTGAGATGGAGTCTACTTCTGGGGAAGATGCTGTGAAGATTGTTGAAATGACAACAAAGGATGTAGAGTATTACATACACTTAGTTGATAAAGCAGCAGCAGGTTTTGAGAGGGCTGACTCCTATTTTGAAAGAAGTTCTACTGTGGGTGAAATGCTATCAAACAGCATCAAATGTAGGGTCGCCTGGGTGGCTCAGTCAGGTAAGCGTCTGACTTTGGCTCAGGTCATGATCTCACAGTCCGTGAGTTCAAGCCCTGGGTTGGGCTCTGTGCTGACAGTTCGGAGCCTGGAGCCTGCTTCAGATTCTGTGTCTCCCCTCTCTCTCTGCCCCTTCCCTGTTCATGCTCTGTCTCAGTCTATCTTTCAAAAATAAATCAATGTGAAAAAAAATTTTTTTAGAAGCATCAAATGCTACAAAGAAACCATTCATGAAAGGAAGAGTCAGTCAATGTAGCAAACTTCATGGTTGCCTTAATTTAAGAAATCGCCACAGCCACCCCAGCCTTTAGCCACCACCACAGTCAGCAGCCATGAACCTTGAGGTAAGACCTTCCACCCACAAAAGGACTACAACTTGCTGAAAGCTCAGATGATGGCTAGCATTTTTTAGCAATAAAGTATTTTTATTTAAATTAAACTGCAAGCCATGGATTTTGCTGTTATCAATAAACAATGCTCACAAGCTGGTAAAAAAAAAACCTTTTCTCAAGCTCACCTTGGCCCATGCTTACAAGCAGTACATTTTCCATCTTGACCATAAGTCAGTCCCATGAAGGTAATAATGAACACCTCAGGCTAATTTCAAGCCTGCTAGAATTCATCCTCAAATCACTATCGCTTATTGCCATGTGCAGGATGCCATAAACAGGCCTAGAGACCAATCCCAAGATGAATACTGGGGTTAAAATGGATTACCAACCTTCCCCTAAAACACCATCAGAAATAACACAGCATGACTACCCACCCAACTGGGAAGTTTAAGACCCCCAGTTCATCCACCTTTCCCAGAACTCTGACCCCACATAGCTGTACATTCTGTCATCTAATTACATTTCCCACCTTTTCCCAAACTTCCCACAGCTTTTCTCTGCTCTCCTAGAGCTCACTATCTGTCATCAGTCAATTCATTATTTTCTAAATATCTTCTAGGACTATTCACTTTCTTATTGTCCCTGAAAACTGGGTGTATCCAAAGTGCTTTGCTCTACCTAGAAGTCTTCCCAAGTGGATGCTGTTTTTTTCTTTTCTCTGATCTCTTGTGAGTGGAAGCACAGAGAGGCGGGTAAGTGCGTTTATAACTTTTGATTATTGCTTTTGACACATTTTAGCTTCTTTCAAGTGCCTTCCATCTCCACCTCAGTTGCAGTATTCTTCCCATATCCTGATTACTCACTCTCACTTTACTAGCTTCTACTTTTCCCCTTCCATTCCCTTCCCTTCTCAACTCCACAAATGCCCTATGTGATCTCATCCTATTCCACATTCTTCCAAGACCTCATACCTTCACTTCCCTATTTGGCATTTCTGCTTAGAATTCTAGAGGACATCTCAAACTTAACTTGCCTAAACAGAATTCTTGATAGTCTTTCCTCCGATATTAACCACCGCCCCCTCCCTCCTGATCTCCTCATCTCAGAAAGTGCTATCATCACTCAACAAATTTCTTGGGCTCACACCCCTTGCTTCCTCATTCCTCATTTCCCACATCCAAGAGGAAGCACTGTTGGCTTTATTTCCAAATACATCCCCTAAAGACTGACTTTCCTTTTTCTCAGTGCTGTCACTGAAGTCATAGCCATCATCTCTTGCCTCTGATTCTGCAATAGCACCCTAACAATCTTATTAGAGCGGCTTCCATTTTTGACCTCTCAGAATCAATTTTCTACATACTTGGCAAAGTTATTTTTCTAAAGTCAAAATCAGATTGTGCATTCCCTGCTCAAAATTCACATTTCACTCAGAATAAAATCTAGATAACTTTCCAAGGCCTCTGGTCATAATATAACCCGACACTTGTCTACCATTTACTAGGTTCATCTCGCCAATTTTCCAGCACTTACTCCATTGGTCTCCTCATTGTACCTTGACTATATCATATATATCATATATGTCCCTGCCTCAGGACCTTTGTGTTTGCTGTTCTCTCTTCCTGGGATGTTCTTACTCCAGAGGTTTGCAAGACTGGATCTCTCATTTCATTCAGATTTTTATTCAAGTGTCATCTATTTAGAGAAGACTTTTTCAGGCTTCCCATTGAAGAGAGGCTGCCCCCAACAATCTTGACATATTTACTTTGTACTAGTTTTCTTCATAGCAACTATGAAGATTTTATTCATTATAAATTTGCTTGCATACTTAGTTTTTTGCATGTGTATCTCCTTCTCTAGAATTTAAGTTGTATTTCAGTATCCAGAAAACTTCCTAGCACATAGTAGATGCTGAATCATCATTTGTCAAGGGAAATAATAATAATACAAATATTTGAGAGGACTTCATATTCTGAATAAGCATTCTGTGCTAGTTATCATCTTAGTATGAAATATAGTTTCCTGGAATGAAGCTTGTATTTTCACACCGATCATGGCATATTGCGAAATATTTTAGAAATTCTTCATTTTATCGTGGTCATATTATCCATTTTTGCCACCATGGATTTTGTTCTTTTGGTGCCATTAATGATTCTTTCCTCTATCAACACTTTCCAATTTGGGTTTATGTTTTGGAACAGTCGTGCTGGGTGCTGCACCCGCTGCTTCTCATATTATCGGTGCATCAGAGCGGAACTAGTGCTGGGTCACACTGAAATGTTTTTATTGCTTCCAGTAAGTCAGATCCAACTGCCAGTATGTGGTCTTTACATATGTAGCATAAATACACTAATATCAGAGGTAGTGGAATATAATAATAGTACCTAAAACTTGTGTTGGGTACTATCATGTTCTGATTAGTACTGCGAGAAGTAAGTGAGATGATTCATTTCCAGAAATACCAAATAAAAGCTGTGCCGTCTAGTTAACAATAGGTTTACAACCTATTGGAACTATGAACGAACCTCCCCCCACCCTACCGCCCACCAAAATGGAGTCCCAAACTGTTAGACACTTCACTTCTGGTTCTTTTTCCTCTCTCAATTTCGTGGGCTTATTTTTCATGGGCTTTGCAATAAGCATGCGCCAAAGAACTAAAGGTTCTGCCTCACCTCAAGGAATGTGCATTTGTTCCAACAAGACTACTTTTTGGCCTTACATGGGCATAGGTGACTTCAGGTAAGGTTGTTATCTCTGTAGTACTCAGCCACTGAGGAATCAGGGGAGGGAGTTCACGCAAGGAGATAAACTACCTGCTGTAACTGCCCCAGGTGTGCCTGTCCATCAGACACCCACTCTTGCAACAACGTTGACTAAAGCCTTGCCTCACTGTGCTCCAAGTCTCCGCGTCCTTTAGGGCAGTGGGCTTATTTCTCACAAGTGCCTAGACTTCATTATACAACCTTCACAGCAACTGTGTCTTGTTGGGAAATAGGACGAACTGTCCTTATCGGACCTCTGTTCTCTGCACTGTCCTTGTGTATGTATTGTCCTTATTGGGCTTTTGTTCCCAGAACGCTGGGAACATGAAACTTGATGAAGTCCCAGGAAGACGTGCAGGAAAGAGCCTTCCTGATCATCAGCCAGTGCGTCGAGAAGATACACAGGAGATATACCCACACACGGTTGCAGGATGTTCCTGATCTGTCCTTCCTTTATCTGTAGCTACAGTTCTGAGTAAAACATTCACTGTAACATTTACTGTGCTCTCCAAGCCTGCAAGGAGGGTATAAAATAAGATGCTGTTCTTAATAAAGTTTGGCATGAGCCCTCAGCTCTTGGTCCGTCTCCATGGCTTTGGGGGACGTTCACGGTGCCCTGGCTTTCTGGGACCGTTCACGTTTCCATTGAGAAACGTCCCTCACGTTCCCATCAGCGGTGGTTGGGAATGTCCCTGTTTCCATTGGCCCTCAGCCTTTGGGAACGGTCGTTGCGTCCTGCTAGTCGTCTCCCCAGGACCCAAGGAAATCCTACCACAGTGTCTGATAAATATTTTATTACCTCTATTCTAAGAATAGAGAGCTAGGGGCCAGAGAAATTAAGGACTTGGTCAATGTAGCTAAGAAGAGAAAGAGTTAGGAAGTAAATCCAATTATTAAAAGATAGAGTCCAAGCTTTTAAATACCAAGCCAAGAGAGTGCCTTTTTAGGTTTCAGGAGTTCAGGTGTCCATCAGACACTTATTATGAGTAAGTCACTCCTTTTCTTTCAGCTTTCTTATTTGGAAAGTGGAGATACTGATCTCTGTCTGTCACACACCACAGGTTTTTGTGAGGATCAAATGAAAATTATACGATAATACAATTGGACTTTAAAAGTTATAATGTGCCAGATAAATGTCAGGTGCTTGTTATTATTATAAAAGCACCAAGTATAATTACAAAGTAAGGTGACTAAATTATTTTTTTTAAAAAAAGCACTAAAATGTGTTGTTGTCTGATTCGAATTTGTTACCCCGAAAGATTTTTTTGTCCAATGATCCTACTTGTCTTTAGCAGACATGTCTTTTTGAGTATTATCGGTAGGGTAGATTGTGGGCTGTACCTTGATTTCCATTAAAATTTAACGAACAGCTAGATGTTCTTTAGAGTCAAGTTAGGTGATCAGGTAGGGGAAAGGTAGCTAAGAGAAACAAGAAATAAGTAATAAAGTCACTCTGAAGATTTCTCCAAACGTAACCCAATATTGAGTCACAAAGAACTGTTGAAATGAGCATATTGCCTACACCCCTGCCCCAGAGATAGGCTTTTGCTAACATATGCATGACTCCGAGTTATGGGGCCATTGAGCCAAACTCCTTTTCCCTGTAGGAATCTCTTTGACATCCTTGTCAGCCATCCGAATATCTCCATGCATATCTCCAGCCTTGGTGAGCAGGTCATTTCAGGAAATAATTGGCTCCACTGTGGGGCAGCTCTGGTATTTAGAACAGGTTCCCTTATATTAAGCCAAGTTCCACAATCATTCCCAGAAATGTCTTTTGGGAGTTCACACAGCATAGTAATTAAGCTCCTGGGTTTTTAACTTCAACCTGGATTCCAAACCCCAACTCCCTCATTTTCTACAGTTGACTTTGGGCAACATGCTGTTCTTCTAGAAGCCTTTGTCATCAACATGATGGAGGTGATAATGATAAAGACTTATTAGTAGATGGTTATATGATACAGACCAGTAGGTGGTTATAAGTCTTTAATGAGAGAGAGACTGTGTACCCGGTCATAGCCCAACAGCCATTTTATGCAATTTTATAAAAGGTTTCCTTCCTTAGGACCATTTACTGCCCTATAATAACTATCTAAATCTGTAAGACAATGAGCAGCTGGCTTGCTTCAAGGGACTGCCCTTACTATAAAGTGGCTATTGTCCACCCTGTGGCAATCTCCCCATACATAATAACAACGTTTATTGCTCTATTTCTGGGCCTCCCCAGTTACAGGCCACTCTACTAGAAGAACTGTAGGTCTGTCTCTCTGTGGTCATGGCTTGAGCAGTATTCTCATTGCGGATGGCCAAAGAGGGACTCTGTCTTCTTGTAAAAGTAGGATAGGGAAGAATGGATCAAAAAAATCACTCTAGTGTTCAGTGTTTATTTAAAACGAAAAGTGGAACAGAGATGGGAATGTTTGCCTTCATTACCCCATGGGATTTTAAGATAAGGAGTATATCGACCTTAAACATTTAACTGTTGAAAAGTGAACTTAAAGCACAGAAACGTGAGCCTGAAAATGCTTCTGGAGGATCTTATTTAAACTGTAACGGGTTGTCAAGGGAAACTAATGGGCCGGAATTATCAGATAATAGACGCATTTTCTTTTAGTACCACCCATTGAAAGCACATTACATGTCAGGAACGTTGTTAAGTGCTTTCCATACAAGGTATGCATTATCTGTTCCTCCTCAGGTCTTCCCCTCAGAAAACGGCCAGACTATCCCCTGAAGCAGAACGTGGGGGTCCTGGCAAACCACCCCATGTCAGGTGGGATACGTGTGATATTCCTCAGGCACTCCTGGCTGTCCCAGAGCAAAGGGCAGGGAACAAATGGTTAGCTGATAGAGATCACAGTCATGCAAGACGTGAGTCTCCATCGGTTTACAAATATCTTAGTAAATTACAAGAAAAAGGCAATCTTCTCAATAGCCTGATTTCCAGAAACTTATAGCCCCAACATCACTTTCCCCTCCATAGTGATGTGGGGAACAAAGGCAAGAAGAAAACGGCAGGTTGAATTAAATTTCCTTATAACCTGCAGCCTATTGACAAACACTTGAGGCAAATACAGAGTATAACATTTCTCCCGGAACTCCCTACTGTCCTAATGTTAATGCTTTGCTAGAGGGCAAAACAACCTTAGCTTGATGATAGCTAGGCCTCCAGGATCCTGGGAGTCTTATTTAGCGTAAGAAAGTCCCTTTGGAAACTTCCCCATGTCTTTATCTCCCCCAACTCCCAAGTATATGAAAGGTCACCCCTCATACTTATGAAGCAGCTCTTTCTGCCCATGGTCTTGTCTCTGTGCTTTAATAAAATCACCCTTTTGCACCGACGATGTCTCAAGAGTTCTTTCTTGGCCGACGGCTCCGGACACCACCATCACCCCAAAATCCCATCACAGACCCTATCTTTTCTTTGTCATCTATGACTATTTGCCTCGTCACTGTTTCCACTTCTACTTTTGCTCCTCCACAGCCCATGCTGTACTCAGAGGCCAGATTATTTAAAAATGTAGATTAGACAAAGTCATCCTCCTGCTTGATCCTGTCAACAACTTCACTTTGCCCTTAGAATAAAATCTAAACTCTTCCTGGTCTACAAGGCCCTCCGTGATCTAATTCTGACCCTCTTCTCAGCTCCCTTCATAACTTTCTCCTTAACCACTGTTCTTCAGCACCTGGCCCTTGGGCATTGGCATTCACCATTCTCCCTACCTTGATGTGGGGAACAGAGGCAGAAGGAAATGCAGATAAAGTTACATTTCCTTATAACCTGCAGCCCATTGACAAATACTTGAGGCAAATATAGAGTATAACATTCCTGCAGGAACTTGCTACTGTCTTCACGCTAATACTTTGCTAGAGGGCAAAACAACCTTAGCTTGACAATGTCTAGGACTCCAGGATTCTGGGAGTCTTTAGCATATTAAAGTTCTTTTGGAAACTTCCCCAGGTCTTACCTCCCCCAACTACCCAGTAATCAGTCATTCCTCATACCCCCAGTGCTGCTCTTTCTGCCCAGGGGTCCTGTTCCCAGTCCTTTAATTCTTTTTTGCACTGAAGGCATCTCAAGAATTCGTTCTTGGCCATTGGCTCTGAACCCTAACAATTTCCTCATCATACCTGGGTCTCTTTCCTTAGAGGTTCTTTCTCAGTTCTAAGGTTTCTGATTCAGTGTCTGCAGAGAGATATTCATGACTGGACTATTTAAAGGAGATCTTCCCATCACCGTCTGTCAAAATACCTTGTTTATTTTGTTCAGAGCATTAATCACAATCTGTAACTTTGTCATTTATTTGCTGCCTTTTTATTCTGTGTCTTTCCCTCTAGAATGTACACTCCAAGAAGGCAGGAAACTTGTGTGTGCATATAAGTTCCTAGCACAATACAGGATATACATCCTGTATATATGTATGTAGATTGATAAATGATCTATTTCCTTGAAACGTTTTTGTAACATAAATATCATGCTTCCAGTTTTGCAAATGAGACACTTAGTTTTAGGGAGGCTAGTAAGTGAAGGTCCAGGAAGCAAACATAGACCAATTTGACTTTTCAAACTGAACTTTTAGTTACCATTCTATCCTACATAAATAAGTGGTGGTGGTGGTTTGTGTGTGTGTATGAGTGTGCGTTAGTGATGAAGTTTTGGGGTGATGTGGGGTTTGTTGGGTCCAGAGCTGATGACCAAGAAAGAATTCTTGAAGATGTCTGTGGTGTAAAAAGGTGATTGTATTAAAGCACGGGGACAGGGGCTACGGGCAGAAAGAGCTGCCCTGTGAGAGTGGGGGGTGGGGGGGGCGACCATTTTATGGAGTCAGGGGATCAAGAGGGAGTTTCCAAAGAGACTTTCACAGGCTAAAGACTTACTGGAAGCCTAGCTATTGTCAAGCTAAGGTTGTTTTTCTAGCAAAGCATTAACAGTAAGACAGTAGGGCGTTCCTGGACTTTAGGCTATGATGGGATTGACTTTTTCTGGTAAACTGGTGGCGACTCTTATCAATTTGACCATTTGTTTTTGGTCCTTTCCCATTTTGGGGTAGCTGGGTGTGTCCAAGGAATATCATACATGTCCCATCTATGGGGGATGGGGATGTGCTAACTTGTGCTTTGCCCTCAGCTTGCCCCCACCCCGCCTCCGGCCCTCATCTTTAGCGTTAGGTGTTTAAAAGAGAGTTATCAGATACCATAATTCTAGTTTATCACAATTGCCAACCACAGATCCCCTTGACATTTATCTAAAATAAATGGAGGGCTGCCTGGGTGGTTCAGTTGGCTAAGTGTCTGACTCTGGATTTCAGCTCAGGTCACGATCTGATCTCATGATTTGTGAGTTTGAGCCCCGTGTCTGGCTCTTCACTGACAGTGCGGAGCCTGCTTGAAATTCTCTCTCTGCCTCTCTCTCTGCCCCTCCCCTGCTCATGCTCACTCTCTCTATCTTTCAAAATAAACAAATACACTTTAAGAAAACCAAAATAAATGGAATTAAATATAAATAAACATAAATTCCAACAAAACAGAATTACATAAAAGGCTAAGATGAAACCTTATGTGTTTATAATTCAGAAGGAATCAGCCTGTGATATTTTTCATTCTGGAGTCTAATTTTCATGAATGTTAAGTTTTTGGCCATTTTTTTTTATTTTCCTCTTTACCAGCACCCTTGTTTAAAATAGGGTTTTTTTTTTTTTTGTTTGTTTGTTTGTTTTGTTTTGTGGCTGGTTGATTTGTACTTTTCATGTTGTTTATGTACTATCTGACTTCAAAAAGCAGACTCTCCTTGCTCTGTTCATTCATGTATTCGCTCACTCATTCAGAATAATGAATGGAACATGTACCGTGCCAGGGTGTTAGGTGCAGAATGCGCTTATCGGCCGGAAAGCATTGTGGGAGCTCGTGTTCTTTGTGCTTTCTTTAGTGGCTCCTCCGAGCCTCTTCAGCTCTAATACAAAAGAGGTCCCAGGTGAAATGAGCAAGGTATGTTCCTGGTATATAAATTCTAGAATTCTTTTATAAATCTGTCAATACAAAAATCAATATTATGTCTCTGATCCGAAGGACTCTGGGAAGGAGTTGAGTAATAATGCTTGACTCATCTCCTTTGGTTTGCCTGTGCTAACTTACGAAGGTATGAAATACCATCGATTCTACCAGCAGTAAGTAAGGAGATCAGTTCTTATTAATTCAGGTGGAGTTATATCTCTACGGCTAAATTAAAGGCCCAACTATGAATCTGTGCCTCTTCATTCACGAACACACACCTTCTGGGTCGTCGGAGGGGGCCCCGGATGGAAAATTTGAAAAGAAGTTAAGCTTTGCAGGCAAATGAGTGTCAGAATCCACTTTTATGAGCAATGTGTGCCTTTTCGTTAACATTTAGGGGAGTACATATGACTGTGGGTGGGGCATAGGCTGAAATCAGAGCTAGGAAGGAGCATATTTGGAGCAGATCTCTCTAGAATGGCCCTGATTGGTCACTGCAGCTCAAGAGTAAGATGACGTAGCCCCAGTGGGTACAATGTGGGACTGTAGACGGGCCACTGACCAGGCAGGAAGAGATACAGTCTATGTATCTCCTTTAATGTTTCTCAGTGACCTCACGTAGGCGACATCTTTTCTGGGTATCGGTAAATGGAGATAAGCATCTTTTTACCTCTGATCTGTTCTGAGCATGGCATCAGATATTAAGTGAGGAAGTGCTTTTCTTGCTGGGTGAAAAGTGCATTAACTTCTTTGATCTCAGCTTCCTGCTTTGTAAAATGGGGACTCTACGGTGCTTTGGAAGATGTTGCAGGACGAAACGGCATGAAGCATTTAAAAGCCCTTGTCTTCTATGAAGTGCTCCCTACATAGCAGCTGGTATTCACTTCTCACATTGCCTGGCCCACTTCTCTGCTTTACGTCACAAAGATAACTGGACTTGCAGCTGCTGACCGTGTCCGAGTTGAAGGACCTGGATAATCGAAGCTAGCTTCGGGGCTTACGTTCAGGAGCACGCTTCGGATGTCGTCTGCAGCACTCTGGTTCATAGGGAACTTGATATTACCTCACTTCCCTAAAGGACAGCTGTATTATCTTCTTTATCAATGAAATGTGCGCGAATCATTGCTCTGACCCGGGATGACCATGGGATTTGCTTCAGGGTCTACAACCTTGCCTTTTGGAGCAGCTCCGTATTGTTTCAGTGGTAGGAAAATCCCCTCAGAGACTAGCAGCTCATCCCACCTGCCCTGGTGCCTGGCGACAACAGGGAAAAGTGTTCAGAATTTAGAATCAGCCTCCGATGCAGTTTTCCTTGGGCACATCACCGCCTATTTCAGGACTCGGTATCTGCAGCTGTATCATAGGGAGGGTTGGGGCTGTGCATTTGCAATAACCCTCCCCAAAGACCTTGGCTCAGGACAAGTAGCAGGTCAAAAGGCTGGGGCAGGAGGGGGTTGAAGGTGGAGGGGGACCAGAGAGGTGACAAAAGCAATGGGGTTGGAACACTGTTTACTTTCTCAGCCTGAGTGGCTGCTGTTTTAGTTTCAGTGAAGAAACTAGTTAACTCTAGCAGCTAAATAAGATGCTTTGTGATTTTCCGAGACCAGGTCCAAGAAGTGCTGCTTCAGGACCGACACTACAACGTAGGATACAGAGTGGTCTAACAGCCCCTGCTGAGCCTACCTTCCGGCTTCCAGAATGCAGCTTCGACACCTGGGGAGCTCAGGAAGCCACCAGGGGAAGTAGCTGTGCCCGGCGGTGGGTTAGCAGGTGTGAGCAGTCAAGACAGGCGTTTGCTGCCCTGATAAGAGGCAATGATCCTAAGGAAACATCCCCCAAAGAAGCTAACACAGATAGGGAAGACTGAGTCAAAGATTCTAACCTAAGTCACCAGAAGCTAAAAAAAAGAAGTGGGCATCGATGTTACCGTGTCTTATTTGTATGTACGTGCTGAGAGGCCTGGAAATCCTCGGACTGTGTTTCCTTGAACTTTTCATTTTGAAAAATTCAAAGCAGACCCACAAGTAGAATGACGTAATGAGCCTGCCCCACCCCCACATCCATCTCTAAGATTTAACAGTTAAGAACGAAGGTTAATCTTGTTCTCTCTATATCCTCATGCGCTTCGTTGTCTTCGAAGTATTTTGAAGCAAATTCAGACATCATATTTTGTTATCTTTAAATATTTTTTGTGTGTATATACATAAGAAATAAGGATTGCTGTTTTCAATGTAGCCGTGATACTAGAATTGCCAGCTTTCTCAAATAAAACACAGAGCATATTGCATTGAACATAGTTATATAAGCAATTTATATTTTGTTTAGCAAAAATTCAAGTTTCACAGGATAGTCTGTATTTTATCTGCCACTTCTATGAAATATTATTTTTATAAATTAAAAAATTAACAGAGGTTCCATGATATCAAATTCAGTCAACATTCAAATTTCTTTTCCTTCCTTCCTTCCTTCCTCCCTTCCTTCCTTCCTTCCTTCTTTCCTTCCTTCCTTTCCTACTTTTTCTTTTTCTTTCTTTCTTTCTTTCTTTCTTTCTTTCTTTCTTTCTTTCTTTCTCTCTTTCTTTCTTTCCTCTCTCTCTCTCTTTCTCTCTTCGCCACCATGCTATTCATTCTATCCCTAGGACTTAACTCATTTTCTAACTGAAAGCTTGTACCTTTTGACCCCCTTCACCCATTTTGCTCACCCCCCATCTCCCAAATTTCTAATTGTTTCCTAATTGTCATAAATATTGTTTTATTTATAGGTTGCTTTATTCAAGGTTTTAAAAAAAAGGATCCAAAGAACATTCACATAATGCAATTGGTTGATATGAGTTCTGACCCCTTTTATATTTATAGATTCACTATTCATCACTCTTTTTTTGCTTGCAACTTACTTGTTGATGAAAAAAGGTCATTTGTCCTACAAAGTTTCCCATTGATTGTATTTTGTCGATTGCATCCTGTCGGGGGGGTGTTAAACATAGGTCAGTCTCTGACTTTTCTATATATCTGTAGATGAGTCTAGGGACTTGATATTCAGACTTGAGCTTTTATTTTTTCTATGATTCACAGGAGGTATCATGTTTTTACATCAGGAGGTGGAAAACATCTGGTGACTCTTTTGTTATGTTAGTGACTTTAAGGAAGAATGCCTGGATTAATTAATCAAGGGTTGTAAAACAGGGATACTTAATTCTTAATTCTATTATCTGTTTTCCATTATTAACTGAAAAACATCTATAAAGATAAATAACAATGAGACTACCAGTAACAACATGGTTGCTGAAAAAAATTTAAAATTTTTCCAGGTCATTTTTTTTCTCTAAAAGTATATCCCACTGGGATGTACACATTTTTTATGTTTTAAAGTTGCATGCAATGTTTTCTTTACATTTTTTTTCTACCAACTGGAGTCGGTAAGTTTAGTTCATTTTTTCATTTTTTAAAAAAAAAATTAGGCATAGGGGCACCTGACTGGCTCAGTTGGTTACCCATCCAGCTCTTGGTTTCAGCTCAGGGCAGGAACCCACAGTTTGTGAGTTTGAGCCCTGCTTCGGGCTCTGTGCTGACAGCACAGAGGCTTCTTGGGATTCTCTCTTTCCCCTTCTTTCTCTGCCCCCCCCCCACACTCATTCTCTTTCTCACTCTCTCTTTCTCAAAAATAAATAAATTAAGCTTTGAAAAATAAAAATAAAATTTAGGTATAGTGTTTTATGACTTTAATATTTTATTATCACATAAAGTAGTTTCAGCTTCAAAATCAAATCTACAGAGGCAGATCTGTTCAAGGAAGTCTGGCTTCAAGCCCTATCTCCTCCTTTCCCTGCTTCTCCCTCTTTTATAATTAAAAAAAAAAATTATAGTGTATTTTTACATATTTCAAACATTAAAACAGATGTATCTATATCAATTTCTTCACATTCTTAAATTAATATTAAGGATACCAATCACATGGGATTTGATTGTTTTTATTCTTAGTGTTCTTAATAATAACTTCTGTAGATCACTCTGTAGCAAAAAATAAAGACCTTCTTATTTTTTCCTGGGAAAAAAATTCTCGTTTATTCAATTAGTCCACAACTGACAGACAGGGACGGGCACTTGTTTCTCCGCCTTTGCTGCCCCGGATAGCTCCGGGGTATAGACAGCCTACAGAACTCAGAGTGTGAAGGGCATTCAGGTGAGCTTTTCGGAATATCAGACCACTGACTCATGCACTGACCAACTGTACTTCATGCTCATGTCCTGTCACTTATTTTCATGTGGGTTCAGGCCCATTACCTAATAATAGTATAATAATATATAATAACAGTGTAATAGAGGCTTATGAGTTCTCTCAGTGAGAAACAAGATATCACAGTTTGCTTGTTCGTTTTTTCATGGCAAACATGAGAGAATGGAACAAAATGAAATAAGGGAGATGATTAGAGAACAAAAGATTTTCAGAATTTTACCTAGTTCTGCACATGAATTCTTCATAATGAATCATGGACCATTCCCCAGCATTTAGAAACAAGCCACACTAAAAAAAAAAAAAAAAAAAAAAAAAATCACTTCGAAGTAATCTAATCAATTCTAATGTAATAGGCATTAATGAATTAAAAGACACTTTTCATGAAATAAACCAATTTTTTTTAAAAAGGATAATGATTTTGAGGTCCAGTGTACTCAGAAGAGAAGTACTCTAATAAATGCTATTAGGAGCAAAAAATTAGCACAATATTCCTAGAAGGCAGACAATAACATTTATGAAGATGCTTAAAAATATTAATTTAATGTGGTTCAAAATGATGCATTCAAAATGTATCTCAAGGCTTCAGCTTCCGGTTCTGATAGAAAATCTTTTGCCAGATCAATCCATTTGCTGAGAAAAATCATGAAAATATAACCAAAACAATAGCTGTTTGATAGCATCAGAGAGAAAACAAAGGAGCCATGGTGTAAACTGGCCAAGAACATAAAAGGGAATCACCGCAGTGAGTTGTAATGTCTCTACCCCCTTCCCCTTGGTCGTGGGGTCACTGGCATGAGGGAGATGCAGGTCCTTAGGTGGTGTTTCCCCATCTTCTTTCTCAACTCTGATATCCCTCTCCTAAAGACACCTTTTCCTTTGGTGAGAGGTAAGGCACGACGTGGGAATCCTGAGGAGCAGGAACAAGGACTTGACCTTCATACTGAATTATGACTGGCTCATAGCCCTGTGATCAAGGGATAATAGGATGATGGCAGAGGACAGATGTGGTGGACATGTGGGAGCACTGAGCAAGACTGAAGGCAGGAAGGCACATCTGAGAAGACCATGGGGAGGTGGTTGTGATGAAGGAGAGGAAGTAGAAGAGGAAAAAGGAGGAAAAAGAGGAGGAGGAGGAGGAGGAAGAGAATAAGTAGCAGGATAAGGAGGGAAAGGAAGAGAAGGTGTGGAAAAAGTCACTGAGGAGGGACCGCTTCTAACTGATCTCATACTCTGGTCCCCACCACCACCTTCCTGGATCTCACTACAACCAACACTATCCCTTTACTAGTATCATCTGCTAATTCCTTGGTGAGACTCCAGGACATTTACTGACCCCTAAGTCCCATTTCTGACTTCACAATGGACTTTCTGTGTGACTTTGTAACCTCACATCCTCTTTCTGTCCTCTGAAATCCCATCTTTATCTCCAGTCTCACCTAGTCCAATCTAATCTGTACTAATGTTGGATGAATACGTCTCCTGCATAGCTCTGATAGGCACGTCACTACAAAACACAGAAACACACCCACAAATACTCTCCTGTGCCTATAGCACAAAGTCCAACCTCTACCTTACCCAGCATATACCACCACACCCCCACTCCCACTATACTTGACTACATTCTATCCAGTAATGGACCCATTGTTGATTGCCTAGGCTAGTCAATTTCCCGCTTGTTTTTTATCACCACCAAATCTAGTATAGAGAGCACTAGCTTCTGCTACCTGCTGCCAGATTAGAAGCAGGACAATGCAGCCGCCTTGTCTCCCTTCATGTTAGGTGGCCAACCATCTTGGTTTGCCCGACACTGAGAATGTCGGCAGAGTTTTCAATTTTAGAATTGAGAAAGGACCAGGCAAGTAGGGAAGAGTTGGTCACCTTATGTCTAGTTATGGCTGAGGACTTGGTGATTTCCCCCAATGTGACTTAGTCTGTCCAATCACGGGAGCAGCATGTCTGTCCTTATCACTTGCACGTTTCTGGTGAGAGCGTGCAGTAAAGCAGGGCAGGGATATCGGCAGAGCATGCTAGGGTGAAGAGGCCACAGAAATGACCTCAGTGGGTCCTGATCAAGAGGTCCCAATTTACTGCATCAGAAAATCCATTCGCTATATTTTCTGAAGCATACATAGAATCAAGTATCCACAGAAGTGCTGATGCATAGAGGCACATGTACCCCAATGCTCATAGTAGCACTTTCAACAATAGCCAAATCATGGAAAGAGCCTAAATGTCCATCAACTGATGAATGGGTCAAGAAGATGTGGTTTATATATACAGTGGAATACTACATGGCAATGAGAAAGAACGAAATCTGGCCATTCGTAACAACATGGATGGAACTCGAGGGTGTCATGCTAAGTGAAATAAGTCAGGCAGAGAAGAATAGATACCATATGTTTTCACTCATAAGAGGAACAGGAGAAACTTAACAGAGGACCATGGGGGAGGGGAAAGGGGAAAAATAGTTGGGGAGAGGGAGGGAGGCAAACCACGAGAGACTCTTGAATACTGAGAACAAACTGAGGGCTGATGGGAGAGGGGGATAAGGGAAGGGGAGTGATGGGCATGGTGGAGGACACTTGTGGGGATGAGCACTGGGTGTTATATGGAAACCAACTTGACAATAAACTATAAAAGAAAAAAAAATCAAGTATTCAGGCCTATAGAAATGGAAATATCACCAGGACACAACACCATCCAACTCAGTCTTTTGTATCCAACCAGTAAAGGATTTTACTGCCATTGCACAAATGAATCCATTCAGAAAGGAAGGAAACAGTCTTGCTCAAAGCCACACTGGGAATTAGAGATAAACCTAAGATTAGATTTCTAGGCCCTGGCTCCCAGGCTCTTCACTCCGCACCCCAAATTTCCTGCCCCACTCCCTCCTGTAGTGCTGGAGTGAGTTTAGGTGATCATACAATGTAATGCCAGGATGCCTAAGATAAATCTGCTCTCAGAACTGGTCTAGGGTCCTTAAGCAAAGAAGGACCTGTGTACAAATTCCATATGTTCTCTATATGTCCTTCAGTGGAGGAAAGTCAGTCTTTTTCCTCCAAAGTCTAATGAGCACTTATAGACATTCTCTTCTTATGCATGCAGTTGAGGTCATATGAGGTGCATGACTACACCCAAGAAGAGCACCTTGGGGTACATTTTAACACAGTCCAAAATTATGAGCACATAAGATGTAATGTAAGAATAAAACAATAAAGAGGGTTCTGGATCCCTCTATTCAGGTACCTATGCTCTGTTTCTCGCATTGATGCTAACTGGGAGCTGCCTTGCTTTTGATTGTCTTCCATTGGATCCAATCCTCCCATCTGCACATAAAGTGATGCTACCCACAGACCTTGGATGGTCTTGCTATTTTCTGATACTCTCTGAGACTGTGGTTCTGAGGCTGATGAGCAGCGAGCAGAAATCCTTTCCCCACTGGCTTGCTGATGCCTGAGATGCTGCTGGTGGGACCTCATATACTGTCTCCAATTCTGTCCTTTGTGAGCACTCACATAACTTAGTGGGACTGGGGTGTGATGCTGAGATTAATTTTGTTAGATGCCAACACTTCTTTGTGAATGAGTGAAGTGACTTGCTTCATGTCCTTGGCTTCTAGGTGCTCTGAAAAGTTTCATGGATTCCCAGCTTTGAAAAGGATGGATGAAAATAAGTCCTGGGCTGAACCATAGGCAAGAAATCCATGAACACTGGGGAGAAGAAGCAAAATAGGAGTCCTTGTGAGAGTAAAGGAGCATAAAACATCTAGAGGACGGCATAGAGAGTGAGACCAGGAGAGAATCACCCCAGGGTCTGGGAGGCTTAGCATATGGAGAAGAGCCCCAGATATCAGAGGCAGGAGGATTGCTTCACTCAACAATCAGAAATTGTAATTATCGACACAAGACTATAGACACAAATATGATCATCAATGTAGTTTGATGGAAGGAGTTCTACAGGGAGGGTAGAGTCTTGTTCTCTGCAATTCTGCTAAATACTTATGTAACCCTGAGTAACTTTCTCCCCTTTACTAAACCCCAGTCTCCCTGCTGTAAAATGCACTGGGAAAGTGGCCTCTTGGATGAGACTTGAAGGAATGGGGAAGACATGTTTCTGCTGAAGATGTTGCAGAAAAAAAAAAAAAAAGACACACAGCTTGGGCTCAGTGGTGGACTTGGGAGAGCATGGGGCCTGTGCTGGAAACAAGGACTGCATATTCTGTAAGTGAGGAGCTAAATGCATAATGGGGGAAGAGGAAGTAGGGCCAGGGGTGTATTACTGATGATCTCGCATGATGCGCTAAGGAGCATGGGCTGTTTCCTACTGGGGAATGAAAAGATTCTAGCATGGTTGTTTCTGGCTGTCACTGATGTATCTGTGTCCTAACATGGAAGCCTTCACCTTTTCACAGAGGGAAGGTTCCACCTAAAACCAGCAGGCTCCAGGGGCACCTGGGGGGCTCAGTCGGTTAACCCTCAGACTCTTGATTTTGTCTCCGGTCATGAACTCATGGTTCGTGAGATCGAGCCCCACTGGCAGCCAGAGCCTGCTTGGGATTCTCTCTCTCCCTGTCTCTTTGCCTTTCCCTGGCACTGTCTCTCCCCCCACCCCTCTCAAAATAAATAAATAAACATGAAAAACTTAAAAAAAAAAAAAAAGCAGGCTCCAGACTCCCATGATGTTCTGAAATCATGGAAGCCTGTGTCTCTATTCATGCTTCATTTGAGACTCATATTCTCATCCCAAGCCTGACTGGAGACCTAAGGGTCCCTGTTTCTTTGTTCTCCAGAAGTCAGTCTTAAAAGTCATGAGAGAGAGAAGGGTGACCTACACAGTTTGCCTACAAGATGCCCACATAGTTTAAACGATGCCAACTGGGTTTTGAAACAACAGCTACCATAAAATGATTGGAGGAGGGGAGTTGGCAAAGAAGCAAATCTCTCACTCATGTATAAAAATGACTGAACAAATGATGTCATTACATCAGAGCAAAAGAGATGCATGTGACCCAGGTATTGGCGTCAGGCATCTGGCATGACATGGAACAGAGTCTCACTCTCTCCACCTTTCCTGAGAAGAGACAGCTTCAGAGAGTAAAGACCTCTGCCCAGTTCTGGGACTTAAGCACAAAGCAAGGAAGCAAACTTGGAGCCATAGGGACAAGCCTTCTCAGGATGTGAGAAAAACCACCCTCCTTCCCCAGGAACTGGAAAGAGGAGCTGTCGGACTTCTCTCTCCTCCTCCCTCTCCTCTGCCTGACTCACGTACTCACTGCAAAACACTGACCAAAGACCAGCAGGTACTTCCCAAGTCTGGTCCTCACAACCCCCTCAGAGCTGTTAATATTTTAGAACCAAATTAAGACATACACACTTTTCAAAACCATGTCCTAGCAGTGGAGAGGAGCTCAGATGAAAGCCATAATCTCCCCTCCACCCCATTTTCTTCTCTGCCCACAGACTTGCCCTCTAAAGCAGCTACTCCATACTGTTTCCTTTTGTCATTATTCTGGTCATTATTTCCATAAGTCTAAATAATAGAGTCAAATGTCTCTTTCTTCATTTGTCAAATTTAAAAGTAAGCTATTGATTTCCTGCTATGGGAGACTGACTTAGCTCACTGACTTAGCCCTCTTCCCACCAGGAAAGAGCATTATTCCATTATTTTTATTTTTATTTATTTAAATTTATTTATTTGGAGAGAGAGAGAGAGAGAATGAGCAAATGAGCAGGGGAGGAGCAGAGAGAGAGGTAGAGAGAGAATTGAAGCAGCCTCCATGCCATCAGCACAGAGCCTGGCCCTATGTGGGGCTCAATCTCATGAACTGTGAGATCATGACCTGAGCCAAAATCAAGAGTCAGAGGATCAACCAACTGAACCACCCAGTCAGTTTTAGTTACCTTTATAAACGTAAATAATGTATGCACACACTTCTAGTCTATTTACCAACCCCTCCTTTACTTATGATTGGATGTTAGCAGTTCACCTTCTTCTCCTTTCTCTCAGTATCAGGTGAATTACCTTGACTTTAAAATTTTCAGTTGATTATATTACCTTCTACCCTGCTATCATAATGAAGTCTTTAGTGAAATCATCTAAAGACTAATTTTTAAATTTGAAATTATGAATATCTTAATATTATGTTTTGGAACAATAAATGCAGCATTGTGATTATGTTTTTCTTTTTGGTCAATATTTTGTTGTTGTTGTTTTTCTGTTTCCTGGAGTTTCCACTTTCCTTTTGGATCACTCAATATCCCGACAGGAAACAAAGGGTCCACTTAAATGGGATAATTGAGAAGTATTTAATAAAGAGTCTGTTTACAACATTGCGGGAGGTTAAAAGGAAGCCAATGGAAGTAGTGGGGTGTTTAGGAGCTTGGAGCACTGGACAGTAATTGGGAACCCAAACCCAAAAAAGGGAAGGGGAAGGAGAAGATACCAGGCCGGGGAAAGAGTACCCGTAGTGATGGGAGAGGATTTGACTTTGGCAGGGTCCCAGCTCGCTTGCAGAGAGCAAACAGGAAGGAAACCTGGAACAATGACGGTCAGTCTTGCCCATTGGCCAAACCCACCTGGAAGCCAGAGGGGAAGTGGGCCCGTTGATACAGTTCGTAAAACTCATCCTGAGACAAAGAGCAGGGCAGAGACATTTGGAACGTGGGCGTGGAGGGAGCAAGGAAAGAGTGTTCAGATGGCCTTTTAAAAATCTTTTCTTTAGGGGCGTCTGGGTGGCTCAGTTGGTTAAGCATTCAACTCAATTTGGGCTTGGGTCATGATCTCACGGTTTGCGAGTTCGAGCCCCAAGTCGGGCTCTGTGTTGACAGTGCAGAGCCTGCTTGGGATTCTCTCTCTCTCTCTCTCTCTCAAAATAAATAAAGTTTAAAAAATTTTTAAAAATCTCTTCTTTATACTTGATATTCTGGTTCTTTGATCACTAGCATCCTTTGTCTCACCGTAGACTCGTACAGCAGGTTTGCAAGGAGAAGTAAATAGCTGATATTCCACCTTGACTGACAAAAGTAGGCTTTGAATTCTACAGCAAATTCATGTCTTTAAAATAAAAGCTTCTAAGTCTGAGGCCTTTTTGAAAATGAAAGTGGATTTTGTTTTTGTTTTTGTTTTGAATGGCAAAGGTTAAGTTCTCTAGGATGCAGAACATGTTTATCCCATGTTTAGAGCGAAGAATAAAATGTCACATATTGCAAGAAAAGTTTTCTAACTCTAAAGGAATATAGTTGGTGAGAAAAGGCAAATTTGAAGTTAAAGGCTGCAAACCTTGAAAAGGTCTCTGCTGCAAACCCAGGAACAGAGACACTGCTTAGTTTCTATTTTTAGTTATTTCTAATTTCCCACGAGGGACTGTGGTGAGACTGCAAGCCTTATAATTTAAGAGCCAGGTTCAACCTCGTGAGTCAAAACTGCTGAGTGAAAAGTCTAGGCTGCTGCTGCTAGATAGATAAATAGACAGATAGATAGATAATATTTATCTAATGCTCCCTGTGTACCAGTTTCTAAGCACATTGGATATATCACCATCGTTCATTCTCAAAACAACTCTGCGAAGTAAAGAATACTACTATAATCATTTCATCAATGAGGGACATGAAGCATGGACAGGTTAGGGGGCTGAGGCTAGACTGTTGGTCCTTGGTGGGCTGGGATCACACTCAGGAAGAATGGCTCCAATGTCTGTGCTTTTCCTCACTCCCCCTCACTACTTCAGAATGGGCCCCAAAGGCAGCCACACATCATACAATCAGTCTGGGGAAGGCAAATATCCAAATTTTCTTATGCATGTTCTCCGGGAAAGGTACAGAAATTTTTCAGTGTAAGCCAGCTGACCTGGACAGGCTTTGGAGTAGGGTAAAGGAGCATGCAGAATGACCTGCATGAACACAGTGACCAATTAACAAACAGATATTAGAATTTTCTGTCAGCCATGCGGGGATGGGGGGAGAATGATCTTCATCTTAGATGACAATACAGATATGTGCTGATGACTACGGGCCGGTTGTCCACCCCCACAATTCCTAGATAATAAATGTCAACCCCCTACTCAAATGCAGGCAAAGAGATACAAAGCGATTCCTAAGAATGACATCATCCTGAGGCAGACCTTCAGGAAAGGAGGAGAGAAAGAAAATACTGAATTGACTTAATGGTTTCTCAGGAGACTCAATATTAAGTCAGAAGTGACTGAACATTTCTTGAATTGGTAAATTAAGTTTTCTTCTACCAGAATGGAATGATGGTTTCTCCTATACAATAAATTCCATTATAGAGAAAAAAACCAAGAGGCCTTTTTATTAGGGAGAAATTTTGACTGTGAAATTTGTACCTACTGCTTTTATCTCTCCTTCAATATTATTTTATCTCTGGCTTCTCTTTCATGGGGGAGTCGGTAGCTTTGCTCCAAGCCTCCTTGGTACAGTACTTCACTTACATGTCTCCAGAACCAATCTCATCATATGACATCACGGTTCAGGTCTTCTGAAATCATCCAACGGTAATTCCTTTCAGAACAGGGACTTGTTTTTCTCTTTTTCCTTCCTTCTTCCCTTTCTTCCTTCCTATTGCAAAAAAAAAAAAAAAAAATTCTAAGTATTTCCCCCTACTTAGTATTTTGTACATCAAATAGAAGCCCACTGATATTCTTTTCCAACCAGATGAGAGTGTGACAATTGGTTGAAGCCCTGAAATCCTCCCTTACTTAACCTTAACTCTCTCATCCCTGAGCTTCAAGAAAGAGGCATAGCACCTGCTTTGCAGGAGAGTAAGTACAGTGAAATTAAATAGCTCCTGCCTCCATCAACTCTGAGACAATTCTAGTTGTTGGAGTGAAGTGGAGGCAGAGATAGGAAATGGACAGCAGACTAGGCTCCAGAGATCCTTGGTCATGGCTCCAGGACTATGCAGTTATGAAGTGTTTCCATCACTAACTTATGATCCTGCTGAAAAAATACTTCGAATAAATAATGAAGGCTAAATATCATTCTTATTGTACAAGGCTTAGTATTAAAACTTTAATCCATTAAAATAAAATATTAATTGGTATAGAACCTTTATTAGGACTTTTAGCTAACATTATCTGCCTGTATTTCCCATGTACATTTCTAGAAGTCAGGAACCTAAAATTAAGTTATATATCAATATGATATAGTCATAAAAGCAATGGCATAAGATTTATCCTTCTGATTCTGATGGAGTAACTAGTCCTGGTCTCCTGGTCTAGCCCTCCCAATATCAGTAACCGTAACACTGAAGAAAACAGACGAAGCAATTCTTTTCGGCATTGATCACCAGGCAGTGCAAGACTCCAGCCCACAAGAAAAGGGAAACTCTTGAGAAAAACCCCATTATTGCCCTCACTCTCTGCCAGTGAGAGATCTGTAAGCAGAGCACGGGGGTGCCCACTGATCCGAGGAAGTAGAGATCTGAGCTCAGGACAATGGAAATGGCTGTAATTCTAGAGCAGAGCACTGGAGAAGAGTGGGTGGTAGAATGGAGGGCTGAGCCAGAAGCTCGTGTATAGGGGGTAGTTCTTCATAAGTCCTGAGCTGAGAGTTAGGCTGCATATGCATGTGGGATTTTATGGTATTTGCTTGAGAATGGCAGCTACGGATCCGAGGATAAAACAAACAGCCTAGAGGTCTGGAAGAGCTAAGGGACAGGGATATTTTGGTCTAGCCAGAATGGAGAAAATAATTAACATCTCATGAACACTGCAGGCATCTAGCTAGGGTACCATAAAGGCCATGTCTTAGGAGCAATAGAGAAAAGTCTATTTTAGACCCACCTTCAACAAAACTAAAATGAGGCCCTGATGAGATTTACAGGCGATACAGAGTTTGAATGTTAAGCCCTACCAAGTTAGAAGTTAAGCAACAGCTTGAGTGTTCTACAGGTCTGGCCTAACAAGACATAAAACCAAGTCTATCCAAGTTCAGTCTAATCAGCCAGTGCTTGAACTACCTAGTAGAACAAAATTCAACATTTAATGGACATAATAACAGAATCCAGATCTGTAGTATATATTGTCAACAAAATCCAGTAGACAATCAAGAATTATCAGGAATGTAAAGAAATAGGAGACTTTGATAACGATCAAGAAAAAAAATTGTAATAACAAGAAAAAAATTCAACCTTGAAATGCTCTAGATGTTGGATTTAGTATATTATATTTAAAACAGCTGTTATACAAAGTTTGAGGGGCACCTGGGTGGCTCAGTTAAGCATCCAACTCTTGAATAAGCTCAGGTCATGATCTCACAGTGATGAGATTGAGCCCAGATTTGGGCTTTGCCCTGAGTGTGGAGTCTGCTGGGGATTCTCTCTTGCCCTCTCTCTGCCCCTCCCCTGCTAGTCCTTTCTCTCTCTCTCTCTCTCTCTCTAAATAAATAAATAAATAACCATTTAAAAAAAAAGAAACTGCATAATATAACAGAAAAAAGATTTTCTTTTATTCATTTTTTTTAAATGTTTATTTTTTTTCAGGGAGCACAAGTCAGGAAGGAGCAGAGAGAGTGCGACAGAGGATCCAAAGTGGACTCTGTGCTGATATCCAAGAGCCTGATATAGGACTTGAACTCACAAACCATGAGATCAAGAGCCAAAGTTGGATGCCCAACCGAGACACTCAAGAGCGCTGGAAAAATAGATTTTAAAAATGAATGGAACCTCAGAAAACTATGGTACAATGTTAACTGTATATTATAAATGTAAAAGGAGCTATGAAAGAATAGTATGAATAGGGCATATTCATATAGTATGAATAGTATGAATGAGAAGCCAATGGAGAAAATCAAATGGAATACTAAAAAAACAAACAAAAAATTTGCAATGGTAAGGAGGACCAATACACAAACAAACAAAAAACAAAGTAAAATGTGGATATGAAACCTACCATATCAGTAACTGCATACGTGTGAAAGACTGAAGATTCTTATAAAAAAGAGAAAGGGGAATGCCAGAATGGATTGAAAAAAAGAAAAGAAATACTCAACAATGTGTGGTCTATAAGAAGTGTATTTTCAAGCTGAGGAAAAAACAAATAGCAAGAGGATGCAAAAGATAATCCCATAAAAATAAGCATTAGAAAAATGGTTATATTTTTAAGAAACTAATAGCATTCAAGTCAGCATTAAAAAATAAAGGCATATCACAATAATGCAAACAGCCATTCATTTGGAGGACACAGCAATCATAAATATGTATGAATCTAAAAATAGTTCAAAATTCCTGAATGCAAAAGTTATTAAATTAAAATGAGAAATAGACAAATTCACAATTACAGTTTTACACTTCATCATTCTCTTCTCACTAACTGATAGAACAAACAGACAATTGCGAGGTATATAGAAACTCAGACAAATCCTCTGAAATAAATTTACCGAATGAACTTCTTTCCTTGTCAGTTTATTGAGGAATAACCTATATAAAAATAACTGCATCCATTTGAAGTGTGCAGTTTGTGGAGTTTTGGAAAATGCGCTTGCGTGAAGCCACTGCCATGCTCAAGACTGGGAATGCCTCCATTACTGCCGGGCGTGTCGCAGTGTCACTCTGCAGCCTGACTGTCTCTGTCCCAGCCTCCGAGAACCATGGATCTGCTTTTTGTTCCCGTAAGATAGACTGTTTTCTTTATAAAACTGGAATTGCTCTGTGTGTGTACATGTGTGTTTCTTTCTGCATGATATAAGCATATGGATTTTTTCATCCATTTTGATGTGTTAAATCTGTTACATCTGTTAGTAATTTGGTGTACCAATTGGTCCATGTTGGGCCAGTGGGACTGTCTTGAAATTGGCTATTCTGTCATCTTGCCACAACTCCTAAAGTCTTCCATAGCTTACCTGCTTTCTGGCATCACAAATATTCTAGACTCTTTATGTATATTTTTTCTTCCAGATTTGCTCTGGTTTCCTTTGGTGTGAAATGGTTTTTAGACACCAATATTTGAGTTGTGGTGCTCTTTTTTTTTCACAAAGTGAGTTACTATTTTTAGACACTACCAGTGGACAGAACTAGGAAATACACATTATCTTGTAAAGAGAAAATATAGCATGAATTCACACTCATGTTTTACAATTTAAAAGATCCAAAAAGATATGGTCAATTGATTTCCTTCCTTCCTTTCTTTTTAAATTATTTTCTTAATGTTTATTTATTTTTGAGAGACGGAAGGAGACAGAGCACATGCAGGGGAGGCGCAGTGAGACAGGGAGACACAGAATCCCAAGCAGGCTCCATGCTCCAAGCTGTCAGCACAGAGCTTGACACGGGCTCGAACTCACAAACTGCGAGATCATGACCTGAGCTAAAATCGTATGCTTAACTGACTGAGCCACCTATGTGCCCTTCTCCCTCCCTCCCTTCCTCTCTCTCCTTTATAATTTTATCCAAGTTAGTTAGCATACAGTGCAATACTGATTTTAGGAGTAGATTCCAGTGATTCATCCCCTATGTATAACACCCAGTGCTCATCCCAACGAGTGTCCTCCTTCATGCCCCTCACCCATTTAGCCCTTTCCCCCACCCACAACCCCTCCAGCAACTCTCAGTTTGTTCTCTGTATTTAAGAGTCTCTTATGTTTTGTCCCCCTCCCTGTTTTTATATTCTTTTTGCTTCCCTTTCCTTATGTTCATCTGTTTTATATCTTAAATTCCACATATGAGTGAAATCATACAATATTTGTCCTTCTCTGACTGACTGATTTCACTTAGCATTATAGCCTCTAGTTCCATCCACATTGTTGCAAATGGCAAGATTACATTCTTTTTGACTGCTGGGTAATACTCCATTGTATATATACATATATTTATATATACACCACATCTTCTTTATCCATTCATCCATCAATGGACATGTGGGCTCTTTCCATACTTTGGCTACTGTTGACAGTGCTGCTATAAACATTGGGGTTCATGTGCCCCTTTGAAACAGCACACCTGTAATCCTTGGATAAATAACCTAGTAGTGCAATTGCTGGGTCGTAGGGTAGTTCTATTTTTATTTTTTTGAGGAACCTCCACACCATTTTCCAGAGTGGCTGCACCAGTTTGCATTCCCAGCAGCAGTGCAAGAGATCCTCTTTCTCCGCATCCTCGCCCACATCTGCTCTTGCCTGAGTTGTGAATTTCAGCCATGGTCAACTGACTTTCAACAGAGTTCTGATTCAATGGGGGAAATAAACTTAAAAAAAAAAAACACAAAAATAATCAGTTCAGAAACAACTGGATATTCATGTGGGGAAAAAATGAACCTTGCTCTCTCTCAGTATGCCCCCCAAAATAATAATTAAAACTGGATTATAGACCTAAGTATAAAATATAAAAGCATGAATTTTCCAGAAAAAAGTAGGAAACATGTCTTAGCAACTTTGAGGCAAAGATTTCTTAAAACACAAAAAGCATTAATCATAAAAGAACAAAAATCAATACACTGGACTTCATCAAAATTGAAACCTCCCGCTCTTTGAAGCATTTTTAACAAAATATAAAGTCAAATCAAAGACTTGGAGAAAATATCCTTCACACATATATCTGAATAAAGGAGCCTTACCTATAATATATAAAGAATTTATACAGCCCCAAAATGAAAAAAATAAACACTGCAATTAAACACAGACAAAAGACTTGAATGGACAATTCAATAAAGAAAATACACAAATGGCTAGATGAACACGTGAAGGGTTGGCACTCCCTCTGTAAAGCACCAGACAGTAAATATTTTATACTCTATAAGGCCATACAGTTTCTGTTGCAACTCCTAGTGCTGTCATTGTCCAGCTATAGATAATACATAAATAAATGAGCATGGCTGTGTTAATATCTATTTTTATTTGTGGATGCTGAAATTTGAATTTCTTATAATGTCAGGTATCATGAAATATGAATTTTTCATTTTTTAACTATTAGAAAATATAAAAACCATTCTTGGCTCATGAACCATATTAAAACAGGTGTTGGACCAGATGTGGCCCACAGGCAAGGCCAGGTTTAAGTTCATGTGCCCTCCGCAGTCCACAGGTTCTACACTTAGAAAGGCTTCTGGCTTTGTTTAATGTTTTGCTGCTGTCATCTTGGAATTTTTATTAACTTCTATGCAACTGTCCCTGCATTTTTATTCCCTGTATTCGATGCAGCTGGTCCTGCCCGTAAGAACTGTTCATTAGTCATAAAGCCAATGCAGATTAAAACCACAATGAGAACATCAATCACTTCACACACACTGCAATGCCTAAATTGTAAAAAGATGGACAGCACTAAGTGTGGATGAAGATGTAAAGAACTTAGAACTTTTGGGGGTGCCTGGGTAGCTCAGTTGGCTAAGAATCAAGCTCTTGATGTCAGGTCATGATGTCACAGTTTGTAGGATTGAGGTCTGCGTCGGGCTCTGTGCTGGTCTTGGAGCCTACTTGGGATTCTCTCTGCCCCTCTCCCTCTGCCTCTCCCTGTCTCTCTAAAATACACAAACAAAACCCCCCAGACCCAAATAACAAACCCCCACAAAAACCAACAACAACAACAAAAAACTAGAACTTTGGCATATTGCTGGTAGGCGTGTAAAATGGTATCATCACTCTGGAAATTGGTGGTTTCTTAAAAGTTAAATATACACTAACCATATAAAACCCAGTAGTCTCAATCCTAGATATTTACCAAGAGAAATTTAAAAAAAATGCCTATGAACACACTTGCATAGACATGGTCATCCACAGGTAAATGGATAAACAAACTGGCATATTCAACAGTGGAATACTTATTTAGTAATAAACAGAATGGAAACGGGATACCCACCAGATGACTGGGATGAAAAACATGATGTTGCATGGGAGATGCCAGGCACAAAGAAATACATTCTGCATGATTCCATCTACTTGAAAGTCTGAAACCACGGGGTGCCTGGGTGGCTCAGTCGGTTGAGCATCAGCTTTCGGTTCAGGTCATGATCTCGTGGTCTGTGGGTTCGAGCCCCACGTCGGGTCTGTGCTGACAGCTCAGAGCCTGGAGCTTGCTTCGGATACTGCGTCTCCCTCTCTCTCTGCCCCTCCCGTGCTTGTGCTCTGTCTCTCTCTGCTTCTCAAAAATAAATAAGCATTAAACTTTTTTTTAAAAAAAAAGAAAGTCTGAAACCAGCAAAAAGTAACCTATCAAGAGGGACATCAGGGCAGGAGGAATGAGGGAACTTCCAGAATGACGTACATGTTCTATGTCTTAATAAGGTAGTGGGTGCCTCAGGTACACATTTGCATTTTCTTAGTGTTTGCATGAAACAGCCCTCCATGTGATGCGCAGCATGAAGGGGTGACCTTGGGGGACTGGCATGTGCCTGGCCTGTCCCTCAGCACAGAACGGTCACTAACCGCTGTGGCTTTTGATTTCTTATGTTTGCCATATTTAGATTTCACTCTCCTTTTCAAATATTAGCTGACATTTCTTTTAGATATACTGTATGCCCATAATTTCTCATTCCACTTCATTTTTTTCTTTTTACTTCTAATTGGCCACACACTTGGATATCAGTAAACATTATTTCAGACCTTAGTGTAGACTGTGGGAATAGATCCGCTGTCCCCATCAAGGAATTGAAAGGTCCTCCTGAGCTGAGTGTAATGAAGAGACTTTGATATACATATTCCCTTGCCAGACATCCGTTTAATTTTCCTTCCCCTAAAATTTTGGGATAAGAAATTCCAAATTCTCTCCTCTGAAAATGGAATAGCTATGACTCTCCAAATTACAGTTTACACCTTGAAGCCAAGAAAATAGCAGATAGCTGGAATATCAAAAGGAGATCCTTCCCAGCCTGCCAAGTCTGTAAGATGGGGGTCATTTGCACTGGAAAATGGTGTTTGCAGTTTGCTTGGTGATATTCAATCCAATTTCAGAGACTGAGGTGAGAAGAGTTTGTTTTCTTGAGAAAGAGCTGTTCTTTCTTTAAAGGTTTATGAGAAATAAGGTTTTTGTTAATGAGATGGAAAACTGCATATGGTCCTCATAGGAGCTGAGTCATTTTTAAAGCTTGGAAGAGTTTTGTTGTTGAAATCACATCCCGGTAAGGGTCAATCTGTTTGGGACAACTCCAAGGCCTTTTATGGCAGTTATCTGGAGGATATGATCTTCAGATAGTAATATAAATTTCTGAGAAGATGGCACCTAGATTCCTCAGAGATATTTACCTGAAGAAGCAGATATTCACTGGGGAGAAAGGCAGGGAAGGTAGGGAGAGAGGAGGAAGGGAAGGGGTGCAGAGAAAGAAAAAAAAATGGAATCCAGAAATTCTCATTGTATAATATTATAAGCATTTCATAGACTTGTTTGAATATTTTAAAGGAAAGTTTAATCTTCTCAATAATCTTTTGATAAAGTGTGGCCACCTTTTTAAAAAAAATCTTTTTCTTTTCTTTTTTTTTTAAGTTTGTTTACATTTATTTATTTTTGAGAGACAGAGAGACAGAGCATGAGCAGGGGAGAGGCAAAGAGAGAGGGAGACACAGAATCGGAAGCAGGCTCCAGGCTCTGAGTTGTCAGCACAGATCCCGATGCGGGGCTCAAACTCACAGAGTGTGAGATCATGACCTGAGCCGAAGTCAGATGCTCAACCGACTGAGCTATCCAGGCACCCCTCTTTTCTTTTAGAGAGAGAGAGTGGGTGAGCAGGGGGTAGAGGGAGAGAAAGAATCCTAAGAAGGCTCCACACTCAGTTTGGAGCCTGATGCAGGGCTTGACCCCACGACTCTGGGATCACAACCTGAGCCAAAATCGAGAGTCAGACACTCAACCCCTCAACCGACTGAGCCACCCATGTGCCCCGCTAACTTCTTTTAACAAACAAAAAATACAAACAAAAAGCCATGAAGCTCAGAGAGGTTAAGTAACTTGCAAATGGTATCAAACTAATCAATGTTGGATCAGTTCAAAGCCCATGTTCTAGCCCTGCTCTTATGAAAGAAAGCTCTGGACCCTCTGCTTCCCACCATGGAACATCTGATCAATACATCAGGTCTGGAAGACAGCGGGGTAACAGATGTTACAGTCTGAGCTGGATCTAAAAACCTAATTACCTGAGTCTGTATTTTTCTCCTGCTCATTTTGAATAGAACTCAGCAGCGGTGACATTTCCTATTTTCCCTCAGACACACTTTTATGAAATCCTTTTCTGGCACTTACACATTTAAAAACAAGATGATGTGAGCTTGGTGGAACTGTTCATTATTGCAGCTTGCATGTATTGACATAAGGTGTGTCATTGTCTGACCCAGTTGAGACTTCTGGACCATCTCCTTTTTCTTCTTTAATAAAATTTGACAAACTCTGCACCAAGACTTCTGGACCATCTCTGTTTTCTTCTTTAATAAAATTTGACAAACTCTGCACCAAGGGCTAGCCACCCTTTCACCCCCATTACCAGAAGACATCTTACTGCTACTTCTGCTACATTTTCAAAGTATGGCCTCCCACTCAATGTGCTGTGTGCTTGCCAAGCAAACATAAAACACGAATGAATTATACATCTCCTGCTTTCAACTTTGGTAAGATCGGAGGCCCCGGGAAGCCTCAGCACAAAGGATTTCCTTTTTAATTCTTAGGAAGAATTGACATTTTATAATGAAATTTTCCTAATGGCTGAAGGACATACTCAATACATGCCCAAGGATGACATTTCCAGCTCACTACGACTAGCTTCTGTCCTCACTTTTCCGTGGAACGACTCCCCTCCAGGTCCTTCGATGATCTTATTCTTGCTAAATCCAGTACACAGTTTCATCCTCTTCATAGTTAATCGCTTTGCTGATTATTCCTTCCTTCTGCCACTCTACTACTGGGTCTGTGGCAGAACTTCATCCTTCACCCTTCCTCCCCACCCCCACCCCACCCGCGCAGGACTTTTACATCGCTGTTCTTCAGGGCTCTTCCCTGAGAGCTTTCTAATTAAACTTTCTACAGAAATTCTCATCCAGTCCTCAGATTTTTGTTATGACCTATGTGCTGATAACTTCCAAATTGACCTTTTCAGCCCATTTTCCCCACCACCTCAGATCCTTAACTTTAATGGCTGCTCAACATCCAAGTGCATGTCTACACTTGACATGATTCTCTCAGCTTGTCAAAACCCTTCAAAGCCACTGTCCTATGCTCTCCTATCTCAGGGAATGTCACTGCCCTCCACCCTATCCCCAGAGCCAGAAACCTGGGAGTCATGCTGGACTCCTCCTTCTCTCCTATTCCCTTCTCTTAAAGGTTGTCTCAATTTTACCTCCTAAATATGTTTAAAATCTACTCTCTTCAAGCCTCAGTGTTTACTAAAAGCTTTATTAAAACGTCATTAGAACTAGGTCTCTCTCAATTGTATCCTCCCTAAGTTGTTAGCCCTTTGGCCACCCTGGAGAATTACTCCACATGTACATCAGCTGCTTAAGTCTCCTGAATACTTTGATAGCTCTTTAGCACCAGTAGAATAAACTGGAAGCAGAATGAAGCAAACAGAATCTTTTCTCATCTGCCTCTAGCCTCCACCTCCACCTCTATCTTTGTCCATACTCTGTCTCTCAACTGTATGAACTGAATACTTCAAGTTGACCTCATTTTGCTGTTTGGGGTCCTATTCATACCAGATTTAACTAAATCCTGTATGAGACAAACCGAATGGAGTTGATTGATCCCAGTGCCTGCTGGTCAGATGAATCAAAGTGGCTGAAGTGGTGACGAACTCATGGGAAAACTGAGCAGAAACCAAGATGGTATAAGAATGGAGCAGGGGTGGCTCTTGTGGAGACACAATTACCTATGGGCTTCTTGCATTTCTGCATGTCTTGTGAGCAATGATACACTGACAACTTTTGATGTGGATGACTTTTTGAAGCTTCTTTCCATAGCAATAATAGACTTTTCTGGGGCAAAAGTCAGGCAGGATCACAGAGACCATTATAAAAGATTGGGGTTTCCTCAGTGCAGGGTTTCTTTCTTGTAAACAGCCATTTGCACATGCAGGCACCACCCACATCACCCACATCACCCACATCACCCTGGGGAACTGGGTCTGGAAGCTGGTCAAGAGGACGATGACATGGCTACTGCTGTTGCCATGAATAACGTCAGCCTTTGCATCTGACTCAGGAGCCTCTTATCTTTGAACGTGTCTTTGAAACTATAACAGGATAACTTGTTCATTTGCAAGAAGGGCAAAATCTCAAACTCTTAGTAGTTCTTGACAGTAAAAAACAAATCTCATACCATCCATGGTTTTTGACAAAAATATTTTAAGGAAACATTTGTTTGAAGGCTTTGGAGCACTACTAAGATTGAAGATTTTCGTTCCAGATCTGTGAGGGGAGGGCACACAGACAGGTGAGGCCACTGCAGCACTTAACCCTTTGGAAAGGTTTGGATGCATTTGCCTTAGTTCAACACCTTGAGGAAAAATACAATAAGATTAATTTCTCTTCAATGTGGTCATACATTCAGTCTTTGAAGATTTCTTCCATGTATGTCCTGAAGCTTCTCTTCTCTTGATTAATCATTCCAGTTCCTTCCATGGACCTTCATGAGAAATGACTTGAGTCCATTCTCTGTCCTGGTTTGCCCTTCCCAAAGTAAGTTTCAATTTGTCATGATCCCACGCCGAATGTGCCACTCAGAAATGAAGGCAGTTCTTCTAGTGAAATAACTGATGCTTTGGTAAGTATAACAATGTGCCTCCAATGAAAAGAATACATAATTCTGCTATATATATATATACATATATATATCACAATATATTATACAACAATGAAAATTGTTTTGGCAAAGGTTGTTTATCTATCATCTATCTATTGATCAATCGATCTATCTACATATCATTTTTCTATTTTTCTATCTATGTACATACCTATCTGTCTACCTACCTACCTACCTACCAATATATACTGGATTGTAGAGTATCCTCCCCAAATTCATGTTCACCTGGAACCTCACAATGTGATCTTATTTGAAAATAGGGTCTTTGCAGATGGAATTAGTCAAATTCAGATCATACTGGATTAAGGAGGGCCTTAAATCCAATGACTGGTGTCCTTATAAGGCTACGTGAAGACATACACACAAGGAGGCTGCTGTGTGATGATAACGCCTAGAGATTTCAGTGATGCATCTATAAGCCAAGGACTGCCAGCCACTATCAGAAGCAAGGACGGACTCTTCTCTAAAGCCTTTGGGGAGATCATGGTCCTGCCAACATTTCATCTTGGAATTCTAGCTTCTAGAACTGTAAAGGGACAAATTTCATTGTTTTAAGCCACCTAGTTCATGGCAATTTGTTAGAACAGCCCTAAGACACTAACTTACTGGTAGTTTTATCCCACTGTTCTGACAAATTGCCACCAACTAGTGGCTTAAAACAATACAAATTTATTATATTACAGTTCTGGAGGTCAGGAATCCAAATAGGTCAGCAGGGCTGCGTTCCTTCTGGAGGTCTAGGGAAGAATCTGTTCCTTGCCTTTTCCAGTATCTAGAGCTTTTGCTCATGCTTTAACTCACGCCTGGCAGCATTCTAGCCTCTGCTTCTGTCCTTAGGTCTCCTCCTCTGAATCCAACCCTCCTGCTTTCCACTTCCAAGGAGCCTTGTGATTACGTGGGTCCCACCCAGTATAATTCAGGACAATCTTCCCACATCAGGTTCTTAAGCACATCTGAAAAGTCCCTTCTGCTATGTAAGGTACCATATTGACAGAGTCTGGAGATGTAAATATTCACATGTTTTGGGAACTATCTTTATCTAGCTATCTAGCTATTTACACACATTTGTGTGAGAAAGGGAACAAAAATAGTGGGGATGTTCCCAAATGTCAAAGTAATTATTGCTATATGATAATAAGGTTCATTTTTTTTGCATATGCAGTAAATACATCCAGTGTATATGGTACCATTTTATGTGCTGTACGTAAAATGTAGGGCCAGCATTTTGAATACTAATTAAGATGTTGACCTGAATGCCACAGAGAGTAACCCACATTCTCCCTGCACTTCAAATTCCACTTAAATCAATAATATGCTCAGAGGCTTCAACTTTGGGAAAAAATCCCTGGGCCTTGGGCTAGGAGACCAGCTTTCCCATCGGAAAGTTCAGCTGTTCTTTTTGATTCAATTCCATTGGATAGATTTGTATTTTTTCACTGGACTGCTGATGTCTCCTTTACATGCTTCACAAATGCGCTGAGGTCTGCTCGGTGTCAAGCACTAGTTTTCTACGTGCTGCTGACACAGAGATGAGGAACAACACATTCTTCCGTCACTCTAGAAGCCACAGTCTAGCCGGGGAGACAGTCAGAGAACAAAGATTGTGCCATAATACAGTAAGTGCTGTGTCTCAGGCTTTTATAGGAGCAGAAAGAAGACAGTGATAGCGTGGCCGACCACTGAGGGAGATTCAGTGGTAAATGAGTGAGGTTAAGTTTATTTTTAATGAAAATGACACTAAAAATTCTGGAAGATACAAACCCATTCCTACAGTCATAATGATGACTCTCCTAGAAGTGCAAAGGCTTTGAGGGATTTCAGGTGGCATAATTCACAAGGTGGACACAGGCAAGTAAGAGTAAACCTACCTCCTGGTCTAGTTCCTCAAGGCTGGGACTTGCCTGAGGCTCTCCTCCTCCCTGACTCATCCCTGTGCCTAGTAAGTAGGAAGCACTCACCTCTTATAGAGCTGCCTGCAGAGGCAGTGCAGGTTGGCAGGAAGGCCACGTCTTGTGCCTGTTTAGTTGAGTCCCATGTGGGCCTGGCTCTCAGAGGAGTTGTTATGCAAGAGTGGTGCCTGGGATTGCCATCGTTCTCAAATTGTAGGTCACTCGCTTCACTGAGCATGTCTCTACCCCTGGGGCTTCCTCTCCACCTGCTGAAAGGGTGAGAAGTTCCCTGGTGCAGGTGCAGCTGGGCCTGCTGAAGGAAGTGACCCATGTATTCTACATCTTTGAATACATACTACAAGTCAGCTGAATTCAGTAAAATACAGGCTACTCTTTTGTTTCTACCATGCAGCATAGTAATTAAGTCAGGAGCCAGATTACCTGGGTTCAAATCCTCATTTGGGCATGTTTATTAATCTCTTTATGTTTTGGCATAAAATAGAAGCAGGCTTGCTAAGCAGATTAAATTATGCAATGCATGTGAAGTGATCAGCAGAATTTTTGGCATACAGTAGAACCCCAAAATGTGCAATCTAACATTTAATCCTCTATTCATTCAATCACAGCTGAATATGGAGCCCTTCCTATGTGCAAGAGATAGTGCTCCACACTTTGTAGGAAAGAAGATTTTCAGGGCCAGAGCACAAGTTTTCCATGACCACAGAGTTTAATAGTAAAATAAGACACATAGTCTAGAAATGGCGAAGAAGCAAAGGAAGGCATTTTACAAGGGAAAAAATTAAAGCAGAGAGGTGAAGTGATTTTCCTGTGCCTGAAGATCCTTCCCAACTATATCTTCTCTCTGATTCCAGAATTGTATCAAAGACTGATATCACAGATAAGAGAGACTACAGGACTTTAGAGAATGGAAAGGCCAGTGTAGTGCCTGTGGCTGGAGGTGTCGGGGGGTGCGGGGGCAGGTAGAGGGGGTGTGGCTGGGAGGTCTTGGGAGGAATTGTGCAGGCAACAGTTTTAATGGCTCTGTGGTGATCCTGATATGCTCCAATATAGTATTGCTTTTGTGAGTACCTACTTTGTGAAGTATGTTGTCCTAGCACAAGAAATGTATAAAGATAAGAAATACATACATAAATAATTCATATATTTATATGCGGAGCTAGAGAGAAAAACAAGATTTTTTATGATTTCCATTTCCTTTGTTGTTGCCCCTGGTGATTGCGTGTGTGTGAGTGTGTGTGTGTGTGTGTGTGTGCAGTTCCTTCAGAAAAGTTGCACAGTTTATAATATATTCTTGGGTCTTGCGGTTACCACAGTATTCATAAATATATACATAAATCTGTATTTCTTGAGGTATATACTTTTATCAGTATGCTGAATTTTTTTCTGAAAAACAAGGAAATCAATACAATTACATTTTTTCTTAATTTCCTAATTAAGAACATTGATGCCTAATTTCTGTTAATTATATTGTCTCACATTGTGTTAGTATATAATGTTTATGCCTTTTTCTGCACTGTAATTTCCATATTGTTTTTAACTCTGGTTCTCGATTTAAGTAGACGTGATGTGAATTCAGTCCATTCATAGTAATGACATCAAAGTTCTGACTTCTGTTGTTTGATTAATCTTTCAAGTTCAGTGGCTTACCAGGATATTTCTTGGCTTTAGAGGTATGTATCAGTTTTATGAAAAACAAAAAACAAAAAACAAAAAAGAAAGATGGCCAAAAAAAAAAGGTGGCCTTTCAAACCTCACATGCAGATTTTCTATATTTTAGGGAAGTAGTTTTACATTATATATTTGAATATATTTTGTTTCATTTATGCTATTCTTTATTTTTAAGAAAAACAAACATGCAGAATTTCCGTGGTTTTTTTTAGCACAGATTTCATTTTCTCTCCAATAATGTTGATCTCTTTGTAATTTTCCAATTACTTTTGCACAATTTTTTCTTAAGCTTATGTTCTTCCATTTTGACTCTATTTAAAGCTGTTCTATTCTTGCTGCTTTTCAGTTGTTTTTATTTCTGTACTGGCTTTCATTATTATCTTTTTTTCCCCCTGAGGTATGGAGTTAAATGTTACCACCTTCTGTGATCCCGAAATTTCTTAGTCAATCTGTTTTTTCTCCTATCTTGGGAAAGTACATAAGAGTAAAATGTCTGGAACAGTGTATGAGAACATCTAAAATTCAAGATAGTGACAAAACATTTTTCCCCAAATGGTTCTGCCAAATCGCACATTCCAGAGCAATATAAGAGATCAAGTTAGTCCGTATCCTAACACTTGGATTATATGACTGTTTTTTCAAATTGAATAGCCTTTATACTTCCTACTTACATCTTTAATTTTGATATTTAAGTCCTTAATCCATGGGGAGTTGGTTTTTGTATGACACAAGAGAGTCCACTTTTCCTGCACATGTATAAACATTTTTTTATCAGCCACATGTCCATTTATTGAACAGCCCTTCTTTCCCATGCACATCTGTCATGCCAGCTCTGTCAATCATCAGGGCTCAGCATCATGTCCCATTGATCCAGTTGTCTACAGCAGCAGACTGTCTTGATTACTTTAGCTTCTCAGTAGGATCTAATAGGAGATGGGGCATATCTTCCATTCTTCTCCTTTTTCTTCCCCTCCTCCACTTCTTGCTTTTCCTTTCTAAATGTCTTGGCTATTCTTCTTATTATTTTTTTATTTCTTTAACAAGTATTTTAGAATGCCCAGCTTGAAAATTTCTCCTCAAGACAAAAAAGATACCTCACAAATCCAGGCCAAGAAATCAGAGTAGAAATTCGACGAAGCATTTTCTAAAGGCAGATTCAGGGGGTACTTGATGATGTGGGGTAGCATAGGAAACGAGGGGCCATTCTGCAGAGGGCTTGAGAAAGCATGTACAGGGATTCTATTGTAAAGAGAAGTGGAGGTTTAATGACCGAGAGCCTGAGTAACAAACAAAGGTTGTAATTTCACTCTGCAAACCACAGAGGAGAGAGCCCCTGAAGCTCTCTGTGTAGGATAGTTGACCGATAGTGTTCTAGCAAAAAATCCTTCAGAATACTTTTAGATATGCATTGGGGTAAACAAGATTTCATTTAAAAACATGAGAGGATCTTCCAAGCCCTACTTTACTTACATTCTTGCTCCCTAGCCCAGAATCTGCCTCCAATCCTGACCTGGCACCGTTGGGGCAGTTCTGTGTCTGTTGATTGCATTTGTTCTTCTTGTCCAGTATTCTAATCTCCTTGCCACTGAGATTAATATGTTTCGTCACGTTTCACAAATGAGGAAGCCAAAATTCTGTGAGCTGGTGTGGATCCCTGCTGTCTCCTGGCCCATGTGGGTAGAGTGGAAATTGGATTTTGCTACCAAAAAACAGGGCAGACAGCTGCTGAGCCCTGGGGGACCATACAGTCTGCCAGGATCCTTGCTACCCTCCATCTCAGCACAGCCAAGCACACTTTTTGTTGTGTGTGAGCTCAGCTATGCATGAAATTTAATAGTTTCCATGGACAAATTTGGTCAGAATGTCCGAATACACCCAAGACTCCGAGAGAACAAAATAAGAATACATCGTTTTATCAATACTCCCAAGAAAATTAAAAAAAGATAACTAGTCCTTCCACAGTTACTTCATTTAAACAGCCTGACGTCACTGCTTTTCTCAGAGTGATGATTCATCAGCAAACACTCACGTCAGCAGAGTGTGTTGACCAGAGAGGAAGAAATAACAGATACAGTGAGAGATTGCAAAATCCATTTCTTCCTGATAAACCCACTGAGTTTCGACTTATCCAGCTTATGCAACAACAGGCAAAATAGGACAAACTCTCTGGTTTCCAAGGAAAAAGAAACTCAAACATCTCACTCTGCATGGCGAGCCCACAGGAGCGCACAACACACAATGCACGCATACCCACAGATACACACACTTCACACATTTACATAGTATTGTGAGACACATTGCAGACAAACAATATATACGTATATATATGCACACATACATATAGAAACACACCCAGACATGCATAATGACACATGTATGCACACAGGCACCTGTAAAGGAAAGCACAGACCACAAGTAAAGCACAAATACATAATACACCCCTTTAAAGTTCTAAAAGAAGACACAAGAGAAGATGTAATATTTTAAGAAAAGGAATTGTGCACTCACTTTGTGATTAATTGCAAATGCATTAGTGAATGGTTTGATATAAGATTTCTCAAACTCATGATGAATTCAAGGCAATTTTTTGATCTGATGCTGGCGAAGGAAGTTATCTGCTTGAGAATGCATCACGTAATAGGATCCCGTAACTTCATTATGCCAACAGAAATTGAGGGATTGATGAAAATAATAGGAGGGAGGGAAGCACAGGCAGGGGTCTGCCATCTATAGGACCTGGCATTGTAAGACTAGAACTTAGAAAAATCAAACTTTCAGGAAGAGTTTGCCCTACACTTTAGGAGGTAATAAAGCTGCCAGGAGTAAATGAATAGGCAAACAATAAGGCATTTGATTGTCATATGACAACTCCCAAGTGTAACTGTGAGCATGACGGGCTCTGGACAGTATGATCAACATCTTCCCCGTGTTGAAAATAAGTTGTAATATCCTCTGCTTTAAAGTCCAGTTATGACATTAGTTCAGGTTTTACGTAACATGCAGAAGGGAAGGACCTCAGATGAGTGGCAGCATTTCTCTTGACCCGACTGTACATCTGGAACTGTCGGAGGGACGTTCATACATTATCTCATGATATTGTTGAGATCAAATTTCCATGCTCACACAGAGCTCTCATTTAAAATAGAATTCAGTATAAACTCAGAAAATTTCAAACTTGCTCCTCTCCTCTCAAGCCTCTCTGGACTCCTCAAAGCAAAATGGATGAGATTTTTTTTTTGATAGCCATCTTATTAATGATTTCCCTTCCTTCCTTCCTTCCTTCCTTCCTTCCTTCCTTCCTTCCTTCTTTCCTTCCTTCCTCCTTCCCTCCCTCCTTCTGTCTCTCTTTCTCTTTTTTCCTTTCTTTCCTTCTTTCTTTCTTTTAACAATCATACCCTCACTTAGAGTACCCTTTACAGTAAGCTAGAAGTAAGAAATACAGGGAATATGTATCTATCTGCCTTATATATCTTTAGGAATACTGAGTTTCTGCTTGACGTACTATGAAGCCTGATTTTGGTATAGTGGGAATCTCCAGGTTCTCCGAATAAGGGCAAAGTCCATTTTGGTAACATGTCTGTCCTGATAAGATGCTCATCCCCCTCCTCTCTACTCTCCATATAGTTCTGGATGGTTACAGTCTTCTGCTGGCTGAAGGGTGAAATAAATGGCAAAGGATTTAGGAAACTACTGTCATTTAGGAGTTTACAAAAGCCTGAGTGGGTGAGAATTGGTCTGGGATATTGCCTAATCCTAAAGGATAGCGAAATATGAAAAATGGCTAATCAAATTTCTTAGGATTCAGCAAGACAAAGATATCTGTTTTAATCCATCTTACTCACAGGACCCCCAGAGCCATGATGATTGAATGGTGGAGAGGGGGTCTAATTTATTCTAATAAATATTCCACAGGAGACAAGGAAGGAGACTAAAACAATCCCAAAATACTCCAGAGGAGAAATGTTGAGCAGGAACCATGAAAGAAATGATGTATCAGAAACCAATCAGTCCAGAGGCGCGTGGGTGACTCAGTCGGTTAAGTGTCTGACTTCAGCTCAGGTCATGATCTCACCGTTGGTGAGTTTGAGCCCCGCATTGGGTTCTGTCCTGACAGTGTGGAGCCTGCTTGGGATTCTCTCTCTCTGTCCTTCCCCCACTTGTGTTTTCTCTCTTTCTCAGAATAAATAAATAAACTTAAAAAAAAAAAAAAGAAACCCAATCAGTCCACAGAGAGGCTATGCTACACTGAGTGGGAGAAGATAAAGGAAGCAGAAAACTCTGTCCAGCCTATGAAGAGGCTTGTGATATAGGTGCAGTGGGGCAGCAGGAAGTATCCCAGGCAATACGTGCTCTAGAAGTTCTGGTACCAAAGGAAAAATGCTAGGTAGGCTGGAAAGGTTTGCTGGCAGCTGTAAATACCAGGAATAGAGCAATGGATTGAGAGAATGTTTCTAAGATACTCAGGGGCCCATTTTGGCTGGTCCCAATATCAGTTTGGGAGTATTTGGAAACAAAAATAACAATAGTTATTGTACATAAATTATGCATTAATCATATGCCAGGTGTTGCTATCTTTACTTTCATATGTTATATAATCCTTATAAGTCTTATAAACTTATACTATTAGGCCTACGACACATTAGAAACATAACGTTTTACCTGTGGAAAAAGCCCACACATCTAGTTGGGCTTTGTAGACATTAAGAGGATCATAACTTAGACTTTTTTTTTTTTTTTTTTTTTTTTTTTTTTTTAAAAGTAGAGCTATTGAATAGTGGAATGTATTAACCAAAACCTTTGGTCCTTGGGAGCATCCAAACAAATTGGTGGTCAGCTTGAGTTGTGAGTCTTTCTGTACAGATCAAATTTTGAAATGGATAAGAGTTAAGGTTATTGATAATTTTAAGGCTCTATGGCAATCAACCTTTAAGTAAGGAACAAAAAAAAGTGACTAAATAAATGCAAAGTGAATTTTTATCTCAGCCTTGGCATAAACATTGCCTGGAAGATGTCTCCTCTGTTCACTGGTGTTTCAAAGGCCATTTCTCTGGAAATTGCTTGGGCACTGCGTATTCCATTTATAAATTCTACCTCTATATAGCTTGTGGTTAATTTGTCTGCAGACCTTAAATCTGGCAGAATTTTATGAGCTGAGACTCTATGCAAGTATAATTAAGAGACATTTTATAATTTTAGGTTTTAAATGAAAGCTTAAGTACAGAGAGATATTTTTTTAAAGGTGAAGAACAGAAAAGTGCAAATTAAAAAAAATTACCCTTCATCAGATATAAAAGAACTACATCCAAAAGTGGAAACTTTTGGAAACACAGAAAAGTAAAGATGTTAAAATAACAATGACCCTTAAACCCAACATCCACAGATAATCACTCTTAACAATTCAGCATAATCCCAACAATTCAGCAAATTCCTTCCAGCTCTTCTTTTTGTGGTTGAAATAATATTTTCTAGAACAAGAGTTCTCAAACTCTTTGGTCTTGGAATCATTTTCCATCTTAAATATTATTGAAGATTCCCAAGAGTTTTGTTCATGTGTTTTGTTGATATTTACTGTTTGGTATTAAACTTGGCAAATAATTTAAAACATTTATTTGTTTAAAATTGCAATAATAAAAGCAAAGATTTAGTGAAAAGAATAGCATTGTTTTAGAAATCTTTTTAATGCCTGACTTAGTAGAAAATAGCTAGATTCTCACATATGCGTCAACCTGTTATGATATATTGCTTTGCTTAAATATATGAAGAAAATTCAGCCTCACAGATACAAACTTGGAAAACGAAGGAATTTTTTTTTTAAATTTTAGAGAGAGAGCACAAGTCGGGGAGGGGTAGAAAGAGAGGGGAACGAGAATCTTAAGCAGATTCCACACTCAGTATGGAGCCCAATGCAGGGCTCGATCCCACGACCTGGGACCATGACCTGAGTTGAAATCAAGAGTTGGACACTTAACCAATTGAGCCATCCAGGCACCCCAAGAAGGAACATTTTAATCGTTGTTTTTAGATACTCATGATGCTCCCTATAGACTATAGAAAACTCCACTGTACACTCATGAGAAGAGAGCAAACATGTAAATAATGTCTTAGATTATTATGAACATAATTTTAACTTCACATACTTCCTAAAAGAGTCTTGGGGACCCCCACCAACTTCTCTATTAGACTTTGAGAATCCCTGCTACATATATATTGTCACCCAACAGCATATTTTAAACATTATTAAAAGTAATTTAAATTAAAATTTGTTATAATTGATTTAACCATCCTCACGTTATTTGGGCATTTTGGATGACTCCTGTATATAGTAACAAAAATAACACGGGAATAAATATCTTTTATCCATAATTCTGCATCTGAAGTTCATACCATGTTCCTTTAAGGCAGATTACGAGAAGTTGAAAATTATATTTTATGGTACTTAATATATTTTACCAACTTGGTTTCAAGAAGGATTTTACCAACTATTCATCAAATAAGATATAAGACAAATATCTGAGTCCTTAGCAGTACTGAATATATTACATCAAATAATCTTTGCTCTGCTCTTAGGAAAAATTTAACTTATATTTCAAATTCTTTGCACACAGAAGTGTGAAGTTGACTATATGCTTATTAGTTACCAATGAAAATACTGTGCATGTAAATATTACAACAGTGGGTTTCCTGAAATCAGTGTTGACGATCCATTCTATCACTGTGAAAAGTATTTGTAAATCTGACCAAATACTGCTAGAATTTTCCTAAAAATACATTAAAAAATTTTTAATGCTTTTATTTATTTTTGAGAGAGAGAGAGCAAGAGAGAAAGAGAGAGAGAGAGAGAGAGACAGACAGACAGAGTGCAAGTGGGGGAGGGGCAGAGAGAGAGGGAGGTACAGAATCTGAAGCAGGTTCCAGGCTCTGTGCTGACAGAGCCTGATGCAGGGCTCAGACTCACTAACCATGAGATGATGACCTGAGCCGAAGTTGGACACTTAACCAACTGAGCCACCCAGGCGCCCCTAATAATATAATATGTTAAGTGTGTGTGTGTGTGTGTGTGTGTGTGTGTGTTAGTTTGAAAGGCTGCTGTAACAAAGCTCCACAAACTGAGTGTCTTAAACAAAAGAAATTCATTTGCTTCCGGTTCTGGAAGCCAGAAGTCCAAAATCAAGCTGTGGGCAGAAGTCTGTTCCTCTTGAGGGCTGTGAGTGAGAATTTGATCCTTGTCTCCTTCCTACTTTCTGGTTGTTTCTGGCAATCACTGGCATTCCATGGTGTAGAGAGGCAGCATTCCAATCTTTGCGTATATCCTCACGTGGCATTTCCCTGTGTGTGTCTGGGTCCAAAGTTTCCCTCTTTAGAAGGACACTAGTCACATTAGGGACCCAGTATGACCCCCTCCTAACTTAACTAATTACATCTGCCATGACCTTATTTCCAAATGAAGTCACATTCTGTGGTTATGGGAGGTCGGATTTCAACATAAAATTTTGGGAGGGGACAAAATTCAACCCATAACAGTATGGCTCACAGACAGGCACACTTGATGTAGCATAAAATTCACAGATTCTGGGTATACCCTGATATCATATCCCCCTTCCCAATAAGAAATTGTGTGGCTTCCTGGGGCCTATTTGAGCATAATAGTGACATAATTTCCACTACCACCATCATCATCCATTACATGGGTCCAGAATTTTACTGATTACAAGGAGCTTCTACATGCTTGACATCACCTGACCATCTTGGCTACTTGAACAAAGCAGGGTTGAGATTACAAAACCTATTTTAAAGGAATCTGAGGCTCTGATTGATTGCCTTGCCCAAGATCACTGGGAAAGACAGAAGCCTCATCTTGTGTTTGGATCAGAGTCCGGGCAGCAGTTTTAATGACCACAGCTGTAGGTGAGAGCCACTCAAAATGGTCTTTAACAAAGACACAGTTAACACATTAATTATCACAGGGATGGTGAATTACATCTTAAGTAAGAAAATTCAATTTCCTAGAACAATTGTCCAATCCTCTAAAAAAATAGCTATAATTTCTTATGTTTTATAATTTTTATTGTTATTTTAAGTTATATGGTCAAAGGTTACTTTTACAGGCTTTATATTCAGGCAGTTTTGTTTGATCTTTGTTTGAGATCTTGTTTCTTCCCATTAAGTATCCGTAAATATAAGTATATGTAGGCAAAATAATCAGAGGCAATATTTAATCTCCCATAAGACCTTTGCTCCATCAGCCTAATTTCTAAGAACAGTATTGGTTTATTATATTTCTATGGTTCCTGAAATATAAATATTCTAAAAATTTTTTTAATGCTCATTTGTTTTGAAAGAGAGACAGAGGGGGGAAGAGGCAGAGAGATAGGAGAGAGAGAACCCCAAGTGGGCTCTGCATAGAGCCCGAATCGGGGCCTGATCCCACAAACCATGACCTAAGCTGAAATCAAGAATCAGATGCTTAGCTGACTGAGCCACCCAGGTGCCCTGTGAAATATAAATATTCTATAAGTTTCACTTACTTTTTTCATCATGTTGAGAAAGGCAATATCAACAGTGTTTCCATTTTCCACTCATGTCAAAGACTTCTCATCTCTACAATTGTCATTTACATTTGCAGTATGGAGATCAGTTGAAATTGCAAGTTTATAGTTTTTTATTCCAGTCACGGAATCAGCTACTGGGAAATCTATCGGGAAATCTACAAGGGAAAGTCCGTAGCAGCAGCAACGTTGCCATGGCTAAAAAGAGCCCAGCTGTCTACCGTTAGAGCGACGGGTAAACACATTGTGATATTCTCACTTAATGAGTGATATAAGGCAGTGAAAATGAGTATGGCTGAATCTCAGACACAAATTAATCATTGAAAAAGGCAAGTCACAGAAGAATGCATGCCATACGAATCTGTTTTTATGAAGTTCAAAAACATGTAAGACTCAAGAATATGCTGTTCAAGAACAGATCCTGATGTGTGCAGACCACAAAGAAAGGCAGGACAATGATGAAAACAGAATTCCGGATTGTGATTTTCTGTGTGGCAGGAGCAGGAGTGACCAGACAGGGGAAATTCATTCAGGATTTCAGATTGCATTTCAGATGCAAGATGGTGACCGTGGGCATGGCAATTGCAATTTTTCTTTTGCATATATTTAATATTTACTAAAAATGTATTTTAAATGATAGGTCCGCCACATAAACTATATCTGTGCTAGAAAAGTAAGAAATAAGATACAGGTTGGCTATTTGAATTCAGCATCCCTGACAGATAGGATCACTTCATGCCTACTGCCTGTCTCTACTTTGCTGAGCACATTCTGAGTGGGCTGGGAGAAGGCAGCTAGCTATAAATCAGGTCCAGTTCCTGCCTTTGTGGAACTTAGCCATTCAGAAGATAATATTCACCTCAAGAAATAAGCAGGGACTTGGGGCAATCTCTGCTTTCTTCATTACATGTCTTTTCTAACGATCCGATTTGCAAAGGAAAACCAGTTCTGTCCACCTATGATTCATCTAATGCACCGCTTTGAAAGAGCTTCTAGAGTCTCTGATTATAACAACTGTCACCTCAAATTCTTTTCCCATCACTCCCCCTGGGTTTGTAGCATATCTGGGCTCTGTGCCTTAACCTGAAGGGCCATTTGCACTCTGCCACCTAGGTCGCTCAGCTTGCTCCCATAACTCCACCACGTGGCCGCCTCTGGCACTGCACCCCAGTCTATTTGCTTGTGCTGGCGGATCTCCTGGAAGGAACGGCGTGTGCAAGGAGAATGAGAAGGCCTGCACACGCCAGTTTGTCCAGGTGGAGTGCACGACTGCTTTTAGGTATCTAGTAAACACTCTCTAGCTCCTCAATGCAAGAAGCCTTTCTTTACCTTAATCTGGGATTGGTACCCCTCACCTGTGTCCTTCAGAGATCCCTACACTTGCCTCTATCAATAACATTTATTTACTACAACGCAAAGTAATTACTGTTGATTTTCGGTATCCCTGATAAATCTCTGAGCTCTCCGAAGTGTATGAATCTCAGGGTTAGTAACCAATAAAACCAAATAGGCCATTAGGCAGTATCTGCAAATTAAAAAAAATGAGTAATTCATCTAGTTTGTTAATTTTCTTAATCCTAAAATGCAAAATGTGCATCTTCTTGGAGGAAGTAGGAGTTGAACTGGCCTTTGACAGATAGATTTGGATTAGTAGAAGGGCAATAACATACCCAAAGGGGAACCATATTAGAGAAAGTATAGACGGAAGAACTTGACAGTTGTCTTGGCAACAATGAAAGCACAAGACTGATGAAGTAGGAAGTTCATGTTACTGTGGGGGGATGACGATGGGCAGGGAGATTGGACTAAAGTAGGACAACAGTGGGGAATCAATCCCGTGTGAACTAAAAATGGCAATGAAGGACTTAGACCATTGGAGTGACCTGAGAAAACTGTCACTTCTGAGTTAATAAGAGCAAAATGACTCAAAATTGAGACCGGAAATGTCAAATCGAAGCTTGTCTTTCTGCCCTGATTACAAATACCTAATAAGTCCTAAACAGTACCTGCCTCGGTCTTCCTCAAGGAGGATGCTTGGCAATTTGGGAGCAACAGGAGAGACTGACTCATTGCAATTACTCTTTAGAAAATGAAAGAGGTAAAGGAAGTAAGCCAACTGACAATTTCAGGGAAATTGTGAAGCGCCTGTCAGGCTGCAGTAATTATACGGCAGTCTTTTGTGAGCCGTAAAGGAGGACCGTCTAGGGAAGGAGAAAACCTAAGCAAAGTAGCATGTTTTCCTCCATGTAACAGTTTTAGAAACAGACTATGTGATGATGATGTTTTGTGCTCCAGGCAAGCTTCCGAAGAGGAGGAATTGTCCTGAGGAGGGGCGCCTCTCCTAGACTAGCTGGGAAACACGACGACATCACCTGCCTCTCCCCAGGCCTCTACCCTACATGCCCCCTCCAGTTCCTCTTGGCTCTCATCTCATGGGAGCTGCCCCAGCACCAACACAAGGGAGTTTAGTGCAAAACCAAGTCAAAGAATTATCTGGGGGCCGGACTGTGGGTTTCCACCATGGAGGGCAATGCTCTTGAGGGTTTAAGCGAACCTCCAAGTAACAGCACACTGTTCTCACTGCAAGGCAGAGATCAAGTTATTTTCACTGTTGAAATTGAGCTGATGCTGGAGGATGGGGCTTAGGGGTGCTGTTACACGAACTATCAAACACCGCAGGAAAACTCTCGACCTCCTCATATTGGGTCCTGGACTGTAAAATTTACAGGATGGAGGTGAATTGGAGAATGTGGACTTACTGAGAGCAGTGCGTTTGCAAGGAGAAAAAAGAAGGGATGGGACTTCACTTCTCATCCCTGGTGTCTTTTACCACATTGACAGCTGAGAAAAATCATTCCTCTTCCGAACGATGTGTGATCCGAGAAAAGCAGCCTGAGAGAGTCAGACTAGTGCAGCTCCCTCCAAGGAGAAGAAATAGGATGGGAAAGGTGTGAGCCCACCTACAAAATCCTGAAATGTCAGTGTTCTCTGCATGGATGGAGGAAGAAGGCATTTTAATAGCTGGATGAGTAAATCCAGAGCCCTTATGGGACCACGGAATTTGATTTACAGGTAGCGAGACAGGGAGGGTACAGAGGGATGAGAGCATCAATTGTATTAAGGGAAGACATGAGAAGTTTCATAAAGGAGATGCCATTTGACCTTTAGACCTAAGAGTCAAGTGAACATTCCCCACAGAATGTACAAAAGGCATGGGTTTTGAAATGGCACGACATATCTGGAAAATCACAAGTATCCTGTGTAAACCTGGGGGAGTGAGCGAAAAGGAGCTTAGACTATATAAGTGCACAGGTGGCCGGTGGAGAGCCCTTTTTGTCATGAGATGACCTTGTCCTGTTGGAAATGGAAGAATCGCGGAAGGGGTTAAAAATTATTTGCTCCCTGAGGCTCTCTGACATTTCCGCGATCCTTGAACCCTGATCTTTTGTTTGTTCCCGTCTTCAGCTTAGCTCGGCTGGGCTTCCACTCTGGCCGTCAGTGTAAAAGAGGTTTATTTCAGTTGAGCTCTCCAGGTCTTACTTGATGGTGTACAATAAATTCTTTTAGAATTCAATTGAATCGCCTGACCTTTTGCTAATAATTGAGTGAGGATGGGAGAAGCATGAAGATGATAAAAACATGACCCTTATTTTAAGGAGTGCCTTTTACAGTGCAGGAAGACGTGTGTCTACAACACTAAATCTAGAACAAATTTAAAACAAATTAAGTACTTTTGGAGCACAGAGAAGGAACCACTAAATTCTCTGCGTAAGATTTCTAGTTAAAGGGATTACACATAGAGATATCCACAGGTATGAGCGGACAGTTTTATATGCCAGGCATGGTTGTCATATTAATCACTGTATTTATTTATGGCTGCTCCAACCTTGTTCCACATGTGCTGGTAATCAATCGGAACTTGTACATAGTTAATGGTGTAAGTTGATGAGTGTCTGGAGGTCTGCAGGAGGTGGGGCATGAAGACACAAACACAAATGATTTATTTCTGAGGTCACATCGAGAAAAGAGCTACAGCTTGAAGGTGAGGGAGAGGGACGAGCAAGGAGCTTCCTGTGCTGGTGAGGCAACAGAGATGACTCAAGTCCTGAGGACAGTGGCCTGTAGCTGACTCAAGGTGTCTGGGGAGTAACAACTGGGATGGTGGTGGTGGTGGTAGTCTGTGAAGAATCTGGAATGGACCAGCAAGATTACTGAATGACCTCAATGGAAAGGGGGAGCTTGTGTACCACACCCTCTGGTTTATCTGATTTTACAAAGTCCTCGTGGCTTTCTTGGTCTCAGAGCTATAACTTGTAGATAACTAACTGGTAACCATGCAAATGATTCTCTCTCACAGATATGCAAACACATTTTATCCAGGGGAGAGGACAATTGACCCCCCCCAACAGCTCCTTGGGGGGATGGAGATGCATATATATTTGGCCTTGAATTCTTTTTGGAACTGGTTAAAATATCTTACTGATTCCCTCACTAATTGACTTTCGTGAAATCTTTGACATGTTAAATCTATATTTATATGAGTCATGATTTTGTCTTCAAAAATATCTGTTAATAATCCTCATTAACTTGAACTTTATTTGAATGTGGGTTCAAGGATCTAGTCAACTTTCTCCTTAACCTCCCATTTCCAATGGCAAGAAAAGGGCTCCCTAGTCCTCCTCGTTCATAATATAAGTTCATGTTGGCTAACCCAGACATCTGACAGGTGAGTGGGTCATTTCTTCCTTCCAGAATGCCTAAATAGACTGTTTCTCAGCCATTACCTCCAGGGAAGAACATGTGTGTGAGGTTAAAGCCTGATACAAGTGTTTCTTACCTTGGCTTTGACTTTTAAAATGTGAGTAGCTTATTTTAAACAAATAGTGTGCCCTAGCTGGCTCCTAATGTACTCACATCTCATATTTTCCCCATACATTTTTTAGTTGTGCCTAGAGAAAATTTCCAGACCAACAGAACACAATGGCCCATTGGGGAAGGAGTCTTAAATCTAAGCATTATTTCCATAAAACATAAAATCCAAAAGGTAGTTCACCGGGTGGAAAGAAATCGGATTTCAAGACATTCAAACAATGGTTTCAGCTGATGCTTGTATCCTGCTTTTACATTTGATGGCCCTCTCCTTTGTGGCTCAAGTGTGTCCCATATATTCCTAATGGCTGTAATCCTTGACTGCATTTATTCCTTGATGTGTCTGTCCTCTCACTAAATGGTGAGGCCCTAGAGAACAAGAGACTTATTTGATCTTTCAACATTGAGCACAAGTTTGGAATATAGTAATTTTCTAACATGTATCTGTGTCTCTGGACAGCTCTCACAATTAAAAGTGTACAGAGCCAGAATCTACCCCTCTCTGTAATTTCAACCCTTAGTGAACAAATGTGTCGTTGGAGCTGTACAGATCAAATGTGTTGTTCCCCAAAGTGGTGGAGAGAAGGTGTGAGAGTAAACTGTTACAAGAGAAGGCATTTAGAATAATGGAAGCCACTAAATTAGAATCTTTCCATGCATCCCCCAAGAATTGCAGAGACAGAGAGTAAGTAAAACTTCACAATTAGACCATGTCTGAAGCATGCTTGTGAGATAGAAAATACTACACTTCAATTTATACATAGGATGAAGGATAAACGTTAGAAATAATGGATTGCCTCTGGATCTGATGCAATCTGATCATATGGGAGCACATGGAAGAAAGGTGTGGGTGGTAGGGTCCCCGATGTGACAGAACACAGCCACCAGCAAGCATTCACAACCAGAAAGCAGGACCCACTTAAGTAAGGACAGATGTGAGGTCTGAAGATCAAAGCTGCTGGGGAGTTAGCAATTCTGGAATCTAAGTATGCAGAAGGGAAAAGAGATTTCCATGGTACCATTGTAAATGTTCTGTATGTTTTTAAAAGTTCATCATTGTATGTGGGAAAACCACAAGGAGGCCAGAAAAAGGCCCCCAAACAAGGTAGAGAGAATGTTCTGTGTGAACACAAGAGAAAGGTCACTGCCCTCGTGAGCCTATAAAAGAAGGGGGCTTTGAGAAAGTTCTGGACTCAGCCGGAGGGCGTCCTGGGCAGATATGGTCCCCCACTGACTCTTGGTGGTGCCTGGGCGCTAACCTGACCACCTGAGGCTTCGGACCTTCTTCAGTCCAGAAACGTCTATCAATATAATTAGTCTCAGTATTAATCTGTCCTGATGCCTTGGGTTACCTTTGTTCTTGAATTGGGGAAGTTGCGGCTTGCTTCAGAGGTAGAATTATTGGAAATCACATAGCAGCAACAAGTAAGCATTCCAGATAGATCATAGGAGCCAGCAGAGTTTAGATTTTAAGTGCTACAATAGAACTAAGGCTCGACTTTATATCTGGAACAAGCTACTAAGCATGGAGGGTTAAGTTCCCTTCTACGATCACTTTTCTCCACCAGAGCCCTTTAGCTGCTTGTATTAACCTGATATTTTTTGCACATGATTGGAGAAATTATCCTTTGCTCACATATACCATAGGGAAATAACAGGGAAATAACATTTATTTAGGACATGCACAGAGCCAGGCATCACGGTAGGTGCTTTCTCTACATTTTACCAGAATCTTCCCTACTTGGATGTCATGGAAGGTGAGGCATCATCACAGAGTTGCAGGTGTGCTGAGATGTGGATACTCTCCACCTCTGAGGTGTTTGACCAGGCACTGGGATGGCCAGAGCCCTTGGACCAGATATGTCAGGCCTCAAAGAGCCCATATTTTCTGCCTGCATGACATGAAAATATCTGAGACTCACTGTGTGAAAGCATTTATTCCTCATGGTAAACTGTAAGGTAAATAATACTTTCACCGTTTTGGATGTGGTGGGTTCAGAAGAGGCTCCAAGCTAGAAAATTAGCCAGCATCAGATCTCAACATCCAATGGGTGGCAAAGTCAGGAGTGCCATTGGATCTGCCTGGTACCTAGAGCTGAGATTTTCCTTCACGCCATAGTCTTCAGTTTACCAGGACCCTCATCGATAGCCTCCGATCTAGAAGGCCTAGGACATCTCTGCATCATATTTGCAAACTCACACAGGGCAAGGACTAAGATTTGGAAGCTGAAGTAATAAAGGAACTGGAAGGTTCTCCCAGGAAGCGGCATCAAGGTATGGAATGTGTGGGACTTTCTGGCTGAACAGTCCAGTTTGATCACAGCACACCCGTGGGAAGGGGTCGGAGATATAACTGGGTTCAAATCCTAGATGTCCTGAGTGACAGGTTAAGGAGACTGGGAGATGAAGCATAGAGTGGGGAGACACTGAAGCTTCTCTTTCCTGTAATTTTCCCTTCAAATACTTGGTACTACTTGGGTGACGCAAATACAGTTAGGTCTCCCCTGTCCCTGGGTGGACCTAGAGTCATGTTAACATGAATGTCCAGGCCATGTGTCCTCAGTGGGCTTTCCCATTCAATAGTGGGACACCAATGTATCCTGAGGGGTGTTAAGGTCTCTCACAAATTAGGTTAGTCTGCTTCCTCAGCACCTGGACCAGTGCCCACGCTGCGACCATTGCTCCTCCAATGCTTTCTGTCCCATCGAGGCCATTGCCTCTGATGCTGTGTTGCCCCCCTGTTTGCCTCTGACCGGCTGCTTCTCCATCTTGACACTCCTCACATCCCACTGCCGCTGCCTCTAGGCTTTGCTGTTCCTCCTGACCACCTTCATTTGCCAGTACCTTCCCACTCCAGACCACGGGCCTGCCACTTTCCTGGACTAGTCTCACCTCGGGCTGACTGCTCTACGCAGCATCGTTAACACACTTGCTTCCTGACGAATCAGCACGCGAGGGGCAGCTGCCGCTCATGCAGCTCGTCTTAACTACAACAGCCCTAATTTAGGTTCTTTCAATCTCCGAGATCGGATCCACGGCCGCGCATGTGGATTCCAGCAGCTGGAACATTTCAGGCAACGCCCACGGCGCGATTTCTCCCGGCTAATCCTTAGGCCCCCGGCTCAGTACGGCAGATTTCTTCTCCCCTCCGGGCAGATTGTCTCCAGAAGGACGCACGTTCTTTCTTGAAATTTCATTCCACTGGGCTATTCCTGCCCCATTTACCAGATGTGCTGGCACCTACTAATCGTAGCGCTATTAGAGTAATGTTCCCGGGAGGCGATCCAGCGTCCGTGGTCACAGGGGGATAAGAGCAGCGAGGCAGTCACATAATTCACATGCAGTTTTCTCTCTCTTTCAAAGGCATGTCAGGTTTATTGCAGAGGTTTTCAGAAACGCAGTAAAACCATAGGAAGGAAATGACTATCACGGGTAAGTAAGTTACCACCCTGAGGTAAAAGCAGTTAACATTCGGTGAATGTCATTTGTGTTTATTATGTGGCTGCTATGTGCCTGGCATTGGGCTAAGCGCTGGCACTAAATAAATAAATAAATATATAGGGGCGCCTGGGTGCCTCAGTCGGTTCAGCATCTGACTTGGGCTCAGGTCATGATCTCGCAGTCCGTGAGTTTGAGCCCCATGTCAAGCTCTGTGCTGACAGCTCAGAGCCTGGATGCTTCACGTTCTGTGTCTCCCTTTCTCTCTGTCCCTGCCCTGCTCACGCTCTGTGTCTCTCTCTGTCTCTCAAAAATGAATAAATGTTTTTAAAAAATCTTATAAATAAATAAATAAATAAACAAATAAATAAAACAAGAGTCCTACCTCTCTGCATAATGTCTTATGACCTGTGCTTCCTTTCCTAGTATTATTTTATGAGGCCCTTTTTCTTTTTATTCTTTATTATTCCTTTTTCAGTTTTCTGAATTTCTCTTGAACTGTGAATTAGATCACATTCAGACATATGCCTTTCTCAGAATTTTCCAGATGTCTTTCTCCTGCATTGCAGTATTTTTGTCCCCTACTTCCCTTTTCCCCCCTCTTCAATTTGTTCTCAGCCAGTGATTCAGAGAACTGTCATTCATGGTATTTGTCAACAAATAGGAGGGACGGATGGACTCTGCTCCACTTCCGCCCACTTGTAGCTTGTATGCAGTTTGAGCCTCTCCCTCCTATCTGCTCCCAGGGGCTGTGGCCGGTCAGCCTCCGGTGCTCAGCTCCTGTATTTGCTTGATGTGCCGTATTCTGTGGAGCTGAGAGCCTTCCCTGTCCCCAGCGCCCGGTACGCGGCCCCCTGAGTTACTAGACCTTGTCGGGTGGGATGAGCGGTGATCATCCTCAGTGTGCACTGCTCCCAGGGCCGCCCTTTCCAGCCTGCGTAGTGTTTTCCTTGCGGAGCCTAGAATGGACCATAAGTCAGCCAGCCCCCTTCTAGGTGTGTCTGTCCGGAGTACTGCTGTGTACAGGTGTACGGTGACAAAGGTTCCTCACGGATCAGCACCCAACCAGCAAATGAGCAGCCACTCAGCTTCGGGACTGGTACAAACACTGGATAGTCTTTGAATTTGGGGGTGCATTATGGGAGAAGTAAAAGGGTGTTTCTTTAGGTCATCTCTGCCTCGTAAAATGGAGCAAAAGGCAAATGTTCCTCTATATCGTTCTAAACCCATTAGAGTTAGAAATTTCTCTCACTTCTGACATTAGGTGGTCAGTCTGTCCTCATCGTCTCTGTAGTTCCCTTCAGTTTCTTCTCTGTCTTTCTTCGTAGTTTAGTTGGAAGTTGGGAGGGACGTCCTTACGCCCTGTAGGTCCTCATTTCACCTTCTCAACAATAAGAGTAGCTTTATTGAGCACCTACATGCCTGATATTTTCTAACTACTTGATTTATGTTATCACTGCTATTCTAGTCCCATGAAATAACTATTACTATCTCCATCTTACAGATAATGAATTTGCCCAAGGAAAAAGGATTTGCCCAAGGACACTGAATTTGTAAGATGCACATCTTGGATTCAAATCTAGGACTCTTTCACACCAAAGCCCTTGACATTTCTTTTTAAAATTTTTTAATAGTTTCTTGCCAAGTTGGTTTCCATATAACACCCAGTGCTCTTCCCCACAAGTGTCCCCCTCCATGACCATCACTCCCCTTCCCCTTTCCCCCTCCCCCTTCTGCCCTCAGTTTGTTTTCAGTATTCAAGAGTCTCTCG
>CM053576.1:120477612-120488552 GCA_028646485.1 Cryptoprocta ferox | reverse complement strand
GTAGTATTCCATTGTATAGATGAACCACATCTTCTTGATCCATTCATCAGTTGATAGACATTTAGGCTCTTTCCATGATTTGGCTATTGTTGAAAGTGCCGCTATGAACATTGGGGTACATGTGCCCCTATGCATCAGCACTTCTGTATCCCTTGGGTAGATCCCCAGCAGTGCTATTGCTGGGTCATAGGGGAGTTCTATTGATAGTTTTTTGAGGAAACGCCACACTGTTTTCCAGAGCGGCTGTACCAGTTTACATTCCCACCAACAGTGTAGGAGGGTGCCCGTTTCTCCACATCCTTGCCAGCATCTATAGTCTCTTGATTTGTTCCTTTTAGCCACTCTGACCGGCGTGAGGTGGTATCTCAGTGTGGTTTTGATTTGTATTTCCCTGATGATGAGTGACGCTGAGCATCGTTTCAGGTGCCTGTTGGCCATCTGGATGTCCTCTTTGGAGAAGTGTCTCTTCATGTCTTCTGCCCATTTCTTCACTGGATTATTCACTTTTCAGGTGTGGAGTTTGGTGAGTTCCTTGTAGATTTTGGATACTAGCCCTTTATCCAATATGCCATTTACAACTATCTTTTCCCATTCTGTCGGTTGTCTATTAGTTTTTTTGATTGTTTCCTTTGCAGTGCAGTAAAATTTTTTTAATATTTATTCATTTATTTTTGAGAGAGAGAGAGAGAAAGAGAGAGAGAGAGAAAGCACGCTCAAGCGGGGGAGGCACAAAAAGAGAGGTGGAGACATAGAATCCGAAGCAGGCTCCAGGCTGAGCTGTCAGCACAGAGCTGGATGTGGGGCTTGAACCCAGAAACCTTGAGATCATAACCTGAGCCAAAGTCAGGCACTTAACTGACTGAGCCACCCAGGTGTGCCAACATTTGTTTAATCTCTTGACATCTTTAAGGTTAATTATCATGTTGAGTTATTTGGGGAATTTTCCTCCAGTTATTCCTCTGGAAAAGAATTAGGACGGAGCTTATGCAAAATTGCTACTGGTATATTTCTGTATTGCAAATAATGAATGTGAACTGTCTGGAATATGAATGCTACTTCTCCTCCCTCTCTCCCTCCCCACCCATCCTCCCTCCCTTCCTTCCTTTACTGCCCCATTTCACCGCTTAATCCCTTTGACTATAGGTTCTCACGCTACACCGAGTCCATGAACTAGTATTACGTACTTTTGCATGGATAAAACTCCTAGCACGGCGGAGTAGGTTGGATATAAGTGGGTTCAAAAGCACTGAAGTAAACAAGGCTTCTCTGCCATCTGAAAATGGAGCGTAGCCAGAACCAGAAGGAATTCACGCCCAGAAGTAGTTAATTGGTGGTGTTTTCATGTGTTTGTGGGAACAAGGGGACGGGGAGTCTCCAAGAATCAGCAGAACAGCTGCCAAGCTGTCACACACAGTAGCTCAGCTCTGATGGGGCGACTTGGTGTTCTGCAGTAGGGACAGGAGAATGTGTCTCACACTCGAGATGCAGTACTAGGCACAATGGAGTAGATGCTCCCTAGCAATGGCCTTGACCGGTGGATTGAGAAGGCATGGGATTACTCAGACGCCGGGTCCTTCCTCCCGTATTCAGCAAGTGTGGTTGGTGAAACTCACAAACTTAAATCACAAATAAAAAGAAAATATCCATTTTCTGCATGAACTCAATAACACCACCCATTTTATTTGCAGTTCCACTGAGTTTACAAAGCAAATGCGTTTCAGACTAAAGTAAATTAACTATTTCAGATTCAACAGGAAAGCCTATCCTGGCACTTGAGCAAGTTATAGTTACATCTAGGGAAAAAAAAAAAAGAGCTGTTGACTTATTTGTAAATGATTTCCTTTCTCCCAAAATGGGCCTTAAATTTTATTTATATTCTCAAAATTTACACATTTTCAGCAAGACTAGCTCTCCACAAGTCATCCCATTTATTTGCATAAATATATCCACATGCTTTACCTCACTCATATTGTCAATGTGCACAAATGTATGCATAGATATATTCTCACATAAAATTCAGCCGATTGGATCCACAACCCACCACTATATGAGGAGTGCGCATTACTGGTCTCGGCTGAGCAGTCCGGGACCTGTCTACACATTAATTCATAGTGACAACTCACAAGAGTTCCCTTAGTGAACCTGTCATTTATCCATCCCATAAGGAAATCAGATTGTCAGACCTGATAGTGGAAATGTGTAGCAGTATCTGTCAGAAATCTGAGGCTAGCACTCTCAAATAGACCTTCCAGAAAAACAATGGCATTCAGTCCTAATGGCCCCTAGGAGAAACCAAGACATGCTTTAGGTAGTTTCTTGGGGAGAAGAAGCACTGTCCCTCCCTGATGAGCTTCAAGAGAGAGAGGTGGGGCAGAGAGAGCTGTCAGCACAAAGCTGGACGTGGGGCTCGAACTTATGGACCATGAGATCATGACCTGAGCTGAAGTTGGACACTTAACTGACTGAGCCACCAAGCACCCTGAGAAACTCTCTTTTTAAATAGCTAATTATTGATATATAATCTGCATACCACGAAAGTCACTCATTTAAAGTATATAGTTTTTTTTACATATTTCATATAAAAAAGTATAAAGTATACACGGTTTTTTAGTGTCTTCACAGAGTTATGCATCCATCATCACTATCTCATTTTAATCACACCCAAAAGAAACTCATACCCATTAGGAGCCATATCTCATTCCTGATACCAGGCCCCCACAGCCCCAGGCAACCGTTGTTCTACTTTCCATCTCAATGACTTGTCCATTCTAAACATTTTACAGAAGTAGAGTAATACAATGTGTGTTCCTCTATCAATCACTGGCTTCTTCCACTCGATATTATGTTTTCAAGATTCATCCACATTGTAGCATATATTAACACTTCATTTTTTATTGCCAAATTGTATTCCCCTGTATTGATATGCTACATTTTATTTATCAATTCATAAATGAATGGTCATTTGGGTTGTTTCCAGTTTTTGGCTATTGTGAATAATACTGCTATGAAAATTCATGAACAAGGTTTTGTGTGATGTATGTTTTCCATTCTCTTGGGTAGATATCTAAAAGGGGAATTGCTGGGTCATGTGGTCATTCTATGTTTAATATTTTGAGGAACAACCTAATGCTTTTCCAAAGAATCATCTTCCATTCCCATTAGCAATGGATATGGGTTCCAATTTTTCCACATCATAGCTCTTATTACTATGCTTTTTTATTATTATAGACAACTTAGTGGGAGTGAAATCATATTTTATAATGGTTTTGATTTACCTTTACCTAATGGATAATGAATAATAAATAATAATAATTCTTTAAGAACACAATGTTTTCACACGTGTATTGGCCATTTGTATATCTTCTTTGGAGAAACGTCTGTTCAAATTGTTTGCCCATTTTTGAACTGGGTTATTTGTCTTTTCGTTATTAATTTTATAAGAGCTTTTATATTCCGGATATAAGTCCCTTGTCAAATATATGACTTGCAAATATTTTTTCCCATTCTGTGGGACATCTTTTCATTTTCTCTTGTCTTTGAAAGACAAAAGTTTTTAATTTTGATAAAGTCTAATTTATTTATTTTCTTGTCTCTCTTATGATTTGAGTGTCCTTAAATAAGAAACTATTGCCTAACCGTATGTCATAAAGATTTACTACTGATTTTCTTTTAGGAAATCTATTGTTGTAGCTCTTAGATTTAATTCTTGGGTCAATTTTGAGTTAACTTTTGTGTCTGGATGAGGTAGGGGAAAATATTCATTCTTTTGCCTGTGGGTAGCTGGTTTGTCCGAGCACCATTTGTTGCTTATACAACAGATGTGGATAACCTAAGTTCCTATTGGGGAAGAGGTAGAACAATTAATTAATTGTAGGCTTCTTAAAGTTTACATTGAAATTTTAAATCATATGAACCAAGTAATAGTTTCTAAACCAATAGTTGCAAAAAAGAATAAATTAAAAAGATCACTCTAAAAGAATACAGAGGGGCGCCTGGGTGGCTCAGTCAGCTGAGCATCTGACTTCGGCTCAGGTCATGATCTCACTGTGTGTGGGTTTGAGCCCCATGTCGGGCTCTGTGCTTATATCTAGCTCAGAGCCTGGAGCCTGTCTTCGGATTCTGTCTCTCCCTCTCTCTGTCCCTCCCCTGCTATCTTTCTCTCTCTTTCTCTCTCAAAAAATAAATAAAACATAAAAAATTTTTTAAAAGAATGCAGAAATGAGAAGAAATAAAAACCAAAGAAACAAGATAAATAGTAAATAGAAGACAGACCTTAATAAAGAGAAAAGCAGAGATTAAGAGAAAATATAAAAGTGATTTGCAAAACAAAAAATGCTGGGTCTTAAAAAGGGGACAATGGTGTTTCAAAATTGGTTTAGAAGAAAATAGTAATAGCTAATATTAATAATTAAAAAGATATAGTTTTATATTTCAAGTTATAAATGTATAAGTGATCATATGAACAATTTTCTTGAACATTTTATCAGGGATGACTTAAGAAGAAGACAATATAGATTGACCTGTAAATACTTAATAAACTGAACCAATAGAAAACGTCCCTCACTCAAAAGCAAAGAGGCCCATTTTATAAAGCAGTGTCACTGAATCCTCAATGAATAATCTCTCTTACTTATATACTTTTTCTCAGCCTGAAGCTAGAGAAGTGTTTTATATAAGCTTACTATCAACACCTGATAAGGCAGTAGAAAACAGGAAAACTGTCAACCAATCATTCGTAGGTATTTAAATATAAAATGTGTCTATGTTGACGGAAAGATCAAATGCATCACAGAAATTCAAAGATAAGCCAGTATCAGAATGTCTTTTAAAAAAAGAACAAATGAATTGTTTATTTCAATATATGTAAAAAGTATTTTAGACATAAAAATGCTCTCATTTGAGCAAAGATAGGAAGGTATTTCTACTACCACATAAAGGCTCTGCAGCAAAAATGCACACGAAGATTATACTTAGTGAAAAAACTTTAGAAGCATTTCCATTACAGTTATGGAAAATATATGCCCACCTTCACTGCAGCTATTCAACACCTTTTGTGAGGTTATAACCACCTACTGGGGGAAAGAGAGAAATGAGAATAAGGGCCAGAAAGAGACAAAAATGCTGTTATTTACCAGGTATTATTTTCTACAGGGAAATTCAAACTTCTACAGACAAAGTACTATATTTAAGAATCTTCAGCTAGTTTTCCAAATAAAAGGTTAATAATAACAATTCACTGTGGGTTTTTTTTTTTTTTTTTGGCATCAGCAATAACCAATGTAAAATACTGAATATTTTAAAGACCTCATAACATCAGTAAGTTTATTTTTTAATCTTCCTCCCCCCTCCCCTTTCTTTTTCTTTGCTTCTTTCCTTTCCTTTCTTTCTTTCTTTTCTCTTTCTTTCTCTTTCTTTCTCTTTCTCTTTTTCTTTCTTTCGTTCTTTCTTTCTTTCTTTCTTTCTCTCTTTCTCTTTCTTTCTTTTTCTTCTATCTATCTATCTATCATCTAGCTAGCAATTGCTTGTCCCCTTCTCAGTCATTACCAGGAAGGTCTCTGGAATGAGCATGAACTGTGTGCTTGCTTTAGATGATAACACATTGTCAGGCTCAAGAGGAGGCAAATCTCACTGGAGAATGGAAAGGTGGTGGCGGCAAAAGGGAGAAGCCCGGGGTGTGTGGGCTGAAAGCAAAGCTCTAATTCCTCCAGGGCCTTGTCTTGCTCCCCCTGCAGGTCAGTCAGCTCCCTGCCGCGCCTTCCAAGGAGTGGGTGTGAAGGACAGGGGAGCTGCATAGACTGTACAGCTTCCCCTGTGACAATCCTCGGCGAGATTCTGCCCCGACTCCTAATGAGGATAAGCAGATGGAGGCTGGGAACACATTTCCTTAGGTGTTTAATTTATTCCTAATAACCATATTGCAGAGATCTTGAGCAAAAATCAATTTCCTTTCTGTTTACGTCAAAACCCTGTTCTCAACTCACTGTCTTAAAATCACTGGAGCAAAAATTTTATATCGATATCTCATTTTGTTTAAAAAAAAACAAACAGCGTAGAATTATTTCCGCCCATGTGACATATATTTTTGGGAATCTTCTGGGAGGTAAAATTCTTTAGGTTAAACATATCTCAGGAGTGTCTAACATAACTAAGAGCAAAATTCAGGCCAACGACATAGCCTCCCTCATAATGCCAAAATGATATTCAGTAAATATTTACCTGAAAATAAGTACATTTTGCATGTATTTTTCAAAACTGAAATCTCATTATGACCAAAGTAGATGTAACTTTGGTTTAAAATGTAATCAATTATTGGCTTGACAGCAATAACAATCATACTAAAATAGATAGAAATAGAAGTACAACTCTTTAAAACCCTATGAATCAGGATAGGGATATCTATTCTGAGTTTTATATATAGGGATCATTAAACAGTTCATTGTAGTGGGAAAGAGAAAAGGAGGACCTGGGATTTGTATCGAGAGCTGCCCCAGGATTTTGGTGGTAGAAGGGATACCAATCCAGTCCTATGTGGAGTAATAACTAATGAACCTCATCTGGACTCAATGTTTCCAGATGCTGCTGGTGGATTCTGGGTAACAGTCAAACTCAGAGGTCATGTACAGAAATGAGAGAAACGTAATCGCAGTGAGACTTGGACATGCGGCAAGACCTAGATCTGTCTGCAGGCAGAAGGATCTCAGCCTCTGAATTAGCATTTCAGTTCCAGAGATCAGATCCCCGGTTTGAGGAAGACTGACAAGGATAATGGAGTGTATAGTAACACTTGGGCCCAGGAAAACAAGACTGGGGCCACTCACCATATACGGAACAAGGTGGATCTTGAAAAAGGTTGTAGCCCCGTTGCCAGGTATATGATCAAGGTCAAGAACAGAGAAGATGATATGGCTTTGGTGTTATGTACTAGATTGTGAGGCTGAACTGATACATGATTTTGACTGAATATGCTAAGGGGACCAAGGAAAGCTGGGGAGGAAGAGCCTTGTGGCCAGGACCAAGTAGAACCTGCAACAGTCTAGGTTGGAATCCTTTAGGAGGATCTGACTCTGTGCTGACCCTCATACTAAATGCATCAGCCTGACTCTTCAGAATGTCTGAGAAACTCTAAGATTATTTCCTTATTGACCTCTACGTTTGGAGGCTGGCAAGTAGATTCTGACACAAGGAAGAAAACACATTTCTGGAGAGATAAAGATGTCAGATTAATGGTTGTTTCTTTCCTGTTTTTTCCACCCACTGAAGGGTGGGGGTACATTCTGGCCTGAGGAAGAAGCGTGGAGAAAAAGGTTTGTCTCACTTGAGGTATCTGTGACGAGGTTAAGTTACTCTCCAAATCTTAAAATGCCAGGCCCACCTCCTCATCAGTGATTTTTTGGTAACAAACATTTATCTCCAGAATCAGAAATGAAATGTCAGAAGCAGCAGACTTCAGCTATTTCTGTTTCATGGATGAGTACCTTTCTTTTTATCATGTAGTAGAGAGTGGTTTCATCACTTAAAAAACATTAGAATTTTCTTTTTCCTCATGCAGTTTAAACCTTTATGGCACAGCCTAAGAGACACCCCCTTCTTCCCCTGCTCCATATATAGCCCACATGCCAGGTGATCATTCCCAAAGGACACACTTTTGAATTCACCAGTGGACATGGAACAACTGATAAGCTAGAAGCGCATTTTGAAAGCCACGGAAACATCCCCCTGTAACTGACTCCATTCCGCATTGCATATTAGTGGGGTCTGAGTTCAGATATTTGAAACGATTAAAGTTTCCCTTGGAGCATTTTATGAAGTCTGGACATTAGGGATGGGGTGCAATGAATGAGCTGTGTGAGACCGCTGTGGTGGAAATAGTTTTAAATGAGGTCAGAAGGCCCACTGGATGCACATCCCTGCAAAAGGAACTTTCTTGAGGATCTTTTCCCTTCTCCATTTTCTTCATTGTATCTTATTCTACCAGTGGAGTTGAGCTAGTTTCCTCTAAGTGAACTAAAGGGAGCCCAGGTAGTAGTAGCATGACGTAGGTACTAAAGAATCTGATGTGTGTCCCATAAAACAGTGTAGACCTGGACTGGTTTCTGTTTTAAATCTAACCCAGCAATTTATTTTAACTTGTCAGTTTAACCCATTTAAATTTATGGTGACTGGTATATTTGGGCTTCTTTCAAAATCTTGCTCTGTCACTTTTGTCCCTGTGTTGATGCTGGATCTCATTTGCCTCCTTTCATGCATTTAAAAGATTACTTTTATTTGTTTATCATTTCTTTCATTCTACCACCTCCAATTTAGAATTTATGTAGTCACCCTGTGATTTTACTGTGCATATTTTTAAAAGCCTGAAATTAATGAGGATCATATATCTCCCACTGATGCTGAGAAATATAGGAATGTCAGGACTGTTCACTGCACTCTCCCAAGAATTTAAATTGTGCCATTTTATTTCTATGGTGTAGCTAATATTACTATATATTAATATTAATGTTATCATTATTAAAAATGACAACATTCAGTAAGTTAACCTACCTATTTACCAATTCCTTCGCTCACACTCTTTGCATCTCAGAATTTCCTACTGGGATAGTTTTTCTATTTCCATAGTATATCCTTTAGAAATTCTTTTTATGAAATTCTGCTGGTGAGATACTATCTTATCTTTCCTTATATAATGATGTCTTTATTTTACCTCTTTCTATTCTTGAAAGATTATTTGTTGGATACATAATCCTCAGCTGGCAATATATTCTCTCAGCTTTTTTAAAGTATCATTCCTCCATTTTCTGACTTCTATTGTTATTCTTGATTAATTAGCTGTGTGTCAGTTTAATTGATATTCCTTTGTAGGTGATCTATCTTTATGTTCTGGCTTCTTAAAGTAGGTGTTCTCTTTGGTTTGGATATTTTAAAGTTTTATCACAGTATGTCATTGAAATTTATTTATTATTTTTGAAACAATTTTTTTCTTCTAGCTCTCTCAAATTTAATTTTGCTCATATTTTAGGGAATGTTACACTTTGCACACAATTTTTAAGTTTTATATTTCCTTGTGGGTTAATTATTTTACTATTATGAAACATCGCTCTTTATCTTCAATGCTTCTTTCAGAAAGCCTAATTTGTCTGGTAATAGTGTAGCTATACCAGATTGATTTTGGTTAATGTTTGAATGATATATTTTTTCCATCCTTTAACTTTCATTTTTCCTGCATCCTTTCATTCAAACTGTGTTTCATGTAAGCAGCAACAGTGAGTTCTGTTCTTTTAAATTCAATCTTATAGCACTGAATTTTTAACTGAAATATTTAGTCCAGTTACATTTATTATAACATAGGCATATTGGATTTATATCTATGATGTAACTTATCCTTTATATTCCTTATATATTTTAACATATTTTATATATAATATTCCATATTTTATATGATATTCTTTTTTAAAAATTGTTTAACGTTTATTCATTTTTGAGAGAGAAACAGAGCATGAGCAGGAGAGGAGCAGAGAGAGAGAGAAAGAGAGAGAGAGAGACACACACACACACACACACAGAATCCAAAGCAGACTCCAGCACAGAACTCGATGCGGGGCTCAAACTCATGACCCATGAGATCATGACCTGAGCCCAAGTCAGATGCTTAACTGACCGAACCACCCAGGTGCCCCTATATGATATTCTTTATATTCCCTTTTTCTTCCTTATATCTTCTTTTGAAGGGATCAACTATTTTTTAAATTACATTTCCATCTCTATTGATAGTTGAAAGCTCTTTACTCTTTTTTCTTAGTGATAATCTAAAAATTATAATATACATCTTAAGTTATTAAGATTTCATTTAAACTAGAATTTTTACTATTTCTTAGAAAATGTAGAGCTTAGTGCTTTGAAACTTTTTTTTACCTTTTTAAAATCTGGCTATTTTAATACTTTCTATTTTAAATTCCATAAGATATTATAGTCAATATTTATTTACTTTTACCACTTAGATACCTATTTCATTGTTCTTCATTTCTTCGTCCATCTTTAATACTTCCACTTAGCAGCATTTTTCTTGTGCCAGAAGGACACCTATTAATTTCCTCCAGTATGTGTCTGCTGGTAATGACTCCAATGTGTGCCTCTGTCTAAAAAGTCTTTATTTAACTTCCTTTTTGAAGGCCATACAATTCTATATCGGCAACAATTTTCTTTCAGCGCTTTGAAGATTCCTTATGTTGCCTTCTGGTTTTCATTATTTCTATTGCAAAGTTATTTACAAATCTTAGCATTATTCCTTTGAAGGTGACATTCCCCCCACCCCCCCCACCCTACCACATGCCTATCTTTGATTGCTTTTAAGCTTTTCTGTCTTTATTTTTCAAGAATTTTTACTGGATTCAACTTGATATTTATTCTGTATGTGCCTCTTCATTTTACATACTATGCTATTGATTTCTTTCTATCAAATATGACAATTCTTGTATTTTATATTTAATTTTTAATATTTCCTAGTTATCTGCTGAAATTCTTCATTTAACATCTATTTTTAATATATTAATACATATTTTAATGTTATTAAAGTTATTTCCTGATAGCTTAAATATCTGGAATATCTGTTGTCTGTTGACCATTATATGTTTTTCCCCTTGATTTTTGATAAATTTTTATCCTTCTGGATGCCCAGTTAATTTTTTTATTGTATGCTAGACATTTCATTTTATATATGAAACATATAGAAATAATTTAAAGCTTTCAATGATATTACTGTTCTCTAGAAAGGTTTTGTTCTTGCTTCTCACAGGCTATTTGGGTAGGAATAGCTAACCTTAATCTAATCAGCAAATGAGCTTTAACTTTGGGCTTTATTTTTTATGGGGACTGGTTTACTTATAGCTCATTCTCACTAAATTCCTAACTCTAGCATCTTAACTCCATCAAGAGTCCCACCTGAAAGC
>CM053576.1:120383195-120477512 GCA_028646485.1 Cryptoprocta ferox | reverse complement strand
ACAGTATTATTATTTCTAAATTTCACTTGTTAATTATATAATATTTGTATAAATGTCTTCAAGATGAAAGAAATTATCTGAGCAACAGTCATGCAGGGGAGATTCAAAGAAAGTGCTGAGAGATTATGCCCTTTTATTAAGAATATTAGGCCCTTGGTACAATATGCCCCATTAATATGTAAACTCACTGCTCTGTCCACATGGTGCTGAAATACAACAAAAAGATACAAGCAGTATGGTCCAGTCTATTGATATGTCCCTAAAAGAATCAAGAAAGGACCATTATTTTTACACACATTCATGAAAGGCTTCTCCTGGGAGCTGAAGAAATAGCCAGCTATTGACTGTGACCGTCTCATACCAGATTGGAGAATTCATTGTCAACACTTGCAATAAGGTGTGAAGGAGAGAAAGGTCACAAAAAGTACCCTGTAAAAAGGTAACTCTGTTTCTGGGCAGAGATAGGGGCAGCCTACTCGTGCCTACTAGTTTGGGAAGTTGAGTTCAAACACTCATTCCTACCCTATGTGTCTATTAACTAACCAATTCATTGTCCATTGTTTTATGCTCACAAAATCTTGGACAGTTATTGTCACTTCCTCCTTTTTAAATATAAAAAATTTGAGGCTCACAGAAATTAATTATCTCAAAGTCAAATAGCTAGTGAGTTCTGGAGCTAGGACTGAGCTCACACAGTGTTAATCAAAACTTTCTCTTTGATTATTGTAAAGCCGCCATCCTTCCCAGTTGCCTGCTGGGGTGATTCTCAGCAGTGAGTACATAATTTTTGTCTCCAGCAAGGGTTGAGGTACTTGGTGTTCTGCTTTAGGATCTCTCTATGTAGGACTGAGGACATACAGCTGAGGAGACACGGTGAGACTGGAGACCCTCAGGAATGGTAAGAAACCTGAGCCATAACCCCTAAAATCGTGAATGAGTTTGGACATGTCTCAAAATGAACATATTTATACCTAACTCTTAAGAGGAAGGAAGGGAAAAAAGGATGCAAGGACGGAAGGAAGGAGACATATTGAGAGAGAAAGACAGAGAAAGACAGAGACAGAGATAAAGCAAACCCAATTCTTGATTCTTAGGCCACACTTCTTGGTGAAAAGACCTTTATCCTCTTGTTCTCAAGATGGTTTATAGCTTCATAGATCCATGAATCCACTGTGCAAGCACATGAATCACAGAACTCTTTCTCACTAAGGTTCTGTCCCTGCGGAGAAATCCTACAGTAACTGGAGTTTTGAAAATAGAGCATTTAAATCATCCTTCCAAAAGTGCGAATGGAAATAGTCCCAGAGCACCCAGAACCCTCCACAAATGTTGAGGCAAAGCTAACCGAAAAGATTACCAGGGAGAGTAAATGTGAGAGACGTGATTCCCCTTCCAGTAAATGCTTCTCTGGGACAGGCACTCGTTAACTCCCACTGAAAAGTAGGCCTGCTGTCCAAGTCAGCAGTGAATTACAGAAGAAATGGTGCAGAACTTCACGGCGCGGAGAGAAAACATCAGTTGCACTGAAGGGGAGCTGGGAGATGATTCCTATATTTCAAGGAGAATTATTTTCTTTTTGCTAAGTCACTGAAATAAACAACCACAGTTCTAAACTGTGAAAAACAGGAGGAAACACTTGGAAGATTTATAATACCCATTAGTACTCCCTGTAGCCTAATTAAGAGAGTAAACATCAGCGCATTTCTGTAACACCCAAAGTTAATAAAACCATTTCACGTGTATCGTCTTCAAATTTTCCAATAACCTCTGTGAGAGAGATATTATCTTTCTATATTATAGATGAAAACCAAATGTTCAAGTAACTTTAAGCGACTTCTCTGTGGTCACACTGATGAAAAACAGTGATGCCGGAACCGGGGTCCCTATCTTCACAATTCTAGTCCAGGCTTCTAAATCTCAGTCATCGCTATTGCAGAAATGTCTCAGAAGCCACAATTGTGTTACCATAATCCTGAATACACTCACTGTTTACCTGAGTCCTTTACTGACATTCCTTTAGGATTTTCCTATTTCTGTAACAAGAGTCAGGAAGTATTTACTATGTATTTACCTATCTGGTATTTTACAGCATGGGGTTCTCCCACATAAGAGTTTGGTTCTTGGAGGGGCGCCTGGGTGGCTCAGTCGGTTAAGTGTCCGACTTCAGCGCACGTCATGATAACGCCGTTCGTAAGTTCGAGCCCCACGTCCGGCTCTGTGCTGACAGCTCAGAGCCTGGAACCTGCTTCAGATTCTGTGTCTCTGTCTCTTTCTGCCCCTTCCCCGCTCACACTCTGTCTCTCTCTCTCTCTCTCTCTCTCTCTCTCTCTCTCAAAATAAATAAACATTAAAAAAATTAAAAACAGAATTTGGTTCTTGGAGTCAGTATGTTAGAATCTAGGCTTTGACTTTCACTAGCACTGAAAACCTCACTCAACATCCAAAGTCTTTGCTCAGATATGAACAATAACATTTGCCTTAGAATTCTACTGCATCTCCAGGCCTGTGAGTAGTGTGTGTTCAATAAATGGCAGCTTTTATTTTTGTTTCCACTCTAACGCATGTGAATATACACTGTGCACACACAAACCAAGGGTGGTTAACATAGAGACTAGAAAGAGATGAGGACAGTACAGGGAACAGGTGGTAACAAGTACCGCAGCTGACAGACCGCTTCCTCCTTCAGTCTCTGGCAAGCCAGGAGGAGAGAGAAACAATGGGGTTCCCATCGACAGTGTTAGGACCCCTTCTCCCGCACCCACTACATCTCTCACTTCATTTGAGACCTCTTCCCCTCAATCGTTTTTGTTTTTGTGTGTTTTTAATTGTTGTTTTGTTTTGTTTGTAATTCCCATAGGACTGTGAGCTCTGTGAGACAAGAATGGTCTCTTTTTTGTCTTGCCAGCATATAGAAGTGAGCACTTGTCATATTTTTAAGGCTTCTTTTTAAAAATTGTTTTTATTTATTTTTTGAGAGAGAGAGAGAGACAGACAGACAGACAGAGAGCACGAGCAGGGGAGGGGCACAGAGAGAAAGGGAGACACAGAATCTGAAGCAGTCTCCAGGCTCCGAGCTGTCAGCTCAGAGCCCGATGTGGGGCTCGAAACCATGAACTGAGCTGAAGTTGGATGCTTAACCAACTGAGCCACCCAGGCGCCCCTGCACTTGTCATATTTTGACAACTCAATACCCACTTCTCCTTCTCAATAGCTCCCCGCAATTCACACCCCCCTTCTCATGTAGTGTCTCAGCGGAAGCTGGATCTATGTTCCAACATTTTATTATGTAAGCCTGAGGGCCAAATGCTTCTCCTTCCTGCCTTGGACACTGGGGACAGGTCTAGTGTTTAAAGCCAGACAGTGAAACATTCTATCCTGGAATTGGACTGAGTGCATGTCCCAAATCCAAAAAAAATTATTAGAATGTATCTCTCCCACAGGCAGCATCCTGATTAGACCTGTTGATGGCTGTGATACCAGGGCTATTGTTTTGTTTATAACCCTCCAAACAGGCGCTGGTTTCTGCCTCTGATACAGTCGGGGCTTCCCCACCATAACTTGACAGTCTATGCCATTTGCTTAGGAAGTCAGATTTGGTTTTCAGTGCTCGAAACCAGTGATTCCAAAACAGGAAGGTGTAAATATTATCTGAATTACATGTAGTTTAAAAACATCACCTATCAGTTTACTGAAGAAGTTCAAGTTCTATGAATTACTTACTGTGAGCTTCTGTCTATAGAGGGTAGGCTACGTCACAGTCACTTGGTAGTAGATGGTGGAAGACTTTTTTGTATAACCATTGTTTATATCAAATCCTCAATAAAACCAGAGGATAAAAAGTTGAGTCATAACTCACTGGGGATGTTTTATCAGAAGTTAAATTAATAAAGTGCAGATACACTGCCTTGTTAACAGCTGGTCTGCTAAAGCACAGAGTTTAGAAGAACTCAGACTTATTTAGAAGTACCATTTCCCCTCAGATGGATTTTCAAAGCCTTTCAATAGTGCTTTTAACTATTGTTTTATAGCAGTCAGGTCAAAGCTGAAAGTCCATACTTAACATACTCAGCATAAAGAAAATTTTATTTTTAAATTTATTTTCTTAGGATTCTGTTTTCTCTGACTAGATCCTCTCAACTCTAACTTCTAATGTAGATCTACCCATGATGATAGTTGATTAAAAAAAAAAAACAGACACATTCTTGTTGAGACTCAGTTTAACTATGTTGTTTGGCAAACAGTCTTCTCAACATTTTTAAGAGATGCAGGATACAGAAGCTATCCCACTTTGCCAAACAGTACATTATTTTATGAAAAGTCAACTCTTTATTGGTTTGGTCAAAGATGAAGGCCATAGTTTCAGGACAAAATTAATATTTTGGAGAATTTAAAAATATAGAATAACATAGAGTGTTACAAATACAAGTGAATGTAATTTAAGGAATGCACAAATCAAATCCGATGTTCACTGTAATGTTTACTGTGAGGGTGTAACAGAACCTAGTTAAAAATTTTAAAGTAAATAATGCAAGAGGAAATATTTTTATAACTTCCTATCATACCCAGAATGATATTCCAGGAAATATTACCAGACTAAGAACCAGGATATTCTGGTTCCAGTCCAGGACTTATTATGTGCCTCAAATTTCCCCTTTGTAAAATAAGAGGGCTGTGCTTACTGATCCTTAGTTTTCTTACACTTCCAATGTTCATGACGCACATATGACTCATGATACAGAAGAGGACATTGCTTCTGATATGCAGTTTCATAAACACTACTGAGAACACGGTGTGGATCAGACACTACAAAAGGCTTTATGTTTACAAAGCAGCTCTTGGCAAGATTACACAATCCAGGGAGAAAATACTACCAACTAACAATGACTGTAAAAGAGAATGTCCTGATTGCAGACATAGAGGTAACCATAGGGTGTGGTGGTAGCACCAAGGAAGATCACTTACGTGGGCTCAGTGTCCAGAGTCTGTCCCTGGAAGAGATAATGTCTGTGCTGAATTTTAAAGTATGTCAGCCAGGTAAGGCTAGGACTAAGAGCACACCAGGCAGAAGAAACAGCTTGAGAAATACACAAAGTGGGAAAAAGCATGCTGTGCACAGGAAATGAGAAGCAGCCCCGTACTTCACAGTATAAAATGCAAGGCTGAAAGTGGTAAGAGGTAAAAGAAGCTGAAAGTAGGTGGCTTTTCAGCGTGTGACATTCTATCATTCTATCATTAAGGCAATAGGGAGTCATTAAAGGATTTTTATAGAGGACAGTAAAATGGTTATATTTGTATTTGTACTTTGGATCAATTACTCGTGTGGAGAATTAACTTGAGGATACCTAGACTAGAAGGGGAACGTCCACTCAGAAGGCTTGATGGCACAGTCTGCACCAGAAAAATGGGTGTGAGGATGATATGGATAAATCAGTTTCTAGAAGTTGGAAAAGTGCTCTTACAAGAAAATACAGTTGATGGTCTGTACAGAATTGATAACTACATGGTACATGGGGGAAGAAACCCAAGCAAATAAGACCAGTTTTGCTGAGCTGAGTACCCAGGGAATCAGATTTCAGTGAATACTGAGGTGTGGATGTAATTTTTAGGGCAGAATTCTGGAGAGGAGAGAACATGCAGAGAAAAAGCTCCAGCAACTGCCACGGGGATTTCCTTGAGTCTTTGGCTAAATACTCAGTTAATTTGTTTAGGGTTAGACTCATGAGACTAGATAAAAAACAACTATCAGAGAATAAGCAACTACTGGAGACCAGTAAGCTGAGCAAAACTAAAGCTAACACAGGGCTTGAAGATGTTCAACTTCCAACCTACCAGACTAGAAAGCTATGCTGAATACCAAGGTCATTCATTATGGATCCTGGGAGAATCACATCTCATTGCAACTCAGAAGTAAAAATAAACTAGCTCTAGGACGGACCACCTTAGCAAAGCTTAAAATCAAGTTTTGAAAGGACGAAGTTGATCCTTCAGTAAATTAACTGCCTGCCACAAACAAAATTTAATATCCTTTAAAGTAAGACAACAAAATCTAGACACTCTCAAAATCTAAGAGCATAAAATTCACAATGTCCAGCACCCAATCCAAAATTATGTAAACATCTCAATAAATAAAGGGAAAAAAACCCCTTTGATACATTTCAAAATCCACTCTTGACACAAATAGGAATAGAAGAAATCTTTTTCAATCTGATAAAGGGTACCTATAAAAACCTACAGCTAAAACATTCCCTATTAATGATAAACCAAATATTTTCTACTAAAGAATAGGAGCGAAACAAGAATTCAATTGTCTCTTCCATTTAACATTATACTCAAGGTCTCATCCAGTGCAATAAGGCAATAGAAGAAATAAAAGGAATTTAGATTGGAAAGGGGCAAGTAAAACTCTCTTTCTCCCCATAGAGTATACCATAAACCTGAAAATATCAACCAAGAAGAACCAACAGCAGGGCATAGTCTATTAATTTACTAGATTTTAAAGAGGAAAGAAAAATCCTTTTTGTCATATAGAGAAAATGAACAATATTAAATTATAGTATTTAGAATGTATCTTAGTAGAATATAACTATAAACAAAGATAGCGGTTATCATTAAAGGTCGAATAGCAGTTAATTTTGCAGGGAGAGAGGAGAGATTGGATGAGACAATGGAGGGGCTTCTGAGATGGTTGACAAGGTTCTATTTCTTGACCTGGTTGGTGAGAACAAAGGTATTTATCATATAATAATGCACTAAAATAATGTATTTATTTGTGTGGTTTTATGTATCTGGGTTTTCTTTTACAATAAAAATGTTAAAAAATGAAACCAAATAGAACAAAATTGTGTTTGTATTTTATTGATATGTGACCTTTTTAAAAAGCAGAAGAAAAAACATTAGATCCAATATAGGTCCTAAATATGGGGTATTTTATATCTTGAACCCAAACTGTTTTTTCTATTATCTCTAAATGATAATATGTGATGTTTTAATTAATTAATTATTTTTTAGATGTTTATTTTTGAGAGAGAGAGAGAGAGAGCAAGCAGAGGAGGGACGGAGAGAGAGAGAGGGAGACTCAGAATTCGAAGCAGGCTCCAGGCTTCGAGCTATCAGCACAGAGCCTGATGCCGGGCTCGAACTCATGAACCAGGAGATCATGACCTGAGCCGAAGTCAGACGCTTAACCGGCTGAGCCACCCAGCCGCCCCAATATGCGATATTTTAAGTACATTCATTCAACATTCACTTGACAAACAAATATTGGGCAGATAGGATGATGAATGAACATATTAAATATGCTTGTCTTTCTCATAAAGATGCAAATTAAAACAATACAACACATTAAGTGCAGCAGGGCAGTACATATTAAAGCGTTATTTGAGTGCAGGGCAAATAGCAGCTACATGCTCGAGGACATCTCAGAAAACTTACACTGATGAAGTGATAGTTGAAGTGTATATTAAAGAAGAGGAGATTTCCAGGAAGATAAGGGAGGAATATTCTACATGAACGTGGTTTGAAATATCATGGTGCTTTTGGAAAACACAGAAACGTACATATCGTTGGAACACACAGTGTGTAGGCTGCCAGGGGCGAGATTCGGCTGGTGAGAAAAAGTATGGTGAAAAACGATCTTGTGTACCATGCTAAGCAGTTCTGGAGCTTTCTAGAAGATAGAGAATTTCTAAAGGATTTGAGAGTCAGATGATCATTACTATAACGATAACATCAGTATGAAAAATGGGTGGCCATTTAGAAAATTCTTACAATTATTCAGAGGTCTATACCTGGCAGTGGTGGGCAGGGTGTAGAGAAAGATGATTTTTTTTTTTTTTACCTAGGGCTTAGCAATAAGTATACTGTGGACTGAGAAAGATGATGTTTTTAGTTAGAGCAAAGACTGGTGCAGTCTGTAATTTTAGTTTCCATAGTAGAGATGAAATTTGGAAGACATGGTAAGTTTGGATGAAGTCCCTATGCTACTATACTGGCACTAATACCAGGGACTCATAAAAAGCATGACAAAGATAATGAATACTCTTTTTTAAAAAAATACACATGAAAACATATCATCTTTCAGAAAGAAGGTAAAAATGCTGGTCTCCTCAAGGTGTGTTTATATTTTAGTAGAACGTGTATAATAGAAATAATTAAAATAATTTGCATCTATAACAAAGAATGAATTCAGCAGTTCCCCAATTTATACAGTAACAGAGTCCCCAAATAATGTCACATGACTCAAAGAACTTGACTAGCCAGAGGAAGAATGCTACAAAACAGCATGATATCAGAGATAAGGCGTTCTCAGAACTTTCAAATTAACGGAACTAGAACATAAATCCATCTGACATTTATTAAAATACACTTTCCAAAATACACTTTCCTTTATAAAGGAAAAACTCTTCTCTGATTTCTTGCCATCAAACTATCTTAATTCTCATGTTTCTCATTTACTGAAATGTACATTCACATTTGCCATATTTTATTCCAGTAATTGGTGTTCATCACTAGTTATTTTATAAAGGCACTTATTATATAATTAAATGTATACATGTATGTATATATAATATACATGTACATATATACTTATATGATAATAATAATAATAATAAAACAGTGCCTAAAAAATATAAAGGTTTTATTCTGTGACAAATATTTTTTGGAATCATTTATTTGATAGTCATGAGAAGTCTATGAAAAGGTACCAACATTACAACTTCATTTTATGGATGAGGAAACTGAGATCTAGGAAGGTTGAAGATCCTTCCCCAAATCACACAAGGAGTTACCATTTAGACACAGTCCTGATCCAGAACATCTGCATTTAACCACTATTGTATGGTCTCTCATGGTCTATGATCTCCCAAAACACTTCAGAGAGTGCCAGATGCACAGGGGAAATAAACATTTAATTAATAATTGAGCCATTAGCAGAGGACAGAAATTGTGGAGTCTGTCCTAGCCAGGGGGAAGGATTATAGCAGCCTGAAAGTCCTAGGTTTCTAGCTCTCAGCCATCTCCTGGGGGGTTCCCTGGGACACCTGATATTTGAAGTAGGGATTTGCAGACCAAAGCTTCGAATCTCACCTGCCCCCCTAGGGGAAGCAATGAGAATACGAATAGGAGACCGGTAAGGAAAGTTGGAAAAAGACGCTGTTCTCCATTAGCTTGACTGAGGAAGGATTATTGCACACAGGGGATGGGACACCAAGGCCTTTCTTTCCAGGAAGCAGCTTTATTCATGCTAGCACGAGCTCAGTGGGCCAAGACCCAAAAGGCTGAGCCCCGAGCACAGTGGTGTAGCCTTTTGTACAATTTCTACTTCTTAGTCTCCCAGATATGGTGACATATATAGTCTGATTGGACACAGTCCAAGTTACAGAGTCGGGTCAGAGCTATGCTTACGTGTATAGGAGTTGATTGGGCCATGCTGCCTCCCTTTGTTCTGAGAAGGCCTCCCCCACATTCCTTAGGGAAGGGCTCTACCTCTCCCACATGACCATCTGCCCCAAATTATGAAAAAGGAAAGTGTTCTTCAATCTACCAGGAAAGTCACTGAAAGAGAGAGGAGCACAGGTGGCCCAGGAAGGCATGTCGTTGACCCAGGAAGGGATGTCATTGAGATAGGGCATACACAAATGGAACTGTCATTAATGGGACATCTCAGGACAAATTATTTAAAAAAAATTTTTAATGTTTATTTATTTTTGAGAGAGAGAGAGAGAGAGAGAGCATGAGCAGGGGAGGAATAGAGAGAGAGGGAGACACAGAATCTGAAGCAGGCTCCAGGCTCTGAGCTGTCGGCACAGAGCCTGATGTGGGGCTTGAACTCACGAACTGTGAGATCATGACCTGGGCTGAAGTCAGATGCTTAACTGACTGAACCACCCAGGTGCCCCTAGGACAAATTATTTCCTTGCAGACACACCGATCTGCCTCATGCCTCACTTCCCCCCAGTGCAGCTCGTGGGCTCTAGGCAGTTATTCTGCAGCTAGAAGCCAAGTGGATGAATTAACACCGCCTTCCTAGAAGCTGACCCAGGGTATGGAAATATAGAACAGAACCTTGGAATTGGAGGGACTCGTGGAGATGATCTGGTCCACATCTTGGAAAGGAAATCTACCCAGAATGGGAAGTAATGGCTAGGTACTTGGCAGCGTGAGTGTGCACTCGCCGCTGAGATTCTATGTGTACAAAGAGCACTGCTGTCAGAGAGGCTGCATCCAAGCACACCGTCCCACGTCCCCCTCCTGGTTACCTGCCATAACTGGCACTTGTATTTGATGGCTCCCTTCTCCTTACAGAGAGGGGAAAAAAATGTTAACTTGAAAACCACTTGTGTTAGTGATACTTCTGGGTAAACCCAAAGTTTTCTGTTGTTTACCCAATGAAGTTAAGTTCCTTCACATGGTGCCCAATTTTGCATTTCAACGACTGTCTCTTGTACTTTACAATCTTATCAAATATGTTAACTCACCTTTTCTCCAATACACTCTTTCTGACCATACCCCTCTACTGAATGCTGTCTCCATTCCCTTCCCCCTTTTTATGATTATGCAAATTGGTCTTACCTGTCAAAAGCCCACTGAAATATCTCCTCCTCTTCGAAGACTTTTCCTTCTTGAGTGTCTTTTTCCTTGACTGTTCAGTATCTTGTGTCTGTAATACAACACATGAGAGTCAAAAGTGCTTTCGTTAGAGTTGTCGGCCTCTACTAGTATTTTTTTCTCTCTCTCTTAGTGCATAGCTTCGTTTATGGAACATGGTATTGTCTCAATCAGTGTTTGGTAAGTTACGTTCAACTGACTCATAGTTGTTGGGAGATTGTGTAATATAATGGAAAGAGGACAAAATCTGAAATTGTAATGTCTCTGTTTGACACACTAGCTATGTGATATGACACAAATCACTTACACTTGTTAAGCATTGGACTCTTCCTATGTAAAATCTTATTAAAATGTGCGAATTTATCATTCAGACTAACCAAAATGATATTTGTAAAACAGTGTATTGTAAACTGTAAAGCTCTACACAAATTATTGTTGTTAAAAGCTCCCAGTTGATTTGCAATCATGTTTGATCAAGAATTGTTGCTTCACGGGCAAGTACACAACTTTATGCTGTTACTTCAAACTAAACAAGCTGGCCGTGTTTTCTTCTTCAGACAGACCCCCCACTCACCAGATCACAGCTGGAGAGAGCTTGCTTTCAGATTCAAAGTTTTTTTAAGCCACTTTGCCCACAAGCCAACAAAACAGAACACACTCTTCCTACTGCTAATCAATGCCACATGGAGTACAATGAGCAATTAAGCCCAGAAAAAGGAAGAGGACATTGATAATAGAATGCTTGATTACTGAGAGATTAGAACCTGAAATTGTGTTTGCATTCTCTGTTGGAAGGTATAATTTAATTAGCTAACTTGGAAAGGTTTTAGATGTGACAGAAAACTAATATTCTGCTTCTGCAATTTCATAGCCTTTTTCTTTCAGAAAGAAAAAAAAAACGTTTCTGGATGGAGTCTCTAAACATGCAGATGTTGGCACCTCCAGTTACCTAAACCTTGGATCCTATAGTATTGTAAGAGCTCTTGCTACCCTGGCTCCCACTCTGCACCTCACCAGAGCAAGATCGCCCCAAGAGCATGCCAGGTTGGATGTCCCCCTTTCTACCAATTGCTCCACTTAGAACAGACTTGGGGGTGATCTTTCCCTAATTGCTATCACCTGCCTACAAAGTCAACTATCAGGCTAGCTCTTCTGCACAATAAGGACCTTTTGAGTCTTCACTTCCCTTCGTCTTTCTAAGCAATTCCTGGATGCTGACCACATGCCTGTTGTAGGAACATTGGGTGGCCTTTGACCAGAAGTGCAGAGTAAAACATGAGTTTTGCTAAACCAAATTCCTATTCACGTGGTGGGAATGGCATAAGTCTTTGTTCCCATCCCACATGTTAGGACTCTGGGTGGGAAAGGCCATGGTTAATTTAGCTTTCCGGGAGTGGAATGCAAAATCCATCAACTTCCTTGGAGGGTAAAAACATGAAGTGGCTTACTTCCCGGAAAACTTCACACATAGCCACAAGTTAGCTTTGGAGAGGCAGTCCCAAATGGCTGTTTCCAGAAAGGACAGGACCAAGAACTCTCAGCTTCTTGGCCAGATGCCAAGCCCCTCGTATTCTAATAGTTCACAGCAATTTCTAGAGAGAAGGAAGAGAGAAGTGGGCTTGAGTTGGGTTCTAAACATTTTAGCTGATGAACAGGAAAAGAGTCTCACTGTAGTGCAACTCTTGCTTATGATTAATCCCATTTGAAGGAAAATAGCATATGGGAAAAGGAGATGAGAGAACTTTATCCAAACCACCACCTTTAGGGTATTTCCTTGCCTGAGGGTAAACACCAGATAAGCCATCTCTCAAGGAGCTTACTTGGGGAAGGTGTTGGGAAATCCCAAGCTTTTATTACGAAGGCCTGTGAAGAAACCCCAGAGGGTTTAATTTAGTTGGCCCTGTCCATCATGACTGAAAAAGATCTCACAGAAATTTTCTGACTATAGCAAGAATAGTCAGAACCGTCCAGCTATAAGAACATCTAAATAAGGAGAGCGTGATCCATAAAGCAGGGTGGCTGTGGTGGGTTGGGAGTAGCGTTGCCTAAATAAATAAGGTAGGTAGGTAAAATACAGAATACTCAGTTAAATTTGAATTTAATCTTTTTAAGGATAAATATGTCCCAAATATGTATAGGACACAATTTTCCTAAAAACAAAAATTGTTGCTTACCTGAAATACAAATTTAATAGGGAAGCTTATATTTTCAATTGGGAAATCTGGCTTCCCTACTTGGGGAAATTCTTCTGTCCCAGAAGGTTGGAGGCTCTTGTGCTTGTTTTCTACCAATACCCGCGAACGGATTTTATGTCCTGCTCTTATCAACAATCTGAGAGTCACTTAGGGATCAGACTTTCTGGTTTTGGAATCCTATAGGCCCAACACTAGCTTATAACCTTGGGCAAGTTAATTTTTCTGGGCTTCACTTTCTTCATCTATAAAATGGGAATCATAATAACTGAACCTGTCTCATATTGTTCTTGGGAAGATTAATACATACATGGGAGGTCTTCTGAAGAATGCTAGGAACACAGTAAATACTCAGTAAATATTTGTTAAGAATTTTAACTATTATTATTATAGCTAAGAGTAGTAAGAAAAAGAACTTTGATATAGTAGACCATTAGTGTTCTTGCACAAGGATACTGACCTCCACATTCCCAGTGACCTTGGCCAACCAATACAAGAGCTTACAAGAACAAACGAGTCCTGGCACCACGAACAGACATCGCACTCACCTCTGGAAGGAAGCTGGTGCTTCTGCTAAGGCAGGAGCTGCCTCTAGTGCAGAAGCAGCTGCACATCCGAACAAGAAAACAGAAACTAAAGACATGGCTGAGAGGACATGGCATGGACAGAGAACAGGGTAATCTAGACCTTTCTTTAATGGTACCATTCATTAACCAACCTTCCAGGAAATCTGAAATACTGAGGTTCTTTTTTCTGTCTTTGAATTAAATGTGTGCAGATGACTGAGTGACTTTCTCAGCTCAGGCCGACCCCAGCAATCTCGTCTCCCAGTCTCCCATGAGGGTCTCTGCTTGCCTTTAGTCTCTAGAGGTGCTTCCACGGCATCCATTCCTAGAGCCTGGCTGTGTAGTAGGACACCTTCTCCCCAGTCTCTTGATTCAATATTATTTCTAAAGATAAGCACATATGGTCTTTGGGCTTTTAAGAATTTTAGTTTTACTCTCTAGGGAGGACTGAACGACGGCGCCCTGTCACAGCGCCACCGTTGAATGACTGGAGCACTGGAGCTGACAGCTGCAATATGGGTCTGTCGTCTGGCTCTGTCACCGACCATGATGCGCTGTTTGGCCTGGCTGGTTAACCAGTCTGGCTGGGTCTTAGTCTCTGCACCTGTAAAAGGAACATAATTCCATTCCTGGCAATGGCCAGGGGTGGCTGTGAACGTCTAATGAAATAATACATGTGGGAGAATGGTGCAAACCAGACACCAAAACGTTGTTACTTTTATTGTTATGAACTTTCACAGCCTGTGAGAGACTGGAAGCTTGTGTGTGAGACGTTGCCATATGCTCTCACACGTTAGATTTGGGACACTTATTCATTGCGAGAGCAACATTCAAATTAAAATTTTAAATTCAAGAGGGAACTGTGCTGTTTCTGAATCAAATATTTTCATTTCTATGGCCTGTGTGTGATCCAGGATGTTGCCCTTGAGAGAACGCTACTTCCTCTAAGTGGATTTGCCTGGCTCACACAGTGAGATCGGAGGGAAAAGTGGCTCTGTGCGGTAGAAGTATAGAATCTCTCTTGGTACACTTTCCAGTAAGTCTCCCAAGGTGATACTCCAGTTTCCTGTGGCCAAGGATAGCATTCCCCCAAATACCTTCTCTGCCAGAACTCCCAAGAATGCTAGAAATACAAGCAGAGCTAAATCAAAATTCTAATTGAAAAGACAAAGTTTAACTTCATTGGTTCACACAGTCTGTCAAAATGTACTTTGCTTCCTCCCTGAGGTGCTGGCTTAACTGACACCATGAGAGTTTATTTCTTTTTTTTTTTTTAATTCTTTAACATTTACTTATCATTGAGAGACAGAGAATGAGCATGGGAGGGGCAGGGAGAGGTGGAGACACAGAATCCAAAGCAGGCTCCAGACTCTGAACTGTCAGCCCGGAATGCGATGCGGGGCTCAAACCCACGAACTGTGAGATCATGACCTGAGCTGAAGTCGGACGCTTAACCAACTGAGCCACCCAGGTGCTCCATGAGAGTTTATTTCTTACTCACCTCCTGCTCTCTATCACCTGTCCCAGAAGACAACACAGAAGGCTCCTGCCTCTCTCCGTGTCTCTTCAAATGAGCTGTGCTCGGTATTTTGTGTCTCTTGGCAAAAACATAAAGATAATTCCAGGGTTCTTCTCACATCTGTGAGATGCAAGAGACTGTAGGTTTTTTGTTTGTTTGTTTTTGTTTTGTTTTGTTTTTTCTGTTGCCAACGCTCTTTTCTTTGGAGAGCCTTATTTGTCTCTTTTGGAACATTTCCTTTCCTTCTATCTCCTGAAATCTTCTCTCTGTCACTTTTTTATACTTTAATCATGGGAAGAAAGGAAGGAAGGAAGGAAGGAAGCAAGGAAGGAAGGAAGAAAGGAAGGAAGGAAGGAGGGAAGGAAGGAAGGATCAAAGGAATGATGGAAGGAAGGAAGGAAGGAAAGAAGGAAGGAAGGATCAAAGGAATGATGGAAGGAAGGAAGGAAGGAAGGAAAGAAGGAAGGAAGGATCAAAGGAATGATGGAAGGAAGGAAGGAAGGAAAGAAGGAAGGAAGGATCAAAGGAATGATGGAAGGAATGATCAAAGGAATGATGGAAGGAAGGAAGGAAGGAAAAAAGGAAAGAGGAGAAAAGGAAGGCAGGAAAGGAGAAAGGGATGGAGGGAAGGAAAAGAGAAAGGAAGATTGGTTGGAACCTTTTGACATTCTTCAGGGTTCACATTTTGAAAAACATTTTATTTTATTACTAAAAATTTTATGTATTTAAGGTGTAAAACATGATTTGATGTATATACACATACATACACACACGGTGAAAATATTATTACAGTAAGCTAGTTAACACACCATTTCCTCACATTATTACCATTTTGTGTGGGTGATGAGAATGCCTGAAATCTACTCTCTTAGCAAATTTCTAACATTCAATATGAAGTTATTACCTAGGGTCATCATACTATGCATTAAATGTCTAGATTTATGCATCCTACATAATTGAGACTCCATACCTTTTGACCAACATCTCCCTATTTCCTCCCTGCTCAACCCATAACTACCTGTCAATTGTCTGCTTCTAAGGTTTTGGCTTTTTTGAGATTCCTCATATAATATCATGCAGTATTTGCTTTTCTGTGCTTGGCTTACTTCACTTAGCATAATGTCCTTTAACCTCTCATTATAGGCACCTCATCCATTCTGGTATTACTTGGACATAGTTTTCTGGAATATGGACTGGTTTTCAAGGGTGGCCAAAATTCAGAAGCTTTAGAAGCAAGCAAACTACACCTTTGGTCATGTTACCCTCCTCGTCCTTGATGTGCTCTCATGGCTTTATAGAGGAGCCATTCACCAAAACAGGTGACATAGTCAGAGGTAGGATGCTTTCCTCCAAATGTATCATATCATTAGGTATGACACAGGGTCTTTATGGTCTGAGGTGGGTTAATGTTAATGAAGCTTGATTCCGGGCCACAGCCCTAGTCTTTGTCTATTTATTTTAATGGCAAAATGAATTCTACTAGGCTCCCTTTTAGACCGAACCCTTTTTGGATCATCCCAGACAGGAATATGGCACTGAAAATTAAAGGGCACAGCCTGTCTCTTATTTGCATCTCAGCATTCATATTCAGTGATGTAATGTGACTGTCACTCAGTGGATCTTGGGGGTGGGACAGAGAAAATGGGAAGACCCTGTCTGAGTAATCAGTAATCTGTTGGTGCAAGTACTTCTGTAACACGTCTAAAATGGGAACACTAGGGGCAGTGGCTCAGTTGGTTAAGCATCTGACTTCAGCTCAGATCATGATCTCATGGTTTGTGAGTTTGAGCCCTGCTCAACTCTGTGCTGACAGCTCAGAGCCTGGAGCCTGCTTTGGATTCTCTCTCTCTCTCTCTCTCTCTCTCTCAAAAATAAATAAACATTAAAACAAATAAATAAATAATAAAATAGGAACACTGGATAATGAAGTGGAAACTAAACTAGTAGGTTAGCAGAGGAGGCTTGAGTCCAAGAAGCCCTCTCTTTGGATAAAATGGATAAAATCCCTACACAAAGTTACAAATCTAAGAAATCATGGAAACTCAAAATATCAAAAGTAATTATGCAGAGATAAGGAAATTAAAGAGCCCAAGGTTTTTAGATCAGCTGACCAGGATCTTTGTTTTGTATTAACAATTGTTCGGCATATTGAGTATTTTGAAAAATGATTGCCTTTCCCACAAGAAGCACATACATGCAAGGAAAAACTAAGTGCATATGGACACACACACAATATAAGGAAATAAGCAAACTTATTTCACTCTCCTGGGAAAAGAACTTCTCAGACCAAGGTGTGCTGAAACAAGGCAAACAAACAAACAAACAAACAAACAAAGAAACAACAATCACCCTGTCACTTATTTTCCAAGAGTGTGTCTTTAGGGCAGGCCTGGTTTCTACCACCTCATAGTCATCTCTTCCCTAGTTCACCTTCTGAACTTTGAGAATGAAGTAATGTCTCACTGAAGTATGTTAACTGTTTAGTTGGTTTGGAGGGGAGGGGACAGAGAGAGTATGGGATTCTTGACAGACACAGAGATTTCTTTTCCATTCCATTCCTTTTTTTCTAATGTTTTATTTATTTTTGAGAGAGAGAGAGAGAGAGAGAGAGAGAGAGAGAGACAGCGTTAGCAGGGGAGGGTCAGAGAGAGAGGGAGACACAGAATCTGAAGCAGGCTCCAGGCTCTGAGCTGTCAGCACAGAGCCTGATGTGGGGCTCGAACCCACAAACTGTGAGATCATGACCTGAACCAAAGCCAGATGCTCAACCGACTGAGCCACCCAGCCACCCCTTTCCATTCCTTTCCAATGGAGAAAACCTCATTTTGATTTTTACTGACATAGTTCCACTAGCTAGTGACACAGAGTATTTCCTGCTTCTCACTGAGCTACTAAAGATAGGCTCTGTGACTCTCACAATGTCCGTCTCCCCTTTACTGGGAGAAGAGCACATCAATCACCAGTGGCAGATATTATATAATAAATTCATGACTCCAGTTTTTTTGTTTTGTTTTTATTTATTTCTATTATTTTTTTTTACAAAGAGTTGAATCTAATAAAGCAGAAGAGAAGCCCAACTCTTGTAACCAAACTAATACCTATTTCCACTTAGAAGTCACGATCTCATAAACATCCCAATGCTTATCTCAGGTTTGCGGCCACTGAACTAAAGTTGAGGAAACAGTGGGCTAATTGTACCAAATACATAATAATGATAGTTCCTTCTACTTGATCTGCACCATATCTTCATGCCCAATTGTTAATTGTTTTTCAAGAATGAGCACAACTGGCACCTTCTTTAGGGATCTTGATTTACTGACACTGCATGTGGGGAGAGCTCTAAGTAACCAGGGATCATGCTGAATGTCACAAGATGCTGATAGATTTCCAAAAGAATGGAAAATCTTGCTCAGAAGAAATAATCTTAGAAGATAAGGTCACAGTGGCAGGCCAATTTCTCCATGGATAATGTCTTCGGTTGATACGATGGTAGAGAGTGGCTGCAATCGGAGAGAATTATGACAGGAGGCAGTGAAATAAAGTCTGCACCTGGCTTTCATGAGCTTTGTCTAAGGTGTTCTTTAGTGCCCTGCCATCATTCTGTGTGCTAGAATTATCTGTGTCTCATCTCTATATTGATCCAGAGGGAACTGTAGTGTGTAATAGCTACCTGAAAAGGTAGTCCTCTACGGATAACAAGAAATCTTCCCTTTCTATTTATATCATTCAACTATGCTTGAAGTTATTCTTTATAAGGTACTACACAAAGATTGACTAGCAAAGAAGTTGCCTCCAGACAGGGCAATCTCGCAGTCACAACTCACTCTCTGCTCTAGTAGAAAGGCGTGCAAGAGCTTCAGTGGGGCAGAATACCTGGGCTGCTTTCTTTCTGTCCTTTTTTTCTTAAGTTTATTTATTTATTTTGAGAGAGAGAGAGAGAGAGAGAGAGACCCCCATGAACCATGAGATCAGGACTTGAGCCATAATCAAGAGTTGGAAGCTTAACCTACTGAGCTATCCACGTGCCCCTGGGTTGCTTTCTAAAAAAGAAACCACTAGTCCCTCTCTGCTCAAAGATAAATAAAACCTCCTTAAAATAAATTAACAAGACTGGAACAAGGACTTGGAAAAACAGTACTAGGTATTTTCATTGAGTTTTATTAAATTTCTTGTTTCTCATAAGAAGCTAAATTCAAGATGGAGGGATTGTTGTGAATGTCTTTTATTATTTTTATTTTTATTTTTAATGAGCTCTTCAGCCTTGTGGTCAGAGTAAATGCTTTCAAAAGCCTTAGTCAACTGGTTCATTGATTAGGAATGGAGACAAGAGTTCATACCAGCCAGTACAACTCCCCCAGCAGGATCCCTTCTCTGCCATGGGACCCTCTTCCTTTGGCTCCACTGTCCTCCCATCATGGCACTCTGGAGTCACTTGGCTGCTTTTTCAACTTTCTTCTCTCTGTCTTATTTCTCTGTGGTGAGGCGAAGGGTGAAAACCCATCTGTTGTTTGTGTTTAAAATCTGCTAGTTAGGAGCCTACCTAAGGGGCAGAGAAGAGGGTCTTGATGCTTTTCTGGATCAATGTCATACTTCTTGAGATTCTAATAGGACTCATTCCATTGTGCAGTGAGACCCAAACACTCTCAGGAGTCTTGCACCGTGGTTGGCAAGTGAAGTTAAGCACAGAAATATGGGCAATGTCTGAATTCCCAGTTAGGGAAAAGAGCACTGGGGGAGATCGGACTTTCTGAGGCACGACTCCAGCCCTGGAATTAATACACTGTGTGATGAGGAGTGAGAGCCTTCCCATTTCTCTAAAAGGAGGAGGCCAAATAGATTATATCTAAGCATTATTCTAGCTTTGATATTTGTTTCTAATTGTAAGCTTCTTGGGCCAAGTCAATAACATCCTATTTTTTCCTCAAATGACAGGATCTAACAAATGGAATGCTTTCAATAAATATTTATCAAAAGAATGAATGAAAAATGGAATTTCAAGTGCTGATGGTTAACACTATCTGCCGAATTGTTAGCAATCTGTGGCCTATTGGCTGAAAATACAGCTCTGGTTTGGAGAACTGTTTCCATCCCTTAACTTTTCATTAGTTCTTCTAGGGGGCTGCAGCTGTATAGAGATCTGTGATCATTAATTTTATGTGTCAAATGGCAAGGCTACGGTGCCCAGTTGTTTGGTCAAACAGCAGCCTACATATTGCTGTGAAGGAATTTTTTAGATGTGATTAACTTTTAAAACAGTAGACTTTGGGGTAAACACATTACCCTCCATAACGTGGGTGGGCCTCATCCAATCAGTCGAAGGCTTTAGAGCAAAGACTGACATTCCCCAAAGAGAAAAGAATTCTGCTTGCAAACCTGAGCTGCAAAACCGACTCCTCCCTAGATCTCCAGACTGCTAGCCTGTCTTTCATATTTTAAATATTTCCCCCAAATTGCATCAATTTCTTTTTTAAAAACAATTTTGCTTTATTTCTTTTTCTTTTTTTTTAGAGAGAGAGCTAGAGAGAGAGAGAGAGTGCGCATGCAAGTGGGGATGAAGGGGGGGGAGAGAGAGAGAAGGAGCGAGTGAGAGAGAGAATACTAAGCAGACTCCACTCTTAGTGCAGGGTCATATGAAGAGCTCAATCCCATGACTCTGGGATCATGACCTGAGCCAAAATCAAGAGTCAGACACTCAACCCACAGGGCCATCCAGGTGCCCCTCAGCCAATTTCTTAACCCCCCCCCCACCACCATATTTTCTCTAATAGGATGTGACACAACCTATTACCCTATTGATTCTGTTTCTCTGGAGAGTCCTGACTCATACAAACCCCTATATATTTCTGATAAGAGAGGAACAGTTGGTATATGTTCTTATCTGGATGTCCAAGGCAGCCTGCTAGCTTTAAAGCTCACTTTCAACTCCCACAGCGTCTCACTGCTCTATCCACTTTCTGGTTTACAACTCCATTTTAAAGCCATTGATCCCAATATTTTCTACCTCATATATTCTTCTTTGTCAAAATTAACAGATAAATGCTGGCTCTAAGTTAGGAAAGTCTGGTGAGATCTCCCTTGAACACTAGTGACAGTGTGTTCAAGGAATATAAAGTAGGGGTTTAGTGACCTATGTCTCTGTGGTCACATGACATTTGATTCCATATCTGCAGCATCAAGCTGCAAATCAGATGTCGTGGGTTTCTCCATCGACTTTCCTCTTCTTGCCTCTTCTCCACATTCACTCCACAGACCCTTCCAGGCTAATGTCATCTACCTAGCATTCATGCTTATGATTCCAGATACTATTTCCATTCACACCTCTCTTAAGAGCTCCAGACTCCCGAAGGACCCCCAGCACTTGAATGGAGTTCGTCGTTCCCTAGCCCTGCCATGGTAAGTGTGGGTATCTCTGTATCTGTAATTATGATATTGTTCTGCTAATGGTTTATATCTCCTGGCCCATTACCAGAGTGTATTTTCCTAGCAAGTAAGATCAGAGTTGATTTCCTGTGTCCAGGATCTAGCACAAAGCAAGGTTTATTTAATGGATGTGAGTTAACTGATTGGCTATATGAACTTATTACATCCACATGTTCTGAGCTTTCTTTGGCAAACAAAAGACTTAATGATTATGTATTCTAGGCGGAAATGGATTGATACATTTAATGAACACAAGTCACAGAGAGTCATGACAAGAACTCTTATTTAAAATGTAAAAATGGATAAAGTACAGGCGTGATTATAGCTATAAATAAAGTTCGCGGGTCACGTTTAAATCCACTCCCTTTGTACTGCTCCAATATATCTAGGCACTAGATGAATGCTAAATAAAGGTACTGTTAGGGATAAATTGTCTACTATGGAAAGGGCATTTTGAAGGGTATACCTGGCTTCTCAGGAATAACCTCCCCGCTTGGGAAGGAAACATTTAGTACAGCACTAGTCGCTTCATGCACATTCTCTAACTTATTCTGAAAACAAGCCTAAGAGGTGGTAGGTACGGTGCCCCTGTTGAAAGATGAGTTTCTGTAGTGTTAGGAGGCTCACACGTATGGTCCGATGCTTATAGATGGTGGGTTGGGCTCTGAACTGGTTCCTGCCTGACATCAAAGACTGAGATGGCCCTTTCTCAGATGCATCATGAAGATACAGTTGGGGCTGCTGTTCTTTAACAGCCATTGGCTCCACAGGGGACACAGATTATGCGTTCCTTTTGTTTTCCCCTCCCTCCCAGCGCTGGGCACAGCACCCTGTGTTTGGGAAGCACTCAGAAATCCGATCACACACTTCCAGGTCCGACGGAGCCAGGGCCATCTTCTCAAAGTCGCTCTCTGAACGCTATCACATGTATTATTTATTTCCTATGATTGTTTACTTTTGATACTGAACGATCCCTTTTGAGGAAGCCTCTTACATGTGCATGTATTATTTTTATACTCTTCTGTTTACATGTTATGTGAGCCACACAAATCTAGCATTGGGAGCGGAAGGCAAAGGGTGGGCAATGTACTCCAGCTGGCAGAACGTGGGACCCTTTGTGTGTCTGAGGGAGAGAATATGGAGGCACTTCTATAACTCCCTTACAAAGCTGCCAGTTCTCAGCAGAGAGCAGGCTTTCCTGGACCAACTTACTTTGAATCTGACAGATTAATAACAGCCCACCCACAAGTGCTTTCTCACATCCTTTTACACTTACTATTCTCTCTGGAAACATCTGCCCTGAGATGTTCACGTGGCTGTTTCTCTCGGTTCATTCAGGTCTCTGTTCAGATGGCACCGAATCAGAGAGGCTTTGCTGGCCACACTTATTCAGTAGAGTCCCGTCATTTTCTCGTCCCTCCCCCAGGTTTATCTTTTGCTGTATCACTGCCTAGGATCTGATATTATAGTTATGTGCGAACTTGTGTATTATCTGGGTACTTCCACCAGAACGCAGGCTTCCTAAGAGCAGCGTGTGCGTTCCTCTCATCAGTGCATCCTCAATGCTGAAAAGAGTGTTAGTACTTAGTACTAAATAATACATATTAAAAAAAATTTTTTTAAATTTAAATTTTAGTTAGGTAACACACACTGCAATATTGGTGCCAGGGGTAGAATTCGGTGATTCATCGCTTACCTAGAACACCCAGTGCTCATCACAAGCGCCCTCCTTAATGCCCATCACCAATATAGCCCATCCCCCTACACGCCTCCCTGCCAGCAACTCTCAGTTTGTTCTCTGTATTTAAGAGTCTCCTGTGGTTTGTTTTTCTCTCTCTTCTTCTCCCTGCCTTCCCCTATGTTCATCTGTTTTTTCTTATATTCTACATGTGAGTGAAATCATATGGTATGTGTCTTTCTCTGACTTATTTCACTTAGTGTAATGCATTCTAGATCCATCCACATCATTGCAAATGGCAAGATTTCATTCTTTTTGATGCCTGAGTAATATTCCATTGTGTCTGTATACCACATCTTCTTTATCCATTCATCAGTTGATGGATATTTGCACTCTCTCCATAGTTTGACTATTATTGATAATGCTGCCTTAAACATTGGGGTGCATGTATCCCTTAGAATCTGTCTTTTTGCATCCTTTGGGCAAATACCTAAGACTGCAATTGCTGGATCATAGGGCAGTTCTAGTTTTAACTTTTTGAGGAATGTCCATACTATTTTCCTGGGTGGTAGCACCCATTTGCGTTCCCACCAATAGTGCAAGAGGGTTCCCCTTTCTCCTCATCCTCGCCAACACCTGGTGTTTCCTGTGTCATTCATTTTAGCCATTCTGACAGGTGTGAGGTGATATCTCGTAATGGTTTTGATTGTACTTCTCTGATGATAAGTGATGTTGAGCATCTTTTCATGTGTCTGTTAGCCACCTGGATGTCTTCTTTGGAAAAGTCTTTATTCATGTCTTCTGCCCATTTCTTAACTGGTTATTTGTTTTTTGGGTGTTGAGTTTTGGAAGTTCTTTACGATTTTGGATACTAACCCTATTGTATGTCATTTGCAAATATCTTCTCCCATTCCATAGGCTGCCTTTGAGAATCATGGTCAATTCTAGTAATCTAAAGTCAAGTATTTGATGTTTAGTATTCCATATCACCACCATTACCACACACACACACACACACACACACACACACACACACACAATCATCACCACTATGAATCTCCAGGATGGCATATAATACCTTTCCCTTTAGCCTTAGCCTTAGACTGGTCATTTGTAACCATGGAAAAGACCTTAAATAACATATTTTCGGAAGAGATAAATGAACTACGTTGGTTTTTATTTTATTTGACTAATACAGTGCATGTATTTTAAATTCCTCACAGTGCCCCTCATTCTCATCGCTACAGGTCTAAACAATACTGTACTGGCAGCAACAACCATCATGATCTCCCCGCTGCTGGAAGTCTGACTTAATTCACCAATTCACCAGACCTTCTATGCTAATGATCAGAAGAGAAAATTCTACTTCATGTTTAGACATACCAGTGGTTAGGTGGTCAGGGGCTATTTTGAGGGGCAGGCTTCCAGTGCTGGAGAAATTGTAAAGCTCACATGAACAGATGAACACACAAGGAGGCATCTGGCTCAGGAACTGCAGATGTAAATCCTCTCCCTAGCAAAGCACCATTTTGTGATTCCCTTTTCTACGTGTTCTCTGGAAGCCTAATGCCAGCTCCAACATTGGTGTGGTGAATGCAGAAATGGGAGCCATCAAGGGCACCTTCTCTTAAGTGAACCAACCTGCAACTGAGTCTTTAATTCACTGGTACTGACATAGGATTCCTGCTGTAACCTTTTGTCCTTTTCATTTTTTAAAAAGCAGATGGGGGCGCCTGGGTGGTTCAGTCAGTTAAGCATCCACTCTTGATTTTGACTCATGTCCTGATCTCACAGTTCCCGAGTTTGAACCTCACATCGGGCTGCGTGCTCACATCGCAGAGCCTGCTTAGGATTCTCTCTCTCTCTTCCTCTCTCTCTGCCCTTCTCATGCTTTTTCTTTTTCTCTCTCTCAAAATAAATAAACTTAAAATAATTAAAAAATTAAAAAGCAATGGTTGAAATTCATACTTTAACCTTTGGGAAAGCTGCAAACAGGGCAGTGAACTCACAGTCTGAAAAACGGGTGCCCATATTGGTGCCAAGACTGGGCCATTCTTGCTTAGCTCCAGGGCTGTCCTTTGGGGAGAAGGGACCTGGCGTTTAGCCTCTCAAGATGATGTGGTGTCAGGAAGAGATGGACTCTGTCCGAAACTAACACAGACACAGTGAGCTATTCTGGGTATTAATATATGTTTGTTTCCATAGATACCAGATTAAAAAGACCAATTATACAAATATCTTTTCCAAATGTATTCAAATTCTATCACTGATTTGGTAAACCTCCTAATACCTTATTCAGTTTCTTTCCTATTTCTCCTTTAATAACATACAAATGCTATATTAAGCCTTTAATAGAGATTTTATGAACAGAAGTAGTTTTGCCTTATCGTGAAGATATGCATCTGCTTTTCTTCTGTGCGGTGAACAGTTATGAACATAAGGATTAAAATTCCCTCCTCATTCTAACAATGTATGTGTCTCAGAAAACTGGTTTGGTCTAGTAAGGAAGACGCAGCTACATATTTAGATACATTTAGATACCAACTTGCAGAATTATCTATTCATGGACTGTGATGTATAAATAGGAACTAAGGACTTTTGAAAAAGCACAACTACACAACCCCCTCCACTTTCATCCAAGTACCTGCTTCCTGAAGGATGAAATACATGTACTTCTAGTAATCTACACGTAGGCTTTTATCTTTCTTCGCTTAATGCTTTGAAGTGTGACACTAACCCTCACAAATAAACCCTGACCTTTCCCCAGCTGGCCAGACCCCCCTTAGAGCCAACTCACTTCTTACAACTTCCTAAGGTCAAAATCGGAGGGGGTGCAATGCTCATTCTTTCTAGATTCTCCTTTGAAGAATTGAGGTCCACCAGCGGCAGCCCTTGCAACTGTTCGGATATTTCAAAGAGGAGTGGGTTCACCAGTGTGAAGATCAAGTGAAACCAAGTATTTGAGTTCACTTGGGGATGACTATTTCCCCCTCTCTTATTTCTATGTGTTCTTATTATGCACAATAATAGTCCCGCAAGTGTAAGGAAGACATTTTCCTTTCCAAAATGTATCCTTACATATTTTTATTTTCATCTTCAAAGGTACAAATACATCATTATCTGGCTTCTACTGAAAAGAAATATGAAATATAGAAAAAAATTTAAAAAGAATCTTACTTGGATCCATAAAGCCCCCTGTGGATGGAAAATGTTCAGGTCTAGAATGTTCCGGCCTCTAGATTCCTAATTCTATGCTGTATTCATAAATATCCCTGTATCTGTCTCATAAATGACCAGGTATTGAAATTGCAAATATCATACTATGTATTTTTTTTACAATAAATCATACATTCGGGTACATCTCAAATGTCTCAACATTTAAATGGGTAAATACACTGTAAACAAACTAAAGTGTACGTGTGTGTAGAGATACAACACACACACAAACACACACTCATGCACACACACACTTGCCCTGTGTTTACCTTCCTCAGTCCTTTTTCCCTCTTCTTACTTCATTTAACTTTGAAGCTAAATCTTCTTTGAATCATTTGGAAATCCAATGAATGCTGCCTCAGAAGTCTGCTTTTGGTGGGGTAATAAAATATTATTAAAATTTCTATAACACAAAGTCTGGATTTAGTCATTTTTCCATCTAAGTTAATGCAACATAATTCTTGATCATTTAGAGAGGAAACACATACTAAATAAAAGGTCAGAAAATTTTAACAATTGTGATATCAATCAAGCACTCGAATTATGTATCTGTTAGTAATTATGAGTAGGTATCTGTGGAGAGAAGCTTCCTGCTAATTCTTGAAATACTTAATCAGCTCACAAATTAGTGCTTTTTTTTGGGGGGGCGGTAACATGTTAAAATATATATATACAGAACAAAAAGGTCTCTCTTCATAGGATTATTACCTAAGAGGACCTAAAAGGGAATTCCTTGCTTCATGAACCATCACTTCTGGATGCTCAATTAAATCCTTTGCAGGATTAAATATTCTGGGCACAATTAGCATTTATTAAAGTCATCCCTACACTGGTATTCAAAACGCTGGGCTCTATGTACCTTCCTTATTGACCAGAAAGCTCCGTGTTTCTTAAGTTTCCCTATGTAAAACTGCATCCAGGGATAAGAAGTGATTTTTAATCACCTGGAATGTGTGAAATATTTGTTCCTAGCACAGAAAAAAAAAACTTTAGTATTGATAGTACTATTCATGCTGCATTACTATTCATAAATTCTTCCTATTTTCCGGATACATACTTTCAACTTTACCCAGAACCATCTTAATTTTAGTCCTGGCTTACTAATTCCACAGTTTACATGAAGGCTATGGGGGTGTGGTAAAAATTGGGTCCAGAATGGTAAAAAAAATAGTTATATATTGATAGAGATATATAACTATAAAGATATGTTGTATATATAGTGTCAACATGACCTAGAGGGACTGTTAATTTTCGAAATGAGGAAATGTCCAATGGCCTTTCCAAGTGGAGGGCCAAACTCCCTGGGCTCTTGTTTAGTAACAACGTGTGTTATGTCTGTTACCATCAGGGCGGGTGTGGAGAAGAACGTGACCAACAAATGAGCTCAGGCCAGGGGGCAGTGCTGTATAGCGGTTAAGGCTACAAACCGAAGCCCCAGGGGCAGGTTTGAATCCCAACTTGGCTGCTTGCCAGCTCTGAGACTTTGGCGAATGGATTTGAACCGTATGTCTCAGCTTCTTTATCTGTAAAGTGGGGATAATGCTAATATGTACTTCAAACAGTTTTTGGATAGACTGAGTAAGGTAAGACATGGAAAGGTCTATCTGTCAGAACCACGTACATCTTGTGAAGGAAGTTAATTTTTATCCAGGAGATAAACCATCGGATAACAGCAAATGGGCTTGGTCTTTTTTTTTTTTTTTTTTTTTCCATTTAGAAGGAGATGGAAAAATGTTAAGAAAATAAATTCATACTGGGAACACATCTCTCTCAATACCATATCCCTCTCTGAAACCATAAAGGAGCTCAGATTAGAGGTGAAGCTGAGATTCTGAGCAATTTCCATTGCTTTATGAGTCAAAATAAAAGGAACTCAGGTAAATGGGGGTGTTGAAGGCACTTTCTGGTACTTCAGTGCCACAGGGAAAGGAACTCTAATTATGGGGGCTAGAAGAAACCTATCACACCCCTGCTCATGCAGGAACACACACACATGCTCCCCACACACATTGTCATGACCCACAGTATTTTAGCAGCTTTCTCTTTTCTTGTCTCTTGACACCTAGATGTTCGCACATAAATATATTTACCAGACAGCCTCCCATCTAGAACACCCGATTTCTCTAAGCATCTTAATTCTTCATACCAGGCTATCCTATACACACACCCTGTCCATTTCTGAAAAACTCTACCTTTTTTTTTTTAAATCATGTTTCCTTTGGGGCTTACAAAGACCAAGCACATGCATGACCTCAACTGATCACATAGCAACCTCATGGGGCAAACAAACAGTGTAGATAGTTACCCCATGAGACAGGCAAGGGAACCAGGACTCAGAGACCCATGCCTTGGCCTAGGTCAGTCAAGTGTTAAATTCCAGGAGTCTTGGGCCCAAGTCAACACTCTCCAAAACCTATGCTCGTGAGCTTCACCCTATTGTATCCAAGATAAAAAAAATGAGTGAGCTTATAATGACTTGTTCAAAATTCTCTCTAACCCAGGAGTTTCCTCAAGCCTCCAGAAGGGACTCAGGAAAGCATGGATACTAGCAAGATACAATCAAGCAAGGATGAATTTCCATCAAGAAGTGAGAGGCCAGGGCAACGGTAATGCCCTACTGGTATGCCTCTGCTCCAGGAAAACAGGTAAACAAACAAACAAACAATCTTTTTTTTTTTTTTCTAAAAAGAGAGAGGGTATAAAATGAGAAAGGTAAGCTCAATTTATAAGCCACTGCTTACTGTTCAAATCCCTCAGGCTGAGTTGACTGTCGAGACTGCTTTCTTAACTAAACCTTGTTTTGCACTTTCAGAATCAAAATAATCTTACCTTTCATTGCAGAAAAACAGGACACTTTGTTCCAACAAAATCTTTCTTTCTAATGCATTGTAACAGAGGCCAAATTCCTCATTTTCAATTTCTTATTCCTCTCTTCATCCCCTCCTTGCTCCCTCCCTTCCACACCCCAGTGACAAGTCTCTACCAGATTCTAAACAAGTTACTAGGTGTTGGGGACAAATGTATATATAACTTTTTTTTAAAAATCACTATGTCATTATTCATGGTCCTTTCTTCTCTATCTTCAACTTTGCCTTAATATATCCACTGATAAGTTTCTTTTGATTCTTCAAAGGTCCTTCCCAGTGTTCTCTCCTGGGAAAACAGAAGCTCAGTAACTTGGCAAGAGAGTTTGGCCTCATTGAGATCTTCAAGGAATGGAAAGGTAAGGAAAAGAAAGGCAAAACAAGTAGGCAACAAGTGGCAAATAACAGGTCATATAAGAATATGGGCAGTAGATTTTCTCAATCAGTTCATTGACTGACTAATAAGAGCCATGAGAGACCATTAACATCATAGCATGGATTTTTATGAATAAGTATAAGTCAATTAGCAGGATCTTGAAAAGGTGTGTGTGTGTGTGTGTGTGTGTGTGTGTGTGTGTGTGTGTGTATAAATAGCACTATTGTCACCAAGGGGCTTATACCTCTGTGCAGCAACATATTACTGAGGACCCACTCCTGTCTGTGGGATATCTGAGCAGACTGCTTCACATCTTAGCATGACAAACGCAACTCAGACTTACCATGAAGATAAGAAAAGCTCACATGGGTTGTTTCTAGGAAGGACCAAGAAGACACTGAAAAATCTGCTTAGTGTTTTCCCTACGGCCCTACCACTGCAGGATCAAACAACAGTGCTCGCACCTGCCTGACACTGGGTGGTTTGTAAAACGCTCTTCTGCACAGCAAGGTAGGGGCTGGGCACTCTTTGAATAGTCTGGGTCTGTGATGAGGGATTATCCTCAGGAGGCTGATCAATGTCCATGTTTACTTCACACTCCAGCAATTCCAGTTGATATAACCGAGAAACTGATGACACAAAACACCCACCTGTAAATAAATCTGTAGCCCCTGCTTCGAACCCCCACCCTGGGCTCACAGGGAGGGATGGCTGTTGTTCGACTGATGTTGGTCTGATTTGGCTACATAATGTCCTTCCCATCCCCTTCCCTCAGGAGGGGACCAATCTAAAAAGAGCTGCATGTATGTCGTGTACACTTTGTGGGTCTCCATTCCCCAAAAGTAAATCTTCATCTGCAATTTATTAATTGATTTATAACATCAACAAATGGAGGCTTTGATGATGTAACCGTAAGTATTGAGATATGCTGCTGGCTAAGCACATTTGGGATCAGATTGTTGTTGATTTGAATCCCACCTCTGTAATCTACCTACAATGTGACGAGGCAAGTCACATTACCTCTGTAAGCCTCAATCTCTAATATGCCCAGTACTCTCCCCTCTAGAAGCCATGACTATCTGAGGATCATGTGATTACTTAGAAAAGACAGGACATTTCATGTTTAAGGACATTTCATTATCCTTATGAATTTGAGAGGTTCTATGGGAGAGAGGAATCTCACTGCTCATGTTCGAGACAGAGTAAATTTTGACATAGAGTCATTTAGGCGTCAGATGGATGGCCTTTCCTAAGTGTACAGCATGTAAAGCATAAATGGTTATCTTTTCAATAGCCATGTATTATTTTATGGTATCCGTGTCTCTGACAATCACAGAAGCTTAGGAGTGGAGAATATGTTGTGCTTGTTTTTGAAAGCTAAAGCTATCCGAGTTGTATTTGTAAAATGGAAAATTAATTTCCTGTCAATAAAAGCCCACAGGATACGTCCCCCTTAATAGTAGAACGACTAACATGATAATACACAGATGTGGGGACATTTAAACCTTCCATCTCAGAGTAACTGCCAAACTCTCAGGAATCAATAAGAAGTAGGAGAGAATTCTAAAATACCGTAATCTACCTTTACTGTTGGAATAGGGACAATGGGCATCTCTTTTTTTTTTCTTGCTTCAGGGATACCTGAAGAGACTTCAGTTAGTAAACCTTCCTTGCATTTCTACATTACCCCACCTGCCCCTCCCCACAGAAGGAGGAATCAACTGTCTGGCAAATTTGGAAGCAGGAACAGCCCCCAAAGCTAAACTCACCTCATTCTTGTTGGGATATGCCTGTGTCTGATCTACTCTCCACCATGGGTTACAGGACTTTCCCCCTGAGAAGGAGACTTGCTATTTCACAGAGCCAACTTTACTAGACAGGTAACTCTATCTCATTTTAGGGTTCAGCAGTAGCAAACTATCAGTGCTAAATGTGTAAGCCACTTTCTCACAGCTATCAATTTTAAAGCTGGCATTTTGATCTCCATTTGTCTGCCTTGTCTATTGTTCAGTCGATACAGAACTTGGGGGGGGCAGAGGGAAACTATTTTTTTAACTCCCATAAAACCCAGCAAATATTATTCTACTCTGATTTAATAGTAAAACTTTATAAAGTCAATATGTATCAATACTTTTTTCATCTATTGGAGGGGGATGGTAAAATGACCTTATGTATAGGATAAATTATAAAGACCCATACCATGCATTCTCAACAGGAGTGATATCACCTGTCCTCAGCACACATCACTCATGAATTTCACTGGTCAGCTTGGCTGGCAGAGGGGAACTGGTCATTGTAGTCTCATTCTAGGTGGGAGGTCGCCCAAGGAAAGAAATTGTAGAGTTATGGGGCAAAAGTTTCTTCCAGAAGTGGTTCAGAGAATTCCCAATAATCACAAACAAAGTCCAAACCCTTCTCAAAAGGCAGGAGTTGGTCTAATATGAGCAAGTGGGAGTTTCAGGAGTGTGGTAAAGAGGTAAGAGGCAGGGCAAGACCAAGGTTATGTCCAAGAAAGCTTTCCAAACATCAAAGGGGAAATATGAAGTGAAAATGATACCGCCATTTGTGGGAAACATGGAGTGAGTACATATCGCATCTACCCCAATCTTAGGAGCTCTTGAATCGTTGCCATATCCATGAGAAGGACATGCCCAGGCTGGCAGGGGGTTCCCTGATTAGCTGAGCCTCAGGTGCTAAGCCTGCTGACTGTGGTGCTCAGCCACTGAGTTGTGGGGTGGTTTCTTATGCAACTATAGCTAACGTAGAAGTTTGTAAGTGATGGGAGTTACTAGTCTAAAGTTATAGAACTTGTGAGTAGCTGAGTTGAGATCCACAGCCAGATGTTAACACTTCAAAGCCAGTTCATGTAAGTTCTGTACCCAGATACTGGACTAGTTAGTATGAAATGCATGTTTTGCCCTTGGAGTTTAGCTGGGAGAGGTCTCACATGGACTCCAGAAACCCAGAAAACCCAAAACTTGGATGCCCAAGGGACTAACACTGTAATGCTAACGCGAACACTGTAAACTTAATAAGGACAGAAACATATCTGCCTTGTTCGTTGTTTTATGCTCAGCACCTAATATAGTGTCTGCATAGAGTAAGTGTCCAGTTGAATGAATTAATGAATGAATGACATCATTCACTATATAATTTCAGGTTATTTTGGCCATTCAGTGAAAGGTGATAAGACCATTAAATATAGGTACAATTTAATACTTAATGAGAACTACAAATATTATCAGATTATTAAATGCAAAGACATTTCTCAAGAACCCTCCAGAAAAATTTAATGATTTGTAAAGTCAAGACCTCACTTTGGTGAAGTCCTTGGAAATGAAATTGCTCTTTCCCAGCAGACTGCTCTATAAATGCCAAGCTTACTGCCTGAATTCATTCTAGGTTATGCTGCCTGAAGATGATGAGATTGCTATGTTGGACTTCTTTGGAACAGATGGAAGGGTTGCTTCAAATAGTGTTTTCTTTTCCAATCTTTCATCAAACATTCTCTTGTCCCTATTTTTATACTGAGATCTAATTAGCATTTTATCTTTGACTTCAATTTCACAAAAGACACAGGAAAGGCCTTCACAAAGATTAAGTGAAATTGTGATTTGTCTTTATGTTTTGTATTTCCTTTTTATGTGCTCCGTCCCCTATTGCCTCTGACAAGTTCTAAGAGTTGAAACAGCTCTGTAGTGGGTTTTGCTAAGTAGCTGTTTGATCTTAGGCCAGTCATTCAACATACCTGGGCCTCAACTTGCTAAATTTGTAATTTGAATAATAAAAATGCTGTGTGGAATTAAATTTGAGGTCCTTTTGTTTTCTGAAGGATTTATTATTCCATGTGTGAGGGGCTACTGGGTAGAATGAATTACGGTGCTGTGAATCATACTTGCCTTGAGGTTGAATGATCATAATGGGATTGTCATTGAAGAAATGTCATGAATCAGGCACTGCACTGGAAAGGCAGCAAGATAGACACACAGAAAGGATTCATATGGATTTGGAGGAATATCTAAGAAAGAGCAAGCGGTCCAAATATTGCTATTTCTCTTGAATCAGAAAGCACCTAGGTAGCATTTCCTGACTACCATGTTTGACAGGTCCCAGAGAGCTAAGCTCTTTCAGGTTGCTTAGAACAAAGATAAACTCAGAGTATCTTCACAAATGGGGATTCTTTGTAAGGACATGAGGAGAGAAGGGGAAAAAAAGGTCATTCTTTCAGCAGTGATATAGCCGTGTGCCGAAGGCAACCAGAATGTCACGATATATTAGTAACTCTGGCATCATGGTCTCCAGCGATCTGCAAGTTTAGACAGAGTGCAGTGCAGAGAGAGAATATATTAGAGCATCTATTTATGGTTTTTTTGAGCATATTATTTATCTTTTTAAACTTTGAATGGTTTTCTGATAACACATATCATAAGGATAGACATCTAAGTCATATACACATAAAATATATTATTAGTTGTATGTGGCAGAGAGAGTCATGCTTGCCAGATAGCCTCCTTACATTTCCCAGCCCTGTGCAATTAGATGGATTCATCTGGCAAGTCTTGGAAAACAAAATCTGAGCAGAAGTGACATATGTCATTTCCGTGTTGAAGCCATGCAAAACTCACACATAATTCTCCAGTCTCCCTTGGCTCTGGCCATCACTGAGGAGTCTGCATGTTCTAGATGCATGTAACTATGTGGTGAAGCCATCTCTCAGCCTGGGTCTCTCTGAGTAACTATATCCAGCAGAGCCCCCACTGGCAGTGGATAAGAAATGCATGTAAAAAATAAAACTTTGTTAGGTTAAGCTACTGAGATATTGAAGTTGTTACTGCAGAATAGCATAATTTTCCTAACTAATAAAGGATGCCTACTCCCATGGTGGGGGGGGAGGGTAGAGTGAAAAATTTATGTAATTTGTCTACTTTTGTTTTTGCTAACACTGTCTTTAGGTTTCCCAAGAGATGTAACCTGATGAGTTCTCCAATCTGCAGATGCTACTCATCTTTAGTGCAGTTAACCGTGGTCAAGGTATCAGGCTCATGAAATGAGCAAAGTCCTTTTTGTGATCACTTCTGCCATTAGGGGGAGGGACTTTTGGCAAGGGACCTGTTGCTTCAGGAATTTTCAAGATGAATGGAAATCATCAATTTCACACAGAGACATCAAGTCCAGGAATAGAAGCTAACAAATAATCTTGCACTCAAGGATCATATATTTGTCAATTCTGTGTTCTGATTTCTCATAGACCTTAATCAGTAGAAGGCCTTTCATAAGTGATTTGTGAACGAATGGAAAGGACGGATGAAGAAACATATGCTGGAATCAGTGGCTTTTACAAGAGGGAGCTGGCGGTGTATTAAGTACAAGGGAACTGTCTTTGGCAGAAGGCCAATCCTTTGGGAATGAGGTCTTCTTAATGTAAAATTCTGGAAACATTTTTCAATTCACACATTCATTCAACAAATAGTTATTGGGTGCCCTTTAATGTTCTCAGGTCACTTTTCCAAAATAACTGCAAAGAAAATGTTTTCCTCTTCCTCTAGAAAGATCTATTTTAAAGGATGGGATTGTGGATTTGAGCACTGCTTTCTGAACACAGTCACGAATCCAGGCATTTGGTCCAGGCAGTGCCGGGAAGAGAATGGGTAATGATTTTAACAGAGCCTGCTGCAAACGCCTACTCGTTCTTCCACAAGCAACTAATCTTAGGTCTCAGCCATGCAATATCCCAGTGGATAGAGGGATGAAATGGACTAAGAGGTGAAATGCTGCCAACAACAGAAGCTAGAAGTACCTCATTCTTCAAGGATCTCTCACTGGTGTCAGGTTCAGTCAAACTGGTGTTTCAGTGGACTGGTGCTGGGTGCTACTCTGACCTCTTTGTCAGGAGGCAGGATGAGAGCTGGTGCTGATAGCTCTTAACATAATGCCTGGGCAATTTCCTTGTGAATAGAAAAGGAAAGGGGTGAAAATGCTCTCACATTTGCTTTTAGTAATGATGCACAGAGAATTTTAAACAAGACTGTAAGGGTTTAACTTTAATAATTCATCAATCAAGACACTGGCATGTCTTGGCATGCTTGGCAGTAGGTAAAGACCCGAGGGAAATCAACACAGGACCCTGTCTTTAAAAGCCATATATATATATATATTTTTTTTTACTGAGGGTTTCCAAAGAAAATGATCAATGGATAAAAAGAACCCAGAACAGAAAAATGGATAAAAAGAACCCAGAACAGAAAAATGGTATCGGTATTGACAAGCAGAAGAATATAGCAGACAGGCAGGTGGACTGTGGAGGAAAGTGGCTGAGTAGCCTGGGTTCAAATCCCAGCTCCACTGCCTAATAATAAAATAGACCTAGGCAGTTTATTTAACCTTTGTACAATTTTCTCATTTAAACTATAAGAATAATATGAGTACTTCAAATTGGAACAGGTGAAGTGCTTAGAAATGTGAGTAGAATGTGGTAAGGAATGACTGTTAACTATTATTAGGGCAATTGAGATTTAGAGGGATATTATTTTGATTAACTATTTTTTCTCATCAAATAGTCTTACTGGGGGCATCTGGGTGGCTTAGCCGGTTAAGCATCTGACTTCAGCTCAGGTCATGATCTCACAGTCTGTGCACATCCGGCTCTGTGCTGACAGCTCAGAGTCTGGAACATGCCTCGAATTCTGTGTCTCCCTCTCTCTGTCCCTCCTCCACTCACTCTCTGTCTCTCAAAATAAAATAAAGACATAAATTTAAAAAAATAGTCTTACTGTATCATTATCTTCCTGTTAGAATTTGGTTGATAAGAGGAACCTGACTGAGTTAACATAATCTGTTACAGCACATAAAGACCACTGGTCTGGAATCCAGGCAGCCGGGATTCACTACTACCTCCATGGCCTCCAGATAGATGAAGGATTGTCCCAAAGCTTAGCTCTCTCCTGGAGAAAGAAAAGAAAGAAAGAGAGTGGGAGGGAAGAAGGGAGGGAGGAAGGAAGGAAGGAAAGAAGGAAGGAAGGAAGGAAGGAAGGAAGGAAGGAAGGAAGAAGGAAGGAAGATAGGAAGGAAGGAAAGAAGGAAGGAAGAAAGAACTAAACCTAAAGATTTCTTTAACGAAGGGCTAAAACCTTCATTATGCACCTACTTCTATCCTTTTCAACCAAAATGGCCACTTTTATCTCCACTGATCTAAATTCTGTATGTCTCAGAATCCAGGGCTCTATCCAGGATCTATATTTAGGGATGAGGAGGAAAAAAAGGAATGAATTTTTGAGTTATGAATTATCTTGGTGAATCTCCCTGACCCTTCTGAGAGTTTTAGCTAGAAATGAAAATCTGATCCATTCAGAGCATACAGCCCCTCTATGTCCAGAAGATTCTTTCTGATGATAGATTTATCACTAGTTCAGCTTCCTCGTTGGCCAGATCAGCCTTAAGGAGAATTGTTAATGAAGGCTGTCTGTGTCCTTGAGCTAGCCTTGACTATCAGCTACTTCTTCTTTGTCTTAGGGCTTTTGATTATTCACCAACTGACATGACCAAGGCTTGCCCACCTGATGCAGTTCACTCATACGGATGATGGCCACCACATCCCAGTGTCCACTGTCTAATTTGTTAGCATCATTGGTCAGGATGACTCCATTCTTCATGTAAACCCTTCATAGTACACTAGTGCACTGTCTCCTCTATTTGACCTGGGTCAGTGGAATAGTCTCCCTTTAGATCTCTCTGACTTCTTTGAATAACTCATCTGATAAGGCTGCAACAATCTCCCTTTGGACTGACTCGAAGCCAATTGATTAGGACCTTAATTACATCTTCAAAATCCCTTGAACGTTGCCATGTAAAGTACACCACTCGTGGGAGTGATAAATTTTCATACTTACACATCCTGCCCACATTCAAAGGGAAAGGATTATACAGGGCAGGAATCTTGGGGGACATTTGAGAATTCTGCTTATAAAAGTTTGGGAAGATCTTTAAACATGTATGAAGATCCAGCACATTTTTCCATTTCATTCTCATGAATACTTTTTTTCAGTTTTCCCCTTAACCATGCAAAGTATAGTAGGCCTGGTATGTAGACTAAATTAAGGCCTAGTTCTCTCTGGTGTCAACCACAGCCATAATGCAGAGTCTAGGTCTGGGACTCAGGAGATTTATGTTTTAATCACATTCCCACATGCTGAGATGTTGAGTACTCTCAGGGAATAGGCTGTATCTCACTGAGTTTCATTTCTTCCTACTTGTTGAACATACTATCACCATTTATCCTTCCAGCTCTTAGGTTCTTTGATTCAATAATCTCTATGTCCCAAGGTTTGATGGCAAATCCATAATGAAAAGTAGAATGAGTGGGGGAGGGTAAGATGAGCCAAAGACCATCAAAGATGAAACACAAGGATAGAAGATGAGGATCCTGGAGTTAACTCTCCAGCACTGTCCAGAAGAGGCAGGCTCTGCTTAGGCTTTAGGAACTTGGGTCCTCCCCAGAAAGGTCTTGTGAACATCTCAGGAAGCCAGGGGAATATGTGTACTCCCAGGCCACATACTTGCCCTTCAAGCCTGAAGCCAAAACAACATTTTTCCTGCTAGTATCTGAACTGAGAGTGTGAATGTTAGCTTTGCCATTTTCATGGTTAAGCGGTTTTATGCTGGGAACTTTGAAGCTAGAGGTTTACATAAATCAAATTTAAAGACAGATTAGATATCCCCAGCTCCCGTATGTACTAACCTCAATCTTCAATTTTCAAAGGGCAGGAAAATCTCTTAATCAGCCCACATAGCTCCATGGTTGGAACAGTTCCCATAAATATGGCAACAAGGGTTTTCTATCACAGCAGAATCTGTCTGGGGGAAGGTCAGTTTGCAGGCTTTCCTTCAAGTATGGCCAAGCTTCAGTTAGGATAAATGGCAGGGGCTGGATAATTGAATATGGCTGCTCCAAGCCTGAGATGGAATTAACAGACTAAGAGTTCTGGAGACAGCCAACCTGACTCAGAAGTTGACTGTGACTTTATGAGCCCTGGGACTTACTAACTGACCAGTCCTCCCACCCCGTAAAACCAAGGATAATTATAACTACAAAGTCATGGGGTCACTATTGCCTAAGGCTGACCCTCAGCCTCCCCCCCATGTTCTAATTACTCAGTAGGGTTTCCAAGTTCTTGAATAACCATGGAGGTCAATAAAGTAAAAGTTAATAATCATTGAAGGTCAGTCTGTGATGTGTCAAGCACTGTTTTAAGCACTTTGCATATGTTTTCTTTTATATATAACCACATGTTGTAGATTGAATTGTGTCCTCCCCCAAATTTGTATGCTGAAGCTTTAATTCCCAATGTGAGTATGTAGAGACAGAGCCTTTATGGGGGCAAATAAAGTTAAATGAGGTCACAAGGTGGGGCCCTGACCCAGGAGTATTTGTGTTCTTATAAGAGGAAGAGACACCAGGAACGTGCACACATAGAAGAAAGTCCATGTGAAAACATGGTAAAAGGCAACCATTTATAAGACTGGAAGAGAGATCTCACCAGAAACCACCTGCCAATACCTTGATCTTGGACTTCCAGCTCCAGAGCTATGAGGAAATCATTTCTGTTGTTTAAGCCCCTCCGTGCGTTGCGCTTTGCAGTGGCACCTTTTGGCCAACTAACACAACCATCTGAGATAGGTGACATTTCTATTTTACAGAATTGATTGGGGATTAGATAGGTGAAGTCAATGGTTTGTCATAACACGACTCAAGGCCACTTTATGAATGTATAGAGGTAGAGGCAAGACATATGCCTCTTTTTGTCCGTGGAAACCACACACTGCATGCCTCCTTCAACTTTCAGCCCAGGGCCTGGAACATAGAAATAATTTCATCAACAAGAAATAAAGTATTCCTGATTCAACTCTTTGACCAAACTCCTCTACACTTAGGTTTATATGGTTGGCAGTCATCCCCTAGTAACTTCACAAAGAACATGTGTGAAGCAATTCCCATTAACGGTGTCTAGATTATGTTCAGAAAAGTTCTCTGTATATTCTGTTTAAATCAACAGTTGGCTTAATAGTTTTCCTAAGGCATTTTTTTCCCATAAGCAAAACAAGGAGGATGTTCCAAAACTTTCTAAGAAAAAAACCTCTAGATTCAGAGTCTGCTTTTCTCCTCTTTGCAAAGGACAGACATTAGGAAGGTGTAAGGAATTGAAAGAAGCATTGTTGTTGTTGTTGTTGTTGTTGTTGTTGTTGTTTTCCCCTCCATTACAGGGGCAATCAAATACGTGGCCACAGAGGGGAACTAAGGCCTAAAACGATAGCACTTGAGCACTAATCACTTTACATTTTCATGTGTCTCTGCTGTACCAGAGACAGCTCTATCCACCCTTGGGTTTCAGGCAAAAGTTACAGAGGTCTAGGCATGCTTAACTTAACCTATCCATCTCTCTTCCCTTAGTTTTCCACCATTTCATGCAAAAGAGGATTCTGCTTATTGAAAGACTTCTTCACATTCGAGAAAAGTGTTTTAAATAAGCTCTGGTTACTGGAGTTTCTAACATTTCCCTGTTTTTGCTGCAAACAATTTTGAGAAAAATCCTTTAGACTTAATAGCAAGTTGTCCTTCATTGACTTGTATGATTCTATTTTTTTTCTTTTTCTTTTTAGGGGGAATGGTTAGCATCCAATACATGGGTCTCTAATGGAACTTTGTAGGGGCACCTGGATGGCTCAGTGGGTTAAGCATCCAACTTCAGCTCAGGTCATGATCTCATGGTTCACCGGTTCGAGCCCTGTGTCAGGCTCTGTGCTTACAGCTCAGAGCCTGGAGCCTGCTTCGGATTCTGTGTCTCCCTCTCTCTCTGCCCCTCCTTGGCTCATTCTCTCTCTCTCTCTCTCTCTCTCTCTATCTCTCTCTCTGTCTCTCTTTCAAAGATAAACACTTAAACAATAATAATAAATAAAATAAAATAAAATAAAATAAAATAAAATAAAACAAAACAAACAAACAAAACTTTGTGCAAGCATGGCCAGGATACAACGTCTTTTGCTTGACTAGGGACAGAAAATGCCAATGAGTTGACAGTTGGGAGGCTATGTGTTCCAAACACTTTGAGATGACTTAAGAGTTCTCCCTTCAAAAGTCCATCTTTAAATCATGGTAGGAAAACCACTTATCAGAAATCCCAATATGCTATATGCTCAGGCTTGAGTTCCTAGAAAAATTGGAACAATAAATCATCTTTTCTTTTCCTATAGAGTCCACCAAAACTCCCATATAAATCATACCATGTTTAAAAAGTATGTGTGTGATGAAGTCTTCTGAAAATGACAGGTCAAACTCAGATCTCTTGGTAATAAAGCTAAAACACCACTAACATGGCCAAGCGATATATCTGTTAACTGTATCTTCTTTAAAATGTCACAATTTGATACGTGCAAAATAAAAAGATTATTTTAAAAGATGTGTCACATATAATTAATAATCAAAATATGCTAGAATAAGGATATAATTGAGTAGTTTGTCCATTCTACACCTTTTTTATATATGAGAAATCTAAGCCTCTGAAAATTTAAGTAAGATACTCAAGGTCACACACAATCTGTGGTGGAATAATGACCTAGTCCAGCTTCCTGGTACCTTTGGGAATCAGAGGTTTGGAGGGCCATAAATTCTCACTCCGTGTGAGACCGAGGGCTCTGATATATACCTTACTGATCTCTCTGGACGTACCTTAGCCAAGCAAACCTAACCAATGTGCTATATTTAACAAAGACACAAAAAGCATAAGAAATAAAACAATTTTTTTCTAAGCAGTGTCTATTACACTGAAGATAGTTAAATCATAATAACTAGAGAGGCAGGAAAATTGTATGTGGTTTGCTTTGATCATTTCCATGGTCTGTGTTGTAACATTTTAGGACAGTTCAAATACAATAATGACTGAAATAAACATGCATGAATATGAAACCATTAACAATAATCCTGAAAATCTGGATTGTAAATATTAACTACAATTTTATTATGTTCAAAATTTTCCCCAAGGCAATGTAAGGGTCTAAAGATGAATAAGAGACAGTTCTTCCCATTGAAGAACGGGTAATCAGGACATAAAAGAAATCTATAGAGAACTAAAACCAAACAGGAAAGGATATGGGCCATAGACTAGATATAAGTTCAAGGCGATGGAAACATCTGAGAAGAATGTTATCAACATCGATTTACCTTATTCATGGCAAAACTACTCAATTTTCCACACAGCTTTTCAATTGACTGATTTTGAAACTTTTTATTCTCCAAGCAACATATCCCCAGCTGGAGTAACACAATAAAAATAATTGATAACAGCTTTTTGGCACTGCAGAAAGAGTCCTGTATCATAAACTTACTTAATCCTCACAACTCTGTGAGGCATGTGTTCCTAATAACCCCATTTTTAAAGAGGAGGAAATTGTGGCTTAGTGTGGTTTGGTAAATTGCCCAAATTTGCACAGCTATTAAGTAGTGAACAAAGATTTGAACTTAGGCAGTATGAATCTTACACCCACAGTCTAAGACCCCCGCTGTACACACCAGTATTAAGAGTTGCAAAAGATTTGGAATAATAACTCAGTTGGTTGACTTTCTATATGTTGTTATTAAAAAACACAATAGTCAAAAATTAGTGGCAGCTCTCACGAGTAATGGCCTTTGTTTTGGGCAACTTGATTTGTAGACCCCTTTTCTAGCATAACTACGGCTATTGACTATTTGATGTTTTGTGAATTTGTAATAATAAAAGTATAAAATATGCATATAAGAACATGATTTTATTCCTATTATCTAGTTTAAAATAGAAGAACATACGTCTGGATCATTCAGAAGTGATAGCCTATCACTAAGAAATGTATTTTAAATAAAGATAAAGCATTTTCTGATACTTCTACCTGGTGAGAGAAATTTCTATTGACCCTGCACTCCTTTGTCATCTGAAGATGTAGGTTCCAAATGAGCAACATCAGCTGAGGGTCTTTATTTCAGCTCCTGAAGCTCAAAATGACATGATCAAAAATGTCTCCAAGTATTGCCAAATGTTATAACTGATTCCTATTCATAGACAGACTCAAAGGAAAATCCATAAAGCTCAGTAAATAATGTTGTTACTGACAGATTTCTCCACACTGGGCTATTTAGGTATTAAGTGTAACAAAGGAAAGCCATAGAAATAGAGAGATTCTGTGTCTTTGGTTACATTGTGACCTAGAGAACAATGACCCTACTCATACTCACAAACATACATATTTATTAGGCAAGAATTGGCCTGCAATTATACTACTATAATCTCTACTTTACATATTAGATTACTGAGGCAAAGAGAAGTGAAGTGACTTGCTTAAGACCACTCAAGGGTGTGTGTGTGTGTGTGTGTGTGTGTGTGAGAGAGAGAGAGAGAGCGCGCGCACATATGTTGCACAGTGAGGAGAATGGAGAAGGCAGAATGCAATATCTAGATATCTAATGAAATGTTTTTATTTTTTTTAATTGATTGCATTGGAGACACACATATTTATGGTCCACAATGTTGCAACTGGAAAATACTGCCTAGTCTGTTCCTCTCATAGAAAGATGAATTAATACAGTGGGAGATTCAAAATCTGAATTAAACATCCCCATGACAAGGTCATGGTGATATATGCAAGTTAATTACAGCTCAGCCATCAGATAAATGCTACTGTCTCCTAAGTTTCTGCAAGATCCCTCCAAAAACCAGATTTCTCTTTAGCAGGACTGCCTTTGCTCTGTCATGACGACTTGACGCTTGAGATACTCTCACAAAGAGAGGTGTGTCTATATTGCAATGTTTTTCAACAGTAGGACTATGGACATCTTGGACTGGGTAACTGTTTGTTGTGGAAGATTTTATTGTGCATCGAAGGAGATTTAAACATTATCTAGCCTGTTTTTACCAGATGTCAGTGTGATGATAAAAAATGTCCCCAAGTATTGCCAAATGGTCCCAGGCATGATGGGTTGGGGGGAATCAGCCCACATTGAAAACTTACTTCATCCACCACAATGCAATTTTAAAAGCTGAGTTATGGTTCCCATTAATAGTCATAGCTATGTAACCCCAGACTGGATTACCATTGGTTGCATATTTTCAATCTAATATTTATAAAGCATTTAATGGGTATTAGGTATGGTATACATTCATATGTTATGTCTTGCCCTTGAAGAACATTTTACATAAGTAATAAACTTCATCATCAATAATGAATCTAATTTTTACAAGTTTGTAATCTACATAAATGTATGTAATTTTTTTACCACATTAAGTCTTGATTTTTACTCTATATTACAAGGATTTTTTCATGTTTTGATGTGGCCTACATAACTTTTATTTTAAAAGCTATCTCGTGATACTCCATTAGACAACGATTAATGCTTGCTCTATTTTCAAATATCGATCATGGCTCCAATTATTAACTATTGTAAGTAATACCTTAATAAACCCATTCATATTCATGTCTCTTTGAGAATAGTCCCAAAGCTAATTAGTAGGCCAAAGTGTGAAGATATTTAATAATATGTGATGCAGATTATTGTGAGGTTTCTAAGGAATATAAAAGCTCTGAGTCCAACATAAGCATCACATGGAAACACTGGTTTTCCTGCACTTTCTAAAACACTGTTAATAACTGTCTTGAGTACTTCCTATGACAGTGCCCTGTTTGAGCACTGTTCATGTGTTGCTCATTGATACTCATCCCAGTCAGATACAGTGGGTACTGTTATTAGCCCTACTTTACAGAAAAGAAAATTTAGCAATAAGCAGGTTAACTATCTTGTTCAAGGTCACACAGCTAGCTTGTGGCAGAGCTGAGCTTTAAACCCAGTCTGGTTCTAAAACCTTTGGCTTTAGGGGCGCCTGGGTGGCTCAGTAGGCTGAGTGTCCGACTTTGGATCAGATCATGATCTCACCATTTGGGAGTTCAAGCCCCGTGCGGGCTCTGTGCTGACAGCTCAGAGCCTGGAGTCTGCTTCGGATTCTGTGTCTCCCTCTCTCTCCACCCCTCCCCTGCTCACGCTGTCTCTCCCTCTCTATCAAAATCAATAAACATTAAAAAAAATTTAAAACCTTTGGTCTTAAATGTTCTGTTGTAGAGAGATCTCCACACTGCTCTCTACGTTTTGCTCGCAGGAAGACTATGCAGACAGGATGGCAAGATTCTTAAAAATTAAGGTTTCAATCTATAAAATTAACATGTAGTGAATGAAATAAAACTTATGTAAATGGCAATGTGAAGGTAATGTCAATAGATGTTAACATGTGATTTGGGGTACTGTAAGATCATAGATATGAAGCTCAGATTCCTAATCCCAAATTTAGCTCAATAGTTCAGAACAGAAATAAAGTCTTCTCATGGTCACTATTGGGCTTTTGCCCCGGAATAGATGTGTACATTAAAACTTATTCTTTCACTTTAAAATGTTTCTAAAATTTCTAAGTTTATTTTCTTAATATTTTGTATAAAGATGAGTTAATAACAGTTTAAAAAATTAAAGCCAATTATCATCATATATACTATCATTGCCCAAGTTTGCTCATATGTAATATTAAAATCTGGGTTTATTCACACATTTTATCATATTTACACTAAAATATAAGCTCATGAGTGTGGAAACTTTCTCATGTTTATTATTATTTCTCCAGTACATTACACCATCCCTGGTACATACTAGCTACTAAGCAAATGTTTTTTGAGTGAATCAATGAGTCCTTATTTTATGCCTACATGATGTGCTTACTGAGGGATACATCAATGAATAATGCTCCATCTTCCCTCTCAAAAGCCTTACAGTTTAAAAGGAATAAGTATGCAAAAAATGAGTACAAAGTATTGTGGAATATATTAAAATAGAATATGAAAACACACAAAGTTCCAAAGTAGTACAGAATGTGGGAAGAAAGGATTAATCAATATTGCAGAGCTTAGGCCTGGACAGGAGTTGAAAAGAAAACAAAGTTTCCTGGGTTGTCTAGGAAATACATGGAGGACGTGGCCTGGAGATGGAAGACAGTGGATAAACGCATGAAAGCATGAGATAGAACGGTGTGTTCAGAGAATTGTCAGCAGTCCACTCTTACAACCAAGTACATTGTGAAAAAACAAGATAGGGTACTATATAGATTAAAACACGAACTTGTCTAATGCATGGCATCAGGAAGAAAGCAGGTTGTAAAATTTAATGAATCAGTAAGTAACCTTCCTCATTCTTTAATTTGCAAATATCCATTGAGCATCTACTATTGAAGGCACAAGGCTAGACCCTAGGGAAACAAGACTCTTGGGGAGCAAGACAAACAGCCTTCTGTTTGCCTGGAGGTCAATTTCTAGAAGATGGAGACAGTCAAGACAATGAACAGGTAGATAAACAAAAGTACACAGAGTAATTTCCAGTAGTCAAAAGGACAATGATGAAAATAAAACAAGGATATGTAAGGATTCTTGAAATTGGGTTCTCTGAGGCCTCCTGAAGAGGTAACATTTGAACAGACCTCGTTATTTGGAAAGAACCAGGTACACAGAGATCTAAGGACACATGATTCCAGGTAAAGAAAACAAAAAGTGCAAAGCTGAAGTTAAAGGTAAGGTTGAGGGTGGCATACTTGAGAAAAAAAAAAAAAAGAAGACAGGATACCTGAATTTAAGTGAGCAGAGAGAGGGAAGAAAGATAGTAAATGAGTTCAGCGAGGCAGTCAGGAATGAGTTCAGTTTTAGGCCTTAGTACGGTGTTTGGATTTCTTTTTCTAAGTGTTGCTGAAAGTCATTGAAAGGTTTTACATAGGAGACTGCACCATATAGAATAGATATAATGAGGTGGTACCAAAATCAGAGAGACCAGTTAGGAGGTGATTTCCAGGAGTCCGTAAGTGATAACGGCAGCTTGGAGGAATGGAAATAAGATTTGGTGGCGCCATTTCTTGGGACCGATCGGTACTACTGACTGTAGGCAAGTGCTCATTTGCCAGGACTGTCCTGGTGAATGAGTTATAGACAGATTCTTCAGAGAAAGCCAGTTTACTCACTGTCTCACTTTTTTCTATCCCCAGCTCCGAAATATCAGGCAATTAGGCTCTCTGAGAGAATCATCTTCTCTGTGACCTGTTTATGCCTTAGGAAAGAGAAGCTGACTCCCGGATTCTTACAGAAACAATTACACTCACAGAGGCTCTGGATTTTGCATTTCTACAAGACATGGTTTGACTATGTGGCATAGGGTAGTGCTTACCTCAGGGTTCTGGTGGAGCGCCCGGCATACTGATTAGGAGCATTTCACAGTGATTCAGCATCTCCTCCAGCTCTTCAGCCTCTATCTTTTGAATACCTGCTGACATTGGTTTAGAAAAACACAGTGATTAGCCCCCAGTGCCCTTTTCAGGCAGAGCTTTACTTAACCCTCTCATAATGTTTATCTTATAATGTTGGCCTGATCCTCAGTCCTCCTGACTCAGAGTAGACAGTAAATGAAGACACGGCCGTGCTTTGAGACTTTCTGTGGCCATTCCTTCACGCAGGCCTCCAAGGCTCTCCCTAACGTTCGCAATACCTGAGAATCCAATTTCCATGACATGTGCCTGGAAATCATTTGTTGTCCCCAAAGAGCTCACCATTTCTCAGAAAAGTCTGAAACATTGATTATTCTATTTTTAAAAACTTTTTAACTATAACATACAATATATACATACCAAACAATCCTCGCAAAAGGCATTGCTTAACCAGTTATTAGAAGGTATACACCCCCACCAAGCATAACTCAGGTCAAGAAAGAGCACTTTCCCAGCTAACACAGGAGTCTCTTAATGTACCCTGACCCAAACATTACCACTAATTCCATCTTTATAATCACTTCTTTATAGTTCTATTACCCAAGTGTGTGTCCTTATAGTCCATAGTTTAATCTTCCAGTTTAAAAATGTGTTATGTCTTTTAAGTCTATTTTAATCTACAGGTTCCCTCTACATCTCTTTCATTTTCTTGGATCTGGTGGGAAAAACTGGGTCATTTTGCTTGTATAGTTTCCCACCACCTAGATTTTGCTGATGACATACTGGTACAGTTCAACATCTTCTGTGTTCCGCATTTCTTGCAAATTAGCAGCCGAATCCAGAAGACTGATACATTTCATGTTCAATTGCTTTGGCAAGACTAGAGGTGGTATATTGCTCTTTCATCATGAGGCACAACATGTGTGTGTTGTCCCTCTTTTTATTTCCCAAGTTTCTTTATTTATTTTTGAGAGAGAGAGAGCATGGATGGATGAGAGGCAATGAGGCAGGGAGAAAGAATCCCAAGCACGCTGTCAGGGCAGAGCCTGACTTGGGGCTCCATCTCACCAACCCTGAGATCATGACTTGAGCCGAAATCGAGTCAGGAGCTCAACCCACTGAGTCACCCAGGTGCCCCAGTTGTCACTCTATGATTTCAGTGAATGTTGATGCTCATGCCTGCATCAAAATGTTGATATTCTAATTCTGGCATTTCCTTTCCATTTATTAGTAGGATTATTTTTTATAAAGAGAAAATGTTTCATATATTTTTTGTGTACTTAGTGGCACAGTTCATACAGAGAAGGTAGAATAAATATTTGATTCTTTCCTTCAGCTTTTAGAAAGAAGTGGGGTTCAGGGTATTGCTTCAGAAAGCTCCCTCCTGTCTTGTTTCAAGCAGTTCAAAGATATGGCAGTCTCCTTCCTGAGACTGCCTGGTTTTGTTCCCGCCCACCACCCTTTATTTAGAATTCTTCTGCCTTCCCCTCTTCTATTTCTAATCTGCTCAACACTGAATCTTCTCTTAGCAGTTTCTACTCAGCATGGGGCCCTGTCCTGGAAGGGAGCATCTGGTGGCTTAGAGTTAAAATTTTTATGGCAGCCGAACTGCAACAGCCCCTTCAGGCATAACTATAGACTCAGCTATTGGAGAGGATAGAACTACACTGAGCTTCAGCTGCTGTTCTCAGATCGGTTCACAGCATTTAAAAGCTATTGGCTAGTTTGAGGTTCTAATCTCAGGGTCCTTCTGATACCTTGTTGCTTCTCTCTTCTGATGTCAACACAGATACGGAAGCTACTCAGGTCCATAACTGTCGCTGGGTTGTCCTCACATGCTTGAACTTGGGGATTCATGGAGATATTCGTCACTTAGTTTTGTTGTAAATGTTGTCCATGGTTTTGGTTTTGCTATCTAATTTTTTGGTTGGCTTCGTGTGGGTATTCAGAGGAATTAATACACAAAAAAGCTACATCTCTGCTACAGTCATCTTCTCAGAACTCCCTCCAATTAGTCTAATTTTTAGTTCATACACAAGCATCGCTGCTGAAGTTCTGGGTATGTTATATCAGTGAATACCAAATCTGTAATCTTGGTATTCCACATGTCTCCAAAGTCATCATGATACTCTCTTTAAAAATTCCTCCCATGACAATTCAATTAGTTAACCAATTTAACTAATCAGTACTCATGCTATGCATGATGTACAACCATTGGGTATTAAAGATGGAAGAAAACTAAGCAACTCATTATTAGTTCCTTTACTTATGTATTCTTCCATCAAACATATGTGACTAATTACAGACAATGTACTGTGACCTAAGACAAGAAGAAGACATGGATCAACTCTTTCACTATAATAGAATTACTCCATTCAGCACATATGTCATAGTGCATCCTCTGTGTCATCTTTAATGCTGCGTGCTGCTCTAGGTTAATAGTGAATGTAGAAACTCTATGGCCACCTCCCTCACATCAGGATTTGTCACCTCGGGAACATCATGAGGCTTCTCTGAGCTATGCCCTCAAGATGTGCATATAGTACTGTTTACCTACAGGTGTGTGTGTTTTTTTTTTTTTAGTGTTTATTTATTTATTTCTTTGAGAGATAGAGAAAGGGGCAGAGGGAAGGGCAGAGAGATAGGGAGACACAGACTCCTTAGCAGGCTCCAGGCCTTGAGCTGTCAGTACAGAGCCTGAAGCGGGCTCAAACCCATGAACCATGAGATCATGACCTGAGCTGAAGTTGGATAACCAACTGACTGAACCACCCAGGTGTCCCTACCTACACGTGTTTTCAAAAATTAAATGATGTAATGCTTCAGAAAGCATTTTAAAAATTGTTAAATGCCTTCCACATGCAAGATTCAATAATTTACTCCTTTAATAAATATTTAGTACCTACTATGTGTCTGGGGCTATATTAGGCTTTGAGGTTACAGCCAGTGACAGAAAAGACTCTTGCTCTTGCTTTCTTATGGAAGAAAGACATTAAACAAATACATGATCAAAGTATCTTAGGTGATGAGTGCCATGATACATTTAAAGCAGAATGAGGTGATCAAGAGAAAGCAAGCTGCTCCTTAGGCTCAGTGGTCATGGATGCCTATGCCAAGTACTTTGCTTTTCTTCCAAGACTTCAATAATACAAAAGGAATCTACCATGCTGAGATGATGAGAGTGTGGTAGGCAGAGGAACAGTTGGTTTAAGGCTCATGGTCAGGAATGCATTAAATATGACCAAGGAACAGAAAGCTGATGGGCATGGCTAGAGAGGCTACGAACTTGCAGCAGAGATGAGGTTGGAGACAGGCAACTGGTAACTGGATCATGAAGGGCTTTCTACTCCAGAGAAAGAAGTTGGATTTTTTTTTTTTGAGCGATATAAACCATGGAGGACTTGAGAACTTAGGAAATTATTTCAGTACTCCAGGTAAGAAACGGTAATATGAAAAAAAAATGGTGGTGACATAGATTGGGACCATAGCAGTGGAAATGAAGAGAAGAGGTTTTATTAGCAAAAATTTTTGGATATAGAGTCATTATGTATGATGCATTGTGTACGAAAGATTTTATAATGTGAGTAATCAAGGATAACTCCAAGATTTTGGCTTAAGAAAATGGAAGGATGAGAAACCATATACTGAGCTAGGAAAGAACAGAATGGATGAAATTTTAGAATGGGCAGGAGTAGCCCTTGGGGAAGAGTCAAGAACTCTGTTTCAAATATGTTCATTTTTAGATACATATTTGACATTTAAATGGATATGGCTAGGAGGACTTAGGTATATGTGTCTGAGCTTCTTGGAAGAGGTCAGAGCTGGAGATATAAGTATTAGATCACTGACATGTAGATATTATTTAGTGCTAAGTGACTTGAAGAGGCCACCTAGGGGGAGAGTGTTCAAGAAGAGGCCTCTAGAGTAAAATGAGTAAAGAAACTGGAGAAGACTGAAAAAGAGGGGTGAGGGAGACAAGGAAAGGATCTGAAGAGTACAGTGTCCTAAAAGCTAATGGAATGATGGATCTCAATAAAAACGGAATCATCATTGTAGAATGTTGTAGAGAGTTTGAATTGTAGGAAATCAAATAGGTGAGTCCTGGTTGAGAAGATTATAGGGAAGGCATTACACTGTTTTCTGTCCCATCTGAAAACAATGGACCAGTATCTAGTTAATGCATATAGAGGCTGGGTCTTCCCAGTGTTCTCGAAATCCTTAGACCATGTTATCTATGGAATATCTTATCTTGTTCTCTACCCTGCTTTAGGCATCTGCTCTTTTGTAGTCTTGGAACACCCTGATTTTTGCATGCTTTCTAGACATTCTTACTGGCACTTAGCCACTGACATACTGCACAATGTTTTCCCTATGATGTATGCCTAATAAATATGACAGTTTGAGAGGAGCTTGGGGAGACTTCCCTTAGCCTCCTCCTCACCTCTCTTGACTTGTGGAATCTTGAGTAATCCTTTCTCCCATCCCCAGCTTTGTGGACAAAGCCAAAGCCAAACCCACAAAGCCAAGGGTTGAACCCACAATTGGTGATCCTAACATGATAAGCCAAACCCACATTGAGTAAGTTATCATAGGACTTGGCAACATCGAGGTCATTGTCATAAAAGAGAGCATTACAAGCAGCAAAACTAGTGATAGTCCAGATTTTAAAATTAGTATGTGTCCTCAGACCCTTTTCAGGTGTAAGGCACCAATGATCTACTTCCAAAAGTAAAGGTAAACTTGCTTAGAATTAATATTACTTTCTAGACAGCTGTAGAGGGCAGAAGACCAACAATCTAGATCCCTTACAGCTGTTTTGTCCAATATGGTAGTCACTAGCCACGTGTGACTGTTCAAATTTTAATTTAAATTAATTAAAATTAAATATTATTAAAAATTACTCATCACATTTCAAATCAAGTGACTACCATAGAGGACAGCACAGATATAAAAAATATCATCCCAGAGAATTCTATTAGCCAGTCCTTCCCTAGAGGATGAGGATGGATCCCTCTTCACTGACCTTAACTGCCTAAGGAAACAGGGGCTTTGGTGATTTAATTAAGAAATTTCAGAAAAGGGAATCTGGCTACATCTCAATCGTCTCTGCCTGCTCACAGGCCTGTGAGAGACACTGACCACAACAAAGTCCTGCATGATTTACTAGGATGGATGAGATGAAGAAAGAAATGCAACAGTGAAACAGACCAGCAGTTATGAGATGCCATTATCCACAACACAAATGAGAATTATATCAAAAAATTCACCTCGATCAGTTGTGTGTGCCAAGGCACTGAGACAGTTGCTGCCAAGCCACTAGCCTCAAGTCCCAAGCAGAGTCCCAAGAGAGAAAAGAGAACAAATTGGTTCCTTTGGTCACATTAAATTGAAAAGTCACTCATTGCATGGCTTTCTGTATGCCCTTGTCTTCTCCTGAGGTGTCTTTCCCTCTCTTTCCCTTCCTATTGCCAACACAATCAAATGCTTTCTTGTGTGAAGCCTCCCATGATGCCCCTCTTCATTGTGTTTGCACGCCACTTGTATAAGTTATTCAGAACTTGACATACTGTGGCTTTTCATGTAGCTTTTTGCAATGGAAAGAGTTTAGACTTTGGCAGAAAGCCTTGGATTTGAATTCTGACTTTACCTATCAACTCACATTGTGATTCAGATAAGTTACTTTTCTAATCTCTAGTTTCCTCTCTGTAAAACTGGAACATGGACACCTCTTTGGAAGGACGCTGAAGTTTTAGATGAGATAATGTGTGCGAATGTCTGCAGCACCATCCCTGACAGAGTGTGGAGACTGTAGAATGAGAGATCTACCCTTCTGATGTATTTCTCCCTACAGCGAAGGATACCTGGAAAGCTAAAACTGCTCTTTGGAACTCCACATCCCAAGATTCTTTCCAGGCTTTTCATTTGCCATGCTGTATAACTACCCCTGAGGAAAGCATGAATTAATTCAGAGATGCACAGATATGCATGAGGTAGATGTTAGTCTTGGCCCTCAAACATGAGTATATAAAGAAACAAATGATCCATCGGGAGCTTCAACTCAACTGGGACTGAGGTATGTGTTTATTCCTCTAATGTATACCTGACCCAATGACCTGAAATTAAGTTCTAAAGAATGAGCCCCAGTGTCTCAGACTCAGCTAATGCTACCCAATAGAACTTTCTGCAATGATGAAAATGTTCTGTATCTTCTCTGTCTGGCACAGTGGCTACTAACCACATGTAGCTCTGAAACACATGAAATGTAGTTCGTGCAAACGAGAAAGTCAATTTTTAATTGTATTTCATTTTGATTATCTGAAATTGAAATTAAATAACCACGTGTAGCAAACGGCAAACATTTTGGAGTTCCCAGCTTTAGGATATTAGCATGGGGAGGACTTCCGAGATCTGTAAATCCAATCTCTTCATTTTGCAAATGTAGAACAACAAAAGAACAAATATTTCCTGGGCACTTTTCACATGCCAGGCCCTATACTAAAGACTTTCATGTTGTTGTCTCTTTAGGATTCCTAATGGCCTCATGAAGTAAATACCACCAACATTTTGCAGTTAAGAAAACTCTCTTAGAGGCACCTGGTTATGCTTATTTCAGTTAGTCTAGGCTAGTGAGGATAGAGAGGTGTGTGTGTAACTGATGTAGATGGCCCTGTGTAAATTTCAACCTCCTGCACTAGTCAGTCTCTGCCCTACAGGAGCCTACAAAGAACTGGTAAATTGAAAAGTCAGTATCAACTTCCCTATAGTAGAACAAGGGAAGATTCCTCTTAATCACGTTCACTCTCCTGTCTCTTAACTGTCAGAACCCAGGAAACTTATGTTTATACCTCACCCAATTTCCTGGCAGCCATGCCTGTCCTAATTATGTAACACAAATTTTACTGCTAGCCTAAGCAGGACATAATCAGGTGGTAGAACTGCTTCAGAAATTTGCTGATCGTGCACAGAAAATTAACACAACCGTTCCTCTGGCACCAGTCAATCCCATTAGCTGGACCAACTCCCATACGCAAGGAAAATTGAATGCTGACAAGTCTATCCAACACATTAGAAAGTTTCTTTCCATTTATTATGTCAACTCTTGAAAACTCAAACCAAGGTGATTGATTTGTGCGGTGTACTGTTGTGTCACCTCACTCTTCTATCTGACACCTATTCCCATATCCCTTTTCTCAAGGCACAGTTTAAATGATCTCTTTCTCCCTACCCTCATAACCCTAACATTTCAGACTTTCTAACTGTCTTGGATTGTAGGTGGCAGACTGTGGGACTTTTGGGGCCTCCATAATCACATCAGCCAATTGCTGTAACACATCTCCTCATCTATATTCTATGGGTTCTGTTTTTTTTTTTTTTTTCTGGAAAATCCCAGCTAATACAAAGTGGTTGTATTAGAAAATGAGATAGCTTCACTCTACTGTCAAGAAGCCACCTCCAGGGGCGCCTGGGTGGCTCTGCCGATTGAACGTCTGACTTTGGCTCCGGTCATGATCTCGTGGTTCAAGCCCCGCATCAGGCTCTGTGCTGACAGCTCTGAGCCTGGATCCTGAATCGGATTCTGTGTCTCTCTCTCTCTCTCTCTGCTCCTCCTCCACTCAAGCTCTGTCTCTTTCCATCTTTCAAAAATGAATAAACATTAAAAAAAAATTTTAGAAGCCACCTCCAGTCCATCCTGTGTGGATTAATGGGCAGAGAAGAGCCTGGATGGGAGACCAAGAGAATGATTTCCAGGGTCCTGCCTTTCTTCCAGAGGACAGCTTCAGGCTCCCCCTGAAGAAAAAGAAGTGGTTTTGCCCAAAAAGTCAAAATTAAGAAGTCTTAGCACCACAAACACATACTCAGAATCAAAGGAAACATTCCAAGTGTGAAAAAGATAGAGTATTCACACTAAACAGACCAAGAGGCTTCAGGAGTGGGAAAGTGTCTGTGGTGCTGAAACACAAAATATAAACACTGTTCCTGGAAAGAAAACACGCAAGACTCTCATACACATGGCTGGAAAGGTGTTGAAAAATCAGGGAGGCAGAGACATTGGAGCTGCTTTGAGAAGTAAGTGACCATCTCCGAGACCAGAAACAAGGTGCATTAGAGCAGAGAGTCAGCAATAAGTTCAGAATTTAGAGCTGCGAGGAAGAAGACAAATGTTTCCTTCTCACAACCACTGCTGACACATGAAAGGTGGTCCCTTAACTGTCATCACATCATGACGGTGCAACAGCAGAGACAAAGAATTTGCAAAGCTTTCACTTATTGCATAAAATACCCAGGATGTTTGGCTTTCCTGGAACCCTGGGGGCTTGCATCATGAGCAGCCCCGACACAGCCTCCCTGCCCTGTTCATAAAGGTCAACAAGGCCCACAAGGCTGTGGCCCCAATCCTTCCAGATGCTTCTACATGAGGCAGTTGGAGACATACTACCATTTTTACGTTCATGTATTGCCCTCCCAACAGTACATAAGGGTGGCCCAAATTATCATGTTAAGGTTTAAGAGGACCCAACTCTCATAAAGAAGAGATTTATATAAGATCCAAGATAATTCTTCCCAGAGCAAGGTGAAATCTGTCCGTATGAATGCATAGTCAGGCATTTCTCAACAGGCTTTAATATAAAACAGCGAGAAAGGCCAGAAGAAGGAACACCTTATCCACATGCTTATGAGATTAGAGCTTGTTATTCACACTAATTCCCTCTCATAAATTGGTTTCCAGAGCCTGATATTTTAAAATCAAATCAGGTCTCTGAAATCCATTTTAGGTTGATAGTCTCAACAGCTGACTTGAATTGTTTTCTGATCTAGAAATGGAAATCTTAAAGACTTGGCTATGCTCTGCATACGTTGCCTGGAAACTTCACCTGAATTAAGATTTCCATGCCTCTCATTTTGACAAAGGACTGCAGAAGATCTCCTACATAGGGTGAATGTCTCCTTTCCCTCACATGGTTTATCTTTGCACACCAGGAGAGTTCATTCATGGACACAAGGAGTCCAAAGATCTACTTTTTAAAAATTCTTGATGACGTTGGGTTGGCGGAGAAGTTATTTGCAATTTGCCTGAAGAATAAACCAGATGAAGGGACTAAGAGTTCTTCTGAAATAAGTCAAGTGGCTACAGCCATCTTAAATAGCCCTGCCCTGGAAATGGGGCCATGAGAACGGGAAATATGGACACCATAGGTGAGGGCAGATTCCACATTTACATGGGTAGGTCTATACATCATATACACAGAGACACACGAACATGGGCTCTCAAACTGACCTTGATTAACAGTGGGCTAATTACACAATCCCTGTGCACCTCTATTTCCTCATGTTTACTTAGGTAAAGGTAGCTCTAAGCATTCTCATGGGATAAAATACACATAAAATATTTAAACCCGACTTTTTAAGAGCAAAATAAATATTGATTATTTGATTAATTATCACTTTTATCATTGTTGTTACATGGGACTTTGTAGAAATATCTGCTTAAAATAGTTAGGAGCCATCCTGAGGATTCGTCATTAGCCAACATCTTTATTCCATGACTGCAATCCTAGTTCTGTTTCTATATGTTTTTCCATGTTTTCTGTAGTGTACTGAACAGGGAAATGCCCAGATACACTGAGATACAGAATGTAAATTTCGGCAAGATGTTGTACTGGTTTATTCATGTAGCGCTTTTACAAATAATGTTTTAGAATGGATTATGTGCGTATCACTGTACAAACATTCTGGGGGCGACAAAAGCAAATAGATGTGGTTACATCTGCCAAGTGTTTATGGCCTAGATAAAGGACAATAAGGAAATAAGAGAAAAAGATACCCAGCACTACCTGGCAGGCCATGCCTAATGCCAGGTGAGTGGAAAGGACTTTTAATGCAGCAGAGATCAGTGCTCCAGCTGGACTGTACTGGCCCTAGAAAACTGGTAGAATAAGAATGAGTAAGTGATGGGGTGAGTACAGTCCCATCATAGTACTTTTAAAAAACATCCACGTGAAAATAGCACAGCATGATAGCAGGTTAGTTTAATGTTTCTTTTTTTTTTAATATTTATTAATTTATTTTGAGAGAGAGAGAGAGAGCACATACAAGCAGGGAAGGGACAGAGAGAGAGAGAGAGAGAGAGAGAGAGAGAGGGAGAATCCCAAGCAGGCTCAGTGCCACCAGCATGGAAACCAATGTGCGCCTCAATCCCATGAACCGTGAGATCATGACCTGAACTGAAATCAAGAGTCAGACGCTAAACCAACTGAACCACCCAGGCGCCCCAAGTTTAATGCTTTTTAAAGTAAAATCATTTTCAGCTTCATACTTTCCTTTAGTTACTTAGACATGATTCATTTCAGTTATTTGGGCATATATGTAACATCTCTGCTCTTGTCATTCTGATCCAGCAGCTGGTAATGCCCTCATTCTTTGCCCCTCATGTCCTGCCACCTCTCCTCTGTGATCCAACCCAATCATTACCTCCTCTGCAAGATCTCAGGTTTTTCCACATGGGATTTGCTGCCCTTGCATAACACTTAGCTTTGATTCCCAGTGCAGCATTTATCCCATGGTATTGCACCGACTTATATGCATGCTGATATCCACCTAGACTCTGAGGTCTTTGAGAACATAGATATTTTCTGGCTTATTCTTTATTCTGAGTCCTTAAGGGTATAACTTTCTGTGCTTCATCATCCTCTGATTCAAAAACTACTTCTCAGAATTCCATCCTTGTCTTTTAAGAATTTATTTAATATGTGTATTCTGGACACTGTATGTTTAAGCCAATACATTATCCAAAGGTGATTTTTAACTGACCAATAAAGCCAGGCAATGCAGGCTGTTCTCTGTAGTTCCAGAATTCTCTCAGCTTATTCCTAGCCTGTATCAATTTGTCTTTGACCTTACCTCAATTCCTGATCCCAGGATTTCACTTCCTTTTATACCTCCGTTTGAACATGGTACCTAAGGTGTTTACTGTCCTGAATCATGATCTGGTCTCCATATTCAGAGCCCAATCCCACTCTTGCTCTCTCTGCCACCCTCCCTCTCCTCTCTGCACTGGCTCCCCACAGAAGACTAGAACATTCTACTGCACAGTCAATTCTATGGCATTCTGGGAAGAGGAGGAGTTCCACAGGATGTTGGCAAATCATAGGCACAGAATTACAGCCCCTGGGGAAGGACATCAAATCTAACCATACGGTATGTCAGATCTTTTCCAGATCTGGACAAGCTATGGAAAATCAAAGGATCCCCAGATAACAGACCAGTGACAATTTTAGAAGTGCAGGGTGGTGGGGGGTGTCAGAGAGAGAGCCAGGATGTCCTAGAAATTTTGTCTAAAATAGGGCATGGAAAAATAAAAGAATTCAGTCTTCTGAATTTGACACATGGTAGTGTCAAATACATTGGCAAGTTTCTAATGGGCTCTCCCTCTGGCCCCTGAACAATGACATCTACTTTGTTGAGGTCAGGTAGGACATCCACCAGCCTGCATTGCCTTGTAAGGTCAAAATTCCAGGCACAAGAGGAATTCTTTCACAGGTATATTCAGGAGGGTATAGCTCCCTGGGAACAATGAAGAATCACTGGGACCTTGTGCCATCAGACATAAAACAATAACTGCAATTTCAAAACCCTTTGGGTCTGAATAATAAGTCCTTCTCATATCCTGACCATCTGACTTCCCTTTAGTTCTGGCAGAGCCGGCAGGTAGCTCTCTGTACAGAACTGTACAGCATTCACTTACTTGCTCATCTGCCCTTTATATAAAACATGCTGCTTGTCGGACAAAATGTAGAAGTGAATATAGTCTGTTGATTTGCTGTAGAGAGAGAAGGGAAAAAAGATTTAAATATTCTCTGCCACATGGCAGTTTCAAATGCTTCATTGCATCTATTCACAACAGAAAGAACTGAATGTATCTCACAAAAAGGTGCCTGTTCTTCGATTGCTGGTTCTGGGATGGTCTATTAGATTTCTTGATGTGGGCACTTGCTTAAAATGCAGAAAATAGTGTCCATTTATTTTCTTCTTGATGTTCACTGCCATTTGGACATAATGTTCGTTCTTTCTTTTTTTTCTTTTCTTTTCTTTTTTCTTTTCTTTTGGTATGATAATTACCACATCAGGGCTTATGTTTGATGAGCAGGTCTGGGCATGGAGGCTAAACATAAATATCTTGAAAATGAGAGGAATAGACAGCCTTCTAGAGTGAAGATGGTTCCTGTAACTATTTTATTTGGGAAATAATGAGAAAATATAAGGTCCCTGAAGTGCTGAGCATTGTTGTTGCTTTTTTTTCCCCTTTGTCTACCTTCCTCCTGATGTAGATGGTGAGATGGCATGAGAAGCGTTAGGTGTAGGTCTTATTTTAAACTGCCCTTAGAAGAAATGGATCTTTTTCTCTTTTTCTGTTATTGACTTCCCTTAAATATATATATATACATACATATGTATTTAAATATGTATTATACATATATGTATAGAGAGAGCTATATATATTTAAAGGAAGTCAATATATATATATAAGATATATTTAAGATATATATGTGTATATATATATATAAGATATATTTAAGATATATATGTGTATATATATATATATATATATATATATATAGACAGAGAGAGAGAGAGAGAGAGAGAGTGAGCAGGTTTTCAAAAATCTAAAGTCCATTTTTTGAGGCTCAAGGTCAATTACTGGAAAATCAATGGGATTTTAATCATTGATCAGATTTGGTTATCATAATAAGTAAGACACTAGAATTTTCTGAGTTCTTCTACTAGGAAGAGGATTACTGGGGGAAAAAATCCATTCAACTAATAGACCTGAAACAACCATTTCATCCCTAAAATGTTTGAATTTCTCTGAGAATACCATAGCATGCTAGAGTAAAGCTTCATTTATTCAGTGAATGGGCCAGGCCATCTAGGAAGAGCTCCAGGAGCATGGAGTTTACCCTATTGGTGCCAGAACTTTTCTTTTTGAGAGATTTTAAAAGGAGAAAACTTGAACATCCTGAGGTAATATTTCTGAAATTGATTATACCTCCTAGGGTTTTTCCTAGGGAATTCTCTTGAAATTCAGTCCCATGGCTTGAATTATGAGTATGATAAAAGGGTTTTTAAGGTCAAATAAGTTTGGCGATGCTGAGTTAAATAATGCAAAAAAGAAAAAAAAAGCTTATTTATTATCATATGTATTAGTTTGCATGCTAATAGGCAATGTAAATCATCTAAAAGCTTACATAAAATGCAGTAGTTCAAACCCTTATCTGACCATAAATCCCTCTGCTTTTCAGCAATTCATTGCTAAGGACTGCTATGTCATGAAATATGCTTACAGAATCTTTTCATTATAATCTTCCCTGCCTTTTAGAATAAAGTACACTGAATATTTCTCTTAGTGACCAATATATTGTTGGTGATCAATAATTTTGAGTTGTAATAGGATGAATGACCTGAGATGCTGTTGAGGAATATGGAGTGATTTCTCCCCTACATAAATGCCAAAGTGATGCGCGTGCGTGCCAGCGTGTGTGCGTGCGTGTGTGTGTGCGTGTGTGTGTGTGTGTGTGTGTGTGTAGGGGCAGCAGACAATGTAGTTCTTTTGTATGTTCATAAAAAATAGAATTCCATCGGTAGCTGTAAGTCGTTTCCACAACTCTGGTGTGATATTTCTGTCCCTTTGGGCAATTGTCTGTGCGCATGCCCGTAGCAATGCCTTTACTGCCTGTTATTTTTTCTTCTTCAATTGCTGTACATTAGGAAGCCAAATAAAGGGTAATTTGGGAAAATAGCATAGGGCAGGGGAAAAGGACAAGCAGGGCAATTGCGAATCACTTAGAATCCTGCAGACTCGACTTTAGAATCTGGCTCTGCCCCTTTCCAGCTGTGAAACTGAGACGAACATGTGGCCACTGTGAACCTCTACTATCTCGTCTGCACAGTGAAAGCAGTGGCGTGTATAGAACAGAGAAAGCTGCTTCCTTTCTCCCTGTCTGCCCACCCACCCTACATTCTTCCACAACCCATGAAAGGAGGAGTTTCTCATCAAATGGCACAAAGGCTGGGATACTAATTGTACACGGTTTACCAGGAGACTGACTCAGTGTGCACAGGCTTGAGAGTTCCTCTTGGAGGATAGCCAGCTCCTTCTCTACCCTCTTTCCTTATTCCATTCGGAGGTGAGGGGCTAACAGAATTTGCATGCAAGCCCTGGGGGAAGGTGGAGGTCAGGGCTTTTTTCTCAGAGAGCCCCTGTGGGCACTGACACACCTAATAATGAGATCGTATTTTTCCATTTTCTTTCTGCCATTTTTCACTGTGTTGTCACAGAGTCCAATCTGGAATCTCTAGGGAAGGAGAGGTGCTCTGTAGAGATGCACTCGCTCTAAATTTTGGTCACATTTCCACCAAATGCCGCAAATCCAGTACATCTAAACACACCTCCCTCACAGCATCACAGGGAGAGTTAAATGAAGATTCTACAGCTGTTGCTGGTGCTTATCCACCAAGAAGAACTCTTCTTATTATAACTCCTTCTGAAGGATGAATTCATGAACTCCAAATAAGGTTCAGATGATCTCTTGCATAAATAAAGTGCATGTGCTTTTGTGTGAACATCACAGATCATAGCTATGTTCCAGATTAAACGCCGGAAGAAACAAGTATCATCAAATTTTGCATTTGCCGTTGGTATCCAAAAAAGCTTTCGCTACATTTTAATAAATATAATACATAAAACAGGAAAAAATTTTCTTCTTAAGCATGTCATTTAATATGTTCTATCACAGGGGTGCCTGGGGGGCTCAGTCGGTTAAGCGTCTGCCTCTTGATTTTGGCCCAGGTCTTGATCTCATGGTTTGTGAGTTTGAGCCCCACATTTGGCTCTGTGCTGATAGTGTGGGGCCTGCTTGGGATTCTTTCTATCTGCCCCTCCCATATGTTCTCTCTCTGCCTCTCTACAATAAATAAATGACCGTAAAAAATTTAATATGGTCTATCATAAATGATAGCCTCATAGAAGGGTTGCCTACATGTGACACCACTCCAATTAAAATATTTAGAACCACAGACTGTATTAGGGCCTGTTCTTAAATAGTTTTAATTGAGTCACTTATTACCTATCCATGGGATATATTTTTCTCCTTGTTTAACCTATATTGTTGAAGGCTTAAAGACCAATCTATTTGATCAAGAAGAATATCATCCCCTGGGCCATAGATAAAAATAAACACTCCATTGGCATTGTGTGTGGGTTAGTCTGATCTATGTATTTGGTGAATAAATGCAAATGTTAAGAGAAATGCTCTGCTCTCTTTGCCCCATTGTCTTGATAAAGATTGGATTTGAATTTTTAAAAATAGAAAACATAGTAAGAGCTTGAGATAGGATATTAAAAGAAAAACAAAAGACTTCTGTTGGCCAGTGGAATAGAAATGACAGTACCTTCTCTTTCTTTTGCTTTTTTTCTTTGATCTATCGCTGCCTTTGGCAAATCTGACTTTTTTTGTTGTTGTTGCTAGGAATTTAAAATTTCTTACAGAATACACTGGGAGAAAAAGCTCTTTATAGTGTCCAGGCAAGTGAGAAAATGTAAACACTCCAAAAAAGTAAACCTTACAGTACTATGCTGGTATAGCATTTCTAATTTCATGTCAATTATCTATTTAAGTTAAAGTTCAATGTTTTTTCTTGAGAATCATTCTTTTATGACCTTAAACAATAATAACACTAAGTAATTTCAGATAAAAATCATGTGTTATTCATAAAGGAAAAGTAATCCTCCCTCACATTTTTGCCTTGCTGTTCCGTTTATAAAGCTCTCACACGTGACCTTTCATCAGAACCTCATTGTAGCCTCATGTGGACAAGCTGTAATAAATATGAGGTATTTGAGTACTGAAACGTTAAGAAATTTCGCCAGTGTCATTGAGCTATTGAGCAGCATGGACATGTATGGAAATAGGTCTAGATTTCTGATTCTCACATCCTTTCATTTCCTTTTTGAAATTTAACAACATGCATTCATACAGGGACCAAGCACTATCCTAGGCCTAGAGCTGTCAGGGATGTTGGAGGCAGGCTGCTCACTGCTTTGGGGGACTTTCATTTCATTTCAGTAAGGGTAACGTAGACTAAACCCATGTAATAAACACGTGTAATAATATCTGATAATTACAAGTGAGGAAGAAAAGAATAACTGGGGGGTAGGGACAGGTACTTGGCCAATGTATCTAGGGCGGTCACTAAAAAGTGTATCATCTAGGAATCCCACAAAGTGAAAATCCCAATTAAAGTAGTTTAAGGTATAGGAACATTACCTTACATAATACGACATGCAGGTAGGCAGTTCCAGGACTGGCTGACTCAGCAGGAAAATAATGCCAGGCTCTGGAATGTTTCTGGCTTTCCTCTCCTGGATGTATGTTGGCTGCTACAGTTTCAAGTACCAGGTCCTCACTTAACAATGATTAAGAAGACATGGGCCTTCTTGTTTCTTCAGTGAAGACAAAGGAAATGTCCCAAACACTCTAGCTTTCATGAGGCTGCATGGCATCACAAGGACCATGCCCAACCCATTCCTGCCAAGGGAGATGAGATTATCAAAGTTGGCTTGGATTAACCACCAGTCCATCCCCAGAACAGCAGAGGGCTCACGGAACCCTTGGGTAACTGATCCCTGCACTGATTCCCTGTTAGAGAGGGCCTTCTGAGGCAGTGGTATGTGAGCTTCATCTGAATGAATCGAAGAAGGTAAAAAGTGAGGAGAGCACATGCCGAGCACCCTCATGCTACCCTACATTTATTGAGCACTCTGTGTGGTCCAAGCACTGAGTTAAGTCCTATTTGTATTAATTCATTTACTGCAGCGACACTGCTATGAGGTCATTTCTACCATTATTTCCTCTTTACAGATTAGAAAGCTGAGGCACCGAGTGGTTAGGTGAACTGTCAAGGTCATGGAGCTAATAAGCAACAGAGCTCTGAGTTGAACCCAAGCAGTCTGACTCCAGAACCCACACACTTACCCATACAGAACACTGACAAGCAAGCACAACAATTCTAAAACATAAAATGTCTGCTGTGCTCAAAGAACAGGGAAAAGGGCACCACGATTAGAATATAGCAGGAGAAAAGGTAGTGACATGAAATGAAACCCCCCTTTTATTTTCAAGTTTATTTATTTATTTTTGAGAGAGACTGTGTGTGCAAACAGGGGAGGGGCAGAGAGAGAGGAAGGGGGAGAATCCCAAGCAGCTCCATACTGTCAGCACAGAGCCCAACATGGGGTTGGATCCCATGAACTGCAAGATTATGACCTGAGCTGAAATTAAGAATTGGACATTGGCCAATTGAGCCACCCAGGCGCCCAGAAGGCCCCCCTTTGAGGCAAGGGCTATGTCATGTAGGGCACATGTTAGGATTAGGATTTTTAAAATTTTAAATTTTAAAGATCACAATTAGGATTTTAAATTTTATTCTCAATGCCTTGCAGAGCAACTGGACAGTTTTAATCAGGGAATAATCTATTATGATTAACATTCAAAATTAAAGGTGTTCTATTAGTCATGTATCCCAAGGAAACAACCAATAGGGGATATCTTTATCTCTATCTATCTATCTAGAGTTATTCTAAGGAATTGGTTTATCCAGTAGTGAGGGCTGCAACTCTGAAAATTTGAAATCTGTAGGGAAGGCAAGGAGGCTGGAAATTCAGGTAAGAGTTGATATTGCAGTCTTGAATCCAAATTCTGCAGAGCAACAGACTGGAAACTCAAGCCACGTTTCTATGTTGCAGTCTGGAAGAGAACTCCTTACTTGGGAAACCTTAGTCTTTGCTTTTAAGGCCTTCAACTGATTGGATGATACCCACCTACATTATGGAGAGGAACCTGCCTTACTCAAAGTCCACTGATTTATATGTTGATCACATCTAAAAATTACCTTCATAGCTGTAAGTAGACTGGTGTTTCACCAAACAACCAAGCGCCATAGCCTAGCCACATTGACACATAAAATTATCAATCACAACGGTGTATGAGAAAGTGACCTACAAAATGTAAATTCCACTCTTGAACTCCATTATCTCTATCTTTCCAACTTACTCTATAATTCCTATGTGAGCAATCCCTCAACCACGGATCCTATTGACTGTACTTTTCATTCTTCCCCATATGCCCTTCTTCCTTCCGTAATCCAGTTTAGACTCCACCTGTCAGCACTACCAATGCTCTGGCACAAACACTCCACGTCCTCTGCCTCTCCTTTCCTCTTCTGTGCTTGTCTGTCAAGGACCCAGTCTTGGTGAAATGTACCCATTCATTCCATTTCTGTACATGAATTATTGAATATTATTGAATTGAAATCATACAGCTTTATTGACAGAATCACCTCCTATTTATGACCACATATTTCAAATGGTCACTCAATACTGCTCAGTGATGTCACTGCGTCTCTCTACTGAATTCATTCTCCCACACCGCAGGATGGCTAGTTCACACTTTGTTTTTTCTACTCACAGCTTGAAGGACTAGTCACCCCTGTCAGCTGATCATCTCCAGAAAGAAAAGAACTGTCCTCTGATGAAAGCTACCTTATTTTCACAGGACCCGCCTATGAAACCACCAGCATCTGAATCACTTTTTTGACATCTTAGTAAAGGGAAGATGTAAGCTCTGATTTCAATCCAAACCTTCCACTTACCCCTAATTCCATCCCATCTTACTTTATATGGGTCTGAGCTTCTATTTTATACGTCTCCCCTCTAAAGGACCACTCCAATCAGCGCACCGATGGGCTTCTGAAACTCCAAATTGCCCTCCAGATACAATTACATTTCTCTGCTGTTCTTAACATCAAAACCCTTCAAAATAACGGTTACTACTCCCCCTCAGTGTTGTCTCCTAACATTCCTGTCTCAACCTACTTCTAGGCTTTTCTACACCCCCGACCACCATACCACTGAAATAGCTCAATCATTGCAGAAAAGAACTACATCTTGCCAAAGGCAATAATCAATTTTCAGTCATCTTTATTTGACTTCTCCGTAGCAAATGACTCAGTTGATCTCTCCTTTTTGAAATATTCTCATACCTTCAGTAAAACTGTCCTCAACTGGTTTTCCTTCTATCTTAGTGTACCTTTCTCCTTAACCACCTTTCATTTGTCTTTGTCCTCTTCCAATTTAAGTGTTGGGATGACCCAAGGCTATTTTCTCCACTCTTTTCTTTTCTCTCTTCTTAATTTACACCCAGTCCTAGGTAATCTCACTCAATCTCAGGCACTAAATTCCCCCAGACCAAACCTCTTCTTAAATTCCATGCTCTGACATCCTACTGCCTACTCAACATTGACACTTTGGGATGTCACAATCGTCCCGGTCCCAATACGGCTGGAACAGTGACAGTGTTGCCATGGTCTGCCAAATCTGCTTCTCCTGCCCCATCCAGCCGAGCTCCAACCCCATTTCAGCATTTCCCATGTCACCCATCCAGTTGCTCAGGCCCCAAACTTCATTTTCATCTTTCTCTTTCTTTTGCACCCCAAATTCAATCCATCACTAAGCTTTGTTGCCACTACTTCCACCCGCCATTCTAGAGCAATAGCACAAGTCACCACCCTATCTCCCTGGACTATTTTTTGATCACCTGTACTTCCCCTGAGAGTCATTTCTCCTGATCCTAGCCATAATGATCTTTCAAAGAACAAATTAGGTCTGTTTGCTCCTGCTGAAAACTCCACACTGGCTGTTCACTGCACCTACAATGTAATCGAAACTCTGTCCTGGCAAGTTGCTCCTTGATCTCTCTGTCTCTTACTTCCCTTTCTGATATCATCCCCTCCACTTTCCCCCTTTTGTTCACTCCACATTATTCTATTTTATCTTTGTTATAATACTTTTCTGTTCCCTCAAATTATCTTAATTATTTATTGCTCATTGTTTATACATATAGTTTACTGTCTATAAATCCCTGCTTAAGTATAAATTCCATACGCACATCTTCTCCATGTATCCTGTTGTCTCTCAAGTGCTTGGATTGATCAATGATACATGAGTTAAATATATGTTTGCCATATATCTTCTGTTTTGTCACATTTGGTAGAAATGTACATAAAGGAACTAGTTTGATTTCCTCTGAACTTGACTCTAAGACGACAACCCAGCATGACAACAAATGAAAGTTGACATGCAGTCTTGCTGTGGGGACCCTGGGGGATGGAAGGGTCTGTGGCAATGAGGAAGGTATGCACCTCATGCAAGGGGGGTGGCTGCTATTCGGCATTAGCCATCAGCCACCCTGGAAGAAGGTGAGTCCAGTGTCACCATATGTTTGATTTTTTTTCTTTTAAGGAAGCCTTTCAATTCTGATTTTAAGTGGTTTCTCTAGATTTATAAATATTCAAAATCAACTCAATTCCTTTCAAAAGACCCTGTATGAGGACCAAACATAATCCATGTATAGAATGATTTTGCTTTATAAACTTTCATTTGGTAGCGTCTGCTGGAGGTAATTTCATGGGCAAGAAAGAAAAACGTAAAGAAACTTAGTTGAGTGTCTTGAGTGATGGTGAGGAAGACAGTGGAATCTGTAGGCAACTCAAGGAAGCTTTGTTTCAGAGTTTTACTCCCACATAGGGCCTGACTAAACATTTTGGAGTTGGTCTAAGGTCTGAAGCCCCTAGCTTCACAAGCAACTTTCAAAACAACAGGGACATTTTCTCTTCCCTCAGGACACTGGTTGCTGTGGTCCATGAAAGCAAAAACCACAGAGAAACAAGAAGAAGGTGAAAATAACTAGAGGCTTATAGGGGTGGAGGTAGGGGTAGTAGCACAGAAATCAGAACTCCCCACTTACAGTTCCAGGCGACTGGGAAACTCATCTAATTCAGCTCATACTTGTGTTCAGTATCTCTATTCTGCAACCAGAATAATGCTGAAAATTTAGCTTGAGAAATATTTAAAATCACATTAATAAAGAACAAGGAGTATGTATTTCCTTTTCCACGTAGATACCCTACGAAGGTATAATTGTTACAACTCAGTCCCTTTCATCTAAATAAACAAACATCCTCTGGCACCATCCCACGGGCTACACACAGTGTTCGTTGCTATAAAAACTGCTGAATTAAATAGTATCCAGACAGTCCCTGACTCATGATGGTTCAACGTACAGGTTTTTGACTTGACAATGGTACAAAAGCGATATGTGTTCAGTAGAAATCATACTTTGAATTTTGAAATCGGATCTTTTCCTGGGCTCGCAATACATAGCACCCTCCTCTCCCATCATACTGGGCAGTGGCAGTGGGTACAGCTCCCAGTCAGCCACGTGATGACTAGAGCAAACTCCTAATACACTAACAACACTTCCACACTTATACAATGATTGTTTTTCACTCTCAGTGCAGTTGTCAAGAAATTGCATGAGATCTTCAACCTTTATTATAAAATAGGCTTATGTTAGATGATTTTGCTCAACTGTAGGCTAATGTAAATGTTCTGAGCACTTTAACTTATGGTAGACTAAGCTATGATGCTGGGTAGGTTAGGCATATTAAATTCATTTTTGACTTCTAATATTTTCAAATTATGATGGGTTTATCTGGATGTAACCCCATTATAAGTCAAAGATGAGCTGAACAGAATTTGCCCTTAATGAGAAAAATATATCCTCTATGCCTTTTCTCCCATGTCAGTTGGGATCACTCCCTCGTGTCTAGAGCCCCTTTGAAGGACAGTTGGACAGAACTGGTAGCAGTTAGCAAAGACTTCCACATAAGGTTAATTGATTTATTATGTTCATGTCATCTTTCTGTCACCTTGATTGTAAGCTACTGGAGGGGAAGAACTGAGTTTCAAACTTCTCCTTTTCACCTCAAGGACCTAGTATGGGTTGGGCCTCCAGGATTTTCTCAATTATCCTATGTTAAACTTGGGACATTCTGGTTTTCTCAGGAAAGGGAATAAGGGGACAATTGGCCAAGCTGTTGTTGCTGCTGCTGCTTCTTCTTCTTCTTCTTCTTCGTCTTCTTCTTTCTCTTCCTCCTCCTCTTCTTCTTCTTCTCTTTTTTTTGTTGTTGTTTTTGTTATTATTATTCCTCCTAAGATAGGAGGAAGAAAGTTCATACTCCTTCATGGAAATTATGATCCTATTTTTTTTTGTTTTTTGCTTGGCTGGCTGTTTTCAGAATTTCTGCAGAAATTCCACCAAAAGTTATACCTTCCAGAGTATAAACTCCACAGAAAAGGACAGTTGATTCCACAGTTGGGAAGTTTGGGGGAGTCATGGCTTTTCATAGGGCTGTGAAGTTTAAGAGAACTGTAGTGGTATGTGTTCCACGTCATTCCAACCTTGAACACTGATAATGACTTTCACCATTGGAGAAAACTAACCTGCTTTCAAAATGTATTGAGATCAAGATTCTCGCTAGGTACAAATGGTAGGCTGAGCCTCCAAGATGACATAAATTGTCTCTCTATTCAGAACAGGCAGAAAGAAAGTATAATGGAACAACATACTTAGAACTCTGTCTGAACCCCCCACCAGTGAAATACTGTGAATTGTCCAAGTCTTTAATTCATGTATTTAACACCTTTATTTAGCAAATTAGTCTGTTTAATCCCATATATACCGAGGGGCAGAGAGAAATGAAATGACTCAGAGTCACAGAAGCTGAGGGAAATAGCCTCAGCCAGAAGTCAGTCTTACCTGGACCATTTGCAGAAATAAACACTGGGTCTTCTCCCCCACCCCCAAATCTATTTCAAGCAATTCCCTCTCTGGTGTGCTGGTGAGTGTCCCTTCTGCTGCTATGTATGAGGAATGAATGGGAACCTACAGAGTAGACCTAGAATCAAAGAGAAAGAACGCTTTGTAACTCTTCAAGGTTCAACAGAAAAGAAAGGCCCAGAAATCCTGGATGACCTCAGCAGAACTGAGCTTTATTTATACACTTGCAAAGGAAAGAAAGAAGATCGAGGCCCCCAAATGGTCTCACTAGGCAGCTTCGTACATTATCTCATCTGATTCTATTCTCTCAACAACGCTCTGACATAGACCTATTAGCCATATTTTACACATGAGTAAGCCACAGCTCAGAGAGGTTAAATAAACAGCAGAAGCTATTAATTAACAGTATGTGGCCTGAAATAATTCCACAGTCCATCCTCAGCAGGACACTGTTCAGTTTCCACACAGCAATCAATAAGCTGTGCAGCCTTGGAAAAATTACTTAGCATCTCTGGTCTCTATAAAAATGAAGGAGCTGGAGTTACTCATTGTGGATAAAGTGATGAATGGAGCAACTTACAAAGGGAAAGACATATGAGCAGAGGCGTAACTCCTGACTGGTAATAATGCTTGGGATAATGTATAGCACAGGCTATTAAGAAAGTGAAGAGGTACATTAAATATAGCCTAAGGGTTAGGGAAAGCTACTCCTGAGCCGAACCTTTAGAATTTGTAAGACTTTGGGGATGTGGTGAGGGGGATTTCTAGGTAGAGGGAATAGCTTGAGTCAAAGGTGCTGAAAGATGCTCAGATAAGCATGTCAAGTGAAAAGCAGGGAGGGGGCTGCATACTCTCAGCTAAGTCAGTAAGAGAAAGAAGGTTATCGTATACAAGAATGCTTAGATGTTTTGCCCTGAAAAGGAAAGGAACTGGGGCGCCTGGGTGGCTCAGTAGGTTAAGCTTCCGATTTTGGCTCAGGTCATGATCTCGGGGCTTGTGAGTTTGAGACACACATTGGGCTCTCTGTTGTCAGTGCAGAGCCCGCTTTGGATCCTCTCCCTCTCTTTTCTCTCTCTCTCTCTCTCTCTCTCTCTCTCTCTCTCAAAAATAAGCATTAAAAAAAGGAACCAACGGAGGGTTTTAAGCTGAAGATAATTCTGGGTGCTGTAAGAAGAATGGATTGCAGAGTTTGAGACTCAAGGCAGGGAGACCAGTTAGGTGACTGTTGCTTTCGCCAGAAAAATAAATGAACAAGAACACTGGCAATTGGGCTAGAGAAAAGGAAGAAATAAAAAACCATGATGATCCAGTTACTAAATGCGCTCAGTCGGTAGACAGAACAGGTGAATTATGAAGCAATGGTGGAATGACGAATACCATCAAAAAAGTCTTTGAAAAGAATTCTTAATACTTTGAGATATTAACTGGCAGTGAAGCATAGAGGATCAGTGTTCTGGAGTCAGGGAGACTTGGGTTTAAATCCAACTGCTGCTACTCATCAGCTTTGTGATTGTTAAAATGTTACTAAACTCCTCAGCGCCTAAATTTCTTTATATGTACAACAGGAAAAGGTAGTAGTAACACCCATCACATGAAGTTGTAAGATTAAATAAGGAACAAAAAAAAGACATGTAAAGTACCTGGCACAGTGCCTGGCACATAGTAACTGCTCAGAAAATGATCGTTTTGTTATTGTGAGCCAGAAAACTCCCATTAACTCTCCACCCCCAAATCCAAATAGCAGCAGGATGGCATTCATGTACACCATTCATGATTATTGCTTACTAAATTCATCAAGTAAACAGTTCTTTTGAAACTTCTGGAAACAGCTTTTGCAAAGAATTGCCGGTGCCAATGTCCATGGGCATTCCAGTTCTATTACACCTTTGTTTATATTGGACATTATGATCTCAGTTCCTCTTACTCATCATAGTAGGTCTTTATATGCAAAACACTTTACTGTGCCTATTCATTGTGCATACACATAATAGGACAGAATAGGAAGGTGCTGGTAAAAACAAAAGTGAAGTGATTACTCTAGAGATTGATTTGAGTCAGCAGTGAAAAAATAAAGAAAAGGAAAAAAATCTCATAAAGAGTGTCTGATTTTCCAGTTCTCTTCACCAAGGCAGGTCTGTGCAAACCGTGCCCAGCTCCAAACTTAGTTACTCCTGCTCTCCAGCTCCAAATAGGGAATTGACGAAATGTTATCAAGCATCATTCTATATTGCATTGTGGGAGCTCTAGCACTTATTAAGAATGAAGGAGGAAGAATTGGAGGAAGTAAAAACCAGATTAGAATTTGAAGAGAGGCACAACTTGTTCTGAAACTGTCAGGCAGCTCCACAGAGAAGCCCCATGCAACCTGATAATTAGCTTATAACTGAACTGTTCAGATCCGAGATGAACTTTACCCAGTGCTCTTCTCTCCAAGCTCTACTAAAGATGACTGATTACAGTTATAAAGTTTGAAACACTAAGATTCTCTCCAATTGTGATATGTAATTCATAAGAAGCATCACTTGAAAAATCAAATATAAAAGCACAGGTACCTCCTAAGATACATTACTAACATTAAGTTATTCTATGGGTTTTTTTTTTCAAATAATTGGTGCATAAAATATGCTAGATTTTCGACTGGGCATCTGAAAATATTCTTCTGGCTATAGTCTTGACTAAAAACTTGAGTTAAGCCTCCATCATCATCTCTTGGATTATTACCAGAGCTTTCACTGAAATATCTGCCTCCATACTGGTTTTAATTACCAGGGATCATGATGATGATGATGATGATGATGGATGCTTTTTTAAAGAGAAGTTTTAGGTTGACAACAAAATGGAGAGGAAGGTACAGAGATGTCCCATATAGTCATTGCCCCATACATACAGAGCCATCCCCGTTAGCAACATCGTTCACCAGAGTGGTACCTTTGTTACAACTGATAAACCTAAACTGAGTGACACAATCACTCAAAGTCCATAGTTTACATGAAGTTTGTTTGTGGCATTGTACATTCTATGAGTTTGGACAGATCTCTGACATGTATCCACCAGGCACGCTTCTCAAGAACAAATATAAAGCCATGCTACCGGGGGAGTTTAATAAGTAACTCAAGGACATTGGGCCAAATGGTCATTCAACTCATAAAGCTATAGAAAGCTCGTTTTGAGCATGTAGGAACACAAGAAATACCATATTCTTGAGCTCTTTCTGAGGAGTATATTAAAGGATGGGCTCCAGCCTACTAAGGGTTGACTGAGGGAAATTTTAATCTAACCCAATAAATAACTAAACTGTTTTACTATAACTTGGTAAGTTGACACTAAAGTCCATGTGGAAACATTAAATATATAATAACATATAATATCAGTTATAATAATGCAGTTAAAGAATACTTATGATAGAGGGAGAATTCATTTTAACGTGTAGATATTAAAACACACAGCCACACCTACTAAACCATACTAATGCATGGATAGAAGACCAAGGGAATGAAATAGAAACACAATGTATGACATATGAAAATTTAGTACATTAAAAAGGTAGTGTCTCATCTCATTGAGGAAAAGGGCTTTTAACAGATGGTATTATAATAACTGGATAGCCATTTGAAAAGTTTAAATTAGAACATTTTCTCACATCCTGTGTAAAAATAAACTCTTAATATATCAAACAATGTAAAAAATATGAAACTGTTTGAATATTAAAAGAATTCTTATATAACCTGAGTGTAAAAAAAAAGGTGATCCATGACACAAAATCTAGCCTCAATTTGAAAAAAAATTAATAAATTTTACAACAAAAAGTATTTTAAATCAAGGTAAATAAGCAAAAATACAAGAAAAATGGACAAATTGGAAGAAAAATGTGTTATGTGGGGCACCTCACATAAGCATTGAACGCTTGATTTCAGCTCAGGTCATGATCTCTTGGTTCCTGAGATTGAGCCCTGGGTTGGGCTCTGCACTGACAGTGCGGAGCCTGCTTGGGATTCTCTCTCTCTTTCTCTGCCCCTCCCCTGCCTGTGCTCTTTCTCTCTCTCTCAAATTAAATAAATAAACTTAAAAAAAAGAAAAATGTGTTATGTATCTCAGATAAATGACTAACATAACTAAAATACGAAGACTTTATTTTTAGTTGGTAGGGAGTAGACCAAATATGAGCAAAGGATATTTAAAAAATCACAAAATATATGTTTTTAACATATGAAAAGATGTTCAATTCTATTAATAAGAGAAATGCAAATTAAAAAGTACACTAAAATACCATTTCTCACCCATTAGATTGGCAAGAAATCCAATAGCTTGATAAAACATACCATTGGCAAAACTGTCGGAAAACAGTCACTCATAAAAACAGCATAACAATGGAGAGAAATTTAGCAGTATCTAATAAAATGAATATTTATTTAGCCAGAAATCCACTAAGAATTTATATCTTAACCCAGAAATCTGCTAAGCGTTTATCTGATGGTGTCCAAAAACAGGAAAATAAATTTGCATAAGGTTATTATTTGCAACACAACATTATTTGTAATTGCAAGATATTGGAATCAACCTAAATGCCCAAATACAGAAGAATTGCTAGATAAATTGTATTACATCCACCCCAAGTAGTGCTTCAGAGCTGTAAAAATGAATAAGGAAGGCCCCGTGAACTGATGTGGAGTGAATTACAGGATATATTGTGAAGTGGAAAACAACAACAACAACAACAACAACAACAACAACCAGGCAGTATATATAGTGTGCTAACTTTGGGATAAAAAAGAAGATAAACTAAGATACATATATACGCTTCATGTTGCAAAACACAACACAGGAAAGATAAACCAAAAACAATAAATCTGGTTATCTGCAGGGGATGAAAGGAAAGCTAAGTGGAAGGAATAGGGGAGGGAAGACATTTCAGGGAATATATCCTTTTTTTTTTTTTTTTTGCATAGTTTTCTCTTTTAAAAAGTACACTGACGCCATACACCTTAACAAAATACAATGAAATCAACAAGCCTGGGATAAATGAAAAATCTAAACATGTAAGCAAACAAATAAACCCTACTCTATTTCAAAACACATAATGCGCTGAAATGACATCCCTGGTATGAAAATTGAAAGCGAGAATGAGGTTGTTTTACTCATGTAAACGACAGCCCAGCCATTTTCTCGAAGAATCCGTGCCCCTCCTGGTCCCTAACTGTTCACGTGAGGAAGGACTGAAGGAGCGAGAGGGTGCGATCGCGCATGCGTATGTATGTGCCCTGTGCGTGTGAAGCATACATGGAGGAATGAGTAAACAAAACTGGACAAGTCCTAAATTCAAATCGCAGACGTGAGATGTGAGGAGAGTAATGTAACCACTAGTTAAATGTTGTTGGGCCTGAATCCCAGCTTCACCTGGTCTGACTCTGTCAACTTGGACACCATTTTTAACTTTCCTGAGTCTTAAGTTTCCTCTTCTGTGAAATTAGAGAACTAGTCATACCTACATCCTAAATTTAGGGCAGGGACTGAGTGTATTTATGCAAATAGATGAGGTAATTCATGGGAAGGATTTCACTGGAATGTAAGTGCCACAAAAAGGCAGATTCTTTTGCATTTTATTCACTGCTGTACCTTCAAACCTAGACCCCGCCTGGCACACATCTGGTGCTCATCACACATCTGTGAGACGAATGAATAAAAGCCTTTTCCTGGCCCCTGACAGATGAAAGCTATGCAAATGTTAGCCGTGTTGCCATTATCTTCATAATTATGAGCTTCCTCATTATTACTAATGTATATACAGGTGTTCTGTCTTCAAAAATAAGTGGGGAAATGTACAGCCCCTTTTACTTCCAACATGCAATATTGCATGTTGTTGCATAACATAAAGAAGATTGACAACTAAGGAGTAATCTGGGGGGAAAAACGTGATTTGATGGCAGAGAAGAGTATATTCAGTTCTTTCTTCTCCTCCCCCCCCTTACTCAGTTCTTTCTTGATTGATGTTTTCATATTGGTTATTGTGGTACCCCCTCTACCCTGCTCTCCGATAGCTTGATGAGGGGAAAACAGAAAGAAAAAAGCAGCCAGAAGCTAAAATTCTCCATCTGAAAGTACAAAATTGAGGTCTCAGTTCTCAGCATCAGTAATTGATCCCTTTGATGTTTTATGTTAGGAGAAACTCAGGCCCTGAACAGAAGCTCCTGATCTCATTAGGGGGAAAGTAAATCCTTTCTAAGTAAGTCTTCTCACAGCTTAATAACTTAGGTTTCAGTTCTCCTTGAGAAAAATTCTTGGCTAGATTACACCCCAGAGCCATCTTTCTTGAAGACTCTAATATCTGAGCCTCTGGGCTGCACAATGAAATGGTTTGGGGTTAGAGAACGGGAGTTTACAGTTGGAAAAGGAAATGTCTTTGATGGAAACCCAAACCCATGCTGTCCATTGTCTGGCCAGCATGGTTCACATCAGGAAAGGTTTTGTTTTGGCTCTGCTTAGTTAAGAAATTATTTACTTTGGAAAATGAGAAACTTTAGAATAAAAATAACGTAGTTCAAAATGACAGGTGGAGGTTTGTGCCATAAAGACCAACATGGTCTCAGGGCTCCTGTAAGGAAAAGACTTCATCAGGCTTTTAAGAGTTTATCCAGAAATAACCCAGGTCCAGGTCCAGCTCTGATGTTAAAGGACTGGTTATACTGGGCAGGTCACCTCTTCTAGACTAATATCCTCCTTTTTAAAATACTAAGTGGACAAAGGAGGCAAGTTGGACTCAACGTGTCTAACATTCCTTTCCAGCTTTTCAATAACTACAAAAGTGAGTTCAAAATAGACACCAGAGTTGACCCACAACACAGCCCACATGCAGCACTGGCCTGCCTGCTCCTCCTGCACTGGGGACAGGAAGGGCAGTGGTGACACTTGCTAGCATGTTCATGCCAGTTAGATCCTTTTCACCTGGAGAATTCTGTTTTCCCAAGCTTCAATCTCCATTCCTACCACTCACACCAGAAAGCCTTCTTAGTTCTTCTGGACAAAATTCCCGCTGGGCCACCATATTGTGCCCTCCTTCAACACTTATGCCTGTCCGTCTCCTTCCTGTTTGATGATCCCAGAAGAGGAGTGCCCTGTACCACACACTGTGTGCTCCCTGCTGTGCCTCGCACGGGCTGCTCACGTGAGTAGCTTCAATCTGCTTCCTTCCTTAGTAAAACATGCATCCTTTCTCTGCGGGTCTCCTTCGCATATCAGTTACAATGCCCTAAAATGACTTTCTGCTCCATTCACAATGCAACATGCTATCTTTTTTATACCTAACTGCATTGTATATTAAGTTCTTTAATTTTAGCCTGAACAAAACTTTTGTTAAAAATAATGCATTTGTTCAGTTGGAAATCTCTCACTTTGGTGGGATTCAAAATTTCAAATATCCAAATTCAAAATTTCTCTTACTGAAAAGTTAGCATTTTGTTTTTGTTTTGCTTTTTCCTGAAAGATAATTCCTTAGACCGACAATCATTTCAGTGATGAAACAGTGATGTGGGGAAAATCAGCTATTTCCTCCCAAGATTTGCTCTTACTACACTCAGGTATGCTTCCCTTTTACAGTCTAATTTCAGGTGAGTGAGACATTGAACTTGATGACTTTTTGCCCACAGTCCTGGCTGTGTCTCTTTTTGGAGCCTTCTCCTTCCTTGGCAGTGATTGGTGTGAAGCTGGCCTCAGTCCTTGACCATGCAGCAGTATGGAAACTAAGTTTGTGCTCTGGACCATGGACCTCTCGCTACCTTTGTAGCATTTACTGCACGTTCCATTGTACAGATGCGGAGTATGAGGTGGGTAGAACAAACATCAGCTCCAGAAAAAGCCCTATTCTTCACTCCAGCTTTTTCAGAGAGCCCTACATTTATGGTGGTAGGAATCGTGATAGTCAAGGCTACCATGTGCTTCTCAGCCCTTAATGAAGCTGGTTTTTGATACCCATTTGTTTAGTTTTCCTTGGTTGTATCCTTCTTCTGCTAGAACTTTAAAAAAATTTTTTTTTAGTATTTATTTTTGAGAGAGAGACAGCATGGGAGAGGCAGAGACAGAGGGAAACACAGAATCCAAAGCAGGCTCCAGGCTCCGTACTGTCAGCACAGAGCCTGACGCAAGGCTTGAACCCACAAGTCTGAGATCATGGCCTGGGCGAGGTTGGAAACTTAACCAACCTGGCCACCCAGGTGCCCCCTGCTAGAACTTTTGAGGGGAGAAGAGACAAACTACAGGCTAATTCTCCAAGGACTGATCATGAAAAAACCCAGAGCTTCCTCTTGTGCCCCCGGACTCTGTAGCCTTTGTTACCATCACATTCTTAATCAGGTGCAACAGACAGAACCCTGGCCAGGAAGCCAGGAGGCAAGGCTCTAGCTCTTGACCCTTTGACTTACTTCCCCTTCATGTAAATGAGAAGATGGAGAAGAAGGAATGCTAAAAGGTGTGTGTGTGTGTGTGTGTGCGCGCGCGCGCGCGCATTCTTCAGTGTCATGAATGGCTAAGTCTAGAAACAACAATCTGAATTCTCTATTACTCCACAGAATATCTTTATGAGTTTGTTTTTGGGGAACAAGGAAGACAGAAGGCAGTTATTTCCAAAGATGAAATTATACTTGTAGCAAAGAGCAGACTGTTTTAATGGTTAAACCACTTTTATTACTAAAAACAAACTTTCCTCTGAACCAACAGTTAAAAATAAAAGGGAAATGCTTAGTAAACCCTAAATCATTAAATTATTGGAGGGAATCAGAATAGTTCTTACACCCCCTTAATTAATAGAGCATGAACAAGCAATTCAGCTGTGGGTGGAATTTTTACTTCAACTCAATGTAAAACAACTGTATGTATATATATATATATATATATATATATATATATATATATATATATCTGTTAATTCTAAAATAAATGCACTTATCTCCATAAAACCTAGGAGTATGCACCACGCTTACAGCACAGCACTTGATAGATACAATTGTACATAATTATAGATATAGCTTACTGAAATCTCTCTCTCCTCCTCATGCCCATGAATTTTTACATGACAGGCTGTGAAGTGACCTGACGGAAGAATAGAGTTTTGGGGAAATATGTATGCTGTATTATCTAGGACAATGTCCAAAAGATGTGTGAATTCCTACACCATTTTCCCCAAAATGTTAATTCCATTTAAGACTGTTTAAGAAGAGCTGCCATTCCCATGGCAGGATGTTATGGATTCCAACAGCTGTAATTATTATGTTGTTCTAAATAGTGAGCCAAACATCGCCTCCCTGCAACTTGGCAACCCATCATCTGAAATCTGCGCTTTGGGTTTGCCAAGTTCTACTTTTTCCAGATGATGATTCTTGAGATGCTTGTTAACATTTCTTAGTTCGTTTGCAAGATAAACCTTCTCAGATCTTTCAACTGCTTCTTAAAGCTCTTAATTCAAGTATATGGTACTCTATGATCATCTTGTGAATATGTTCCAGTTCCCCGGATGTCCTTCTCTTCTGGTTTGAAACTGGGTTTGTTGTTTAACTTAAACTCTAGATTCCTATTACCTGATATGTTAGGTATTTAACTGTTGATTGTCTGTTTCTCCCACTAGGATATAAGTAAGTGCCATGAAAACAGATATTGGGTGTGTCCCTGGCTATCCTTACTACTTAGAATAATGCCATCACATAGCAGGTGCTCAAGAAATAGTTACTGTATAAAATTGAATAAATAAGTGAATGTACCATTTTTCAACAATATGTTAAATCGTGTTACACTAAAAATTAAAAAAGCTACAAATCATCCACAATTCCATAACCCAGAAAAATTAATATTTATTAACAACTTTCCTGAACTTCTTCGACACCTGAAGGCATGACTATATAAATAAATGAGAGTTTTTTAAATCCATGATCGATAGAATATAGAAATATTTATCAATGAAAATGCTTTTAAATTTATAGAAGTCAGATTATTCACTACATGTATTTATTTATGTATTGCATTTTAGAGAGATTGAGAGAGAGCATGAATGGGATAGAGGCAGAGAGAGAGGAAAGAGAGAATCTTCAGCAGGCTCTGCGCTCAGTGCAGACCCCAAAGTGGGGCTCAATCTCACAACCTGTGAAATCATGACCTGAGCAGAAATTAAGAGTTGGACACTTGACCGACTGAGCCACCCAGGCATCCCTACATGTTGTTTTATAATAAAAGTATTGAGCTTAATTGTAATAAATTTTATAGATGTAAAAGAAAGTGAAGCAAGTAATTTCCAATATGGAGAAACATTTAGCAAAACAGATATGTCTCTTCATTTCAAGAGATATTATTTTTTAAAAGGTCTCATGGAAGCTAATAAAAATGATTATTAAGAGCCTGTGTGGCTCAGTCGATTAAGCATCTGATTCCTGGTTTCGGCTCAGGTCATGATCTCACGATTCATGAGTTTGAGCCCCACTTTGGGCTCCATGCTGACAGTGCAGAGCCTGCTTGGTATTCTCTCTCTTTCCCTCTCTCTCTCTCTCTCTCTCTCTCTCTGCCCCTCCTCGGCTCATGCTCTCTCTATATAAACAAATAAATGTAAATAGAGCATCAACTGACTCCAGTAACAACAACAACAATAATAATAACAAAACACCTTTTGAGTGAACTTTAGGCTAGATGATTGAACTTCCTGATATGAAAGATTGTAATGGTCACTTTTATACACAGTTCATTTCTGTTCCTAATTTCACAATTTCATTATTTATGGAGTTCAGGGTTTTTAAGATGTATATTCTGTTCACAATTCGTAATTCTCCCTGTGTTTTTGGTTTTTCTTCTATACCTAATGTGTTTCTGGTGTTTTCATCCTGGTTTCTCCCCTCTCTTGGATCTTTATTTTGAGTTCTCTCTTGGTGGCTTTGACTGTTGAGTCATTAATTACAGAAGGTCTGTGAGGGCTATTTCCTCATATTCCTTCATATTAGCAAATTCTTGCCTGTGTATTTAGATAGCAACATGACTGGGTATGGTGTTCAGAGACTACATTTTCTTATCCTCAACCATTGTCTACTTCTATTAAATGTTGTTGTGGGGAAAATTTAGATCGGCTACATTGTCCCCTCTCTTAGGGAACTGCTGAGTTTTTTCTAAATACAAGAAGAATTTTTCTTTGCTCATTCAATTCAGTGACTTACCTAGAATATCACTTACTTTCAATTAAAACATATCATTTCATTCTATTACACAGAGGATCTTTTTCTTCTGAAAATTAAATGTTTCTTTAATTTCTGAGTTACTTCAAAATAACTCTTTTTGATATAGGATATCAATGATATTTGATTTTATCATATATATTTCATGATACATATTTTTTCTATTTTTTATTCTTAACATTTTCCCTATAATTATTTTCATATTTTGTCTTTTTTACATTTCTTTTGATTTTCCAAATGCTTTCTTTATGCTATTAGCTTGATTAATTTAATTACTCTGTGATCTTTTTTTAAATATATATATCAGATCAAGTTGTAGTAATCCTGTCTTTGAACTCATATTTTATTGAATTCATTTTCCCAAGTTCTTATATGCTATAAGTATCTGATAGCATTCAGTTTCTCTTTCTCAGCTTTGTTTTCCTCCAAATTATGTTCTTTTTTCATTTTTTAGATGCTACTGTTATTTTTTAAATATGTTTTTGTCACATGTTTGCTGTACCATATCTTTTGATTTCTGTTACCTCTGCCCAGCCTTCGCATTTGTTCAGTTGATACAGGTGTGTTTTCTTTGACACATTTCCTACCTTATCTGGGACTACTTGGCTACCTTTAGATCTAGAGTCTGAGGATTTCTTTCTACTTACCTTACTGATATCTGAGGAAGAGTAATCAGCATAAATTGTAACATTCACCTCCTCAGGTAGCTGCCCATGGACTTTTGGCTCTGCTCTATCTCATTGTTTCATGTTTATAGTTTCTCATTCATTCATTGCCCACTGGGACATAGAGCCTGGGATTTGGCTTCATTCTGACACTTTTACTCAGAGACCTGGCTTCTCTACCCAAGTCTTTTTTAAACCTGGTACTGAAAAATGAACATAAAGCTTAACCATGCTCTGGCCATGCTATGCACATTCATGTGCTCACCTTCTTTGCCTGAGACAAATGCTAATGTTTCTGTGTTTTCTAGCTAGGTGATCACATCTGTTCACATATCATGTGTACACACACACATATGCATATATATATATATATATATATATATATATATATATATATAATAAATGATTACTAGTTCCATGTCTTCAGCTAAGCCATGTATTCTGGATCTTAAACTTGGAATTGCCTCTGTATCTCCTCATCTGGATGTTTCCCCAGGCAATCCATGTTCAATACACATTAACTTCAACTCTTTCTCTCGTGAACCCCCCAAAAGTACTCTTGATCTTTATTGTCTATGTTAACACCTTCCACCCATTCACCTAATTCATCTCTGCTCCTCCCTCTTCCACATGCTCTTTACATTTAATCAATCATGAAATATAATATGTTTTATCTGTAAAATGTTTATTGAATTTATATTAAACTTACTCAAACTGTGTACAAAAATATGTTTACACAAGTGTATTGCAAAGCATTTTTGTGATAGAGGATGTTGGGAGAAATGCCAAATTATCATGGGGAAAGCACATAAACTATGATATATTCACACAATGGAGAATTGTGGAGCCACTAAGATAACTTTATGAAAATAGTCAATGGCACAAATATCTCTGATAAAGTTGCAGTTAAAATCAGGGAACAAAATTATAATCTCAACTATATTAATTATAATTATTCATAAACATACTACAAGTATATCAACAAGTTTTTCATAGATTGCTTTTGTTTTCTCTATCATGGTAATGTTCTATTTTACTCTTTATACATGTTTCTTATAATAAAAGCAATAATTTGTAGGGTGTTTACTATATACCAAGCATTACACTAAGTGATTTACTTATAGTTTCTTAGTAAATTGCCAATTGTCATGCATTAATATATAAAAAGAAAAAATATTATAAAGATACTTCTTAAATTCCTTTTCCTCCCTCTCTGCAGTTATTGCTTTAAGCTAGAACCCAAATGGGAAGGGCAATGATTCCGAAATGCTCTTGGTTCACTATGCCCTTATGTCCAGGTAAGTTTTCTGCAGCATGAGTAAGCCAAAAGAAACACATAACAGTTATGTTTACTCAATAGTTAGGTCCAAATAATTTAATAAGTATTTATGTTCTAACAACCAAGTAATCATTTGGAAATAATATGAATTTAAAGAAAAATGTTTTTACTTCATTCTTTTTTTAAAAGATTTTTTTAATGTTTATTTACTTTTGAGAGACAGAGAGAGAGAGAGAGCACACAAACAGGGAAGGGGCAGAGAGAGAGGGAGACACAGAATCTGAAGTAGGCTCCAGGCTCCAAGCTGTCAGCACAGAGCCCGATGTGGGGCTCAAACCCATGAACTGTGAGACCATGACCTGAGCCAATGTCAGACACTCAACTGACTGAGCCACCCAGGCACCCCTGCTTCATTCTTAAATAACCACAGTTACTTACTAATGGGATGTGCAGGCCTGTTGGGCTCTGCACAACTTTTTAAGACTTACCCTTATTTCCTGTTGCATGTTGATTTTCACATGGTGTTTACTTTTTATCCTAGGAGCTCCCCAAATCCAGCTTCACATATATATAACATTATGGTAAGAACTGTAGATCAATCTCATGTTGAAACTATGAACAAGCTAATAGTTCTGTTTCCCTGAAGAATTCCTGTGAGTTGGCTGAGGCACCCTGGGATGCCATGCACAAAGTTTAGAAACCATGAGCACGAGAGTTGTTTATACGTATTTCCTAACCTCCCTGCTCTCCTCTATCTGGAGAATTTTCATCTCTTTGCCTTAGCCCCAAAATAACAATCTTTCATTTTATCAAGGTTCAATGTCAGAATTTTTAGATGTGCCTCAATGTTTTGATTATCAATATTGTGATGTTAATTTCTCTATCAATTCTATCAAATTTTGGCAGCACACCCAGTCTTTATCCAAATTATTGCTGTGCTGGATATTTAGGATTCAGCTATTATCATCCTCTTTCCAATTGACTCCAAAGGAAAATTTAAGAAATTCACCTTGAATGTATTAAGCATGAATCCATCTGTAATATATCTGAGAGTGGATTACCCCATTGTCCTACAGGAGATCACAAAATCCTCACTAAATGCCTTGCTACATTTTCTAATGTGTCAGGTTAGTTACAACACGAGTTACATTTTTTCGTTCATTATTTCATTCATTAAAAAAAATTGTTTTTAGCACTTCACAAGTCCAGACACTAATTTTGGCTACAAATAACAGAGGTAGCATTTGTACCTACTCTCACAATGCTCAGGGGAGAGAGACAGAAATCAAATAATCATACAACTGCATGTAAAACTTTACCTGTCACAACTGCTTCAAAGAAAGGGTACCAACAAGCCATTAAATAAAAAATCTGGGATAATAAAGAGTTCGGGGTAGGATTGGGAGGATGTGCCAAAGTAATTATTCGCCTGAGATCTGAAGGTAATGCAGGAATGAATCAGGAAAGAGGTGGGGAGGAGGTGATGTGCCAGCTTGGCTAGCAGCAGGCAATGAGGGAAGCAAGGTGCCAGATGAAGTGGGGGGGCAGACAGGGCCTGGACTAGGCAGGAGCAGTCAGTCAGGTACTCCTTGTTAAAGAGGTTTGGCTTCATCCTTTGAACCAGTGTTCTTTGGAAGGGGTGCTGTGACAAATTTGCATAAAAGTCACATGTTAGAGCGCTAACTGGAGACCCCACTATTGTCTATAGATCTTCAAGGATCCACCCTAGGAATTCAGTGACCCTGTCACATAGGCCGCAGTTGTCTTTCATCAAGGCAAAGCAGCTTGAGCTACTTTAATGCAGCTGAAAGCTCTCTCTCTCTCTCTCTTTTTTAAATTTATTTTTGAGAGAGAGAGAGAGAATCAGAGTGTGAGCGGGGGAGAGTCAGAGAGAGAGGGAGACACAGAATCAGAAGGAGGCTCCAGGCTCTGAGCTGTCAGCACAGAGCCCGACACGGGGCTCGAACCCACGAGCTGTGAGATCATGACCTGAGCTGAAGTCGGCCGCTTAACCGACTGAGCCACCCAGGCGCCTCTTAAAGCTCTCTTATAACCCATCTGTGTATGTAAGGGCCTCTCCCTGCCTAACAGAGATGTCCTTGCCTTGTGCTTTGAAGATCAATCTCAAAATAGGGACTGTGCTGGGTGACTGTGAACCCTTCTACCCTCAGCAACATTAGCATGGCCTCTCCTCTGAGTTACCCCCATGCCCACTGATCCTGGAAGACACCCTCATTTCACCAAATCTGACTCTAATGGAACATTATTTGAGTTTGGTCTTCACCACCAACTTGTAGAATAGACATCACCATCATGTCCGTTTATAGATGAAGGAAACAAAAATCAGAGCGTTAACGTAATTTGTTCAATGCCATAAGTTAAGAACAGAGCCAAAAAAGGATTCGTGTCTGGGTCTTCTGGCTCCAAACTATATGGTTTCTACATGAGCCAGTGATGTGGCAAAAGGTTCTGACAAGAAAAAGGTCCTATCTACTTAGCTGTACTTGGGAGTTCCTGGGTTCATGAAACTCACATGACGCTCAATCACCTCATCTGTAGACTTGGGAAGGTATCTAATATTTATTGAGCATGCCTTTCCCAGGTGCTCCTCCAGTGCTTTCCATATACTAACCCCATTACTTCCCACAACCTCATGCCATGTGTGTGATCATTATTTCCATTTTCAGATGAACGAAACTGCACAGAGGGGGAAAGTGACAGAAAACCTTCACCAGGGTCAATGCCCATGTATCTCTGTTCCCCCATGTCTTGTGATGTCTGACTTGGAGGATCAAATACTTGTTAGTCATTTAAACTTATTTTGTATTTATTATAAATTTATTATAAATTTTGTATGTATTATAAATTAAAATAAGTTATTTTTGTATTGATAAAAACACCCGTCTGAGGATTTTCCATCAAGAGGGCCACTGCATTTCAACAATTCCATGTTTTATTTAGATGAATACTAAGTGACCATTTTACAGGGGCCTTATGTGGGGACAGACACTGCACTAGGGTTGGGGATACCTGGGTCCTTGTCCTTGCCCCGCCATCAAGTCACTGCATAACCTTAAACAGGTCACAACAGAGCAGATTTCTACTCTGTAATAAATCCTTTGTCTATTGATCAGGTCTGTGTTTTAATTCAGCAGTGCTGAAGTAGATTTTTATAGTCAGCAACAAAGCTACAAAATACTGCTGAATTATTTTTTTGATTCAGAAACTGAGGCTGAGGATGGGAAAATGACTTGTTCAAAGTCATCAAATCAGGACCAGGGTCAGGACAAGAATCTTTATCTCCTGACTCCTGACTCCTGGCTACATATTCTTTCCTATACTTTGCAAAATCACAAAGATTCAAAATCACAGATATTACCAAGAGATTCCAGAAATTCTTACCAAGGACTTAAGATTTATCATTACTGGGGCACCTGGTGGCTCAGTCAGTTAAGCCTCTGACTTCGGCTCAGGTCATGATCTCACGGTCCATGAGTTCGAGCCACGCATTGGGCTCTGTGCTGACAGCTCAGAGCCTGGAGTCTGCTTCCGATTCTGTGTCTTTCTCTCTTTCTGCTCCTCCTCCACTTGCACTCTGTCTCTCGCTCTCAAAAATAAATAAACTTAAAAAAAAGATTTATCATTATCAACATTGAAACCATACATTGTTCATGAATAGGTATGATTCTAGAATCCTTATGATGAACCTCACCTGTACCTCATTCAATGGCATATCTGAAATACTCAGACTTTGTGCAAAGATGCTTTTGTAATCTGGTTCATATTGGCAGGAAAATGGTAGCATTGACTTTGTATTATACGGGTGTTGAAATTGGGCTCTATCCCTTATTGGTTATGCACCTTTGGGCATATGTGTTTAGCTTTTCTTTTCAATCTCATTGTTTTTAAAAGAAAAATAAAAGGTTGCATATAATAAATTGGTTAATGTTTATAAGTAAATGTATCTAAAGCCCATGACACTGTGTCTGGCACAAAGCGTGTACTGCATGAACGCAATATTATGATTTGGGAAAGAAATTCACCATGTTTTCCTTAAATGACTTCCAGTTGAGCAAAAATGAACTATTGGGACTGCATAAAAATAAAAAGCTTCTGCACAGTAAAGGAAATAATCAGCAAAACTAAAAGGCAACTGACAGAAGGGGAGAAGATATTTGCAAATGACATATCAGATAAAGGGTTAGTATCCAAAATCTATAAAGAACGTATCAAACTCAACATCCAAAAAACAAATAATCCAGTGAAGAAATGGGCTAAAGACATGAACAGACACTTCTCCAAAGAAGACAGACACATGAAACGATGTTCAGTGTCACTCATCATCAGGGAAATACAAATCAAAACCACAATGAGATACCACCTCACACCTGTCAGAATGGCTAAAATTAACAATTCAAGCAGCAACAGTTGTTGGCAAGGATGCGTAGAAAGAGGAACCCTTTTGCACTGCTGGTGGGAATGCAAACTGGTGCAGCCACTCTGGAAAACAGTATGGAGTTTCCTCACAAAATTAAAAATAGAACTACCCTACGACCCTGCAATTGCACTACTAGGTATTTATCCAAGAGATACAGGTGTGCTGTTTCGAAGGGGAACATGCACCCAATGTTTACAGCAGCACTACCGACAATAACCAAAGTACGGAAAGAGCCCAAATGTCCATCGATGGATGAATGGATAAAGAAGATGTGGTGTATATATATATATAATGGAGTATTATTCGGCAATCAAAAAGAATGAAATCTTGCCATTTGCAACTACATGGATGGAACTAGAGGGTATTATGCTAAATGAAATTAGTCAGTCAGAGAAAGACAAATGTCATATGACTTCACTCATATGAGGACTTTAAGATACAAAACAGATGAACATAAGGGAAGGGAAGCAAAAACAATATAAAAACAGGGAGTGGGACAAAAACATGAGACTCTTAAATACGGAGAACAAACAGAGGGTTACTGGAGGGGTTGTGGGGGGGATGGGCTAAATGGGTGAGGGGCATTAAGGAATCTACTCCTGAAATCATTGTTGCACTATATGCTAACTAACTTGGATATAAATTTAAAAAATAAAGAAAAATTAAAAGAAAAATTGTAAAACAATAAAAAAAAAGTGACTTCCAGTTGTTTGAAGCATGCTTTGGTGTAAGAAACAGAAATGAGCCCCACAGTGGCTCTGAATGGATGTACCCGGCCACTGCTTTTATTTCTCTGCCTCGATGAGCAACAACACATACTACCATGTCTCTCCAGCAGAACTGAAGAAAAATCCTACCCTGCATTGGATATCTAGAATATCATCTGACACAGTAAAATACTGGAAAGCAAAATGGGCACCTTCCTTTCGAGTCGGAAATACTGCCAAACCTACCAGAGATCAGTTACTCATGGCAGGGCGCCATGTTACCACTGGTCATGGCCCTCTGTTTAGATGTTTCACCAATCACAGTGTGCTCCCTGGACCAAGAGCACCCACACCACCTGACAGCCTGTTAGAAATCCATGGTCTCAGCTCACTTGTAGATCCTACTGAACCAGGTTCCCTGGGTGATTCAGAGGCACATTGGAGTTTGAGGCTTTCTCCTTTGGAGTACTGTTTCTCAACCTTCGACAAGCACCACAATTAATGTGGGCAACTAAGAGAAGTGGGGTAGAGCCGGTGCCCCAGTGTTTTTACCAAGTTCTTCAGACAATTCTGATAGAGACCACAGTAGGAAAAACACAGCTTTAGAAGACACAGGTGTGTAGGAGAGAAGGTGTCATGGTGGCAACAACTTTTTGTTTGTTTGTTTTGCTTTTAAAGACGGTGTGGAGCTTGATTAAGTCACAGGAGGTACATCACCTGTGGGAAATCACATCACTGGGCACTGGAGGCCTACATTAAGACTCTGCTTTGCTGCAGATGAACTGTAGGAAGGGGCATGACAAGGCAGCAGCCATTCTTACGTGGTGGCAGCGACTGCAAAAGCTGCTGTAGCTCCCGGGTCCTGAGCTCTGTGGATGTGCCCAGAATTCTGGCATCTGAATGGTCATGTCCCCCAGAAACCCAGCTCCTGACTTCTCTCTCCACTAATTCATAATCTAAGTCCTAATAACTTGCTTAAACCTTTGAGCCTCAGTTGTACTTTCATAAATATGAAAATAAAGAAGGGGATGTAGTCCCTCACGGGGCCCTTATATTTGCTCTTCCCCTGCCTGGGATGCTCCTCCCATCAGTCACCTGAAAGGTCAACTTTTTCAGAGAGACTCTCTGAAGACCCTGCCGATATTAGATTCCCTCCTCCGCTTGCCAAGGGCATCCTTTATCCTATCATTCTGATTCTCTACCACTGCATTTAAAAAAATGACAGATCTTATCTTTTAAGACTACAGAAATGTGGAACAGAAAATACAGAGCTCCTATACCCTGCTCCTTGAGCCCATCGCACAGGCTCTTATTATTAACAGCTGACATTAGTGTGTACATTTCTTCCAAATGACAAAACAATATTTATTTATTATTAACCCAAGTCTATAATTTACATTAGGGTGCACTCCATGTGTGGACAAATGCATAATGCCATATACCCATCACTGCGGATTCGTGCAGAATGGTTTCACTGTCCTTAAAATCCTCTGTGCTCCACCTAGTCATTCCTGCCTTCACCTGAACCCCTGGCAACCCCTCGTCTTTCTCCTGTCTCTGTCTTTCCACCTTTTCAGAATGTCATATAGTTGGAATCATATAGTATGTAGCCCCTTCAGATAAGCATACATGTAGTTTCTGAATATTCCATTAAATGAATGAATTGAATGAACCAGAGTTTAACCTATTGAAGGACATCTTGATTGCTTTCAATTTTAGCAATTATGCATAAAGTTGCTATAAACATTTGTGTGCAAGTTTTTGTGTGGACATATGTTTTCAACTCATTTGAGTAAATAAATATCTACTAGTGTGATTGCTGGATCATATGGTAAGACTATGTTTAGCTTTCTAAGAATCTGCCAAACTGTCTTCCAAAGTGGCTGCCCCATTTTGCATTCCCATCAGCAGTGAATGAGAGTTCCTGCTGCTCTACTTCCTCACTAGCATTTGGTGTTGTCAATGTTTTTTATCTTAGCCATATCATTGAGTTTTACCCTAATCAGAAATTATCTTGTTGATTTATTTGGTTATGGATTTAATAGTTGTCTTCAATCCAACAATGGGTTAAGAGTGAAGACTTTGTCTGTCTTGTTTATTGGTCCATTTGTACATAGACTTAGTAGACAAAGAAGGCCTGGCCCACTGGAGGCATGCAATAAATACATAACCGAAGAATGACTAAATGGATAAATTTGCCTTAGGAAATGTGAGGAAGTTGACTGTTATCTTCATTGATTCCCACACCTACTTCATTTAGTCCCAATTCCATCAATTCTTTCATCTAAGTCTCTCCTTATGCATATCCCTCTTTCTACCAGTATTGCCAACTTTCTGTTCCCTACTGCGGACTTGCTGTTGAAATTGGAGAATGAACACCTCACTATTTTTATCAAACATAAATGTAGCCCTAGAATGTTAAAACTAACTTAGTGCTTCTTTTTTTTTTTTAACTAAGATTTCTATTTATTCTCTGTGTTATTCTTTGATAGAAGGGCATAGCCTGGGTTTCCCTTGTTCCTATTGATTTGCTATCTTTGAGGGAAAAATGGAATTGGCAACATCAATAACTTATTTTCCAGATCCCCAAGAGCTCTTAACCACTGCAAACTGATGAGATGAGAGTGTTCTCTATTCCTCATCCATCAGAGATTGCACACATTTTGACCAATAGCTTCCAGGGATCAGGCTGGGTAAGACTCAGGAAATAGATATGTAGAATGGTCACTGGAGCTTGGGATAGTCATATCGATGAGTTATCATTGTTGTTTCTAGATTATTGCTATAGCTGAAACTAGACTGCAGTTGAGTTTAAGTTGAGACCATTGAGATCAACCAAAGGTACAGAAAAAAAAAAAAAGCAAGAGAAGAAAAATTTACGAGGCAAAAAAACTGGCCAAATTTATTTTGTGCAAGCTGTTCTTCCTATATTGTGGCCTTCATGGGATCCAACTAATCATCTTAATATCTTTGGGCAGGTCACCTGGTAGAATGAACAGTAAAATAGGATTTCTTCTCTGACAACAACCTGCAGTGTGACTTTGGAGAGGCCATGAAAATTTCTATTATCAAGAACATCAACTTCAAGGGTATGGGTGGATAATTCCATATTGTTTCCCCCTGGGTTAGCCAAATACATTTATCAGAGAGAATTTAACAGCAAGAACAAACCCAATGCAATTTTGCTAGAGCTTCTTTACCACAACTTCTTGAATTCATTACAGAGTTGGGAGCCTATTTCTTTCTTCATATATTTGGGAGGATTGAGACCCAATGAAAGAGAGACATTACCAAGGGTTGTGTGGCAGAATTAGGACTAAAACCCACAACTTCTGGCTGTAATTCAATGCTTCTTCTTGCACCTTCCTCCAAAGAGTCTCTTTATCCTTTCTGGTATGATATCCAAAAGGAAAATGCAACCATTGTTCCATCATAAACAGGACTCATCCATAGTTCCTTTGAAATGGTTAGTCATGCGTTCTCCTAATCCAGAGAGTATTTAGGGTAGCCTAGGTCTTATCTCCATTTTAAGATAGAGAGCCAAAGCCCTCAAGGATACTTTCTTCTTCACAAGACACCAAGTTCCACCAGTTGTTCTGTACTTCTTGAATGAGACTTTCTAGACATGCCTATGGCTATCCAACAATAGCCTGTAAATTTAAAAACCATAATATTTAAGAAAAGGATTGTTCTTTGGACCTTTTATAAAAATGGGATTAGCTCAGGCAGTGAACATTTTGTTGTTATTGTTGTTAGAGATTTAATTTATTTGAAGAATTCAGTCCATTTCAAATTCAGAAAACTTCTCAATGCACAATTAACTGTATTTCAAATCAGGCTTATTCTATTGATGAAAGCACTTGCTTACATGTTTAGCTTCCTTGGAGTTCCCTGGAGTACTTGAAAGCAATAAGCCATCATTGAAAATGTTCCCCCCAGAGTTTTCACCCATTCGAAATGGTCTCTCTTCAATTAGTTCAATTTTGTGAAACTCTCTGATGACAACACACTTTCCACATGGAGTCATACAGAATCCTGGATTTGTAGACATCTTGGTAATCATCTTATCTTACTTAGTTTCCCCTGTGGGACTGGAAGGCTAAAGAGGACAAATGACTTGTTCAAGATCTCACAGTGAGTTTCCTGGTAGAACCAGTGACATTTATCATGCCCTTTGATTTGCATTAATCACTTTAAGAAAGGCCTTTTTTTTTTGGTTTCAAGTTTTTATTTAAATTCTAGTTAGTTAACATACAGTGTAATATTGGTTTCAAGAGTAGAATTTAGTGATTCATCACTTATATACAATACCCAGTGCTCATCACAAGTGCCCACCTTAATGCCCATCACCCATTTAGCGCATCCCCCCAACCACCTCCTCTCCAGCAACCCTCAGTTTGTTCTGTAAAGTTAAGAGTCTACTTTATGGCTTGGCTATTTGTCTTTTTTTTTTCTTTACCCTATGTTCATCTGATTTTTTTCTAAAAATCCACATACGACTGAAATAATATGGTATTTGTCTTAGAAAGGCCATTTTAAAGCGCTCATGAGTCAGCATAATCTTCCTTTCTTTTCAAAGATCTGAAGCCTTCCTAAGGAAACAAGAGGATCCAGACAGCTAAATGCATGCACGGAGTTTGGAACCTGCTGGCTAGGAGTAGCACATTTGTAATGACTATAAAACCTTGTTTGGTTAATTAGCATTATTTAAAACAAAACAAAACAACAAAACCCCCAATGTCTCTCTTCCTTTTACCTCCCTTCATTCTGGAAACTCTCTCAAAGGAGAGAAAAACCTTTGTGCCCTTGTCCAAACTATTTCCGTACCTCTTTCTGACAAATTCTTCTTTATTCTGCCAGGTTTATCTCAAAGGAGTTGTCTTCTGTGAGGAGATCTACCCGCTTCCTCGCCCCAAGCAGTTATTAGTCTCTTTTCTCTGCTGTCCCTGAACTCTGTATGTATCTCTGTCACAGCACATTGCACGTTATTTTGTATTTATTTCATACCTGTCACTGTCTCACTACAAACTGTGAGATTCTACAGATCAGGAGCCAAGTCTTATTTATCTTTTATCCCCAATGCCTACAACATGGCAAGCGACAAAATAATATGTGCTCTACAAATATTGTTGAATTTCTATCAACATGTATTCATTCATCTCAAGTATAAAACAGGCCCAGTCATTGCTATGAGGTCTCATTGACAGGCTCCTTTTGAGTCTTTGGCATCGTGAAGGTGAGAACAGGTACAGAATTATCTAACTCACACTCCAAAGATCTCGTTCTTTAAAATGAGGCAAAGGGAGATGTAGCCTCTTAGATGTTGCTTTCTAATCAGGAGAAAAAGTGACCTGTAGCCAAAGTCAGTTGGTAGAAAATAACAAAAGTACATTTTAGCAGCTGTGAACTTGGAGTCTCAAGTCAGTTCTTCTTATATTCCTACCCCCCACTCTCCTTCCATAGTTCAGCATTCAGTAAACATTTACTATACACCTACTTTCTCACAAGACAATGTGAGAACAGAGAAAAGGGATTAAGAAGTTCTCAGCTGGCTTTCTATGCCATGGATTTGCTGCCACAAAACAAGTATTTAAAATAAATAATTTCATTTGTAAGACATGATTTTCCTGCTTTTGCAGAAGATAGTATTAGTCTTAGAGAGACAAGTTAGTTTGCCAAATATTGTACAGCTCTTGATGACTGGTGTTGGGGATTTGAACTTATACCTGTCTGAGTTCAAAGTCTGTGCTTATTTCACTGCAACTCAACATTAAAGAGAAAGACACAGCCCTTGCTCTGAAGGAGTTCATGATCTGAGAGTGGGCAACCTGCCACTCAGAATGGCAAGCCACAGGTATCAGCTTGCCTTCCACCATTTGCCCTCAGGTACAGGACTATGGGGACCTCAGTCAGGAGAAGCTGGAAGAGTCTTAGAAGGCTGCCAGCTAACTTTCTTGAGCGGAAAGGCTGATCAAGCCCTCATTCTTTAATTAGTAGACAGGACATTAATTATCGCAACCCTAGGGCAGATTAGCTCTTTATCTACATCTGAGACTTTCTCCTGGCAGCATGAGGGAAGTGAAAATACAGCTTTATGCGTTCAAACTGGTCCCTCTGCAAGTCCCTCTGTAAGGCCCTGACTTCTTGGCTTCTTGCATATTCTGTTGTGTTTCCCAACCTCAGCTAGTTCACGGCCCTGCCATCACCATACATACAGAAGTAACTGCTCTCAGAGACATGGATTGGCTTGACAAAGTATGAACATAAAGAAGTACAGAGGATGGTAGAGAGGAATGGTGTTGTTAGCCTATATATCTAGTGGTACAGACAGAATGTTTGTGTCCCCGCGCCCCCCCCCCACCAAATTCATATGTTGAAGCTGTATTCCCCCAATATGATGGTATTTAGAGATGGGCTTTGGGAAGTTACTAGGGTTAAATGAGATCATGAGGTTGGGCTCCTTAAGATGGGATTAATGTCCTTATGAGAAAAGATACCATAACACTGACTCACACACACACACACTCTCTCCTCTCTCTCTCGCTCTCTCTCTCTCTCTCTCTC
>CM053576.1:120312671-120382695 GCA_028646485.1 Cryptoprocta ferox | reverse complement strand
CACACACACACACATACACACACACACAAAGAGATCATGTGAGCACACAGCAAGATGGCAGCTACTTACAAAGCAAGAGATGTCCCCTAATAACACCTACATTTCTGTTGCCTTGATCTTAGAATTCTTGGCCTCCAGAACTGTGAGAAAATAAATTTTGGTTGTATAAGCCACCCAGTCAATGGTATTTTGTTATGGCGGCATGAACTAACTCAGACATCTGGACAGGCAGATTGGGGCAGGACTGTGTGTGGATTGATGGTTAAGTCAAGAAGCCTGGAAGGTACCAAGAAAAAAAAAAGATATTTAATGAGAAGAGTTACAAGGTAACATCTGGGATTTCTGAGGACTCAGATAGAATGGCCATATCTGATAGTTTATGAATCTAAGATCCTCCCTGCTTCTTTGTATTTTGTTTTGTCCAGCCTTCATCTTCTCTGGGCACAGCAGTGTGAGGAGTTGGAAGACTGAGAGTTTGATAAAACACTGACCCTGACCATAAAAGTGGCAATCAAAGAAGAGCGGGTAAAAATATGAGGGGTGACCTCGGAGGGAGGCTGAGTGTGTAAGTGCCTTTCCAAGGCTTTATATTAGAGTGCTTTTCAAAGCACTCTAGCTTCTTTTCAGCCATACCATCTACCTGCGAGGATCTTAGGCTCGGGGGGAAAATAAGTTACCACTGTCACCTAACTGTGGGCATTCTGAAAGGCCGTGACCAGTCTTTGGCTCTCTTCCTAATAAGTTTTGCTTCAATTAGCAGCAAACTACTTGCAAGTGGTAAAAGGTGAAACTAGGACCTGGTGGCTACCATATTGAACACTAAAGCTCAAGGACTTGATGGCCTCTCTGGCTTTGCTCCTTGGCATTGCTGATTAGATCCCAGGAAATGTCAGGGGCTTGGTGCCCAGTAGCTGCTGTTTCTTTAGGAAACACATTCATTGCCAACCCGGGATGATGCTAGAACTTAAATGGGAAGGAAACATGGAATTGAGATGTCATTTTCAACAAGAAATAAATAAAGAAAATTATAAAATACTTAGGAATGAACAAGAGAGAGATCTGGAAACTCTAGGTGGGGAACTATAGTCCCATATTACACTATTCACAATACCATTTGAACAAATGGAAAGAGAATCCTGTTACTGAATGGGGAAATTGAACATAATAACTATTTACTTTAATGCAAAGTATTTTACCAGTATGTCAATTCTATATTAATATCACAGGATTTTAAATATTCAATAAAAATTATAAAAATGTATTTAGGAAACTAAATGTTAAAAAATTAAAAGTTTAGATAAAAGGACAATAAATCAGGATATGGTGAGGGTAAAAATAGAAATATAAGTAGCTGCAACAGAAGAGAAAATCTATAAATAGAACCAATTCTCTAAACTAATTTTATTTGAGCTAAATATACTCTCTAAAAAAAGATAGGAAATGGTAATTCAGTAAGTGCTATTTAAACAACAAACTGAGAAAAAATTTTGATTCCAAACAATTTCATGACCAAATAAATTTTAGCTAAATTATGTGTATATATACATACACATATATATTGAAAATTATAGTAATAGAATAGAATATTTATTAAATTAGTAAATAAATCACAATTTCTAATCTCTGAAGCAATAGATGAAATATGAAATAAAAGCAATAGGAAAGGTTATGAGAATGTGTTTAGAAATCAATTTCTTTAATCTTGGTAAGATTAAAAGGGGGGTTGTTTATGTTGGTTCTTTGGTGTCATAGACTTTAGGTATGATAAAGAGTTCTCCTAGACTGAGCAAGAAGCAATGCACTGGCCCAGCAGGGTTTGGGACCTGGCCAGCAGACAGCTGAGGGAGGCCACAGGCCTGTGGGATTCAGGGCCAAGTGAGAAGATGGTCAGGCAAGATGGTGGGGAGGTGGTGTTTGGACCATGTGAGGAAGCAACCACTGAGGCAGAAGCCCAGTAGTTTCAGGAGATTGATTACCTGTGGAAGAGGGAGTCAATAAGTAGCTATGTGGGGATAATGAGAGAAGAATGGAAAAAATCAAAATTGGAATGAAGCTCATAGTGTTGGATTGGAATCTGAAGTATTGGTACGAACTCATGGTTCACATGGGCTCAGAACTTCATGTCAACTGTTGAATTCTTTCTTTTATCTGTGAGATCTGATTTCTTAAGTACTCTCTGTTGCTTAATTTGACAGACGGGGCCTGGCTTTGGAGAGGACACATAGGATGTGAGGAGGAGAGAGAGAATAGGATTCACATGTAGCTTGCAAAGTGGACACCATATGTCCTAAGGGTTAAATGTCCTTTGGATTTGTTTAGATGCTTGAAGACTGATCTCTCACTTCTGAGCATGAAGACATTCCTAGGGGTATAAGCCAGTACATTCCTCTGCTGACTCCCTGTGCATCATTCTTTTTTCCCTGTTTTCAAGGGAAGTTGTGTGTGAGGAAAGGTGAGCATTACTCCTGCCATTTTCTCTCTTAAAGGAATTTCAACCAAGAATGATAACTCTAGTTTGGGTATGCTGGAAATGGGAATCTGATCCTGAGTCTGGGCAGAGCAATATCTGAGAATATCCTCACTCCATTCTTGCCACAGCACAGAGATGCAAGGGCTTGCAATTCCTTGAAATAATAAAGGCAATAACTCCAAAGTCTCTTCTGAGAAGGAGCTCTAATGATAACCATCTCAGACTTATTTATTCCATGTCACTGTTGATGAATTTCTAATCTGCAGATCTTGACACAATTCAAGGAGGATGGTAAAGGGAAAATGAATTTTTTAGAACACCAGACAACACTGGCAGCGTCTGCTACACTCTGCATGGCTGACAAAAGACACCCAAGGATGATCCTTGTCTTTCTCCAGGAAGGCAGATGGATTCTCCAGAAGGGTGTGTCTCCAGCTTACTTTTAATGGAGACTATGGAAGTGGTAGCCTGGACTGGAAAATTTCATCAGCAATCTCAGGATGCACCTAGTCTCTAGAAATGGAATATTCTGCCTCCAGTTGCTCACTGAGGCCTCAATCTCTTCTGCAGGCAAGATCACAGACCTTTCTATTATTATTATTATTATTATTATTATTATTACTTGGTGAGAGCCTGAGTTTGATAGATTGAGAAAGCAGGAAGATGTTGGCTGTCATCATGGTTGGGAAAGAGAAGTAAAGATGAGTTCTGTTGTTTGATTTTGGATGATAATGCCCAAATAAACTCTTTCTGACATGCCTACTAAAACCTAAAAGCCTTTAATCAAGGGATAAAGTCTTAGTGAGAAACTAAGCTTAAATGCAAATTCCAAGGAATAGATCTATATGAGAATATCATAGAGAACTGAAAATGACTGGTGGATATTTTCCAAGCACAGATTATAGAGGTTTAATAGGAAATACTAAGGGTGATGAAATTTTAGAAGCAACAGACATAGCATGTCCTTCCACTAAGAACTATACAGAAAAAGCCAATCAAAAACTGAAGAATAGAAATGAAACGAGAAAGGGTAAATTAAACCATAAGTTTCAGAGTTTCAATGTTATTCTATTCCGAACCAAAGGAAAAATAAATGATTAAATAAATTCCCCCAACTCATTTTGTGCTGATAGTATGACTTCATTATCAAAGCTAATAAAGGTAACATAAAGGAAAAAAAAAACTATTTTGGTTTAACTTACTAAAACAGGTGCAATAATTCTAAACAAAATATTTTTAAATTAAATCCAACAGCATATTAAAGAATAACATATCAAAATAAGAGGATTTATTCCAGGAATGCAATCATGGTTTACCATCAGGAAAATCTATAAACAGGGGCACCTGGGTGGTTCAGTCAGATGAGCGTCTGACTCTTGGTTTCTGCTCAGGTCATGATCTCACAGTTTGTGAGTTCGAGCGCCGCATTGGGCTCTGCGCTGACAGCATGGAGCCTGCTTGTGATTCTTTGTCTCTCTTACTCTCTGCCCCACCCCTGCTGGATCTTTCTGTCTCCTTCTCTCTCACAATAGATAAATAAACTTAAAAAAATCTATAAACATAATACCTTACATTAAGAAAATAGAGAGAATAACCATAAAATTATGTCAGTAGATACTGAAATGTCACTTGAATCTAGCAACCTTTCCTAATAAAAATGCTAAGTAAATTAGCTCAAAGGCTGACAATTTGCAAACAGTAGCAGTGGACATTGGTATAAACAGTAAAATAATAAAACTACTTTCATTAAAATCAGAAATAAGACAAAAGTCTCCTGCATCACCACATATTTTTGATATTTCACTAATAGGATCAGAGATAAAAACTAAACTCAATGATCAGTATAAAATACTATGTGAAAAAACTATATACTTTCAGATATTATGATAATGTACCTAGAAAAAAATTTAAAAATGCTAGTCAAAATAAAATTAAAATCCTATTTGAATAGTAATATAATATAATCATATAAAATGATCTATATCTAATAAATATATATAAATTCATTCATTTTTCATTCAACAAATATTTTTGAGTAGTTGTTTTGTGCCAGGCATTGTTTTGAGTACTAGAAATACAGAGGCAGATAGAAGCTTCCGTGGGGCTTATGTTCTAATGGGAGGGAAATAGGTAATAAAAAGCTTTTGAAAATCAATAAAATATCATATAGTGAACACTGTGATGGAAAATAAAGTAGGTTTGTAAAATGGGCATAAATAGAGAGAGATTGGGTAAGAGGGGGTTCTTATTGGGGGATGTTCATGGAAGGCTCAGCAAGGACATACCATTTAGACAGACGTGAGTGGCAAAATTCTATGATGTTATTCTTAAGAATAACAATTTAGAAGTAAAAAAAGGCAAACGTCCCTTTACATTGGTGACAGATCTCTGAAATATACGTAGGTCAAATTTTAACAAAATGCTTTGTACTTTGGAATAGTCCACTTGTTTATTTTTGTGGCTTGCATTTTTAGTGTACCCAGGAAATCGTTACCAAGACAAATGTCATGATGCTTATTTCCTATGTTTTCTCTAGGAGTGTTACAGTTTGGGGTTTTAAAGTCTTTAAAACCATTTTTAGTTGATTTTTGTGTATGATGTAAGGGTTTAATTTCCTTCTGTTGCATGTGAATATCCAGTTTTGCCAGTGCCTTTCCCCATTCTTGGCACCCTTGTTGAATGTCAGTTGACCATATATGTGTGGGTTTGTTTCTGGGCTCTATTCTTTTCCATTGTTCTATATGTCTGCCTTTAGGTCAGTACCATAATATTTCAAATACCGTACTTTTGTAAGACGTTTTGAAAATAGAAAGTATTATGCCTCCAGCTTTCTTCTTTTTATCAAGACTGATACGGCTATTAGAGTTCTTTTGTAGTTCCATATAAATTATAGAATTATTTTTCTATTTCTGTAAAAAATACCATTGGCATTTTGATAGAGATTACTTGGAATCTGCAGATTGCTTTGGGTACTAAGCACATTTTAACAATAGTAGGTCTTCTAATCCATGAACATAGGAAATATTTTCATTTGTTTGTGTCTTGTTTAATTTATTTTATCAACACTTTTGGATTTCAGTATACTTCCTTAGTTACATCTCTCTCTAGGTATTTTATTTTTTCAGGTGCTATTATAAATGGGACTGTTTTCCTAATTTCTGTTTCAGATAGTCTGTTATTAGAATTTAGAGACACAATGATTTGTATATGCTGAGTTTGTATTCTGCAACTTTCCTGAATTTGTCTATTCATTCTAACAGGTTTTTGGAGGGGTAGTCTTTGTGGTTTTCCATATATAGGATCATATCATCTGCAAGTAGGACAATTTTACTTCTTTCTGTTGGATTTGTATTCCTTTTATTTCTTTATCTAAACTAATTGCTCTGGCTAGGGCTTTCAAAGTCATGTTAAACAGAAGTGGGGGATGAGAGTTGGTATCCTTGCCTTGTTTCTGCTTTTAAAGGAAAAGCTTTTAGTTTTCACCTTTGAGTATTGTGCTAGCTGTGGGCTTTTCATATACGGCCTTTATGTTGTTGAGGTAGTTTCCTTCCATTCTTAGTTTGTTAAGAGGTTGTTATTTTTTTCTTGTCATGAAAGATTGCTGAATTTTGTCAAATGCTTTTTATGCATCTTTTGAGATGAAAGAGAGAAGACTCAAATAAATGAGATCAGAAGTGAAAAAAGAGACATTACAAGTATCCTGCAGATATAAAAAGGATAAGAGACTACTATGAACAATGATATGCCAACACACTGAGTAACCTAAAAGAAATGGATAAATTCCTAGAAACATACAACCTACCAAGATTAAATCATAAAGAAGTATGAAGTCTGAACATACTTATAACTAGTATGGAGATAGAATTAATAATCAAAAACCTCTCCATAAAGAAAAGCTCAAGACCAGTTGGCTTCGCTGGTGAATTCTCCCAAACATTTAAGGAATAATTAATGCCAATCTTGATGAAACTCTTCAAAACATTGAAGAGGAGAGAATGCTTCCAAACACATTTTTGAGGCTAGGATTACCCTGATACCAAAGCCACAAAGACTTTGTGGCACAAGAAAAGAAACTGCAGGCCAATGTCTTTGATAAACATGTATGCAAAAAACCTCAATAAAGTACTAGCAAACCAAATCTATTAAAAAAAATCATATACCATGACCAACTGTGATTTATCTCTGGGATGCAAGAGTAGTTCAACATTTGAAAATCAATTAATGTGACATGCCACATTAACAGAATAAAGAATAAAATAACAGATGTTTCTTTTTTTATGCATATGTTCTCATCTGCTTTCTGATAACAAATTGGAACTCCAGCAGTCACAAATAGAAGCAAGTATCCAGGTTTCTTTGAAGAAACCAAGGAAGACATTTGGCATGTTAAAACCAGAGTAGACTTACAGAAAACCAGTCAATGTATCTGCTAGAATTTTGAGCAGATCTAGGGAATATTGAAGAGTCCATTTCTTGGCCAGAAATCCTGTGTGTGATTTTTTTTGTCAATTATGCCCATCATAATTACAAAGGCTTTACCTGGAAAGTTTCATGGCAGAATCTTCTCTCTTCTTACGAGACTTGGTACAGTGTCTAAGGAGAATTCCAAACTCAGGCTTCTTAGTCTAGTCACACTCTTACTCAAGATTGCAGTTCTAGTCCAGGTGTCTTTAGTCAGATTTCTCTTTGATTGGGCCCTTCATCTGAGGTCTATCCCAGGTGTCTCTGCAAAGGCCTCCTTATGGAGGTAGGGCAACACTGGAGGCATTTTTCTCTCCTCTGATTCAGCACTCAGTACCTTCCCACTCTTAACTTTCTATCACTCTCCACGAGTCATGGAGTCTATAAAACCACAGGAACTTTTTGTTGGAGGTCCCTTAGCAGTGAGATGACCTCCACATCTGGGCTGATCGGCCCAGTGGTACTAGTCCACAGGGTAAAATGGAACAGTGAGGAGTAGAAGCCTCTTGCTTCTACTATCACTGTAAGTGGTTAAAGCTTTGACTTTTTTTTTTTTTACTTTCACTTTTTGCTTGTTTTAATCAACTCTGACACTTGGCAGCTCAGCTGAACCCTAGACAGAAAACAAACCTAAAACTTGCTTAGGAAAATGTGCTTAATTAGGAGATTGAAAAGTCATTGAAGCTTGGGGATTCTATGACGGCTTGGGAAAGCAGGGTTTGGTTTGGTTTTGTTTCGTTTTGTTGGTCTTGATTTGGAAGCCAGTATGGGGCTTTTCACTTTTAGAACATGAATGAGAAGTACTATCAAAGCTGGATGAGATGTGGGAAACATATCCTCCAAATATTCTTATTTAACAAGAGGAAAACTGCTACCCAGAGTGGTGATGAGTTAATGGCAGAAAAAGGACAAATCATACATGTAGCACCATGCTTATGATTTGTCTTGGGGCACTAGCTTGGCCTTTACAGAGAAATGGGATGGACAAGAACTTGAACTCTGACTTGACATTTTCTTGACCACCATCATGACCTCTCTCTCTCTCTCTCTCTCTCTCTCCCTCCCCCCCCCTTTTGAGGCCTGCCAGTTGTTTATTTCCCGATGAAAGTCTGCTTCAGTTAGATATGTTCTGACCAGCACCATATACAGAGGACCTACATAGACTCCTTACTCGAAGACAGGTTCAGCATCAGGCTATTTTAGACTAGTGGTTCTCAACCAAGGGTGATTGTTCCCTGACAGGACTTTGGTGACGTTTTGAGATATATCTATCTATATCTATATCTATCTATATATATAGTGGCTTTGAGGGGTTACTAATAGGCATTAGCAAGGGTAGAGGCTAGGAATTCTTCAAAGAGCCTAAGACACAGGAGAGCCTTCCAAGACAATGAATTATCCAGTGCCAACTATGATAGTGTCGAGGCTGAAAAACTCTATTCTATGCCCTCCCAGATTAATGATCCTAGCCACAAAATTCATACCTTGGAAGGACCCTTCTTTCTTTGCTCAGTACGTCTATCTGTTAAATGCCTGGGCAGATTGATTTCTGAAATTGCTTCTCATTCTACTGTACTATAATTATAGCTGCATTTTCAGGAATTGAGAGTGGTTTATTGTTCTAGAAAGCATTTTTTAAACCATACTTCATACTTTTTTCTTTTATTTATCAAAGTCTGATTCTTTACTGACTAGCCCAGCCCCCGGAGCAGTCCAAAGGAGCTAATCAGTACTTTGCACACTCATTTGTTTATCCAGCCTCAACTCTAACACAGAGCCATCCACGTTGTAAAGGCTCCCCTCATTAACAAAGAAACCTACCACCTGTTCTAGTCTAGTGGCCCAGCTCCCTCATTTACATGTCTCTCCACAGAGAAGGAACTGTGTTTCATGGGCATGTGTCTAATTGCCAAATGTTAAGGAAACTAGTTGCTGATAGGAAGTGTTGACAGGCCCTCACCCTGGGGGCTGGCTTGCTCAGCGGGACTCTGCTAAGTGCTGGGAGTAACAAAAGGCATTTTCCAAGACTCTAAAGATAAGTATGAAGGACTGTACAAAGAAGCAGTGAAGATGGGGCCATTACTTTGGATCTAGCTGAGTGCAGACATGAGGGAAGGGATAGGAGGGAAGAAAGGAAAGCAAAAGAAGATGCTTAAATCTTTTGCTTTTTTTTTTTTCCTGTGCCTCTACCTTATTCTTTTATGTCTCTGTCTGCAGGGTAAAGTTAAGTGTGAAAGATCCTATTCAGGTTTCCATCCCTGCCCTTCATGCAGCCCAACCCAGGGTCACTGAATGAGAGAATCACTTAAACATCTGGTCTAAGATATAAAAGCTTATAGAGACACATAACCTTTTCACTACTCACAACTGAGTATCCTTTACAGATGCTAGCTTCCTGCACCACAGCACTGAGATGGCTGAATATTTGTCAATTATATGTCCTTTATAATCAAGATGACTCTCTCACTGGAGCCGGATATATTTTAAATTGTGGTGTTTATGTGTCATCATCCGTATGCCATTTTCAAATATTTGAACACACAATGGGTGTGAAAAAGAGGAAGGAACAAAGATAGGCAGGCAAGCAGGTGGAAAGAAGGAAGGGAGGGAGGGAGGGAGGAAGGGAAGGAGGAAGGGAGGGAAGAAGTTTCAGAATCACCTGCTGTGTGGTCAAGAATCCCCAAGTCCTCAAACAAGACAGTAATACAAAATGTTTTGGGGAAAAAAACAAAATTATTTTTGATATTGGATTTGATTTCTTAGGGCAGCAAAACATACAGAAGCAACTGGGAGACGCCCTGTCTATAATAGTGCCAGCTGGACATTTAACCTAAGTCTGTGGAATATGGCCCCGGGTTGGGCAGAGCCAACCTCTGCAGTCAGAGGAGAATCTGGAAAGGGAGCTGAGAATGAGATAATCTCAGGACACTGAGAGGCGGGCTGCAGCCTGACCACTGAGAAGGTAGAAGGCGGGAACAACAGATTTTTCACTCAACACATCAAGTACATGCATATTAGTTTCTCCATTTTGCCAAGTGGTAAAGGAAGGGGTAGACGTTTCTATGCCTGGCACCTAGGAGAGTGCTTTGTGAGTAGGTAGAGAATACCTATCGAACTAAAAGCAATTTTTATTAAATACTGAGTTTTGACACATAATTAAAAGCAGAAGTGGGACTAAAACTGGCTTCCAGACTGATGACATCCTGGACCAAAACCAATAGTGATTCCGTCCTCAGTTCCACGGCGCAGGTGGAAATCACCATATGTTCTGCTTCCTAGAGGATGAAGGCCTTCAGAAACCATCACCAAAACAATCTATTCTAATGGAACACCAAGTAAAGCATTCTTTCAAATGAATTCAGATTCTTATCTTCTTTAAAATTGTGTGTTTATTTTTTTCTAACACCATAAGAAGAAATAAAAAGCTATACTCCAGGAGATAGTCTGATGTTGAAGAAGACGAAAGGAAAAAGGCAGCATCATTAATGGCCCTGTGGTGTCAGTCTTGGTTGGCTAATGAGCAGTAAGGGATTAAAGGCATCACACAGAGACACTCATGGTCATAAAGAGAAGTCTAATTCACCTGAACAGAGCTCTGCTTCCTCCCCCTATGTATTCCTAAAATTAGCTATCCAGAAAAAATATCTTTGGTCAACAAGAAATAGTAACAATAATTACTATTTACATTAATAAAGTAATATAGTTGATGCAGTCATAAGATGAAACAAAAGGAAAAAGAGAATAGGAAAAAAATATGAGATGAAGAACACTCAACAGAAAATATATTGTTACATAGTAGGTGAAAATTGTAACCAAATACATCCCCATGGCTTAAAGGAATATTATAAAGCAATCATGGCCACACTATGAGAACACAATCAGAGGTGTACGGACGTAGGGAAAGTATGATGTGACAACAGAAAGCGACAAATCATGAGCTGACTAAGTACAGGGCAAATAAACATGTAAGCAAGTGGGAGCAACCCAAAAGGGACATGACAAGGCCAAACAGACTTCAAGGAATGAGACATGAGAACAGAAATGATGAGTGTAACCATGAGATTTTTAAAAACAGAAGGAAATGATAGATGTACTAAAGGAAAGAGGCATTCAAACTACCTCTATTAATAGCCTCCCCAAATATTAATATACCCAAAGAAGAGAAATGAACATTTGCATAAAAAACCCAGATAAATAAATCAAGACATATGTTTAGAAATCAAAGACTTACATAGAGATTGAAGGCAATGAAGAACAGTGATCAGTGGGAGGTGGGAAATAAATACGTGAGCCCTACAGTTATCTAACTTACTGCCTTGAGAGACTGCCAGCCCACAGATCACGGAGCAGGAACCTCGGCAAAGCCCCATGGGCTTCCTGACTTGAGGAGATGGAGCCAACACTTTCGGGAAACCAAGGTGGCTAGAGTTGCCATCACAGAGTACCAGAGAGGAGGGAGCCGCAGACAAAGGACTCTGTGGATCTGCAAAATATCCTCCCAGTATCCTGCAAAGTATTGACCAATGCAGCCAGGCGAGAAACTTCCTAAACCATCCCTAGAGGGGATGAAGTCACCTGAGAGGATAACAGAGAATAGTGCCTGGTGCTCAAATCCTCACAGGGTCAGGAGAAGTACTTGTTCCTACGACCTAGACTTGACTCACAGAGAAAAAGAAAAGGAATAAAAGAATAATCCAAAAACTAGAAATCTTTTTTATGTAATACGAAGACTGGCTCCAGATGAGACAGTCAATCCAAATCAATCTGTTATCACAAGAAATAGAGAAAGTTATCAAAGATATATCTACCAGAAATACTAGGTCCAGATGATTTCACAAGGAAACTCTGTCCAAACTTGAAAAACGATTATCTCCAATAGTATTTAAACTCTTTCTGAGTGATAAAAAGTGGAAGAAAAACTTTCAGATTCATTTTAAAAATTTAGCACAATTTTGATAACAAATTCTGTCAAAGATGATATAAAAAGAGGTGCCCGGGTGGCTCAGTCAGTGTAGTGTCCGACTTTGGCTCAGGTCAAATCTCACGGTTCCCAAGTTCCAACCCCACGTCGGGCTCTGAGCCTGGAGCCTGCTTCAGATTCTGTGTCTCCCTCTCTCTCTGCCCCACCCCTGCTTGCACTCTTTCTCTCTCTCTTTCTAAAAAATAAACGAATATTTTAAAAAATATAAAAAGATGTTATAAAAAGAAAACTAAATAAAATATCATTTATGAATATTGATGAAAAACATTTAACAAATGCAATTAAAATTGCACATTTAGCCAGATTAATAGGCTATATCAGAATACACATAAAAAATTCCAATTACAAATGGGCATTTGCTATAGAATAAAGTTGACATTTCAAAAATTTTTTTTAATGTTTTATTTATTTTTGAAAGAGAGAGAGACAGTGTGAGCAGGGGAAGGTCAGAGAGAGAGTGAGACACAGAATCTGAAGACAGGCTCCAGGCTCTGAGGTAGCAGTCAGCACAGAGCCCGGCGTAGGGCCAGAACCCACGAACCGTGAGATCACGACCTGAGCCGAAGTCGGATGCTCAACAGACTGAGCCACCCAGGCGCCCCTCAAGTTGACATTTCCAATCACTAATGAAAAGATGGGTTATTTTAAAAAAGGTTATTTAAATAAACTTCAACTGGAACAATTAAAAAGCAATGTGGAAAAAATAAGTAGGACACCTTAGGCCAAAATAATCCCACAAATAATTTAAACAATTATTCAAATTTGAAAAATAAAACTACAAAAGTGGAAGGAAAAAACATGAATCATTACTTTTAATAACTTTGGCCTCTTTAAGCATAAGATAAGTCTGAGAAAAGCTTGTTTATGAATAATTCAAGTCTGAGAACCCACAACATAAATGACTGATTAGCTGACCCAGTGATGAAGCAGTGGGTGGTCGAATAGGCTGGAGCAAAGATGAAAGAGAGTGGCCATGAATTGTTGGTTCTTGTAGATGGATGATAAGCTCATGGACGCTTATTGTATATTTCTTTCTATTTTGGAATAAATTTAAAAAACAAAGCATATTTTAAAAAGAGTGTTACACTGTATAAATAATTAACCCAAAGTACACATTATTCTATACTGTCCAACAGATTTAAAATATGATGCTTTTTTCCCATTAGAAAGAGAATTTATGAGCCCACACTAGAGTAATAAAAGGAAAATTACATGTCTCTATGGAATATCACTAGATACTAAGTTGCATAACAGGAGATCAGTGGATTAAGCTGTATATAATTACACATCATGTATGGAAAAATACAAGGAGTTCTTTTAAGTTTAGAAGTGAGCTACTTTCTACTTATCAACATAATCACATAGGATTTAATAAATCATTTTTGAAATCAAATGAGAACAAAAAATGCAGAACAGTTTTCAAGGCAAAAGACAAAGTCAAAGGACAAATGGTAAACTGGGAAAGGAAATACGTGCAAGCCACATCACAGCTTATTGTGCAGAAGGCTCAGGGCAAGCACCCTGTGCATCTTTGCTAATCTACAGGCAGAAGGTCAGCAAGCTGCATGAGTCCTGTTCTCTTGAGAACTGGAGGGACGTATGCTTGAGTCAGATGCAAATAGATTCTCTTTGGGGCTGTGCTGAAGGAGAGGGGCTTTACTTACTTGTTGCTCTCCCCTTCTACAAGGAAAGTATCAGGACAGCCCTGCAAGTCCAAGGAAGGACAGTCTGAGCTTGGGGGCCAACTGGCTAGCAGAGCTGCATACCGCTGCTGGGCCTACCTCCCAGTCTTGTGGACAGTGAAGACTGAACCAAGCCCATGCTACCAGGGAAAGGAGGAGCTACTGACTCATGATCAGGCAACCAAGAGAGAAGTGCCGAAGTTACCCATAAACATGCTCTTTCGTCTTTCCACACGAAAAGGTCATTTTGCGAACATATAAAGAGTTCCTGTACAACAATAAAATACTGACAATATAATACAAAATGGGCAAAGGTTATGAACAGAAAGTCCATTGAAAGGGAAAAGTATAAATGGCTCTGAAATACAGGTAGAATCACTCAGCGCTAGTAATAATTATACTAATGCTCATCTAAGAGAGGGGCAAGTATGGAAATGGAGAGGACTACACATAGGGTTAAATTATATTGTATTAATATTATATCTCTTTGGCCTGGTGGGCACAAAGATTCCTGTTGCATTATGTTCATAGTTTTTTCTTATATTTAAATGTTTCATAATATTTTACAAAGAAAAACATTACAATAGATACACCCTGGATATCACCTATAGTTTTAAACGAGGGAAACACTGAAAATGTCTATCTTAAGAGTATTGTTTAAATAAATTATATTTCTTTCATTCAAATAATAAGGAGTAGTTTAAAAAGAATGAGGCAGTTTTGTATGTCCTGATGAGAAATAATTGCTGATATATAAATATAAAAGTACCCTGAAGAACCTCATATGTAGAATGTCTTAATTTGTATAAAAAGTAGAAACTATGTATATAAAATACCTAGACACACAGTCTCTTGATGTGTTTACAAGAAATGGGTAACAGTGATTGCTTCTTGGAGAGGAACTCAATGGTGGAGAGACAGGATGTAGGAGTCTAGAGGAGAAACTTACTTTTCAATATATTTTCTTCTAAACATTTTGGATTTTTTCTGAAACTTACATGTATTACGTATTCCATTTAAAATGAATAGAAGTGCCATGCATATCTTAAATGTCATTCTTTAAGAACATTCAATATAATATTCTCCAAATATGTATTGAATGCCTCCTACTGCAGAAGATACTAGGGATACAGCAGATCCTGCTTTTATGTAATTTACATTCTAAAGGTGGGAGCATTTCTTAACAGTCTCCCTCTGTCCTCAGTCCCAAGTCTTCTGTGGCTCCCTGTCATAGACTCTGGGTCTGGAGTTCTTTCTTGTCCAGCACGAAAGCGGGAGGCAGGATTAAAAATGCAAGAGAGGCTAATGTCCAGGAGAAGACACGAGCCCTAAGTTAAGAGTCCTTGCTCTGTTTTTATTAGGATCAGAAGGCTTACAAACATGGTGATGGGTGTGCACAAAGAGACAATGAAATCGTGAACATGAACTCATGGGCATGAGGGAAACGGGGTTTTGAAGATTTGCGGTGTTAGGGGCTTGGGTTAATACAAAACAAAATCCTGGCGCTGGGTGGAAGGTTGTTTACAGCAGACAGGAGGCACCAGCTTTGTTTACCTAAACTGGCCTAGGGGACAAGAAAGACCGAGCATGCTACTTTAGGGTTAACAAGGCACCTTTCTTTTGCTAATTAGCTCCCTTCTGGGCAACTTCACCTGGAAGAGGTCTATAGCCCTATTTATCTGTTTACCTAATTTGGTCCTTCCTTCCTGTGAAAGCAGCTTTCTGCTAATGTACTAAATTGGGGGATATTTCTGCCCTGAATACCTAATTTTGTTTACCTCATCTTGGAGGTTTTCATCCCGAGATTCCCCATCCCTATATTTTTATCCTATACTGTGGTCTTTGCCCCACTTTACCTATCCTGGGAGCCTTTGACCCGCTTTACCTAATCTTATTTACTGTAATCTTATTTACCCAAACTTGGGTGTGTACATTCTATAGCTTTCTAATTCTCTATGCCTTCCTTGTTAACCCATCAATGCAGGCTCAGGGAATTTCTAAGCTTATTCCCCGCAGCTCCCCAGTCCTCAGTTCTAGTCTTCTCTGTTGAATTTAGACATTCCACTACTACATTCTCCTTCCTTTCCTGTTCTTTACTCCCTTTGTTACAGCCTGTGCACCAGGTAAACTTGATGACTTGCTGCTCCTAATATATACTCACACTCCCCCACCCCTGTATGTTTGCTCATTTTATTTCCTCTAATTGGGCTTACTTCATTTCAGTTCCTTTGTCCAAATGTTGTTTGTTTGTTTGTTTTCCTTTTTATATCCCAATTCAAAGACCAGGACTTCTGAAAAATTCTCGCTTAACCTCTCTGAAAGGAAGTCTTTCTTTCTCTCGGTTACCAGTTTTTTACTTTATCTTCCTGCATTCTACCTTATATAGCTTTTATTTTTATTTATTATGTTTGTATTAGCATCCATTCTCATTGAAGGCAAGGACTATTTCTTAGACATCTCTTTATCTCCCATAGTCCCCAATATGTTGTAATTAGTGAACATGCAATCACCAAATAAATAAGTAACCAAAATAATGAACAAATAACTGAATTAATGAATGAAAAATTGTTATAAAAGGTAGTGGCATTAATGCATATCCATCCAAGAGAAACTAATGTGCAGCTAATATTATCTCATGGGAAGGGAATATTCAACAGCGTGTATTAAATCTGATTGACCAAGAGAAGTACTCCAGAGAGCGTGAGGCAGAAGCATAAACCTTCAAATAGACTGCCTCCACCCACCTCCTAACTCAGAGCAAAGCAAATTCTCATCATCTGTAATGTATTAAGCTACAGGACTCTGTCCATCACCCCGGCCCGTCCACTGATTTGTCTTTGTAGGACTCAAAGTCTTTATTTTTAGATATAATGAAATATAATCTTAGTACCTATTCTAAACTAAATTAACATGCTTATTACTTTTAGGTAACAGCATTAGACTGCACATTACCTATTTATTTCAGCTGGAAAACTGGGTATAATGTTCACTTTAAACCAAGACCGAAAATAACTCCTGTTTTAGAGTATCTGGCTTCACATGTGGTACCTCAATTTGAGCTATCAGTGATCCTGTTAGATTCTGCCACCCCTGCTTATAATAAACCATCAACAGTGGTACCTCCGGTGTTTCCTTAGTCTGAGACACAGTACATGTTCTTGGATAAAAAGATTCAAGCTGGGAATTCTAGTTACTGAACCATTTTATGTTCTGTATATTTAACAGTTAGTCCCTACTGTTTTTTCTTCTCTATTGCTAGGTATATATACTGGATTAATATTTGAGAATACAGTTGGCACACTGGAGAATCTATCATTTTGAACCTCTCTTTTTAAAGGGGACATGACCCTTACAACGCTCTCAGTGAACTCAAAGTGCTAGCGCAACTTGAGGGGAATTTCAGAATTGGAAATCTGACTTGACTTCTTATCTTTTCCTTCAAGGTGCTCTAACTCTTCATTGAAACCTCTCTCTCTCTCTCTCTCTCTCTCTCTCTCTTTTTCTGTGTGTTTGTGTTTATTTAGCTTGATTAGTCTTATATGTGACTTATAAAGTACACAGGGACAAGAGAGCATAGGTCAGTGAACATTGTCACACAGAACTCAATGACCAGATCAAGAAACACAGTTCCCAGCACCCTAGAAGTTTCCCTTGTACTCCAATTCCAATGCTACTTTCTCTCAAAGGTAACCACTATTTAGGCTTTAAATAGCAGAGATTACTAGTGGCTATTTTTGTTGAAATAAATGGAACAACACATATGTGCTCCTTTGTGTTTGCCTCATTTGACTCAGAACTCTATGTTTGAGATCCTTCTATGTGATTGGCTGTGGTTGTAAATAAGTTGTCCTCACTGTTGTAGAATACTCCCCTGTGTAAATACACCATCCTTTCTTTTTCTGTTCTACTATTCATAGGCACTGGGTAATTTCCAGTGTTGGGCTAATGTAATTATAAGTCTTCTATCATATGTCTTATGGAAGAATATGTAAAATTTCTTGTTTATGGGGTATGTGTAGGTTTAACTTTAAGTAGATACAGCGCAATAATCTGGTAGCCTAACACTTTCACCAGTGACACACTAAAGTTCCAGTTACTCCAAATGTTTGCCAACACTTACGATTTTACAACTTAAATTTGCCTTTTCATGCTGACTAATGAAGTTAAGCATTTTCTCATTGGTTTATTGGTCATTTAAATATCCTCCCTTGTGAAGTATCCATTTTAGTTATTTGCCCGTTTTTCAATTAGATTCCCATTTTCTTATTAACTTCTAGATTATATGTATCATGTCAGGATATGGGTCCTTTGTTGAATATATGTACTGTCAACGATGACTTCCATTCTGTGAGTTGTTTTTAACCCTCACTTAAAGGTTTGTTTTGAAGAAAAAAATGCCCTTAATTTTAATATAGATAACTTTATCAGGTTTTTCTTTTGTTTGTACCCTATTTAGGAAATATTTGTTTACCTCTACTTTATACAAATGTTTGCCTAGGTTTTCACCTGAAAACTATTTTGTTGTAACTTTTACATTTAGAACCACAACTGGTCTAGAATTAATTTTTGTGTGTGTGGTTTGAAGTAAGTGTCAAGGTAATTTTTTCCCCCCTTGAAAATTGACTCAGCACTATTTATTAAAAAGATTTTCCTTTCCCCACTGTGTGGCAGTATCATTTTTGTCATAGTTAGGTGACCATGAGTGTATGGGATTTGTTTCTGGACTATTCAGTCTGTTCCGTTGCTAGATTTTCTTTTGTGTCTTAGTATTAGACTGTAATAATAATTATATCTTCACACTAGGTATTGGTAGCTGGTACTTTATGGCTCCAGGCTTTATTTTTCTTCTTTCATATTGCCTTGTTGTTTTCTAACCCATATAAATTAAGTTTCAGCTTGTCATTTTCTCACCCTCCCCACTCACACACACACACACACACACACACACACACACACACACACACACAAAGCCAAGATCTCACCTGCATTGCATTGACTTTATACGTTAATCTGCGGGAAAACAGACATTTTCAAAATACTGAGTCTTCCAGTCCATGAATATAGTTTATCACTGCTCTTATTTAGTAGTCTTCATTTGTTCCATAAAGTTTTGTAGAATTTATAGCTATGATGCAGAATTGGTTTTGTTTTCTACCCATTGCAGGGCTATATAATTATGATCACTATGCATAACTAGGTCATAGCTTGCACTGCATGTGGCTTACCAACTAAGTTCAATAATACGCAAACTGGTTTGAACACTTTTCAAGGAATCATAACCATGGATCATAGCTTAGATGTTGCAGAAATGTCAAAAACTACAGAAGTTTCTAAGCCCTTACTCTTACTTTCTGCGCATATACCATTGCTAACAAGTAAGAAACAAAATCATGGACTGGCTCTCCTCCATGAACCATACATTGAGTAGCAATGGTAGAGAGGTTTTGTACATCATTCATTAGAGTTTTTCTACTTAATTTTTTATGCTTTTGTAAATGGTGTCATTTTAATTTCCAGGTATAATTTTTGAATTAATTATTTCCTTCAGCATTTTGCTTCCCTCAAAGAAATAAACCTTCAGATGCCATTGTTTCCAAGAACATCTGTTTCTAACCGATTCTCTACTCTTTTGGATCTGCCATGTTTGGAAAAACAAGCTAGATTGTCTTGGCATCAAGTCTTTTCAGAAAAAGGAAAAGTGTTTTCCTATTCTCTATTCCCTACTCAATTTGGGCTGATAGTCATTCACATTCAATATATGGATGATATTTACTTTTTAAATGAGCTTAATAAATTGATAACTTTTCTACCTATATAAATTATAGATTAAAAATTCATGCATCCTGTGGGAACTTAATAATGATCTATTGAAAAGAAAAAGATAATAGCATTAGACCATGCATTATTTCTCTATTCTACATTGAGGGCTGATCATCATATTTATTTTAAATCAAGGCTTATAATAACTCATGCTTTTAGAAGGCATTTGCTAGGACAAAACTTATGATGCAGGAAATTTAAATGATTTATCTAAAGTTCTTAAGATTGTCAAAAGCAGAATAAAGCCAGAACTTTCTCCCGACTTCCACTCCTGCACTTTTCCTTCTCAATTACTTAGTTCACAGTATATATCAAAGGCTTTCTCCTCACCCTCTATATAGATTATCTGTAGGTGTTGTCTGAAAGGATAGAGCAGTGGAATGAGTATTGCTTTCTGGTTTTAAAACCTCCACTTCCCTCCATTAAAACAAATTCTTATTTCTCTCCCAAACAGCTTTTCTTCCTGGAATCTCATTGATAACTCTTGCCCAAAAAGTCAGGTACATATGTGATCTGCCTCCAGAAAAATATCATCTTTTTGGCTTTTATCTGTGATGGATAAAACAACTTTAAGTTTGCAAGTAAAATTATGATTTTCCATTAAATATATGATCACTCTCAAAAATCAATATAAAAAATCGATATCCAGAGAAGCCTATGGGCAAATGTCTCATTATTCATAAGATAATGACCTCTAAAGGCACCCTAGAGGTCATTCATCAGAAAAAAAATGACCAGTAAATATATGGTAATAAATGAGCAAATTCACTAGAAATCACACAAATTAAGACAAAAATTAATTTTTGTTAATCTCTTTGAATACAGGTGAATTACATAATCTCTCACGACTTAGGTGTCCTCCTATGTTAAATCAAGAAAAATATGAATACCTACTTAGAGTTTTTGTATTAAGTGAGATAATGCCTACAAACTACTACATGATGACCAGCATATAATGTGTACACAATATATATTAGATCTTATTTACAAGATATTACAATGAGTTACAGATCAAAATAATGTGTTTGTCTTTACCCCACAGCACTCCCTCTAGTGAGGCTTTCTAACACAGCACTGTAAATTTAGTCATCCTTTTCCCTTTCACAAAGCTTGTAGTTACGTACTGTCTCTCCATGGGCACAGGAAGCTTGGTCTCTGGGAGAGGGATTTATGGCCTCAAGGAGCTATGAGCAGAAACTCTGAAGTCCAAGATGTAATACAGGGACTCAGCTGCTGCATTTGCTCACATAAAACACCGGGAGCAACTACCAGTATCCCCAGCAATAAATACATACTAAAAAGGTATCTGATCTTCAACTATTTAGTAAGTTTTCACTGAGCTCCTTCTGTACATTCAGGTCTGGATTCTGCATCTCTTGGACAATTAGAGGAGAAAAATAAAAGGCTACACACCTGCCCTCAAGGAGTTTAGTCCAGAAAAGAATCATGAAAGAGGATGAAGATGTAAAGAGTTTAATTGTAAGAGATTTGATTTGTTCCTGATCCTTTTTCTCTCTTTCCTGTCTTATCTACAGCACAAAGGAAGTATAGAATATCGAGGACAAATTGGCTGTTCTTAGAACTCCTTTCTCAATAAATTCAACTCCAATGGAAACCTTGCAGAACCCTCATTTCACCCTGGAGAATCCACATAAAATATCCTTAGCATATTTGCAAACTCATTGGCATGCTCTATAGATTGCTTTTCTGACCAATGGCCTGAAGAAGCTGGGAAATTTACTGAAGCACCAAGTTGAAATAAATCTGCAAGAGAGTCACTGAAAAAGCCAGTGAGTGAGGCCAGCCGACCACACACCATCTGCATCAGTCCAACACTGCTGTTTATTTCCTACAACTAGTTTGCAGCAACTCAAAATCAGGACCTAAACTGGTCATTTGAATTGCTCATACCTCACTGTAATTTTGTAGAGGACATTGTAGAGTTTCAGGGTATTTGCAAATTAGAAAATGACACCTGTGACAGGCAAAATTTTTTAAATAAAATTAAAAAGAAACTTTGAAACAATCCAAAAATGACCATGTGGAGTTGATAGCAGTTTGCTCCTCTTCAAGATCTGGCAAAAAACTAAATGGTAGCCTCCATCAGTGAAATGAATCTCTGCCTTGTTAGTAGGTACCAGATCTAACATCACCACGTCTCCCCCCATAACTGTTCTCCTACAGAATGCTCATGTGAGTCTCAGTGGGCATAAATCAGCCTCATTCTCTACAGAGCTACTTAGGAGGCAGATGTAATTAATAAGATTTACTTATTCTTTTCCTTTCTTGAAAAGACATTTTAAGCATGTTATTCTCCAACTCAAAAGCATTCAAAAGTTGCCTATTTTCAAACTTGTTAACTTGGCACTCAGGATCTTCAGGATGTGAATGTACAGTTTGAGTTTTCTATTAGTTCTGCAAAGCAGAACGGACTCGTTCCAGAACCGCATATCAAGTCTTGATCCTTTGAACCTATTACTTGCACCTCCCTTTTTAAGTTTCACCCGTATCATTACCTGCACCCATTTCTCTCTCTTAAACTCTTGAACATCTATGCTGTTCTTTGAACAGCTTAAATCTCACCCTCACTATGGGAATTTCTTAGAATACTTCAGTATTCTTTGAGTCTTCCCAGTAAGTATTTTTCATATCATCTACTTGGTACTGCTACTATTTGTTGTTATTGTTGGGAGAACATGTGTATATCATTTATTCAACTGACATTTGTGAAAGGTCTCTTCTGGCACTGTCCTGGGCCCAGTGGGCACATCTGTGCCCATAAAGGTCTTTGAGTTTGACAGAGAAAGGTACAAGCAAATAGATCATCAGAAGTGCCCGCAGAGATTTGTGTGGAGTCCAAATAAAAGATAGAGTAACAAAATAAGAAGAGGAATGGAAAGATCATGGCAAACTTGAGAAGGAAGTTGCCACTTGAGGTATATCTTGATGTAAAATAAAACAAATAATAGCTAATACTTATTCAACACTTAATATTTATGCTAGCTCTAATTGCCTGGTATCTATCACCTCACTTAATCCTCCCACGACCCCATCATGTAGGCATCATCAGCACATCTCAAACTTTAATGTGAAAATAAATATTGTAAGTATCTTGTCAAAATACAAATTGAGATTCAATAGGTCTGAGATTCTGCATTTCCAGCAAATACTCAAGTCATGCTGGAGCTGCTGGTCTGGGACCCACACTGTGGGTAGCAAGGAGTACCATTACGTTTTCTAATTTCATAGGTAAGAAAATTGAGGCAAAGAGAGGGTACATAATTTGTCCAAAGTTACACAGCTAAGTAGGTGATGGAGTCAGAATTTTAATTCAGTGTGTGTGGCTTCAGAACCCACAATTGATAAGATTGTATAGGCAGAGATCATTACGATCAGAATGAAGACAGCTTGGAAATAGTCAACCAGTTTGAAGTACTGTAACAGTTTAGTTAGGCTGGAGGATGAAGTAAAAGGAAGATATTATACACACTGTGATGAGCACTGGATAAAGGGGGATGGGTAATTCTCAGACCTTCTTGAGGGTCTTACATCCCCTATGCCCTGAGCATGTGCTATTTCAGCTTTCCCTGAGAACATCAGCATCTTGGGAAGATTTGAAAGGGATGACTTTGAAGTGGATGCATTTAAATATCCAGTCCCCCTTTCTTCCCTCTAGGAATAGAAAGTCCAGAAACAGAAGGCTGTTTTCTGTCACATATCACATTCTGACATACCATCACCAGTGGGCATTCATGCACTGGTGCATGAATTAGGGCTTCCTCAGAATAAAAGGAAAGTAGAGGCCCATTGTGTTGGAATTTCTGAGTGTCCATCACATATATGGTCAACTATTCAATATCAAACTAGACGGCACACTGAGCATGTTGCTGTAAGGAGTGACAGGTCCCCTTCTCTTCCTTGTCAAATCAAAAACATCACAGTAACAGCAGCTACTGCTCATTAAACACCAGCAATGTGCTAGGCTCTTTGCTGCACAACTAATATACAGTATCTCCTTTCCTCCAATTAATTCTGAAAATTAGGGTTATTGTTCCTGTTTTGTTTATGATAGAACTGGAACTATGAGCAGGTTAACTCATAGTCTCTCAGGTCACAGAGCTAGTAAGGATCAGAACTGAAATACAAATCACATCTTCCTGGCTCCAAAACCCCTATTCTTATCATCTAATCTTGCTATTTTTATTGCTCGATATATCCATGATAACCTTAGGTGGCTTAGAAGCAGCCCTTCACTTTGATGCCCTCAGCATATGGATACGTGGGAAAGATCTATTTCTTCCTCATTGCCTCCATCCCACTTTGCTGGACAGGGAATGCAGCATTTAGGGGAAGAGCTAATCAGCAGTTCACCAAATGCAGGTACCCGTGCTTGAACTTGCTTCAGAGGAGCCAATTCTAGACTTTATTATCACATATGAATGGAAACAAATTAGGGGGGATGGAAATGTCTAATGGAAAAAAATAATAACCTGTTTTGACAAGCATTCCTCGGCATCAGAGGTCTGGAGGGCAAACCATTCCCAGAGTAGGGTCCCTGCAGAGTATATGCAGGAAAGAGGAAAATAGCATCATCTGAGCTGTGAGTAAAGTTACTACAGCTTTATCTACAAGTCTAGACATTGAAGGTCACTGGAAGCCTCCCAGGACAACCTGATAAGGAATATTCATTCTATTAAAACATTATTTTCTTTTGTGAGAACTTTGTTTTGTCATTGTCTCTGGTCCATGAAACTTAGTAAGAAAGAAACAGGTGAGAAGGGAAGTACTTAGGGGAGGTTGTGAGAGGTCAGAAGCAAACATTTTTGGTTTCTATTTCAACTAACAATTTAGCTGTTACTAAAAAACTGCTTCCTAAGTTAACAGATGTTTCAAGAATTATTTTAGGTATTTTATTTTATTTCACCATCATAAAGACTTTATGAAGTATGTATTAGCCTCTTTTATAAAAGAATGGGCTCTGGTATCTTATCTGAGATCACACGACAAGCACAGATTTCAATTCTAACCGAGGTCAGCCCATCTCATGAATCTGCTCCCAAACTGTCTCCCATGTAATGTCTAGAAGAGATGAGGTTACAGCCGGCTCACTGTGAAGACCATGTGTCAAAAACATGTCCCTTCTGATAGGAAGTATTCAAAATTGAGGAAACCTAAAAATAAATACCTTAACACGATTAAACTTTATAGACTGAAGAGCTCATGAGGATGAGACAGCCTTCTCTATAGAGCTTATTTAACCATCACTATGGTAAGAGACTGTTTGAAACTTAGTAGCCAGTAAAAACTGCTTAAAAATACCCTCGATTTCAATGAACATACAGGTCTCTGAACTGCATTGGCAGAGCTGTCTCCTCCTTTCAGTGAAACATCAGTGCCATGGGAGCCTTGGCAGAGCACAGACTGCTCAATCCAATGCTGTAAAAAGGAAGACCCAGTGCCTTAGAAAGGGTGGCAGTCTTAACCAGAGAAAATCTCTTTGTTGAATAATGACAAGTCATTTGATTAAGTGCTCTCTCCCTATGACACTCACATTTTTCAGTTGAGGTTCAGGGCTGAGTTGTCCGAACACTAATTAATTGGAAAACAGACTGTGATTAGAAAGCCATAGGAGGATAAGCCAGAAGTGGCTAGTGCCTAAATTGGTTTCCTACAGAAAGGAATCTTTGTTTAGGAGCCAGCTGTGATGCCCAGAGAGTTGTATATCTGATCCCTTCACACAGGAAACTTGACAGAGTAGCAATTAAATAGTCTCCAATAGACTTGGCCATGGAGAGACCACTGTGACTCTCAGTGCCAAGGTTGTCTCACCACAATAGAGGACATTCCTTCCATGCATAACTTCTTTTCTCCTATGTAAATCTTAAGTTTAAGAGCTACCAGATGGGCAGTTTTGCTTACTAATCACTTGAGATGTGAGTCATTAATCAAATGAACTATTAAAGGCCTTTTAAAAATTAAGATTTTATTTATTTATTTATTTATTTGTTTGTTTGTTTATTTAAGGCTGCATTTTTAGCATAGTCATACTCAGAACACAGTTGACAGGACGGTACAGAGATTTCCCAGAAACCCATGTCCCTCTACACAAATAGCATCCTGCATTATCGGTATCTCCCACTAGAGTGGTACATTTGTTAAAACTGGTAAACCTACACTGACATCTCATAATCATCCAAAGTCCATAGTTAAGATTATGATTCACTATTGCAGTTATATATCCTATGCATTTGGATAGGATGTGTATACATCATTATGGTATCATACAAAGTATTTTTACTGCCCTAAAAATCTTCTATGCTTTGTCTACTTATTCCTCCACTGCTGAATCCTGGGCAGCCCCTGAACTTGTTACTGTCTCCATAGGATTGCCTTCTCCAAAATGTCTTGTAGTTGGAGTCACGAGTGTAGACTTTTCAGTTTCTGGTATCAGCCCTCCAACTTTGTTCTTCTACTTCAACGTTGTTTGTTATTCTGGGACTTTTGCCTCTCTATATAAACTTTAGAGTAAGTTTGTCAATATACACAAAATAACTTGCTGGGATTTTGATTGGGATTGTACTATAACTATAGATCGAGTTGGGAAGAACTGACCTCTTGACAATATTGAGATTTCCCATCCCTAAACATGGAATATCTCTTCATTTATTTAGTTCTTTCATTTTGTTCATCAGAGTTTTTGAAGTTTTCCTCATAGAGATCTTGTAAAGATTTTGTTAGCTTTATACCTATGTACTTCATAGGTACACATCACCTTTGTGTGATGATGTAAATGGTATTGTGTTTTAAATGTCAAGTTTCACTTGTCATTGCTGGTATATAAAAGAGTAATTGACCTTTGAACTTTAACCTTGTATGCTACAACCTTGGTAACTTACTAGTTACAGTAGATTTTTTGTCAATTCTTTAAGCTTTTCTACATAGATGATCATGTCATTTGTAAACAAGGCAATTTTATTTCCTCCTTCCCAATCTGTATTCCTTTTATGTCTTTTCTTGTCTTATTGCATTAGATAGAACTTGCAGTATGATGATGAAAAGGACTGGAGAGAGGAGACATCCTTGCCCCATTCCTCATCTTAGGGGAAAGACTTTGAGTTTCTTACCATTACATATGATGTTAGCTGTAGGTTTTCTTGTAGATATTGTTTGTTAGCTTAAGAAAGTTCCCCTCTATTTCTAATTTACTGGGATTTTTTGTCATGAATGTAATCTGGATTTTGTCAAATGCTTCTTTGCATCTAATGATGTGATCATGTTTTTTTTTTTCTTTTTTAGCCCATTGTTATGATAGATTATTAATGATCTTTAAAACACATCTTCCAACTCATCCTCTACATCACTCTTATGGTAATAATTTGAACATGAAAAAGTAATAATGCTACTTACCCACGTATTATTCATGAATGATGATTTATTTCCCAAATGATAAAATCTAAAACTACTGGTGTGGCAAAGAAGACCCTTAATAATCTGACTTTTGCCTAGGTATCCAGACTTGTATCCTGCCTTTTCTAATACCCTTACAGTTCATATTTCAGGTGAATTCAACTCCACACAGTTCACCTTAGTTCCCATTCTGTTTAGAGAACTCATAACAATGGTCGCATTGCACTGTAAATGTATGTTTATTGTCTATTTCCTCCAGTATACTGAACATTGTTTTATAGCAGAGATCCTGTCTTTCATATTTTGATACAAAAAATACTAGGCACCTTATGCCTAGTGTAGAATCTAGAACAGAGAAGGTATCTCATCTATACACATAAATAGATATAAAGGAGAAATAAAATAATGCATATCTTTGGATCCTATCATCCATATACTTCTCCATTAAACCATGTGGTTTATTTTATATATGACCTTTCTCATTAAATTGGGTTCTGTTATATTTGGGTAGCAGTAGCAACAAGGGAATAAGTAAGTTTCTGAAAAGATCCTTCATTACAGTTGAAAATATTTACCTTTATCCTACCCCCTTTAGTAATCAGCCACAGACCATCGAAGGTACAAATAAGCTCATCTTTAGAGTGATCTGAGTAATCAAGTTATTTGTCCTCCTCATGTCGGAACAGAATGAGAATTTTCTTGATGTTACGGTGACTTCACATTTTTATCTTGTTTCAACCTTTTCCTTTTCCCTTTTTCCTTATCTCTTCCCTCAAATCCAACCTGCTAGATGCGAAAAAGAAAGACATTCTTTTCCCCCTGCCCAACCCTCTTTTCCCTGACCCACTTTCATCTGAGAGGAAGCTTAGCCTGCACCCTGCAGTCAGGTAACAGTTGGCCAGAGGCAGAGTTGGAAAGGTCCTTAAACTATAACCAGAGTGGAAAAAGCCAATGCATTAGATTTGTGATCATCATCATTTATATTAATTACAAATTCTATTAGTCTAGAAATCCATAAACTAAATCAATTTACTCGTGAATTAATTTGTCCCTCACCAGCTTGGTGACTACTAAGTGTCCCACACCAAGTATAGGCTGAGTATAAAAACTGGCCGCACAGCTGGGCCCAGAAATTAGTGGATTCTGAGAGCTGCAAAGTAGCTTGTATGGACCACACCAGGGGCAGGGAGCTGAAACAAAATAAATTCTCAGATCAAAGTATCTCAGAGGAATATCAAGAGAGTAATGAATTTTATAAAATTATATCCCTAAAAACTGTCAGTTAGATCTTGCAGTGATTAGATATATTATTTCAAAAGGCATTTGGTACATAATAAACATTGGTGCATCTACATTCCTTCTTTATCTCATTCCAGCAGCTCCATCAGGCACAGATTTTTATCTATATAAAACCATTTTGGGGGCACCTGGGTGGCTCAGTTGGTTAAGCATCTGACTTTGGCTCAGGTCATGATCTCACAGTTCATGAGTTCGAGCCTCACCTCGGGCTCTCTGCTGTCAGTGCAGAGCCTGCTTAGGATCCTCTGTCTCCCTCTATCTCTGTCCCCCCCCCATAAATAAACATTTAAAAACTATATTTTCTTCCCACTGATCTCCAATCTGTCATTAGAGATGAACACAAAATAGAATATAATAAAGTAAAATAAAAAAAGAAGAGTAAAACGTAGGCTACATGGGTTATTCAATTATCTCAAATTCAAGTATGAGCTTTGTGCTCCCCAAAGAGAGGAGAAATGCAAGGAACCTGGCTGGAGTTGTCAACAAAGTGGCTTAATGGATTTTTTTCATATATATATGAACTTTGTGACCAAAATAGCATTTAGTACTGCAATGCTTTAAGTTTTCAAAGCACTTAAATATTTGCTTTATGCTCAATTTCATAAAACCTCTACATGTTTATTTGCCCCAGCCTCTTCCCTCAGGAAGCTCAGAGTTCCATTATAGAATGATCCTACTTTCCTATATAAAGGTGGACTCAATGATAGTTCTTTTTCTTTTTTAAAAAATTTTTAATGTTTATTTATTTTTGAGAGAGAGAGAGACAGAGACAGAGTGTGAGCAGGGGAGGGGCAGAGAGAGAGGAAGACACAGAATCTGAAGCAGGCTTCAGGCTCTGAGCTGTCAGCACAGAGCCTGACACGGGGCTTGGACTCATGAACTATGAGACCATGACCTGAGCCTAAGTTGGATGTTTAACTGACTGAGCCACCCAGGTGCCCCCTCAGTGATAGTTCTCATGTTTAAAGTACAAAGTAAAGTGTGTGGAGGCTGACCAGTAGGAGTGATGATTAGCACATTGTTACAGGTCGAGTTGTCTCCCCTAAGTTCACATGTTGAAGTCCTAACCCCCTAGTACCTCTAATAAGTGACATTATTTGGAAAGAAGGTTGTCACAGATGTAATTAGTGCAGGTGAGGTCATCTCAAAGACCCTAATCCAATATTCCTAGTGCCTTTGTAAAAAGGGAAAATCTGGACACAGACACACGCATAGGAAGAACACGAGGGTAAGGTAAGGCACAGAGTGAGGTGAGGCCTCTATGCCCGGGAGTGCCAGCACCCCACCAGCAGCTAGGAGACGGGCATGGAACGGGTCCTCCCTCAGAGTCTCAGCAGGAACTGACTCTGCAGACACCCGGATCTCAGATTCTGTCCCCCAGAACTGTGAGACAATACCTTTCAGTTGTTTAAGCCACCTAGTTCAGGGTACTTTGTTACAGTAGCCTTAGTAAACTAACACACATTCTTTCTGTCTATATTCTGATCACGCTTTTTCTCCTTAACCTCTTGAAAAGTGTTTCCATTTCTGCTCCTTAACACTTTTTCAAAGAGCCCCAATACGGCTCTAATCTTCAAACAAACTGGCATGGCCTCTTTCCTCCTCCTCCTTGGCCCTCTGTGGCATGTGACTCTGCTGACAGGGTGGACAGGTGGGCAGGGGGCCAGTGTCTCTGGGGGGAACCTCAGAGCTGGGGTTTTAAGGGCTCAGGTCCCAGGAAAAATGTCACAGTCATGTCTAAGGTGACTGCTGAGTTGAAGAAAATTCCCACTGAAGCATCTTTTTTTTCAGTGCTTGGGAAGACAAGGGTTAAATAGAATAATAATCCAGGGTTTTTCAACCTCGGCACTATTCACATTTTGAACTGGATAACTCTCTGCATTTTTTTGCAGCAACAACAACCACACACACACACACACACACACACACACACACAGTTCTTTTGTATCACAGGATGCCCTCAACCCTCTAGATGCCAGTAACATTTCTTCCCAGTTGTGACAATCAAAACTGTCCACTGACAGGAGTAGGGGGTTTGGGGACCAAAGCACCCCAAAGTGAGAATGGCTTGAATGACAGTACTGAGACAAGCCAAGCAGAAGGCGGAGAGCTCCAGCCTCGCTGAGCTGGGAGAGTGGGGGGGGGGACAGACAGGAGGAGGGCCTAACTGACTCTGGGGAGCTGCCAGTGGGTGAGCAGAGGCTCTGTCAGTGCCTCTGGGCCTCTGCTCATGTCCTCACTCTTGAATACTGTCTTATCAATGGATTCAGTCAGTATCCTCAAAGTTCAGATTAAAACCATCAGCCTTGACCACCTCGTAGGTCAGAGCCCCTTCCCTTTCCGTCTGGGTTCTACCAGCCTGGACCATCCCTGCCCTTCTTCGGACACCCAGCCACTCAGTCATCTCAAGTTGTTGTCGGCCTAAGTGTGAAGCTTCCTCCCCAATTACAATATAGCTCTGGGGAGGTGGGGCATGGTCCTTGTCTACAGGGCTTTGCACATCAGTGATATTCCAGACACCCTTGAGGAAGGAAGGAATGAGATGATTATGAATGGTTGAACACTTTCTGATATATAGAGGGCCCTTTCCAGAGCCACCTCCTTCTGGATTTGCATTATGCTGCCTTTCCGAGGAGATGGTAAAAACTGCCCTGGGGTGGAACTCTCCAGCAGTAGTTATCTGAGAATCAGCAATAAGATGCTCAGATTCAAGAGGCCACAGCATCCCTTTTATCCCGTCTACAACAGAAATGGCAACCCCATCATGGCAGTTGTTGTGCTCTTGGTAGAGTTAAAGACTAGAACATTCTTACAAAGCTGTTTTTGAGAGACACAGGAGTACAGGGACCCAGGATTCTCTTATCACTTGGTGGCCATTGCTGCCCTGCTCACACAGCTCCCACGTATGGTCATGGGCCCATTCACAACAATCTTTCCCAAGCAAATACACAAGTCTCCACACATCTAGGAACACTCAAGACTACACAAGAATCTCTACCAGCTATTTGGCATACTGATCTTCTCTACCTCCACAGGGCTCCCCTGAAATAACCAACCTTCTGACCCACAGCAAGGACTCCTCAGTGCCAGTAGTTAGTGAACTAGGCACCTGCAGAATCAGGGCCACATTCTTATTATATATTATATAAAGGGCCATCACTGGTCCTTGGGCTCCAATCCCACCTCTCCCTGTTCCGCACCTGAATCTCATTGTGTCCGTAACCACTTACTGTCCCTCAAACAGACTCGCCCTCTGTCTTCCATTTCTTTCTCCTATTGTTTCCCAGGAAAACATACACTCACCTTTGAGAGTCAGCCCAAAAGTTATTTACTCACTGAAACTTTTGCTTAGCTTCCTAAGTAGAGTAGATTCCCACTGTCTTAGGCTATCGCTTTTCTCCACACCTACCTCCGTTATGTACTCACTTTGTCCTCTTTTAATTACTTATTTTCCTGCATCTCTTTCTCACTATTTCTTAACTCTTGACCAAGTAACATTGTTTCGCTCATCCCTGTAAATTTAGAGATATGCGCCAGGCTGTCCTAGGGTTGTTTCTACAATATCTGGTGTTTTTTGTCCTAAATAATGATCAATCACTTGAGAAACATTCTACATCTTCTAGGTTAAGTTACTGGGAAAAATTGACCGACATTAATTTAAGGAAATTTATTGTCCCTCATTTCTCCATCTTTCATGGCATCATAAAACTATCCATGCAATTTTTAGCTACATAATGTTTATTCTGAAATGATGGATTAACATGCACTTGACTAAAGTGTGAACTGGCTCAAATATATTAAAAATTATTCATTAAAACTGGTATATGGCATATCAATCTTTCCTCAGAAATAGAGTTCCTTGTTTGATAATAAGGAGAAAATTCTCATTTAGAAGGAATGAATTTAAATTTAAAATCTACTTCTACATGCTCAATGATTTGGTACTCCCATTTGAAGTGTTTTTACTCATCGGGAATTTAAAAATGCATTTTTTCTGATCATAAAACTCTTGTTTGATCATTTGGCAACATAATAATTGCTCACTTTTATTGAGCAACACTCAATATTATTATAAATTGCTTTGCTTAATTCTCATAGCAGTACTTTGAGACAGATTGCCCTTCATCTTGCAGATGAGGAATTTGCAGCTCAGAGAGGTAGGTGACTTGTCCAAGATCACACACGTGGGAGAGGTGAACCTGGGATGTGAATCCAACTGTCGTGCTCCAGGAGGCCCGCTCCTACCCTCCACGGCACGCTGCATTTACCCAGGTCAATCTGCAATCCCAGACTTCAGCAGTCCAGCAACTAATAGCACCTTCACGTGTGACCCTAAAAAGCCTCGTAATTCATGTGCTTATTCCTCATGTTACAAATAAGTAACTTGTGGCCCAGTTTTTATGTAAGATGGTTTGACTAAATTCAAAGAGCTAAAAAGTAGCAAAGCGTGGGCATCAAGGCCAGGTACTTAGGTTTTGTTACTTTCTGTTGGATGCCTAATCCGCCCCTCTGGCTGCCTTGTTCACATATTTGGACGCTACATGTACGAGAATTAGGAAATTATTCATAAGCATATACACAAACACTTGCCAGTTTTCCCTAATCCTGAAGCCTTTAAAAGTAACATGAAAAGAGACATTAAATGGTACGAATCCACCCTGAGGCTGGATTAAAACATATGCTAAAAAACTGGCATGAATTCTCATAACTGCTCCATCCTTCCTAGGGAGAGCAAGGGTTCATACTTGGAGGATTGATTAATGTTGTTAAAAAGATGCTTAAAAGGTATTATCAGTATATGATCCCCTATGTATGATGAAAATGAATCGATACTTTTTAACTTAAAATTTTAAAAAAGATACAATTTTCTCTGCATGTTAGATAGGCTCATCGTCAAGGTCATTCAAGACTCAAATTGCTCACAGTACAACCAGAATGCTTGCTCAGATTTACTCCTAGACTTACAGTCTGTGTTTGATGGTGAAGAACACGGGCTGCATACAAATGACTTCACCTCTGCAACACAGAATGTAAATCAGCCGAGCGAGAAGCCAACTAGTCCCTCCAATACATGTTAATCTGCTTCCAGAATAGGCCCCTGACTGACTAAATATTTTGGTTGCATCAGAATTTCACCACATCAAGCATAACTTCAAATAAGGGGATTGTTAAAAGCAATTGATTTTATAGAACTGCTCAACATTTATTACAAGGAGCTTGGCTCTGTTTCTCTCTTGTTTGCACCTTCACTGAAGAATAATACACACACAACAAAATGTTTATCTTTAAACTGTTCAATTTGATATGTTTAACACAAATATACAGGCATGAAACCATTACCACAAGCAGGATAATAAACACACCTGTCGCCCCCAAAAGTCTCCTTGAGATCCTTTATAATCGCTCATTCCTGTCCTTCCCTGTCCTGTTCCTCAAAACAATGATCTGATTTCTGTCACTATAAATTCGTTCTCATATCCTGAAGCTTTTCTCGAATGGAATCAAATAGCATGTGCGCTTGTTGTCTGACTTGTTCATGTAGCGTAACTCTGTTGTCACAAATGTTACAACATTCATATTGTCACATGCATCAGTAATTCGTTTTCATTTATGAACAGTATCGCATTATATGGATATACCACAAGTTGTTCAGACATTCATGCGTTGATGGATATTTGAGCTATTTCCAGTTTTTGGTTTTTTTACAAACAAAGCCACAATAAACAATTTTAAGTCTTCCTATGGATATATGCTTTCTTTTCTTTTAGGTGAATATGGAGAATAGTGACTGAATCACATGTTAGGCATATGTTCAACTTTTTAAAAAGAAACTGCCAAACAATTTACCAAAGGAGTTGTACCATTCTAGTTTCCCACCAGTAACAGATGAGATTTCTTGTTTGCCACATTCTCACCAACACTTGGTATGGTCTGTCTTGACTTTTAGCTGTTCTCTTAAAAGTGTAAAGGCATCTTTTACTTTTTTTTTTTTTTTTTTAGCAAAGTGTCTGTCCAAATCTTATGCAAAATTTTAACTGGGTTGTTTGTTTCTTACTGAGTTCCAAAAGATCTTTTTCTAGATACAAGTCTTTTAGCAGATGTATGCTTTTCAAATAGATTTTCTTTCCAACTGTCTATTGGCTTTTCATTTAGTAAACCCTTATGAGAAGCAGCTGAGATAATTTTGATGAAGTCCAGTTTGCCCATTTTCTCTCTCATGGGTTATGATTTGGGGAGAAATCTTTGCCTAACCCAAGGTCAAAAGATTTTCTTCAATTTTTTCCAGAAGTTTTATAGTTTTAGGCTTTATATCTAGATGTAGGATCCATTTTGAGAGATTATATGTTTCTAGGAATGTATCCATTTCTTCTAGGTTGTCCAGTGTGTTGGCATATAATTTTTCATAATATTCTCTTGTAATTTTTTGCATTTCTATGGTATTGGTTGTTTTTTCTCCTCTGTCATTTCTGATTTTGTTTGAGTCTTTTTTTTTTTTAACGGGTCTGGCAAAAAGGTTTATCAATGTTGTTGATCTTTTCCAGGAACCAATTCCTCGTTTCATTGATCTGTTCTATTGGGTTTTTTGTTTTGTTGTTGTGTTGTGTTAGATTCCATATCATTTATTTCTGTTCTAATCTCTATATTTCCTTCCTTCTGCTGGCTTTGGATTTTGTTTGTTCTTTTTCTAGTTCCATTAGGTGTAGTGTTAGGTTGTTTAAGACATTCCTTACTTGAGCTAGGCCTGTATTGCTATAAACTTCCCTCTTAGAACAGGTTTTGCTGTATCCCAATTAGACTGTTTGTTGTGTTTTCATTTTCATTTTTCTCCAAGTTTTTTAAAAAAAATTCTTATTTGATTTCTTTATTGACCCATTTATTATTTAGTAGCATGTTACCTAACCTCCATGTAAGTATGTTCTTTTCAGATTTTTTCTTGTGGTTGATTTAGTTTCATAGTGTTGTCACTGGAAAAGATACATGCTATGACTTCAACCTTTTTTAATTTGTTGAGACTTGTTTTGTGGCCTACTGTGTTATGTCTTCACGTTCCTTGTGCACTTTAAATAATGTGTATTCTGCTCATTTAGTTTGGAATGTTCCAAAAATATCTGTTCAATCTATCGGGTCCAATATATCACTCAAAGCCACTGTAACCTTGTTGATTTTCTGTTTAGATTATCTATCCATTAATGTAAGTGGGGTGTTGAAGCCTCCTACTATTAGGTATTAATATGAATCCTTTTCTTTAAGTTTACCTATTTATTTTGAGAGAGAGAGAGAGAGAGAGAGAGAGAGGCAGAGAGAGAGGGAGAGACAGAATCCCAAGCAGACTCCATGCTTTCAATGCAGAGCCTGACACAGGGCTCGAACTCATGAACTGTGAGATCATGAACTGAGCTGAGACCAAGAGTCAGATGCGTGAGCGACTGAGCCACCCAGGTCCCCCTCAATTATTTTCTTTATGTTTGCTATTAGCTGCTTTATGTATTTGGGTGCCTCCCTATTGGGTGCATAAATATTTGCATTGTGGCATCTTCTTGATGGGTTGTTTCCTTTATGATTATGTAGCGTATTTCTTTTTCTCTTGTTACAGTCTTTGTTTTAAAGTCTTTTTTTGTCTGATATAAGTATTGCTACCCTGTTTTTTTTTTTTCATTTCCATTTGCATGATAAATGCTTTTCCATCCCATCACTTTCAATCCATGTGCCTTTAGGCATGAAATGAATCTCTTATAGGCAGCATATAGATGTATCTTGCTTTTTTATCCATTTTATCACCCTATGTCTTCTGATTGGCACATTTAGTTTGTTTGCATTCAAAGTTATTATTGATAGGCACGTACTTACTGTCATTTTGTTTCTTGTTTTATGGTTGTTTTTGTAGTTCTTCTCTATTCCTTGCTCTCTTGCTCTCTTCTCTCATGGTTCGCTGGCTCTCTTTAGTGATATACTTGGATTCTATTCTCTTTATTTTTTTACATATCTATTACTGGATTTGATTGGTAATTTCATTAGGTTTATAACATCTTATGCATATAGAAGTCTATGTTACGCTGATGGTCTCCTAAGTTTGACCCCATTTTACTTACATATTTCTTTCTCTCTCTCTCTCTCTCTCTCTCTCTCTCTCTCTCTCTCTCTAGAGAGAGAAAGGGGCAGAGGGAGAAAGAGAGGGAATCTTAAGCAGGTTCCATACCCAGTGGCTCAGTGCGGAGCCTGACATGGAGCTTGATCCCATGACCCTGGGATCATGATCTGAGCCGAAATCAAAAGTTGGTCATTTAACTGACTGAACCACCCAAGGACTCATCCCCATTTTAAAAGCACTAAATTTTTACTCCTCTCCTTGACCACATTTTAGGTATAAAGCATCATATTTTATATCCTTTTATCTTGTGAAATCCTTGTCTGATTATTATAGATATACTTAATTTCACTGCTTTCGGGCTTCCTATTTTTTCTTACTCCTGCTTATGGTCTTTCTTTTCCACTTTTAACATTTCTTGTAAAGCTGTGTTATTGGTGATGACTTTCTTTAACCTTTGTTTGTCTGGGAAACTTTATATCTCCTTCTATTCTGAATGATAGCCTTGCTGGATGGAATACTCTTGGTTGCAGGTTTTTTTTTTTTTTTTCCTTTCGGTACTTCAAATATATCATGCCACTCCTTCTGGCCTGCAAAGTTTTTGCTGAAAATCCACTGATAGCCTTATGGGATTTCCCATGTATGTAACTGTTTTCTTTTCTCTTGCTGTTTTTAAAATGCTCTCTTTATCACTACTTTTTTGCCATTTTAATTACTAGGTGTCATGGTGTGGACCTCCTTGGGTTGATTTTGTTGGGGGCTCTCTGTGCCTCCTAGATCCAGATTTCTGTTTCCTTCCCTATATTCACGAAGATGTCAGCTATTATTTCTTCAAATAAATTTTCTGTTCCTTTTTTTCTTTCTTCTCCTTCTGGGATCCCTATAATGTGAATATTATAATGCCTGATGGTGTTGCTTTGTCCTCTTAATCTATTTTAATTTTTTAGTTATTTTTTTTTCCTCTCCCATTCAGCTTGACTTTTTTACATTACTCTGTCCTTCAGGTCTCTGATTCATTCTTCTTCCTCTGGTCTATATTTATTCCCTCTAATATATTTTTAAATTTGTTATTTAGTTCTTCCTCTCTGATTGGTTCTTTTTTATGTTTTCTATCTCTTTGTTGAGGGTCTCACTGACATTCTCCACTCTTATTCTTAAGTCCAGTGAGTATCTTTATGACCATTACTTTAAATTCTCAATTATATGTATTACCTATCTCCACTTTATTTAGCTCTCTTGTTGTGATTTTGTCCTATTCTATATTAGGGACATAATCTTCTGTCTCTTCATTTTTTCTAATTGTGTGTCTTTTTCTCCTGCTCTTGAATGCAGTGGCCTTATGAAGAAGAGGTCCTGTGGTGCCCTGCAGTGTAATGTCCCCTGTTCATCAGAACCTGGGAGTTTGGGGATGTCTTCTGTGTGTGTTTCATGTGCCCTACTGTTGTTCTGAGCCATATTTGCCTTCAGTCCAGTCATCTGCAATGGCTCTCTTTGCCTTTTGTGGGCAGGGTTTGGTCCTTGGGGTGTTAGTGGGCCACTCTAGAGCTCCCTAGGGCTTAAGGTTGAGTGAGACCAGGTGTTTGCCAGAGGTGCAATAGCACTGAACTACAGGGCACTTTCCTTACGTTGTCCCCTGAGAAGCTTTCATTGGTGGGCAGCACCTGCGGTCAGACCAGATGTCCACCCCCAGCCCACTGCTGGGGCTGCAGTCAGACTACTGTGGGTGGTCATGATCCCCTCTCCCCGGATCAAGAATCACTTTGGAGTGGTACTGGCCCCTGTTGAGGCTGCTTGCATACTGCCAGGCTTATGTCGCTGTTTTGGATGGGCTCAGGCCAAGGCTGTACTGGGGGGCAGGTCTGCAGGAGAACATAGGGGCAGGATGCATAATGTTAACATGATGTGCACAGGTCTGTTGTGGGAGGGGACTGAGGCTGGTTTAGAAAATTCCTGTGGCAGGGCAGGGAGGGGACACATCTGCAGAAGAGCATGAGGGCAGGGCATGCAGTGTTCGCAAGGTTCGAGGGAATCTGTTGTGGGAGGAGAACTGGAGTGGAGGCCAGTCTTGAGGGGATGTGTCCACAGAAGAATGTTGAGTAGAGCATACTGTTAGCAAATTAGATGAAGACTGTTGGTCCTGAGCTGGCTCCCACTGGTCCCTGTGTCTAGGTGGAAGGGTGTGAGAGGGAACTTGCACTCACCAGCTCCTTTGTTCCTGGAGAAGTCTCTTAAAGATGCCAGCCCTCCATCACATGCTCTGATCAGTAAATAAATCCCCTTTCCATATACCCTGGAAGTTTCTCAAACTGCTGTTTCTATGCTGTATCTCCAAGGGGCTGTTTGATGTGCTATCTCTGGAAGGGTTGGGACTCAGTTTCCTATTGCCCTCCAGCTCTCCCAGAGGCAAGCCCACTGATTTTTAAAGTTTTAGGTGTTAAGCCCCACTGATTGTTTTTAAAGCCAAATGCTATGGGGATTCATCTTCCCAGTGTGTGTCACCCATGGCCGGGTGCTTGATATGAGGGTCTGTTTCTCTTCCCTGTATGCACCTGTGGTGTCCCTTCCTCCCAGTGACAGTCCCATGAGTCAGTTTGGCTCTTGACTGGATCTCCATCCTTCCTACCCTCTTTGATGTGGCCCCTTTACATTTAGCTGTGGAGAGTATGTCCTGACAATCTTCAGGTTGTTTTCTGGGTTATTTATACTTATGTGAGTGTTAGTTGTATCCATTAGTCAAGGTGAGTCTGGGATCTTCCTTCTCCACAATCTTTCCCAAAGTTGGGCTCCAATTTACCTTTCTTGATATCAATATCATTATCTTGGTGACTGTTGCTTTAACAAGACTTGAAGTCAAGTATTCTCCAACCTTGTTTTACATTTTCAAAGGTGTCTTGGCTCTTGTAATTTCTTTGCATTTCAATAAAAGATTTACAATCGATTTGTCAGCTTCTACAAAAAGCTTACTACAATTTTTATGGTGGTTACTTTGAAACCATAGATTATTTAGAAATAATTGAAGTCTTAACAATAAAGAATCTTCTGTCCTTTGAAAAAATATATTTAAGTCTTCTTTAACTTAGGTCTTAATTTTCTCTTCATATTTTATATTTTTCAGTGCACACGTCACTCACAACTTTTGTCAGATTTATCTGTAATTATTTCACATAGTTTGACACCATGGTAAATTACATTTTAAAATTTCAACTGAATAATCTTCTAATCTTTTTAGTAGATTCCATCAGGTTTTTCACATACAGAATAATGTAGTTTAGAAATAAAGGCAGTTTAACTTTTTGTTTCTTTCAATCTAGATGCCTTTTATTCATTTCATTAATTTTTCTTGCCTCATTGCACTTAGATCCTCCAATGTAATGTTGAATAGAACTGATAAAAAGTGGACATCTTTGCCTTACTCCTGACCTTAGGGGAAAGTATTTGATCTTTCACCATTAACTGTGATGTTAACTGTAGGGTTTTTCATAGATGCCCTTTATTAGAGTGAGGAAGTTTCCAAATATTCTTAATTTGCTGAGAATAGATGTTAGATATTGTCAAATGTTTTTTTTTTTCCTGGATTTATTAACATGGTAAATTGCATTGCTTGATTTTTGAATATTAAATCAATCCTGCATTTTGATCATAATGTATTGTACTTTGTATACATTTTTAAAATCTTCTCTGGGGGCACCTGGATGGCTCAGTCAGTTAAGCATCCGACTTGGCTCAGGTCATGATCTTGTAGTTCGTGGGTTCAAGACCTGAATCCAGCTCAGAGCCTGAAGCCTCCTTCAGATTCTGTGTCTCCTTGTCTCTCTGCCCCTCCCCAACTCATGCTCTGTCCCTCTCTCTCTCTCAAAAACAAAGAAACATTAAAAAATAAAATCTTCTTTGGAAAATTTTCCTCTATGTTCATGACATATACTGGTCTTTATTAGAACATTTCCTGAAATATATATGCCTGGTTTGTGTGTCAGATAATGTCAGCCTCATGGAATGAATTATCAAGTATTTCTTCTTTTTGAGTATTCTGGAATGCTATGTGCAAAACATTAGAACTTACCAGTAAAACCACCTATACCTGGAGTTTCCTTTATGGGAAGGTTTTAACCACAAATTCAATTTCCTCAATACATTCAGGTTATCTGTTTCTTCATGAATGAGCTTTTGTAGTTTGTGTTTTTCAAGGCACTTGTCCATTTCATCGGAGTGTTCAAATGTATAGACATATTGTCTTTAATAACATTCCCTTTTAATATCTGTATAGTCTATATTGATTTCAGCTCTCTGATTCATAATTCTTGTAAATTCTGTCTTCTATATTCTCTAATCAAATTCTAGAGGCTTATTAACTTTACTGATTTTTCTTGAAGATCCAGTTTGAAATCTTGATGTATGGGAAGAAATATTGAAGTATTTGAGGAAGATAAAAGGATAAGTAGAATACTGATAGAGTCTTACAGCCTTAATTTACCTAACATCAAAATGTTTTTAATATCAAAAAGAAGAACACCTTTTCAAGAAGCCTTAATCTTACTAATAAGAGGTGGCTGGATATAATGCTTACAGGTAATGGATTCAGAAACCAGACTGCCTACATTTGTGTCCTGGTCCTGCCTATAATTAACAATGTGAGCTGGGACAGGTTACTTAACCTCTCCATGCCTCAGTTTTCTTATCTATAAAGCACTGGTAATAATAGCACCCATTGCAGAAGGTGCTTTTGTGTGAGTCCGTACAGATAGTATATGTGAAATGATTTGAAAGCTTCTGGCACATGATGAAAACTACAGGACTGATAGCTGTTATGATAAGATAAAAAAAATCCAGAAACGATTTTCTGCACCTCAGAACATTGCAGTATTTCATATTGCAGATAAACACTTAACGTTTTTCTCCTAAGGATGCAAACAAAAACCGTCCAAAGAAATAAACTGGCCACAAAGGAAGAATTAATGTTTGAAGAGAATAAATTCAGATCCTACACTATGCCCATGTTTCTCATGGATACATCTCGAGAATGCTCATGGCTATTGTTTAAAGTTAGAAATTCTCATATCTAGTGGGGCCTGAACATTGTTCTAACTACCCCTCCTAGGCTCGCAAAAACAGACATAATTTCAAATACTATGTCACTATGTTCTCTGTACTTATAAACCACCAACATATCTCTCATATGTCAACATTTCAACCTCCACAGTGCATTTCCAAGACTGTCACACCATCCAAAATGGGAAACAAAGTCCATGCTCTATTTCTCGGCTCAAACTGTGTAGTTCTTTGGTTCAAAAATCTCATTATACGAGACGAGAAAAATGAGGCTTCCTGAAGTGACATACTGATTGATAGGTGGACTCCTATCCCTTTCACAAATTAGAACTTACTGAATTCAAGTTTTCCACAGAACACATATCCTTTTATAAATAATTAATGGAAATATAAAAATGGAATGCTCAGCAACTTCACAAAACTCAGAGCATCAACTAAGAAAGCAGTGAATATAATCAGTGTTTTGGCATTTTCACAGCTATCTGTATAATAGATGCCAGGCAGGATAAATAATAGATTTTCACATCTGTACTCCCCAAGAGCATACCATTCTGACTCTCCAGGGTCCTGATTAGTGTTGGGGAATATCATAGACCTTGGATAGACCCTGTCCTGTGGGGGTCACGTTGTACAACACACCAGCCATCAAAGAAGCTCTTCTTCATGAGAATTCTTACTACTCCAAGTTTAAAGCTATTCAGTAAGAGTGCAAGTCAAATACCCAGGGGTTAGATGCCTTTCCTGACAGTACTTGCCATGTTTAGTGATCTCTTGGATTCAAGTGAACCATTCAACTGGTCTAGGAATTTGGAACTCTAAAGAGAAATATGGAAGTCAGATGGAGAAGCACATTAATTTAATAAATAGAATTCTCCCTGTTCTCACTTAACTGTTGACACCTAAATCCACTCATTTATAAGCACAGATGAGGTCTACAGTATAAATCCCCCCAAGGAAGAAAACAGATAGGCTTGTTCACACTAAAGCATGAGTGACTACACGACACCATTCCTCTATAATCTTGGGAAAGGGAAGCAGCCTCCATGAGCTTCTATAAACTTTTCTATCACCTCCCAAAATGTAATCACCATTTCTTCCCTGAGAAAAAGGCAGTATTTTTTTTTTTTTTTACAGCTGGAAGAATATCTCTTACTTGTACGATGGCTGAAGCCTGTCTCCTGAAACTCAAGTCTGACAGTTGTCTTAAGGCAAATACTTTGAGGATATGGTTCTCTTTCTAGTGGATCAGCGTTTTTACTCCTGGATGTTACTTTTTGAGAGAGGAAAGGGAGAGTAGAGCTTGATGACTGACAGGCTAAGTCCTCAAAATCGGAGAGGTACATTCAGCCCAGGTGATTTACTCCCACCAAACATACTTCATTCAAACCTGTTCCCACCTTACCTGGAAATAACCTTCTTTCACCCTCTGTGGCCACAGACCAGGACTCAAAACACACCTGTTCTACTGCAAACATCAATTACATATTTTCCCAGAACTACGTATGTTATTATTTGTCCCTCCCATCTAGATAAATATTTCTGTTTTGCAGCTGCCTCATCTCTGTATCAAGATAATAAAAACCCAGAGGCCTGGTGATGTACCTTCATCATTTGCAGTATCTCAAGACAGCCTTTCATTCATTAGTGAATATGCATATTCATTGCTCTTTAATAGGCACTGGGTTAAGCCCAGATAATGAAAAATGTCATAGGGCATCTTCTCTCCCAATCAGGGGTTCACAGTCAAATAACACAGCTCATAATACAGGAGATAAGTACCTATTACGTGTCAAGTTCTGGTCTAGGTGCTAGGAAGTTGACAGCGAACACAAGAGATAAAATCCTTGCTCTTGTGCAGTTTATATTGTAGTGAAAAGCTTTGAAAAATAAATTATACAGTATTTTAGAAAGCATTAATTTCTATGGAGGAAAAAAAAAAGGGAGGGCATAGGCGAAGCCAGAGGAATGAAAATTTAAATAAGGCCTGAAGACAGAAACTTCTTTGATATGAACATGTTGAAGCAAATTATCTAACGGTGAGCAAGCTAAGGGGATCTATAGGTGAGGAGAGTTTCAGGAAAAGAAAACAATGAGTGCAAAGGCCCCAAGGCAGGAGCAGGATTAGTACATTTGATGAAAGAAGGAAGCCAGTGAGGTTGAGTCCAAGTGAGCCCAGGAAGAAAGCAGATCATGTATGGTCGTTAGTCATGACTAGTGACTTGTAGACTAAGATGGGGTTTCACTGGAATGATTTGAGCAGAGGCATAGCAAGATCTGCCCTTAGCTTTGAAAGACTCATTGTAGATGCTTTGCTGAGGCAAAGGTGAAAGCAGAAATTGTTTAGGAGACCCCTGCAATAATCCAGGCAAATGGGGATAAAGGCTAGGATTTGAATGAAATAGAGGTAGTGAGAAATGGTTAGATTCTGGGTGTATTTTGCAGACAGAACCAATATGATTTCAATATAGATGGGATGTGGAGTGTGAGAAAAACAGAAGAGTCAAGGATGACTCTGAGTGTTTAGCTTGAGCCAGTAGAAAGATGATATTTCCATTTACTGAGATGACAAAACTTGAAAGCAGAGTAAGGTAGTGATGGGGGAAGATCAGGAGTTCAGTTTTGGATTTATTACTCATCCTGGTGGAAATGTCAAGTAGGCAATTGGACAGGCTGAGTTCAGAGGAGAGGTCTGGGCTGAAGAGATACATTTAGAAGTCATTGGCATTTGGGTGGAATTTAAGGATGTGAATCTAGATGATATCATGGGAGTGAGCATGCATAAAGAAGAAGGACTTGTCCAACTCCAGGAGCTCTGTCATGTGTGTATGTACCTATGTATGTGTGTATGTGTGTGTGTGTGTATAATTCTTTTTTAATGTTCATTTATTATTTATTTTGAGAGAGAGAGAGAGAGAGAGAATGCAGGGGAGGGGCAGAGAGAGCAAGACAGAGAATCCCAAGGAAGCTCCACACTCACAGTGTGGCTGTGTGGCCAAGTGAGGCTGGAATTCACGAACTGTGAGATCATGACCTGAGCAGAAACCAGGAGTTGGATGCTAAGCCAACTGAGCCACCCAAGTACCCCAACATATATATATATACATTTCTAACATATATCTTATGTTTTAATCCATTGCAAACTAATCTTTTGATAAAAAGCAAATAAAAGTAAATTACTAGAAAGGGGGAATGAAATAAAAATAAAGGCATACGTAACACAAGCCTTCATTTTTACTTTTAGGTTTAAAAAAATAAAAGTACATTTCAATAATATAAGAAAAAAAAACACAATCAAGAGAAAATAACCAAAACTACACATTGCTTGTTGAAATTATGCATTTGGTGATTAATAAGAACATTGTATTTGTAACTTTTTATCCTTTTTCAATTATAATTATATAACATATTATGAAATAGTGATTCCCCATTTTTGAAACCTGAACACACACTGCAGATATCAATACCTAACTTTTAAAAGTGATAAATGAGCTTCCTTCTTGCTTGCTGATTTATCTACTCTAGGCTGGACTGATGACAAAAGCATTATTCAGGGTATTATATGCCTAGTTGTTCCTATGTTTTGTTTATATATTACTCATGTAGAAGAGGCAGGTTGATGGGAGTGGAAAAAGAAATGTTAGAGCAATTTCTGAGTCTCAGAATATTCTTTTTTAACTTTTATACAAATGAAACAAAGGAATTCATATTTTCAACATTCATCTTCAATCCTTTATCAGTAGTCACTTTCAACAGTTTATCTGATAACATTTTGATGATTTAAAATCTTTCAATAGAAGAAATAGATTCAGATTTTGTGTAGTTTCCAGTTGACTAATTAAACTCAAAATACCACATGTTGCAACATGATTCTATTGTGCATACCCAGGACCCTGCTCGTATCAGTTGTGACTCACCACTTGAGTCCAACGATGCTCAAACTGTCCCCTGTTAGACTACAAACAATGAGAAGAGTCTACTGACTGTAACACCAAGGTCACACTGTTCTAATCGTTTCTAGATGTGTTCTGTCAATGTCTGTCTGTATCTTGTCATGAACTGGTAACAAACAGTGTGCAGACCAGCAAGGTCCGCTCTGTGATCACACTACAGTGCATACTGGTCTATGTGAGTAGGAGGGCACTGCACAACTCCAGGGAGCACCAAGGATATAGCTATCTCTGTGAATGCGCCCCCTGGCGTAATCAGTGTAACACCCAAGAAAACTAAGATCCAAACACTGGTAGAGGCTACTGTTTAGAGCTCAAGTTGATGAGAATCCCATGAAGCAGAACAACATGTGTAGGATGAGTCAGACCAGGACACTATTGTGTCCTAGAAGGCAAGTATCTACTAGGTCAAATGTTACCGATAAGACAAAATCAAGAAATAACTTCTAGAATTTGCATCATGGTCATTGATGACCAAATCAAAGATGTATGGCGATGATTAGGAAGCTCAGAGAAGGGTACCACCAACCAGTCCAGTTCCACATACAATATATTCCCCAACAGAACCTATTTATATATGGACTTTATGAACCTTCACTATTTTGACAATGGAGGGATGGAAAACCTCCCAAAAGGGGGTAACATCATGTACAAGGTTATAAAGACCCAGAATATAGACAGCCTACTCAATTCCTAGATTATGCAAATCACCAGGCTCAGATCTCACTCTGACGGCCCTAAGCAGAGAGGGTTTTCACTGCCGAGATGCCACTGACCCGCAGGTACCTTGCTTTGCTGATGCTTATAGTCTGAGCCTACAAGCATGCTATTCTCCCGGGGCACCTACATGGCTCAGCTGGTGAAGCAGCCAACTTCGGCTCAGGTCATGATCTCACAGTTCGTGGGTTCAAGCCCCGCGTCGGGCACTGTGCTGACAGCTCGGAGCCTGGAGCCTGCTTCAGATTCTGTGTCTCCCTCTCTATCTTCCCATCCCCCACTCATGCTCTGTCTCTCTCTTTCTCTCTCTCTCTCAAAAATAAATAAACCTTAAAAAATTTTTGAAAAAGAGTGCTATTCTCCCCTTGCACCCGGCATGGAGTTTGGCACCCGGCATCTATAGAATTTATATCAACTTTCATGATATGTGGTTTTGGGGGGGTTTTGTTTCTGTTTTGAATTATCAGGATCAGGAAAACTCTCTGAAAAGAAATTAATTGGGAGAATACCTCTATGCAATAGCAATGGCTCTGGGGAATCAGACTCTCTCAATCCGAGTGCTCCTTCCACCTTCTAATGCTGCTGGAACATTCCCCCAGCCTGTGTGTAAGTATCCATTGTCTCATCCTGCTGCTGCTCTGCCCTCTCAAAATGTCTAGCTGCTGCTGCTGCCTCTGCCACATGGAAAAACAAATCCAGAAAACATCTCACTGAGTGAGTCAGGTCCCCTTGTTCAGTAGAGAAACACAGTGAAGGCCTTCATAGGGGAGTGTGCCTGCCTGAGGCTGCTGCTCTCCAGAATGGGATGTAAAGATGGGTTTTAAAGAGCTGTATGTGGTTTTGCCGCCTCCCACTAGCAAGACGTGAATTAGAGTGTCTGCTTTGGCAGGACCCACAGCATCCCAGTGCTTCCTCAAGATTCAACATCCACTTCCCTTTCCTTTTACCTTAGCAGAAGAAAGCTGTAAGATAATTTTGAAAATAAAACAAATTGACATTGAGGGGTGTATGTAGATGAGACGTCTGCTATATGTGCTTACTGGTGCTAGACATGACCTCATGAGAGGTCACTGGGAGCTGCCGTGTGGACCCATGTGACCCAGCGCTGCCCCCTCTCTGCTCTTCACCTGTGAAGGAGGTGGGCCAGACTTCGTGGCCCTGAAGGCCCTTTGCAGGCTGGGCAGTGGTGACGCCTCAGTTCTGTGCTTTACATCATTATTTATGGGGGTGTGGGCTCGATTATCTTGACATTTAAATGCTGAGTAATTTTCTCAAAATACGCACGGTCTCTGAGGGATGTGGGCAGTTGGCGTTGTGTTCCAGACAGCAGTGTCAGTGATATGGCAACAGCGTGTCGGGGCCTGGACCCGTGGGGCTCGGGGGGCTTTTGAGGACTCCGAAGGAAAAAGTCAAGAGCTGCTTTGATCAATTCAAATGTTTTGTGAGCCCCAAAGTGATAGGGGAAACTTGAGCTCCTTCCCTGGCTGAACCTGGAGAGACAATAAGCAGGAGGGTGCTGAGAGGGAGCGGGGCCGGCAGGGGAACCTCCCTGGAAGGCCAGCGCCTTGAAAGAAGGAGGGGAAGCAAACCTCTCTCTGTGCTTGATCCTGAAGTTAAACACAAGCCCACCTGTTTGACCGGGGAAGGGGGTCTAGTCTTCAGGGAAAGTAGGAGACAGCTGTCCCATTGACATGACTCCTCAGCAGCCCTGACCCTGCACTTGACCCAAATCTGCTGAAACTATCACGAGAAGAGCCAGCCCCAAGACTCCCAGAAACGAAATCCTGAAAGGGTCGAGTTAGAGGGATGTGTCCTCGCAGCAGCCGTGGTCCAGGGGCAGGTGTGCTTAGCCATTGCATCATGGCGCCAGGGCTTGGAAGTGAAGGGGACTCTGGTGACATGGAGAGAGGATGGTGGTGTAGTGCCTAAGACCACCCCGCATCTGAATCAGGGAGAGGGACTCAACAGAGTCAGAGTTCCAGTAAATCAAATGGGAGCATGGAGGGAAAAGAGATGCCCTGAAGAATGCCCCACGTTGTTGTGGCCTGAAGAAATACTTATTACCCAAGCTTGGGAGTTCACCTTGAAGAGCCCAAGGAACCCTAGTGGGCGTAGTTTCAAGAAAGAACAAATCTGTTCAGCTCAGGGTTCATCGTCAGATTTGTGTTTGTATTGCAGGAAACAGCCAACTCTGGGGAACCAAAGTGGCATCTGGTGGAATCTTCCAGAGGTTCCTCTCATTTATCCACATACATCTGCATAAGAGTTCTTCACTGGGAAACGGTTACCAGCATGCTCTGGTGATTTCAAAGGCTCTGGTCTATTGTGACGCCTCATGTACTATTTGAAATGCCTTTGTAAATAAAGTTAAACAATAGGATAAATTAATTCCATTATTTTATTCCAAGTAAGTAAACACTTTATCTCATAGACATTTACTAAGCAGCTACTCCATACCAGGCACTGGATCAGACACTGGTGACATTAATGAACGAGACTCGTCGATGCCTATGGAGACTTCAGTCAAGTGCAGGAGACAGAGAAACGGATGTGAGGATGGTATTCAGGAGGCATCATATTAACTGTGATGCTAGAGGGATCTGCATGGTACTGTGTGAGCTTCAAGGAAGTCGTGAACTGTCCTTGAGAAGGACAAGCATTAGGAAAGGGTGTACAGAGGAGGAAGTGTGTGAGCTAGATCTGGAGGCAAGACGAAGATTTCACAGGTGCTGCATTAGGAAAACAGCATGGAATTGGGAGGAAATTCTATGTGTGAGGATTGGTATATGCAAAGTAACAGCCCCAAATCTTAATTTTTACCTGTTCTAATTAATGAGAAGTAACCACCATGAGCTCGGACTGACCAAGTGCCATTGGCCAAGAACCAGTCTTCTAGAGCCTCAGAAATGATGAAACGAAAGAAGGAATGAATGAGAGCAGCTAGGCTCCAAGCCTAGAATCCACCTGTTTCTTCACTGTCAATGCTCTAGTCCATGAATCCTCCTTCCGGGCAGAAGGGGCAAAAATAGAAAAATATAAATAACCAAGGACATCAAAAGCAGAAACATTTTCATGCTGAAGCAAATTATAGACTGATTACATTGCAGGGGATCAGAGTTGCTACTTTGCTTTTGGCAAATCTATAAGAGGAAATGAAACTCTTATGGATTGGAAAGATGAGACTAAGAAAAAAAAAGATTTGGCTTTTCTCAAGCCACAGAGCACACAGCTGAGAGTGAGGGGCTTGGCAGGAAATGAAGTTGGAGGCACAAGCTAAAGCCAGATTAAGGCTGAATGTACTGTGTTAAGGAATATAGACTTTACTCTGCATGACTGAGAGCTTTTGAAGAATTTTAAGCAAGGAATTGGCATCACCACATTTGTGTTTCAAAAAGATTACCTTGGCTTCAGTGCAGTTGGATGGATATGAGGGCAAAGACTGAAATCAATAAAATGCTGCTCAGTGTTGTTTCTATAATCCCAGCAAGGCACAACTGATAGCTAAAAAAAAGGGAACGGGGACTGTGAAAGGCAAAATTTGGTGCCTGACCTGATGTCTGGGGTGAGCATGAAGAAATCATGGGTGACTCAGAGGTTTCTGGACTGGGCAACTGGACACGAGCTGGTGTCATCCCCTGAGCTAGGGAACACAGGAGGAGGAGCAAGTCTGGTAATGTGATATGCAGTGGACAAGAGCAGGCCGGCCATATTGATTTAAGAGACCAATGGGGTATCCACATTGGAAGTCCAGATGTCTGGAGTTGGACACGTGTGGCTGGTCCTCAGGAGAGACATGAGGGCTGACCACAGAGATTTGGGAGACTTCAGAAGATGGGGTAGTGAGAACACCAGGTGAGGAGGAAATCATGTGAGACGCCAGTGCAAGGAAGATGGCAGAGGAGAACCCAAAATGGTGCCCAGAGGGCAAGGAGGAGCTAGGTTTGGGATTGTGGGAGTGATTGAAAGTATCAAGAGCAGCAGCAAGGACAGGAAGGTGAGAGGTGAGAAGTGCTTTTGGCAAAGCTATGATTATTGCTGACCTTGGTGTGGGAAGTCCGAGCCAGGCTGTGAGGACAGGAAAGGTGGATGAAAGTGAACTGAGGAGTGACCAGGAGGGGAGGAGGTGACTGTGAGGGAGGAAAGAGATGGAGCTGTGCTAGTGCAGGCTACTGAGCTGCAGGGCAGACCGGTGACTGCTGCTTCTCTTTGTCAAGTGGGAGACAGAGGTGCATATGGTCACGTCTGTGTACTTCATTAGGTGGAGCTGTGCACACAGCCAAGTCCTGCAGGTGCACATTCCAGGGTACAGGTGGGGAGCCTTTGCCTCATGTGGGAGAGAAGGAAGAGAAGGATGGCCATGTGCACCTGTAGAGGAGTTCAGCGACGTGGAGACAGAAGGCTGAGGGATGCCCAGCCTGATTTCCTCGAGATTTCAAATAAGTCACAAATTTACCTACAAATGAAAGTGTTTCATTTCCCACGAGCTTTTATCCTGATCTTATAGAGTAAGTATCATTAAATGTCACAAAACCCTTTGCAAGCTACTTTTTATCTAATTGGATCCGAGGCGGCCTTGTCAAGAGTTGCAGGCTGGTAAGTAAAGGAAATATTTCAGGTATTTGGTGAAAGCAAAACTCCATACCCTAATAACAACCCAAAGCAAGCACAGGTGCGTACACACACACACACACACGCACCTCTAAGTCACTGACAGAAACTACAGGAGCCATAATGAAGTGACCACTATCAAAAATTGATCAAAAATCAAACCAATGTAGCTCCGGAGCATGCTGAGCCCTGGACTATGACTCCTTCAAAAACTCTTCCCCCAACAGGGAATCAGGAATAATGAAAATGATAAAACTTGGTACAAGTGCAGTGAGAAAAGGGTCCAGCAGAGCCCCTCCTAAGCCGGAAGTGTCTTGCCCATTCCCTTGTTCCAGAGGTAACTGAATATGAATATGCTTTTTAATGTTCATTCACTAAAGAATGAATAATTTATAAAACTAGTTTTCCAGGAGTTCAGCCAAGTAATGATAAGGTCGATTTAGGTGAAGAGCTGGCCACAGATTTCAGAAATACTGGAGAGAAGATAGAGCAAATAGGTAAGGGTGGGGCCAGGGATGAGGTCACAGTGCCATTGGGACAGGTTGAGTGAGATTATTTCCCTCATCTGCTTTCTGATGTTTCAGAGGCAACTTTGTTCAATAATAATATGGCAGGATTGGCATATTTGGGTGCTTGTTCTTTGGGAACTCTGGGGCTCTGAGTATGTTCCAGGCATCAGAGGTGACCCTGTAGGGGAGTGATTCAGCCATCTCTGTCTGTAAGTTTGTCCAAGGGATCATTCCTGCCCCAGTCGTATCTGTGGCAAAATACAACTCAGGTTTATTTTGTACTCAATCATGAGAATTCTTGAAGGCATGCAAAGGAAAGTATTTGATAAAGACTAAGCTAATTATTGACCTGAGGAGTAGATTAATTATATTTTATGTTCAGGCAAAATAAAGTTAGTTTTCATTATCATTTGCCTTGATTACCTGTATTTCTATACAACATTTGTTTATAATGAATATATATTTTTCTTACAAATGTAAATCCCCTCTTTCAATTATTCTTTTTTTAAATGTTTATTTATTATTTTGAGATAGAGGCTGCAAGCAGGGGAGTGGCAGAGAGAGAGGGAAAGAGAGAGAATCCCAAGTAGGCTCTACACTGATGGCAGAGAGCCTGATATGGGGCTCGAACCCATGAACTGTGAGATCATGACCTGAGTCAAAGTCAGATGCTTAACCAATTGAGCCACCCAGGCACCCAATCAATTATCCTTAAACAGAACTTAAAATGGATAAAGGGGTGGATATCTTTAAAGGAATTCTCCTAGACTGAGTCAAAGACACTCTATTTCCCGGAGAATTGTCTCCCACATTCATACAAATAGGTTGCTGACAGTCAAGTCACATGGAATACCTTGTCCCCATGGCCAGGTCTAACACAACCTGAACAGACTCCCAGATCCTTTCATACAAATCTGGAACTGTGGCAAGTGATTTCAATCCCAGTGTGGTCCGGTGTCCAGAACAGAGAAGCTGTAAACCTCAAAGCTTGGGGTGGGGTGGGGGGTGCCGGCATTTCCACTGAGCCATAGGAAATGCCAGCGAAGAGGAGAGAAGTACAGAGAAGCAGCCCGAGAGAGGGGGAGAATATGCCTCCTCCTTCATTTACTGTATTCCTGGTTCCACAGGACCTCGTCTCCTTCTTATTTATCAAGCTTTTAACTGCATGCAGCACCCGCCCAAATACAGATAAAGTTCCTCCAACTTTACTCAGCTGCTCACATAGGATTTCCCAATCCCTCGACACATTTTCCTTAGAATCAGCAAGAAGTCCTTTAAATTCATGCCCGTACAATAGATACAGTACTAACCAAAATGAACCTGATTACCCAGTTTCATCCTGAGGAGCTTTCAAGGTTTTCGCAAAGTATATTTTGACAATGAAATGACTTCAGACTTTTTGCCAGAGTTCAGTTTGGACCTGAGTGTCTGTTGCAGAGTTTCAGGTGTGTGTGTGTGTGCGCGCGTGCACGTGCGCACACACGTGTACACTTGTGCATGCACATGCAAAGGCACTTGCATGTTCATACTGTATGTTATAGGACACTCGCCTACCTAAAGTGCACAACTGCAATGTAAGCTGGGAAAGTCAATGGACTCAATTGTCAAAACCCAGTCTGTGGTCCTATCATCACAGTTCAGCATATCAACCACGTGTGTGTATTTCCTAAGTTGGGAAAATCGATGTTCTGGAGGCATTTCCCAGCTTAGGATCCTTGAAGTGTTCCAATTGTATGCTATATGGTCACAAAATGCAAGGACAGAGTAACATTCCATAAGGCCAGCATCAACCCTTCAGGAATGGCAAGCTCATTACCTCACGGAGCAGCTCATTTCCTTAAGTGAGACAACACGCTGCCTTCCAATAACATCTTCTGATTCATAAACCTAGAAATGTTAAGCAATAAGGACCATAGGTTTTTAAGAATTAAAGTTAAGTGTTCCATCGAAAATTATTTCTGGAGTCCAATCCAAAAACAGTAACTCCAACAGCATTGATTTAAAGATTACTTGTGTAATTATGTCTTCAGTATGTTTCCTTCATAAGACTCAGAAGCTCTGTCTAATTGGTAGATCTCATGCCTATCTCTTTTTTTAATAGTCAATCAAAAACTAAATGTTAGTCCCAACCAAAAAGTCTAAGAGTGACATTACAAAAATGTTTTCTAACATATTTTACACCAAGAGTATCATATTAAATATGGGATATGAATTCATTCTAATATGTTTGATATGATGAGGGAGTGGAGCCTCCAAAAATAAAAATGTCCAGCACTTAAGAGAGTCCTTAAAATGCCCATATAGAAGGGAGGTTCTATTCTTTGTTCATCAACAATGTCCATACAAATTGGTGTGACCGTCAGAAGCCAGGGCTGAATGAGAAGACCAGAGCTATCAGAAGATTTTGGCCTGAGGTTTTTGTCCTGGCTAAGGGAAAAGTTCACGATCTCCAGAAACAAGAAGCAAGGGGACCCCACTGTGTGGAGGCTGGCGAGTGCCCTACTGGGATGGAGAAGCCCAGCAAGGTGCGTGGCAACTTGTCCCAAACCCTCATGGCTATAGCATGAGTTAAGTCTGACTATAGTTGGGGACGGGGTTGTCATTTTCCTCAATTATTTATTTTTACATTGATATTTAAGAAAAATGCATCCATGCAACTACTATTTATTTATTGTATCCACTGTGTGTCACATAACATGCTAGGTACTGCCTATCGGCAGTGTCAGGAAAAACATCTCCAAGGAAGAGATACCTAAGCCTGAAAAATGAGAAGCAAACAGCCATAAGGCATGGCATGGAGAGCGGCCTGGACAAGAGGGGCCATCTGGCATGAGGACTGCTGCTCTCGAACCCAAAGGGAAGGCCTGAAGTGGCTAGGCAGAGGGGTCATTTCCTGACAAGAAATTAGAACTTCATTCTAAGTATAAAGGAGCCCATGTCACTCTTCCACAGTGCTTCCATAGTTGCTACTCAGTAAACATTTGTTGAATGGTGATTGCATTAATGAAATCAGTTTCCTGACCTTTACTAACCAACCCCCCCTAAAATGGAAACCCACAGGGAATGAGGAAGACAAAACAAAACACCTGAACGTGGAAGGATCACCTTGAGCAGCAATGCAAAGCACTGGAGTGAGGAATCAACACTCTGGGAGCAACGAGACAGATTATAAGGCCCTCATTAAGGGAGGGCTACTCATGTTTACTGAAATCCACTCTTCATGACTCTTCTAAACACTACTACCATGATCTCATTCCATTCTCACGGCAGCTATGATAGGTAGGGATTATTGTATTCTCATGTTACAGATATGGCACAAAGTCTTAATGAAGTTATGTAACACCAATGTCGGGATCTGAAGCCAAGATCGTCCACTTCCAACCATTTGATCTTTTTCCGTTGCACTAGAGAAAAGTAATGGATATAGAACAAAGTAATCAAGAAGATTGGTTTAGAGCAGGTTTGACAAGACCAGGCCTTAATAATGACCAGCACTGACTGCTTATTAGGTGCTTGGCTCTATTCTAAGGACTTCATATGTATTCACTCATAATTTTCATAACAGCCTGACAGAGGCCTGGGAAATAACTGCTGCTATCACTGCCTTTTCACAGGTGAGGAAATTGAGACACAGGTAGGAGAAGTCGCTTTAAGGTCACAGAGCTGGAATATGGTGGATCAGTCTATGCCGGAACACGTGCCCCCCACCATGAGGCAAGAGTTCTTTTAGTAACTACCGACCAACGGCTAGTTTGTAGACACATCTGTTACGTGGGGAGAGCTTGCTAATTCGTATTTCAGTCAACTCCAGCCTTTCATACCCAAGTGTGAACCTAAGAGGATACTCCCTGAATCAAAATATATGACAAAAGAGTTTGATAAAAGGATGTCACTTCTCTGCCTGATCCGTCTGCCCAGAAACTTCAGCCAACAAATAAATTTTGGCCATGGCATTAATCTACTCTAAGAAAAACTTTTGTTCCAAATGCTATGCCATTTATTAGCCAGAGATTCACAAGAAAATGGCCTATTTCTCAGCGATGGGAACAATAACATTCTCTGGTTTCTCTTGAGGGCTGAGAATTTTCACTGAAATTAATCACAATTGCTCCCTGGAAATTAACAATTCAACTATCCTTATTAATGAATATTGGTAATGCAGCTTTTCTGAGAAACATAAAAAAATTTAACCCAGTTAATAAAAGGAGGTTGGCAACAGGGGCTCCTAGGAGTGGATCAGTTGGTTGAGTGTCTGACTTCAGCTCAGTCACGATCTCATGGTTCATGGGTTTGAGCCCGCGTCAGGCTCTGCGCTGACAGCTCAGAGTCTGGAGCCTGCTTTGGATTCTGTCTCTCTCTCTCTCTCTCTGCCCATCCTCCACTCGCACTCTGTCTCACTCTCTCTCTCAAAAATAAATAAACATATATATATATATATATATATATATGTATATATATATATACATATATAAAGAAATTGGCAAGGGCAAAGATGCAGACAGCCCACATTAACCATCTAAGCAAGGGAGATGCTGAGTGAATATGCCCAGGGAATGGAACAAGCCCCCCCCACACCTTTCTCCTATATATCATCTCCTTCATAGTATCCTAAACCACAGATTATATAGGACATAAAACATAATCAATAGGACTCCAGGACAATTTTTTATTCTCCATAAAATATAGGAGCAAAATACATTTTTTCATCATACCAATCTATCTTCAATCCTCATCCCCTGCTTCCATAATTAGTTTCGTAAAATTACTGCCTGGGTGTAGACTGGCCTTTGCCCATTTCCTAGGATTCCAGAACAGCTGAGATTTGCTATAATGATTCTTAGCACAAAAAATATATTTAGAAGATTCATTAATAAAGAATAGGGAAGTATAAAGATTTGAAGCTGCCTATGAATCATAACATTCCTGGGCAGCCACAAATTTCAAAACTCATTCCCTTGACTCGTTCTTATTAAAATTTACTTATTTTTCCTAGAAGTGGAGATTTTAGAGAGGAGCTTCCTAGATTTTCTACTCCAGTGAGATGCTAAGTCTTAGAAGTGAGAACTTTTACTCTGTACTGCTGCAGTCCAACTATTACCTTTCCTTGGGCAACTTTATTACTTTTCATAATATTTCTTTAAACTTTTTGAATGTTTATTTACTTGTTAGAGAGAGAGAGACAGAGCATAAGCAGGGGAGGGGCAGAGAGAGAGGGACACACAGAATCCAAAGCAGACTCCAGGCTCCATACACAGAACCAGATGCGGGACTCAAACCCACAAAACCACGAGATCATGACCTGAGCTGAAATCAGACGCTTAACCGACTGAGCCACCCAAACACCCCACATTTCATAATATTTTATCCTGGAAAACTTTAAGCATATAAAAAAGTAGATAGTATACATTACTGTACTGTATAACGACTTCCCATGTTTCCATCACCAGCGTGATCATTCTTGTCTAAGTTCGTTCAAACTGCTACAACAAATTCCCATAGACCAGGTAGCTTAAACAATAAACATTTATTTCTGTAAATTCTCTCATGTCTCTTCTTCTAAAGCATTAATCTCATTCATGAGGGCCCCAGCCTCATGACTTAATTACTTTCCAAAGGCCCCACCTCCTAATAACCTCACTCTAGTGGTTCAGATTTCAGCGTATCAATTTTAGAGGCACACAAACATTCAGACCATAGTAATTATAAGTTTGATTCTTTTATCTCATCACACCCTTCTGCCCCTTCTGTATTAATGTGAAGCAAATTCCAGATATCCTATTATTTCAGTCCTAAATATTTCATATTGTATCTCTAAAACATAGAGATTGTATTACTATGAAACATAACGACAATATCAGTAGCATCTCTAAAACAGTAACAGTTCCTTAATATCATCAAATATTCTCAGTGTTCAAATTCCCAATTGCCTCATAGATGTCATACATTTATTATAAAATTTGTTTGTAAAATAAACAGATCTAAATTTGGATCCACATATTATGATTGGGTGATACAAATTTTAAATCTCTTTTACTCTATAAGTTTCTCTTCTACCTCTGTATTTCTCTTTCTTTGTCCTTATAATTATTTCTGGAATAAACTAAGTCATTTATCCTACAGGGTCACCCAATCAGATTTTGTTGATTGTGTCCCAGTGGTTAAACTAACTAAATGGTTAGTTTAACACATTTCTCTCTTCTCTGATTCTCTTGCAAGTTAGTGTTAGGATCCAAAGACCTACTCATAATCAGTAGGATCCAAAGACCTACTCATAATCAGTAGGATCCAAAGACCTACTCATAATCAGTACCATTACTATTCCACAGATAGCAGTATGCTCTTCCACCAGGAGGAATATACCTGTTGGCTCTCTTCCAGTGATATCAGCAGGCATTGATGTGCAATATCTAGTTCCATTAATTATGGCATTAGTCTTCGGGCATTACCTGGGAAAAGTAGAAAGAGAAATTTCCCTTCATCTACTGTTTGGTTGCCCATAGCATAGTTGATACAGGAAAGACAGGATAAAGGTTTTACTCTTTTCCTATCTTTATCTAAGGTGCTGATGCTACCAAAAACCCTTTTCAAGAAGAACTTAATGACTTCTTGTAGTTGCCATCATTTCTTTCTTTTGCCATTTTGCTTTTCCTGCCTAGGCTAGAAAGTCATTTTCTATCCTCATGAGGTCATGCAGTGCGCTTTTGCTAAATCATTCCCCAATCCCTCCCCTTTTCTCTTGAATCCCTGTGTTTTTATTAAATGCCTGTATCACAGTCTTGTTTTCCCACATTGGTGTTATAAATAAGAGATCACAGTGCATTTCCTTATTCTTTTAATTCTAAGACATTATAACATCATAAATGTCACTAAAAGTGAGAGACTATGAAAGAATGTCATCCCTAAAATACTTGAAATAAACAGGACTAAAGAAAAAAAGAAATAAACAGGACTGTAGGTTCTTTATCCACCTCAGACTGCAGAAAGATTCATTCTAGTCTCTCCATTTTATTCATCTAAAACAAAGAAACTGCAAACTGTCTTTAAAAGAAATAGAATTCATCGTATTTAATAGAATAGAATAGAATAGAAAATGATGGGACTACTATTTGTATTATCTGTGATAAGCAGCGGCCCTATGTTTTGGTTGGCATTGCTGACCTCCCCGGATGCTTCCTCTGTCTCTAGGCAGCTACCCACAGTTGGTTGTCCCATCGTCCAAGACAGGGCCAGAATTGGTATCAGAGTGAATTCAAGGGAAATGTTTTACATAAACCCAATTTATAACTTCAGCATCATCCTGGGGTTTGAAATTGTCACTACTATTTAAAATCCCAGTATTCTCATCTGTAAAAATTAGAAATAACAGAAATTTTCAAAGATATTATCCCCATTAAATGAGATAATGTAGGTACAATGCTGTTATGTAATTACCAAGAGCTGCCATTAAATAGCAGTGGTAAATACTATTGTAGTCTTAGCCTTTTAAAAAAATGTAAGTTTCAGAAGCAGATAAAATATTCACCTCCTTTAGGTTTCTAAAATCCAGTGAGTGTAATAATCACTTCCTTTATTAAAGTAGATTCTAAAATCTCTCCTAAAGAGAACACTCACCAGGCTGTAGGCTCCTCCCTCAAATGGTAAACTTCCCATAGAGAGACACTCTTTTTATCTTTGAGTCCTAAACTTATGACACCTGAAACATGCACATATTCAATGAGTAGCTTTGAACTGAGGTTATCCAACCTCACTATGTTACACAATTAGATAGGTATAAAATTGCTTTCCTTGGAAGAGTTAAGAGAATTTTAGAAGATGTTATATGGGGCCATGCTCTATGTCACATGGATAACACATGGAGGGTACTCAAAGAATGTCAGAGGTCACTCGGAGAGTTTCATAAATTATATCCCCTCCTCTTATCCTGTCTCCAGCATAAAGGAGTCTGGCACTCAACAGGGAAGAATGCTTCATCTGATTACCTCTAACTGCAAGGCCATTAAATCTGGCCAATTAGGTGACTTATCTCCCTAACCTTATCACCAAATCTAGAGCCAATTTATCTTGGTTTGCCTTGAACCACCTTGGTTATGCCTGTTATCCAGTGTATTTATTAATGGTGCCTCTTTCATTCTCAAAAATGCCCTAATTTGGTTATCCTAGTGACAAGTTACTGGTGAGGCATGCCCTGGGTCTCAAAGGTATCCCCAAGTGCATAATTTATTCTCAATATGTTTGTTGGTTGAAAAAAGGGCAAGTGCTTTGCTAACCCATCTAATAAGAGGCAGGTATTCCTGTCTCTGTGTTCATTTTTTCTCTTAGCTCTTACGAATGGAATATCTTCTCCAAAAAGATATTATTTCTCCAAAAAAGACTTATTTCTGACATATTAATAATACTTCTCTTGTCCTTAAGTAATTGATGGGTTTAAAAATATCAGTCAATAGAAACAAGAGTGATATGGAGTGGAGGAAAATGGAATATTTTGGCAGAAAAGTAAAAGCTGCATTAACGAGCACATAAACTTTGCTAATGGGACTCACCAGCCCTTCTCACAAGAGTTTTTCATATCTTGTGACCACAACCAATGAATCCCTGTCATGTGACCGGTCCAACTGCATATTCAAGACTGATGCTAAGATTCTTATGGAAGTTGGTGCCTTCATCAAGTTGTGCTGGCGGAAATGAGGTGGCAGATGCAGACTGCCTCAGAAGAGAGAGTACAGAGCGAGGTGAGACACAGCCAGCACTGGGCAGGGAAGCTCTCTAAATGAACTGGCCTCGATGACAGCCACATGGAGGGAAGTTTATTGGCCTGTTGTTATCACATCCAAGGGAGGTAGCTACTTGGCATAGCTACTCCTTAATGAAGGGTCAAGGAGAGACTCAATCAAGTCAAGAGCTAACTGTAGGTAATCTCATTTTACCACAACCATCACCCATGTTGACTAAAACTCTAATATTCAAAGTATGAGAATATTGTTATAACTGACATAACAAAATGCTCCCTCATATAGTCCATTATTAGTGCATCTCTTCTGGGAGTGATTTTTTCCTCCGAAAGTCACTTGACAACAACATCTGGAGACATTTTTGAGGGCCATGGCTGAGCCTCTGCCATGAAGTAGGCAGAGGCCAGATAGATACGCTTCTAAACATTCTATAACACAAAAATTTCCCGCAACAAAGAATTCTTCCACTTGGGGTGTCAATAGTATCAATATTGGGGCACCTGGGTGGCTCAGTAAGTTTAGCGTCTGACTGCGACTCAGGTCACGATCTCATGGCTTGTGGGTTCGAGCCCCGCATCAGGTTCTGTGCTGACAGCTCAGAGCCTGGAGCCTCTCTGCCCCTCCCCTACTCGCATTCTGTCTCTCTCTCTCTCAAAAAATTAATAAACATTAAAAATATAGCATCAAAATATAGCCTCACTATTGAGAAACTCCAGTTTCTCTATAGCATTAGAGCGGGAACAATTCTATTTAATGACCATTTACTGAGAAACTAAGCAGCACAGTTTGTCTTAGATTCTGATAGACATAGATATGACACAGGCCTGAGAGGTTCTCTTCTGGCAGTTTCGTGGTTGGTTTAGAGAGCTGGAAAGCCTCCTGTAATACAATTATGAAAATTCTTGATGCACTGTTAAGAATACTGTTGCAAAAGATGGAATGAGGCTATAAAGGAAAAAAGAATTCTGTTCATACCAAGAAGTCAGAATCCTGAGCCCAAGAAGGTAGGCGTTCACTGAACTACCTCTCATCCTGGGAGCTGACGGAATTCTGTTAGCTGGAGTTTCTGCTTCCTTGGGAAGGGGTGGGGGTGGAGCGATAGCTTTGCCTTTTCAACCATGTCAATGTTTTATATATTCAGAAAATAAAATTTGCTTAAAAAGCAGAAAAAGCAAACCCTAAATATGAAAATGAATAGAAACAAAAGTATATCAAATACATAATAGTATATCAAACTAGTAACAAAACTCACAAATAAAGTAACCATTTCAGGTGATACGGAAAATGAAACTACATTCCTAGGGGTGTGTGTGTGTATATATATATATATATATATACATACAATTTTGAAAAGCAAAATTACTTAAAAATCTTAAACAGTGATCAGTAATTATTGTAGAAATGTCAGCCTTCTTCATATTAAAACTCTATTCTGTGTTGCAGATAGAGGTTGCCCAGGAAACAAAAAAGTATGTTGTAGGATACAGAACATTAGACAATGTTGATGCTATTAGGAATCAAATTTGCAGAGTAAGAGAAAAGAAAATGTAAAATCGAAAAAAAATTGTTGATAAAGGGTGTATAAGGTGAACTTGAATTTGAGTATATAATATGAACACATGATCTTTAAAAATATCTTTCTTATTACTTTCCACCAAAAGAGCCTAGAAGCCATGGTACCCCAGTAGCATTAAATGAAAAGGCATTATTTTATCAGAACCCAGCAGGGGAGCCGGGAACAGGAGAGAGAACAAAACTGAAGTGCTTGGTATGATCTGGGACTACAGAGAAAGGGGACGTCCAGAGGGAGCCTGAGTCACAGCCACTGTCGGAAGACACAGAGCCAGAGGGAGGCGGGCCCTGGTTTCACCTGCCTCTGCCCTCCCCTCTTTCAATTCCTCTCCTACTGGCTGACCTTTCCTAAAGGCCATATGGCAAGGAAGCCTGGGAAATTGAGTCCACTGTACACTGACTAGATCTGAGCAAAGGAAGCATTGGGGAAGGCCCATAATGAGCGCAATAACACGTAAAGAAAAAAAGAGTTAGAACGATGGGAAGAATTTTAAAAGAATCTGCCTCCATTACAGGTAACTCTTACACCAACCCCTTACTCTGAAAATCAGTAGATAGAAAGAATTACCCTGTCTTTAGAAGAGAATCTGTAGTTTATCCCCAGTTGTAATGCCAATTAGATAAAGAAGGAAACCAATAAAATCAATCAATTGCCATTTTTGCCACATTCAGTGAATGTTAGATTCTAAAAGATTCATGAGTAAATGTTAAAATCATTTTCTACAATGTTGGGAAACAGAATTTTTACACAGTGCCAAAACATCATACCACAGAATACTTGCTATTTGCAAAAGGGAAAATATCCTTTGACAATGGAGTGATACTGATATTATGGTAATAACTTTATGATAATCACCACCTTAATCAAGTGATCACACTGAGCACTACCGATAATAACAGCATAGCCTGCCTCTGCCTCCTTGAAATAATGTAAGATGAAATACAAAACACTGGCTTTGAAATACTATTGCCTCAAATATTTAACCTATATCCTAAAACCTTTAGGCATTTCCAATTTATAGAAAATATAGGGGGAGAAAAACAAGCTAATCACCATAAGGAAATAATCAAGTAAATCCAGAAAATGAGATATTCTATTAGACAATTATATCCTACAAGAAAAATTAGAACCGTGACCAATTGAAAAAGATAAAAGAGACGTATCTCAATAAAAAGCATGAACACTGATTGGATCCTGGCTTTCAAAAAGTTATTGAATAATGTCATGTATTACTGTTAATTCTCATATGTGAGATAATAGTAGTGTAGCTATATAAAGTAATATCTTTAGGGGCTCCTGGGTGGCTCAGTCAGTTAAGCATCCGACTTTGGCTCAGGTCATGATCTCGCTGTTCCCGTGTTCGAGCCCTGCACTGGGCTCTGTGCTGACAGCTCAGAGCCTGGAGCCTGCTTCAGATTCTGTGTCTCCCTCTTCCTCTGCCCCTCCCCCATTCACACTCTGTCTCTCTCTCAAAAATAAATAAACATGAAAAAAAATTATAAAATCTTTATTTTGGGGAGATTATGTTGAAATATATAGGGGTGAATTATGACATCTGCAACTTGCTTTCAGATACATGAATATATATATGTAAATATGTATGTGCATACAAACATACATACACACACATATGTAAACATATGTGTATATGTGTGTGAGGCAAATAGTAAATAATTATTGAATATAAGCAGTGGGTATATAGCTGTCCATTGTAAATTTTCCAGCTTCTGTTTAAAGCTATCATAGTGAAGATGTGCAAACCCCACAACGTGTTAATATTTATAAAGGACAGTGTAATCACTAGCACATATTTAGGCTTTTATAATCATCATAATATTTTAAAAACTTGCTAATGAGTAAGCTAACCCTTAGGCAAGTAAACTTACTTGCCTAAGTTACATGGTAAACTGCTCCCCTGGCAGAGACATCATCAATGGAAAACCTGTTCTTTCTGTTATCTACACCTTAACATGTTAAAATACTGCCCTTCAATTAGAAGCTTCCCCTCTTAGGGGTGCCTGAATGGCTCAGTTGGTTAAGCGTCTGACTCTTGGTTTTGGCTCATCAGTTCAGGTCATAATCTCACTGGTAAGTGGGTTCGAGCGCCACATCCAGCTCGTCGCTGACAGTGGGGAGACTGCTTGGGATCCTCTCTCTCTGCCTCTCCTCCACTCACAATGAGCACATGTGCGCACACACTCTCTCTTTCTCTCAAAATAAATAAATAAATTAGAAAAAACATCCTTTAAGGAAAAGCGGCCCCTCTTAGAGACTTCTTGTCAGCTCACATCAGTAAGATTGTTCTACAGAAAAGGACAACCGCTTCTACATGTCTTTGTTGTACAATCTTAAACTGTTAGGAGTTTAAATATTAATATTTTTTGGAACTAGTTTGAGGACTATTTCTAGCGATCACACACAAACATTTCATTTTAGAATTCGCATGATAATAAATAATCATTCCAGAATCCTTGCCTACCCAAGTGTATATTCTAGGCTATATTTTTGTATCCTTCAGCTATCTCATGGATTCCCACTCCTACTAGATTCTCTGTAAATACTGAATGAGTGTCTGAACTAGTATGAATTGAGGAATGAGTTTGCTAAACCTATTTATTCATTTATTTATTTGTCACCTTACCAGATAGGCAATTATTTGTAATTATCTTTTATTTTGTAATAATTTATTATTTTAATATGCAAGTGAAACCAATGTTTTCGTTGCTGCTTTGTCTCTTTAAAATTGAAATAATTATATTTGGTAGCTCTTCTATTTTTAAATCATGCCATTTTAATAATTATTTGATTTTATAAGCAAAGATGTTATTCATAGATACATACAGGAGATGTGAGAAAGCACTTACATGTGTATTAAAATGCTTAAATAGGGGTGCCTGGGTGGCTCAATCAGTTAAGCCTCCAACTCTTGATTTTGGTTCAGGTCATGATCTCATGGTTTGTTGAGTTCAAGCCCTGTGTCAGGCTCTGTACTGACAGCATGGAACCTTCTTGGGATTCTCTCTCTCCCTCTCTCTGCCCCTCCCCTGCTCATGCTCTCTCTCTCTCAAAATAAATAAATAAGACTTAAAGAAATAAAATGCTTAAATAGTAACTATCAAGCTAGATTTTTTATTCCTCGTGATCTTTTTTTATTGAAGTATAATGGACCTACAATATTCAATTTGTTTCATGTGTACAACATTGTGATTCAACATTTGTATACATGGCAAACTGATCACCACAATAAATCTAGTTATCATGTGTCACCATACAAAGGTAATATAATATATTGACTGTATACCATGTGCTATACGTTACTAAACTAGAATTGTTATAATAAGCAAAACTATCTTTCAAAAATTGGAATAAAACAAAAAAAATCCAATTAAAAATAAAACAAAGATATTACCTCCAAATAGTGTCAACTAAATTTCTAAAGGATGAGTGAAAACAATTTCAAAAGGAATATCTGACATTCGACAAAAAATGGTGAGTTAAAAAATTGTAAATATGCGTGTAGTCTAAACAGACACTGACCATATAAAAACATTAAAATAATTCCACTTGAGGTATTAAAATTCAAAATAAAGCTAAAATACTAAAAAATAATTGGACATCAATTTGGGAGATATGATTGGAGGCAACATCTTAAATTCATGTTGTTTAAAAGGATTACAAATTACTGACAAGATGTAGACTTGGCTAAGTTAATAATGCCTGTTAAAAATGAGGAATAGTCATCAAAAATAAAAATAGCAGAGAAAAAATGAAATGAGAAAATAATTCATTCAAATAAAAAGCATTCACTAAACACCTAAACAAAAGTTTAAAAAATGATTAGATGAAGTAGAAAATAAATCATTAGAAATAAATGTGTTATATATACCCATCAGAAGAGTAAAACAAATTTAAACGTACTGAATTCAGTTAAAAGACATAAATTATTAGACCATAAAACACACAGAAATGGAAATGTTGAAAGTGGCCAGATTTCAAAGAATGAAATGTAAAAGTTGATGTAGTATATTAATATCATACAAATATACCATTTGACAAAAAGTATTAATAGAATTCAACAGGGTTACTTCAGAATGATAAAATTTCAGTTCACTGGGAGGATATAAAAATTCTAGATTTTTATGCATAAGATACAATCTTCAAATATAAAAAGTAAAATTCAACAGGACTATATGATATTAATAGGGGAGGATATGACAAAATCCTAAATTTGGAATAATTAGCAGAAAAACACTAAGACTATAGTGGATTTCAATATATTTAACAACATTGACCTAATGGATAAATGTTGAATATTTAACAATACTATCCACCAACATTCAAATAACCACAAAGCCTGTAACAAAATATATATTTTAAAAAAGATAACATTACAAGTAATCAGTCTGTTCTCTGATGCATACATCATTAAACAAAAATAAGTAATACAAAAATGACTAGAAAATGTCCCATTTAATTTTTTTACATTATAATTCATGGGTTAAAGAATATTAAATTATCAAGATACTTAGACAGTTTTTTAAGTTTACTTGTTTATTTTTGAGTTTGAGAGAGAGTGCAGGTGAGCAGGGGAGGGGCAGAGAGAGAGGGAGAGAATCCCAAGCAGACTGCGCGCTGTAAGCCCAGAGCCCTACGTGGGACTCAGTCTCACAAACCATGAGATCATGACCTGAGCTAAAACCAAGAGTCGGTTGCTTAACCAATTGAGCCACCCAGGTGCCCCAGAAAAAAATTTAAACTGAATTACTGTGACTCTACATCATGTGAAACCTTGTGGAATGAAACCAAAGCAGTATTTTGAGGAAAAATGATAGCTTTAAATTTCTCATGTGAGAAAACAGTGAATGAATTAATGAGCTAAGAATTCATCTAAAAAATGTAGAAAAGGGACAGCAAAACATATCCAAAAAAAAAAAAATGGAAATAATTTGACAGGACCAAAAGTATTTATTCGAAAACACTTATGCATTGACAAATTCCTAGTAAGACAGATGAAGAAACAAAGAAAGGTACAAAAACACTATTATGAGAGAAGAGACATATCTAAGATCCAGAAAATTTTTTTAAAAGATAAAGAGGATACCATGAACAATTTAGAGACATGCCATGCTGATTAGGAACCATTGGTAGTATAAAATCTCTTCCTTTCACCAGTGATACATCATCATTCCTCCCATATATTTAACACTACTCCCAGCTCTGGGCTACTCATTATCCAACATTATGTTTTGTCTTTAGATCCTTGATTTATCATTTGATTTCAGAACACAGTGTGAAGTATGGTGCAGTATTTTGTCAGATGTTAACACTGGCATGCGAAGTCTCTGGTCCCACTTGCAAACACTTGCTTAAGGGACAAATTAGCCTCTAAGAATCCTTAGAGCAAAGCCTGAGATGAATGTATGTTTCAGAAAGAGCTAAGAAGCATATTTAAACAAGTAGGATCAGGGGCGCATGGGTGGTTAAGTGTGTAACTCTTGGATTCTGCTCAGGTCATGCGAAACCCCCATCGGGCTCAGCGCTGACAGAGCAGAGCCTGCTTGGGATTCTCTCTCTCCTTCTCTCTCTGCCCCTCCCCCCCTTCAAAATAAATAAATAAACTTAAAAAAAGAAGACAAGTACAATCAGACTATACACACTCTTTAGAAACTTTTTTCACAAAAATTATCATTTAGAGAAATGCTCATGGTACTAAATTAGGTTTATCTCATTATGTTTGCGCATAATGTTAACAACTGTGTCACAGCTGGGATTGTTTACATGGTCTGTGTACACAGTGTGTTTGTGCATTATGTATATGTGTGATTCCTCTGTTATGCTCTTTCTACACCTCTTCAAGGATCCAACAATCATGGTTTATATTTGTGCATGGTATTTGGCTGTCAGGTTTCTTTTCTTAAGGTCAGTATGCCCAAGGAAAGCAGGGTGTTGACGAGATACAGAATTGCATTTGTTTTGACCACTATTTTATACCTTATGCTTAGAACAGTGACTGATTCAAGATGCATATTTGAGGATTTCAAAGTAAATTTATAAAAGTGTAAATGCAGGTTAAAATATATTTTGAACATTTAAGTTGTTAGATATTGTAAAATTGCCTTCTAAAGGGTTTATGCCAAGTTAAAATTTAATAATAATGAGTGAGTCATGTTTTATTTTTTATGTGAACTTTCTGTTCATATACTTTTTTTACCCTATCTAATTCTTCTTGCATGAGGATTAGAATTGGTCCTTTCAAACTATATTTTTGAATTAATTAGCAAATGTGGTTCATAATATTCTCTTTTCATCTTTTAAATGCCTGTAGGATTTGCACAACTATTTCCTCATATTGGTAATTTCTGCCTTCTCTTTTTCTCTCTTATTTTTTCCCTAGTTATCTGGCTTACAGTTTATTCATTTTGTTGATCATTTCAAAAAACCATTTTTACTCTTGTTTTGTTTTGTTTTTTCTATTTCCTATTCAATTTATTGATTCCCTTTTCCTGTGATATAACCTAGAAACTCTTGTCAGGTGATAAGTTGGACAATTGTAGGTCTCATCTTGTTTGTTTTCCTTTTCTCAGGGATTATATTTTTGTACTGCCTGTTGTCTAATATCTAAGAATAATTTTTTTCATATATTGCAACCAGGAATTTAGTTATTATAGGTAGAAAAATAAACAGTCCCTGTTATTCCATCATGGGAAGAAGTGGGAATCTTTTGTTTTGGTTTTACTGATTTTTTTCCATGTTTATTCATTTATTTTGAGAGAGAGAGAAGTGGGGGCAGAGAGTGAGAATGAGAGAGAATTCCAGTCTGTGCTATCAGCTCAGAGCCTGATGTGGGGCTCAGTCTCACAAACCATGAGATCATGACCTGAGCTGCAATCAGGAGTAGATGCTTAACCAACTGAGCCATCCAGGCGCCCTTGTTTTACTTTTAAGAAAAATCATACTTTTTCTCCTTCTGAGTGTAAATTATATTAATAGATTTACTAAAGTTGAAATATCTTAGCATTTCTGATGTCTTAGTTTTCCAATTTATATGACTTTAAGGACCTGTTAAATAATATTCAAATGAACTGCCACATAATATTTTATTCACATATTTGCATCTATATTCAAATTTTATTGTTCTAAACTTTCTTCTTTTGTAAATCCATTTTGTGTATTAAAAGGTCATCCAAGATCTATTTACTAAAATGAGAAGTTGCTTATCTGTTTTTCATGCATGGAACAAATTTAAGCATATGTTTATGATATTTCACAGCACTCAACCTTAAAAATACCTGGGCTTCATTTATTTTTAAGGGATATGTTTTTTGACAAACACTGCAATTTTTTAAAAACCAGGATAATACTGGTTTTGTATCACTTCTTGGGTTAATTTAATTAAATTATATATATTAAAAATATATAGTTTATATTTTCCTTAAAACAACATTGATTGTTTTCCAGCATATTGCTATGATATCATACAAAAATTCTAATATTTTTTACTCCCTAACTCTAAGTACACTGCCTCTCTCATTCTTTTCTTTTTTTTTTTTTTTTTTTTTTAGTGTTTATTGTATTTTAGAGAGAGACAGACAGACAGACAGAGCATGGATGGGAGAGGGACAGAGAGATAGGGAGACACAGAATCAGAAGCAGGCTCCAGACTCTGAGCTGTCAGCACAGAGCCCAACATGAGGCTCAAACTCACAAATCCTAAGATCATGACTTGAGCCGAAGTCCAAAGCTTACCCGACTGAGCAACCTAGGTGCCCCTGTCTTCTCATTGTTGAGTCTGTTATATTTATTTTATTTTTTCTTTTCAGACTAGCCAATTTTTAGTTACTTTATTGGCCTTATCAAATCATTGGTTTTGATTTTATTGAGAAAATCTACTATTTCTCTTATGCCTTATTTTTTATTTTACTTTTTCTCATTTCCTTCTACATTTTTAGTTTTTGTTGCTATTTCCTTTTCATTCTGCAAGCCATCTGAATGTCTTGAATTTTTTTGTTAACTGGATAAAAGCACTTAAGTATGTAAATTTCTTCTGAGTACTGCCTTGGCCACAGCATGAATTCCTTAAATGAATTCTGTTTGTTAGGAAACCCTAATAAAAATATTTAACAAAACATTATAATTCAAATGACAACATAAACAAATCTGCTCATTTTCTGATGGCTCAGTTCAGCAATTCTTTCCTGTCATCTACATTTCTGCTCTGTACCAGGTACAGACATTGACTCAAAAAAAAAAAAAAAAAAGAAAGAAAGAAAGAAAGAAAAAAAAAAGAAAAGGAAAGTTACCATAATAGATCATTACCCACAGGGCTCTCCTACACTACTAGTTACCCTAGATCCTATATCTGATCCCTACTCCACTCTGCAGCCTTTGATTTCTGATTTGACACTAGGCTAATTTTCACATGCTACCTACTCAGATGTGGAGCCTCCCTTTGAGAGGCATTAGGGCCTGGGTTGAGTCACTGAGTCTGCTTTGGCTTCCTTCTCTGGCATCTTGTCAATGATACCTTGACAGCAGATCTTTAGCCTGCTTCTAAAATCTTCTATGCTGGGGAGCTTGGGTGGCTCACCTGGTTAAGCATCTGACTCTTGGCTTCGGCTCAGGTCATAATCTCACAGTTTCATGGGTTTGAGACCCACATTGGGCTCTGCACTGAGAGCACTAAGCCAGC
>CM053576.1:120222634-120312171 GCA_028646485.1 Cryptoprocta ferox | reverse complement strand
TAGTAATAAAGACTGATAGCAATGACCCCATCATATTCCTCATGTCACTCCACCCAAACCTTCCCCCATGCCATCAGCACATTATCTTACAAGGTCAGGGCACTGTTGCAAATGGCAAGATTTCATTCTTTGTTCATCAAGTAATATTCCTTTATATATATAAATACACACACACACACACACACACACACACACACACCACATCTTCCTTATCAGTTCATCAGCTGTTAGACATTTGGGCTCTTTCCACAATTTGGCTACTGTTGATAGTGCTGCTATAAACATTGGGGTGTATGTGCACCTTTGAATCACCCTTTTCATATCCCTTGGATAAATACCTAGTAGTGCAATTGCTGGGTCGTAGAGTAGTTCTATTTTTAACTTTTTGAGGAAACTCCACCCTGTTTTTAAGAGTGGCTGCACCAGTTTGCATTCCCACCAACAGTGCACAAGTGTTCCCCTTTCTACTCATCCTCACCAACATCTGTTGTTCCCTGAGTTGTTAATTTTAGCCATTCAGACAGGTGGATGGAACTAAAGTGTATTATGCTAAGTGAAAGAAGTCAATCAGAGAAAGACAAACATCATATGATTTCACTCATATGTGGAATTTATGAAACAAACCAATGAACATAGGGGAAGGGAAGAAAAAATAAAACAAGATGAAAACAGAGAGGGAGGCAAAGCATAAGAGACTCTTAACTATAGAGAACAAAGCCAAGAGTTTATGGATGGGAGGTGGGTGAGGGGATAGGCTAAATGGGTGATGGGCATTTGTTGGGATGAGCACTGGGTGTTATATGTAAGTGATGAATCACTGGGCTCTACTCCTGAAGCCAATACTGTACTATATGTCAACTAATTTGATTCTAAATAGAAATATAAGATCAAGAAACTGATATAACCAGAAGTGATTAGGCCTCCCCCTCAGCCTCACTAGCAGCGAGCTCTCACCAGCAGACTGAAGAAAAAGAGGTATCCTTCATTGATTGGAATAACCGTGGTTGCTTTGAGGTACATATCTTAAATTTTTCAGATACAAAATACAAGGCACACACAACAAAATTATAAAAGATCACACAGACACTAAAGGGAAGAGCTAAGCTTCAACCTACTCTTTTTAGATTAAATTTCCTGTTTCTCTTCTAATCCAAATTGTCATTCTTAGACTGATTGAGGGGATCTATTGGATGAAGATAGTTTATACAAAAACTCAACAGCCTTCTAAAGGATTATTTTATATTCCACAGAAATATAAAGATGCATTTTACCTCCGGTTTTGCAAGTCTGTCTTGCACTCTCATGATATGTTAAGGCAAATGCACGTGTATGTTCCTGGGCTTCTAAATAATTACGTAAAGGATCTTTCAAACCGAGTTCACAATATTTGACTATAAAGGAAAATTCAGACTCCTTAGGATGTCAATTACATTGTCTGATATTGGCATCTTGGAGACTTATGAAGGCTGGATGGAAATTTGACCATTTTTGGTCAAATGCCTTCATTCTTGTTCTGCCATCATTGTCAAAGCCTTATGGTATCTGAATGCACAAAGCCTGTTTATTTTGTAGACTGCTGAGTTGTTTAGTCAGTTGCCAAGTTTCATGGAACAAATTACATCCCTCATACTCCCTAAAGTGATAAAGCATCAGAACTCACGTTGGTATCATCTCTGCTCTGGATCCAGAAATGCTTGTCTTATGAGGCAGCATTTCCAACCATGTTTACATTATATAACTGACATCATACCGAAGAGCAACAAAAGCACTCTAGGTCATTGTAATTGCAGGCATGCCCAAGGGAAAAATGGTGGTCATTGCCTAATCCTGCTCCCAGCACATATTAAAATCAGGAGAAGGAAGACTGGTTAGGTAGGCCAGAGTCAAGACTCCCAAACATGAAATGAGGTTATATATTTGGACCTTCATCCTTATACCCTATCTCTTCACTGCTTTTATGCTAAACCATAAACCCAGATTCTGATCTGGTAACTTAATCTCAATTCTAGATTATGTTCTTTGCTGCTAGTAAAGGTTCAACCTTAACTGGTCCTGACCGTGGACTCTACAGTAGACTAATCTCCTTACCTTCCAAACCAATTATATTATATCTAGTATGTTCCATAAAAGTTAATCAGATGATATTTTGCCTTCAACATAATCTCTTATAAACAATAAAATAGCACAAAGATTGATTTGATCAATATTTTGAGTTAGAATGAGCCGTCAGAGAGCTCCACACTGCTATCGGTCTTGTCATTTTCATTAATCTTAAGGAAGATAAATCATATTAACTAAATATGTTGCTCTAAATTGGATGGTATTATAAACTAGGGAGAAAGGACCCAAAGAAGGTAATTGCAAATGGCTGGGTACCAGTGGTAAACAAAACACACAGGATTCATCTCAGAAAAGAAAAACCTAGCAGAAAGTTTATCTGTTTATTTTGGCTGCACTTTATTTCTTTTTTCTTTTCTCTGTATTTATTTAAATTCAAATTAGTTCACATACAGTGTAGTCTTGGTTTCAAGAGGAGAACCCAGTGATTCATCACTTACATAGAACACCCAGTCTCACTCCAACAAGTGCCCTCCTTAATGCACTCATTTAGCCTACCCCTCTCCCTCCTCCCCTCCAGCAACCCTCAGTTTGTTCTCTGTATTTAGAATCTCTTACTTGGGGCCCTTGGGTGGCTCAGTCAGTTGAGCAGCCTACTTGGGCTCAGGTCATGATCTTGCGGTTCACGAGTTTGAGCCCCACATCAGGCTCTGTGCTGACAGCTCAGAGCCTGGAGCCCACTTCAGAATCTGTTTCTGTCTCTGTCTCTGTCTCTCTTTCTCTCTCTCTCTCTCTGCCCTTCCCCTGCTTATGCTTACTCTTTCTCAAAAATAAATTTAAAAAAATTTAAAAAAGAGTCTTTTACGGTTTGCCCCTCTCTCTGTTTTTATCTTATTTTTCCTTCCCTTCCCCTGTGTTCATCTGCTATGTTTCTTAAATTCCACATGTGAGTGGATAGGATATTTGGCTGCACTTTAAAGAGAAATAACACAAATATAGAATACCCAGAAACTGTCACTGGTGAATCTACAATTTGTACAGACTGCAAAAGGGAAGCTACAACTTGGAAGGGAAAAGCTGAGTCCATTAAATCTATCAAATGATGCTGGTGTGAACAACTCAAGTAGCTGTCATAGATACACTTTTCTTGCTCAAGTTCACTACTCTGGGCCCTGGGAAACAGTATCTCACCTTGCCAGTTAGTATCTGCATGACTTTCGGGAAGGTACTCAAATTCTCTAAGTTGCAAATGTCTTACCTGCACAATGAGGATAATAATAATTTCTACTTCGTAGTGTTAAGAATTAGATTTAAACATGCACATAAAAAGTCTCAGAAATTATTTTTTATTAGTAGGTATTTGATACATGTTCACAATTTTTAAAATTTGGGTTTTTTTTTTTTTCATTTTTCACTGGGCCCCACAGATTGTACATGGTGCTGCCTGAAGGTGGGAAAAAAAGTATTAATAAAAGGATAAGATAAATTTACAACCAAAATGAGGTCTAAATCTGTCAATCCAGGTCTAAAACTATACATTTAATTAACAGGAAGGAGTGAAGAGGCCATGTCATAGGCAAAGAGGACTAGAAAAATAAGTTTGAATACCTGACCTCTAAAAGTTCACAGTCTAGAGAACAATACAATTAAGTTTAAAAGGATGCACTGATTTCAACAACAGAGACATGTGTTAAGTGCTATGAAACTCCAAGGCAAAATATCACTAAATCTGTATTGAGGAATTAGAAAAGCCTTCAGAGAGGAAATAACATTTGAATTGTTGCTTTAAAGATGAGGGGGAAGTTTGGAAGTGGAGAACAGTACTGCAGCATCCTAAAGGTGGGGCACAGTAGTTTGGAGGCCGCACAGTTAAAACAAAAAGCATGGGGTGAGCAGTTTGATAGACCTGAAGCAGAGAGAACTAGAACCAGGAGTAGAAGAAGGAAGAGAGGGAAAAGATTCAGCTGAGAGAAAGGAAGTCTAGTTTGCCAATAACATGGAGTGGCATGCTGGAAGTTTAGACATTGTCTTGAGGACGACGGTGAGTTGGAGGACATTACCTGAGGGAAAGACAAATTTTCAGAATGCAACCGTGGACTAGGACTGCAAGGAGTCTGCGAGATCATAGATGAGGTGGGTGTTTATCCTGGTCAAGAGACTCTCCGAAGGTAGAAAGTCTCCACAGAAAATATATAAAGGTTCACGTGAAGGGGCATACACAATTCATTGAGCTATGCTCTGAGGAAAGAGTAAGGGCATACAAATGATCCTAGAGTTCATTGTGTTGAATGGACACTTGAGAGTCTGTCCAGATAAGATGCCTCCTGTTGTTGTAAAATGCTGACTCCCTGATCCATTGGTCAGGAAAAGTTTGTGTGGAGTTTCCAAAGGCTCATAAAGCCAGGTCCACTAGGGACTAGGACGAAAGGTAGAAAGTATAGCTGAATCACCCTTCAGAGGTAAAAGAAGCTGTTGAGAAGGGACTATGGAAAGGAAATCCAGAGCCAGTAAGAAGTACTGCCTTAATTACCCACAGGAAGAGTTTTGTTTTTGTTTTTCTTGAAAAATGTCTGGTGGGGCACCTGTGTGTCTCAGTTAGTTTAGGGTCTGACTCTTGATCTCAGCCTGGGTCTTGATCTCAAAGTCATTAGTCCAAGCCCAGCATTCAAAAATGTCTGGGAAGGGTCTATGGGGAAAAGGATAAACACCTCTATCAAGGACCACGCTGGGAAGGACTAATTTTGGAAAAGGCAGGAAAACAAAAATGGGCTTTGCAGATGTAATTAATACTTGAGATTGAACTCCAACTCCATTATTTGGCGGCTGTGTAATTTTGAATGTATTATTTAAATTGTCTTAGGTTCCAGTTCCTCATCAGTAATGTGGGGATTATGGTACTCATATCACAAGGATGTTGTGAGGTTGACACACGACAGAATAGGTCAAGCATGTAGCACATAATAGATGCATAACACCCAGGTCAGACACACTAATTCCTCTCCCTCACCTCCACCCCTGACTAACTCTAGCAGCCTGGAGGTATAAACACACATATCTTGATAACTTCATCCCAGCTCTTTACAGCATTCGAAAGCACGGGAGAAGGGATTGAAGCATCCAGGCCTCGGACATGAAGGAGACCAACACTCGCTCTGGCTCTCTCATTTGCCTTTTTGGGGGCTTTTGTCTTTGTCATTATTTCCAATATCTTTAGGAGAGACGTTGGTGGTTGCTTTTAGTGCAAGTGCTTTTCTGATAAGCTGTTAATTCCATGGGGCTCACCTTAGTATAGCTTTAAAGGACCAACAGTACAGTATAGATTCAAAAATTACTCTCTGACTGCTTCATTAAAACAGTATTCATAATTGATAGCTTCAGTCTTGCCAGACAGCCTTTGACCATCAATTCCTCAAAGGGAAGTTCAAGCAAGTACATGAATTAATTTGTTTTAGTCAACAGGTATTGGGAATTTGCAGCATCCTTTATAAGTCACTGGAAACACAAAATTCACTGCTATTATTTCCTGAGCTGCAGACTATACTATCAATAAGAGATGACTAATTTTTTACTTCCACCGTACCTCCACTGTACCCTGATTCCCCATCAGCTTATTAGCCCAGCATTCTTTAATGCATACCACCTAAATTTTCAGTTTATCTAATATCTTCTAGAACACAGGCTTGCAACATTATGAAGAATCATAAATTATTAAAATTAAACTATGATCATGTCTTGATATACTCACTGAATATGTCATAAGAGTGTTCTCTCTCATCATTATTAAGGGACTGAAAATGGTATAATGCAAAGAGTCGATAAGAGTCAAGTGAGGTTAGTTTCTCCGGGGCCTTGAGTAAGTCACTTCACCCTCCAGTGCCTCAGCTTACCCATCTATAAAACTAGGGGGATGGTTGCCCTGGCAACACCTTGAATTGTTGAGAACATATTTTTCAAATGTTATTGAAAATTATAACACACAATGTAAAAGTCTGCTGGAATTATTGATATTGGAAATGGTGCAATTTATGTTGAATTTTGAACTGTCAGTTTATCAAAGACTTGTTTTCAGCATTGAGTTCACTAATGCCTGACTCTCTCTAAAAATAACCAGCAATTTCAGTAAATTGTGAAAGGGGAACATTTGCACGGCTTCCTGTCAGTAAAGACCATTTATGTGCTTGAAAGAAATGCCATTTAGATATGACAAATATAAACCCTGAAATTCTCTATGACTAACCTTGCTCAGCAGAGAGAAAATTCCCTTAGAAACCTACCATGTCAACAGGATTTCCTGGCACAAGAAAGACTTTATTCTGATAGGTGAAGTTGAAAACAGTTCATAAGTCTCACTAAAGTTTTTAAACTTTTTTTCAAAGTCCAACGATTACCACCTTCTATTTTACAAACATATGATGAGGACTCCCCAAACTATTTATCTCTAACCCATGTGACTCTGTTAAGATTAAGCTCCATTCATTCAACAGCCAATCAGATATTCTATGTTCAACATATCCATGACCAAACCTTCATCCTCCACATTTAAGCATGGTCTCTCCCCATTCTTCACATGGTCATGACTGGATTCCTTCTGCACAAGTCAAAACCTATTCAGTCAACTGAACCAAGGTTTTGTGCCCATCCTGGGTCTGATTGCCTTGTACACAAAACATCCTTCCTTCATGCCTCTTGTGTGTTTAGCTCTGTGTCTAATTCCAGATGTAAAGCAACCTTACTCCATCCATACTACAGTAAGTAGTAGGTAGAGAAAGAGTATGGAGTAGGGAAATGGAAATGAGGCTAGCAATATTTTTGCTTGATTCTAGGAATAAGAAATAATGTTTGACATGTCCAGAGATGTTGAATTTGATTATCTTTCCTGGTGTTGAGAGAAGAGATTTAAATTTTCAAATGCTGACTCATCATTTCTAGCTTATGACTTAGAGAAGGTCATTTGGTATATCTGACTTCATATCTGCTATAATCAACCAACCAAACAAATGAACAATCCATCTATGTGTGTATCCCCACTCAGTTCCAGGACTCAAATCAAATTCACTATAATGAGTACTGCCAACTACCATAAAAACCTTCTAAGCTGTCTCCTCTCTACTATTTTTCCCCACTTCGGCCATTATCCCCAGAACAAAGTGATCATTTTAAAGAAATACTGCATGCCACTCCTTTTCCAGGTACTCATCAGTAGCTTCCCATTATTGAGACTAAAATCCAGATCTGGGGAAGGCCCACCAGACTTTCTCACTTCTTGGACATCAACACAATTGTTCACTGTGCCGTAGGAGCCCTGACTTTCTCTCCATCCTCTAGGCATAAACATTTTCTTCCCACAGGTGCTTTGATCATGTACCTTTTCTACCTGGAACACCATGGATATTTGAATGGGTGGTTTCTTCTCAACAATCAAGGTTTCATAGTAAATATATTCTTCTAGCGAGAACTTCTCTGATCATGCAATGTAAAATAGGTGCCGGTCAATGTTTGTTTCTAAGAGGGCATAGACTTCATCTATTTTGTACACTGTGGTATCCACAAAGACTAGAATGGCGTATAATACATAAAAGTCACTTTTCAATAAATACTAGTTGGATTATTTAATCAATCAATCAGTGTAATAGCACCATGCTTATTTTCTTCACTGTCTCCATCACACAGTGTATTAATAATCAACCCTTAATTTGTTTAAGTTGTTGATCATCTCTGCAAGAAGGTAGAGAGCTTGTCAGTTTTGGTCACTGTATTTCCAGTGTCCAGAACAGGGCTTGGAACTCCAGATGCCAGATTCATATGATTACTATATGTCTCACTGAACTCAGCATAATACTATATGCACAGAGCAGGCTCTCAAATATTGGTAAGTCTGTTGTGATGTGAACTCCCTTATTTTCCACTACAAACAATATTCACTAGAGGGGTTATCTCTACCCTAAGGCTACGGAGAAGCAGACCTGATCTTCTGTTTCAGCACCTACCACAAAGTATATATATATATTTATTTATATATAGTTTATATATATATATATTTGAGTACCTTCTAACCCCCAAATTGGGACTCTAAGCTTACTTAGTTACAAACACCTATCTGACACATGTGTGCAGCCTCAGTTTTGAACGTGGCTATCAGCACCATGATCAGTATATGTTTTTGTTTATTTGCCTTGCTTGCTTATTTGTTTAAAGGAACTGTCTGGTCCTTCAGTTTTGTGTATTAGTTTTGAGTTTTAAAAGGATATTGCATTTAGATATAGAAAATACTCTACTTTAAATAAATAAGTTTTATTTTTGTTTTTCTCCCAACTCATTAGCAATTTGTTTTTATGATATAGTATATTTGTTCATAAATACAGATAGATAAATAGATGATAGATAAATAGATAATAGATAGATAGATAATAGATAGGTAGATGAACTAAAATGGCAGATATTTGTATATGGCTGTCTTTGGCTTTTATATTTTTATTTTTTTAATCAAGTTGTACTAGCTTCATAAAATGATCTGGGCTGCTCTCCTTCTTATTCTATGTCTTTCCCAGATACAGATGTTCTGCTCATTTGTTCTTGGGGATTTTACATTTGCAAAGGTGTCATGTGATCATCCAAATCTTCAAGACCTGCTGTGCTTTCTCATGGTTTTAAAAGCCTATTCTTCTTATTTATAGGTATTGGTAGAGTTGAGTCTTCCACTTTATTTTTTTCCATTGAGGTAAATTTTAAATTTCTTAAGTTTATTTTTAAGTTTATTACTTTTGAAATGGGGTGGAGGTGCAGAGAGAGGGAGAGACAGAATCCCAGGCAGGTTCTGCACAATCAGCAGAGCCCAACAGGGGGCTTGAACGCATGAACCATGAGATCATGACCTGAGCTGAGAGCAAGAGTTGGACGCTTAACCAACTGAGCCACCCAGGTGCATCCCTAAATTTTGCCTAAAGTTTTCAGTTAAAGATATACTCATTTTATTAAGGTATAATGTTAATACATTGAAATCTGCATTTTCTAGTGTATGGTGTTCTGCAAATTTTGACAAATGCATACAGTTGTGTAACCACCATGACCAGAACACAGCATAGTCCCAGCCCCCCCCCCCCCAAGGAACTCCTCTGCCCAGGGTAGTCGAGTCATCACCTAGTCCCCAGTTCTGACCAACAACTGGTCTGTTGTCTGTATCTGCAGTTTCACATTTTCCAGAATGTCAAATAAATGGAATCATACAATATGCAATCCCTTAACAAGGCTTCCTTTATTTAGAAAAATCTGTTAAAATTTATTCATGTTTATTGTATCAATTCACTTCTTATTTTCTGAGTAGTATTCCACTGTATGGATTTATTCCATTGTGTTTATTCACTCACCAATTGCAGCAGGCAGGTTAATGACTCCCTAAAAATAACCATGCACCTAATCCTGAAAACCTGAATATGTTACCTTGCATGGCAAAAAGAGATTTTGCCGATGTATTTAAATTTGCAGGCCTTGAGATGGGAAGGTAATCCTGGCACAGATATTATCACATGAATCAGAGAGATGGCAGTGTCCAAAGGATCTGCAGCCCTGTTCCTGGTTCTGGAATGCAGGGTCCACGTGCAAGAGCCAGAGAGGAGCCTCTAGGAGCTATAGTGGAACCCACCTGACCGCCAGCAAGGAAACTAGACCTCAGTCTTATACCACATGGAACGGGGTTCTGCCAACACCTGAGTAAGAAAGTACATCCTCCCCTAGAACCTCCAGAAAGGAATACAGCCTTGCCAACGCTTTGATCTTAGCCTGGAGAGACAGCTAAGTAGACTTCTGTCCTCCAGAAACATAAGATAATCAGTCTGTGTTGTTTTCAGCCACTAAGACTGTGGCAATTTGTTGCAGCACCCATAGAAAATGAAGAGACCAGCTGAAGGACATTTGGGTTGTTTCTAGTTTGGGATAATATTGAAAAAAAGCCACTATTAACCAGGGGGTACAGGTTTTTATGTAAACATAAGCTTTCATTTCCTTTGAGTGGAATTTCTGGGTTGTATGATAAGTGCATAAGTATTAGAAATTGTAAAACTGCTTGCCATATGTCATTTTTCATTTTTACTTTCTCAATCAACATATGAGGGATTCCATGGGTCTGAATCTTGAGCATCCCTTGGTATTTACAGGGCATTTTTCATTTCTTTGTTTGTCTGTTAAGTATTTGGTGGTATCTCATTATGGTTTTAATTTGCACCCCTAATGATTAATGATTTTGACTTAGTAAAGTATTTGTTCAAATCTTTTGCCAAACTTTCATTGGCTTATTTTCTTATTATTGAATTTTGAGTGTTTTTCATAGTCTAGTGTGTTGGTTTCCTAGCGTTGTGTATATTACTATGAACTTGATGACAACACCCATTGATAATCACACAGTTTCTCTGTGTGTCAAAACTCTGGCCGTGGCAAACTGGGTCCTCTCCTCAGAGTCTCACAAGCTAATTCAAGGTGTCGGCTGCTGCATTTTCATCTGGCCTCATCTGGTCTCATCTGGAGCTCAGGATCCTCGTCCAAACTGGGTCGGTTGTTGGCAGAATTCAGTTTCTTGTTGCTGTAGGTGGGACTGGCATCCTGGTTCTTTGCTGGCTCTTGGCTGGGGATGCTCTCAGCTAATAAAGGCTACTCTGAAGTCCCAGGAAGTAGCATTCTAACAACCTAACCTGGCTGCTTACTCAGAATCCCTCTCCATTCTCTGTGATGGGTTCCTAGCCCTAAAGTACTTATCTTATCACATTCCCCTTATCATGTCATCCAATCAAGGGACTATCCCATATATTAAAAGGCTCAGCCCATAGTCAAGGGGAGAAGATTATATAATGCTTGTGCATTAAGGGACAAAAAGGCTGGGGACCATCTTACAATTCTGCCTACTGTATCTGGATAGATACAAGTCCATTGGCAGATACATGTTTTACAAATGTTTTCTCTCAGTCCTTCACTTTTCATTCTCTTTTTAAAATATTTTGAATAGAAATGTTTAATAATGAAGAACCCAAATTTTTCATGTTTTTCCTTTTATATATCATATTTTTGGTGTTGTATCTAAGAAAGCTTTGCCTAACCCAGGGCATAATGATTTTCTCCCGATTTCTTATAGTTTTACACTTTCCATTTGAATATATGCTATATGCTCTATGTTGAATTAATTTTTGCATGTGCTACTTGGGTATGGGTCAAAGCTTTGTGGGTTTTTTTCTTTTTTGCATATTAATATATCATTACTTAGTACCATTTGTGGAAAACACTACCCTTTGTCCATTGAGTTCCCTTTGCACCCTTGTTAAAAATCATACACACACACATACACACACACACACACACACACACACACGTCTATTTTTGGACTCTGTCACTATTTTGGATTACTGTGGCTTTATATCAAATTTCAAAATCAGACAGTGAAACCTCTATTTGTTCTCCTTTAAAATATTGTGACTTTTTACATTTGTATTAAATTTATATTTATATTTACATTTATAAATATTTGCCTTGCTGGATCAATTTTAGAATCAGATTGTCAGTTTCAACCTAAAAGAAAAAAATCTTGCTGGGATTTTGATTGGGACTGTGTTGAATCTGTAGATAAGTTTGAGGAAAACTGACATATTAACAGTAATGAGCTTTCCTATAAATGAACATCACACAGCTCACCATCTATTTAGGTATTCTTTTTTTATATTTTTGCAAATATTTATATATTTGTGATATATAGTTATCACAATGTAACTCCTGTACATTTTTTTTAGATATAAACCCAAGTATTTCATGTTTATTTGTGCTACTGTAGAAGATATTTTTAAAATTCAATACCTGATTGCTCATTACTAGGACATAGAATGATCGATAGGCTGACTTTATGTCCTGAAACTTCCCATTGATTAGTTCTAGTAGATCTTTGGGAATTCTTTGGGATTTTTCTATATAGATAATCATGTCTATGGAAATTTTATTAATCTATTTAGTCTCCACTATTGGTTTAATTTCATACATTCTTTACTGTTTCAGTTATTGCCCTTGAGTTTATAAAATAGCATCAATTAATTATAATAATTCCACATAATATAATAATATAATTATTCTACATAATTATAAGAACCTTACAATCTAATGATTCCCTATTGTCTTTTGTGCTGTTTTTATTATACATTTTACTTCTGAATATGCTAGACACCCAAAATATATTCCTATTATTTTTATTTTGGAGACATTTACTGTTAAAACAAGTACAAATAAGAAAAAAATATTTACTTTTATTTTAATTATTTCTAGAGGTTTGTAACTTTTTTGTAGATCCAGCTTCCTATGTATTATCATATTTTTGTGCCTAAAGAATTTTTTTAATATTTCTTCTAGTGTAGGTATGTTGAAAGAATTATGTCTTTTTTTTTTAATACTTTTTTTTTATTTTTTGAGAGAGAGAGAGCATGAGCAGGGGAGGGGCAGAGAGAGAGGGAGACAGAACAGAAGCAGGCTCCAGGCTCTGAGCTGTCATCACAGAGCCCTATGTGGGGGTCGAACTCACAATCTGCGAGATGATGACCTGAGCCAAAGGTGGCTGCTCAACCAACTGAGCCACCCAGGTTCACCTTAAGATTTGATCGATCGATCGATCGATTGATTTTTAATTTTTTAAAATGTTTTATTTATTTTTGAGAGAGACAGAGACAGAGTGAGAGCAGGGGAGGGGCAAGAGGCAGAGACAGAGGGAGACACAGAATCTGAAGCAGGCTCCAGGCCCCAACCTGTCATCCTGGAGCCTGATGTAGGGCTCGAACTCACAAAGTGCAAGATCATGCCCTGAGCCAAAGTTGGACCTTAACCAATTGAGCCACCCAGGCTCCCCTCTTTTTTTTAAATCTCTGTGAAAGATATTTTCACTGAATGTAGAATTCTGTATTGGCCTTTTTCTTCTCAGTACTTTAAAGATACCACTTCTTGTCTTCTAGCTTGCATAGTTTCTGATGAAAACTTTGTCATAGTTCTACCTTTGCTCTTCTGTGTATTTTATTTATGTTTTCCTTATTATTTATTATTATCTTTTTTGGTCAAGCTTCCTTAAAGATTGCCTCTCTTCTTTGTTTTTCAGCAGTTCAAAAATGATGTGTGTGGTATGTGTATGGGTGTGTGTGTGTGTGTGTGTGTGTTGATCTTATCCCACTTGTATGCTCTGAGTTTTCTAGATCTCTGGTTTATGTTTTACATTATTTTTTGGAAAATTATCATTTTTCTCTTTAAATAATTCATATGTCTAATCTCTTTTCACATTCTATGCTTCAAATTACACGTATGATACTTAGACCTTCTGATGTTAGCCTACAGTGCTTAGATGTTCTGTCTTGTTTTAATTTTTCTACTATGTTTTCTCATTATGTTTCAGTTAATTTTTATTGACCTAGTCATTGATTTATTTTTTTATTATATTCGTTAGGGTTATTGAGTCTACTGATGAATTAGTCAATTGAATACTTCATTTTTGTTACTGTATTTTAACTCTAGCCTCAGATCTAATCTCCTTTTATAGTTTTCATCTCTCTAATGAAATTCCCCATGTGTTCATGCATGTTTTCCACACATTTTTAAGTATATTCATTATAGTAATTTGTAACTCCCTGTCTCATAGTTCCAATAACTGGTGCTTATCTGAGTCTGGTTCTGTTGACTATTTTGCCTCTTAACAGTGGGTTTGTGATTTTTCTCCCTGCCTTTTTTATGTGTGATGGATACTTTTTGTTGGAAAGCCAGACACAATGTGTAGGACAGGAGACATTGAGGTAAACAGCATTTGATGCCTGACATATGAACACATCTTATTCTGCTTGGCTGTTAGTTAAAAGTGTTTGTGTCTTCCAGGCCTGAATGGCAAGGTATGATTTCTATTATCCCATGCCCTGTGATTAATATTTTTCATGATCCAGGTGAAAATCCATGAGGAAGAACCTATGAATGGTTGAAAACTCACTTTGTATACAGCACCTCAGGAGTGTTACATTATCCTACACTGAGGCTGTAACAATTGATTAAACATATTAGCTGAATTTTTCTTTCCCACTTAAATGGAGAACGAGTCTTCCTCCTCTGCTTTGCAAAGGTTAGTCATTTCCTGTTCCATCTCACCTTGAATATGCCTGTCTCTCCTTAGATGCTTACTTTTCTATCTCACCTCTTTGAATTTTATAAATTTATGATTTTTTTTAATATGACCTGGTTTGCCTTGTTGTGATGGGAGCAATAATCTTTCCAACATTCTACATCCTAAGTGAAAGGCACAAGTTCACTTAAGATAAGAAAAGTAATGCACATTTGTATACATACTAATCAAACCAATGTAGACATCAGTGAGAACCTTAGTTGTAATAAATGAATTCATCTTAAGTGTTTCTAGAAACTGTAATGTGTCCAAGCAATCAAAGAATTACAAAGAAGAGTCAAAATCTATTCCTGCTTTTAAAGAGCTTACAACCTATTGGGAGAGAATAGAATGATAAGGAGAAAAGTACAAAAATGCCTTGTGTGATTCTTTCTGTTATTCCCGTCTATCACCTTTAAACAATAATGATAAAATGAGTTTTCTGCTATCACAGATTGAAGTTTGGGGCTTAATCTCATGGGAATTCAAACAGTCATCTCTGAGAGGCATTAAGGAGCTATGTCTCGTCTTAAAAAATCACTGAGACAACTGACAATACAAAACTTTAGAGAGTAGATTAAGAGAATTTAGAATTAAATTTGACTCAAAAACAATGCTGAAAATGATAGCTTGGCTCCTATTGGTTTTTCTTTGATGGTATATGAATATATTTTCAGCAATTAATTACTACTTTTCTTTGATCATGTCAAGGTGGAGAAAAAGATCAAAAGGGAGGTACTAGTAGATAGAAACAAGGAATGTCTGAAATCATAACAACACAAGCGATAGTTCATATTCAAATATATAGGGAAATAAAGAATTTTAAAATCCTCTGCAAAACCAAACTTAATCTTGCATTATATAATATGGGACAAGGACAAACTTGGCTTTTGAAGCAGAGAAAAGAAGAGAATAGAATCAACCAGATGTTCAGACAAATTGCTGAGGCCCCACAGCAGTTTTACTTAATGCCACCGATCATCCGCTTTAGACAATTTAAGATCAAGAGCACAGTCAGACTGACAAATACATTTGCTCAAGACCTCCTCCGTTATAATTCCATTAATATCTCTGGGCCCAGAGCCAGAGAGAAACATCTGGTAGGGATTATAATTTTACAGAGATAAACTTGCAGATGTTCCAAATTATTTTTAAGAAAATTTATCTATATAATATTGTGATAACCAAGATGGAAAAATGGCAAAAATGAGATCAAGAATTATGCATTATAGAAGTATTTTGAAAAATTTTTTATATTTTAATATAATGAAATAAATACATTCACACATTAAAAAATAAATCCATAAAGAGGATAAGAGGACATTTAAAATATTCACACCAATTCCTTACACGCCCACCCCCTTCATTTAATTTCCCTTATCGCTGTCCTTGTTTAATAAAGTTGACAGCTCTCACAATTCCAAAAAGTTATACTCACAGCTCTATTTCTTAAGCTCGAAGCCTAAATATGTATGTTTAAATATTGGTTCCCTATGTAAGGCAGGAAAATATTAGTTTATTCAATATTATTCCTCCTCCCTTCACTCATCTTATTTATGTTACTAATTTCAACATTCCAGTTATTATTTCACAGTTAAAAATAAAAGTCTTAAACCTACATTTCTTCATCTATTATATCATTAGCTATTAGACTGTATCTAATACATTACCACCACATAGAACAAGGAGAGGGAAATTCTGCTCACTGGCTGTTGTCAGCCCTACTATTATTTCTACATGCTTGAATTTACAACATTTGAATTCTGCTTCCTAACTATTGTGAAGACATCCAAGCATTAGCTATAGGAGAATAATAAAATTGAAAACCGAGGAAGATAATTTAAAATATTATAATTTTTCAACATTATATACTGCACATTTGATAGTGATTGATCCCTAGAGAAGGACACGTCAGCCTATCCTTAAACTCTTGGCACTCAAAGATTTCAGGCTTCCAGGTCAAAAGATGCTCTATTTTTCTTTACTACAGATTGATAAAATACATGACACAATTCTGTTTTCTCCCTAGTTGGATGATTTTCTTATACTGTGTGCTAGGTTACTATTTAAATAAACTGTCCTTTGTGGGGTGCCTGGGGTCAGTTAGTGGAGCATGCAACTCTTGATCTCAGGGTCATGAGTTCAAGCCCCATGCTGGGTGTGAAGATTACTTAAATAAATTGTCCTTTATATTTTTAATTATGATTATTCAAATTTGCCATTGATCTCTTTATGGATCCTGATATCTCCATTGCCCAAGAGGAAAGAAAAATTTCAGCTCAGAATACGTTAGTGTTTTATTTATTTATTTATTTAGTTAGTTAGTTAGTTAGTTCAGAGGGGGAAAAAACAGCTGGTTTTAAGAATTTCATACCCCAAATCTTTATTTTATGAGAGTAGAAGAAGAAATGCATAAGAAGAAATGGGAGCTCCAAAATAGGGCTCTTTGCCTAAACATGGACTCGAGAAGGTGCTAAAGTCCTTCCATCACACCGTGGAAGACCCAGACAGGTCAAAAGAGCCAATAGACTGAAAGATGCACAGCAATGAGACTGGGAGGGAAAGAGTGTTGACCACATAACAAGAAACCACAGCCAGAACAGGCTTCAGCAGCCTACTCTAGCACATACCTCAGGCCAGTTTATACAAATTGCATCCATCAGCAATGACAGGGGCCAAACCCCAAAGACCAAATATGGTGAAGTATCTCAGTGAAAGGTCGTTGAGAACACATTGGATACCAAGTGGATCTGAGTTAATTAATAAAGAGTAGTAGTGGTAAAAAAAATAAGTGAATATAGAAGATTTAAAAAGTATAATGTAACTTGACCCAATGATATTTACAGCACAAAATGACTGTAAAATATACGTCTTTTTTAAAGTGCATATACCAAGACAGTCCATATGCTAAACCATAAAACATGAATATATTTCAAAAATTAAAATCTTAGCAAATGTGTTATGTGAATATAACAGCATTAAATAAGAAGTCAGTACTTATTTAATATTAAATACTCCACATATTTAGAAATTGAACACACTTCTAAGGAACCACGATGAAAATAGTAATTTAAACTAAATAACAGAATAATAAAAACATTAAACTTTGTGGCATACAGCTAGCAGGCTTCGGTGGGAAATTTGTAAATTAAATGCTTATATTAAAAAAGATAAAAGATTTCTAAAACTTATTTAACTTCTCATTTTAAGAAGCTAGAAAAAGAACAAATTAAGGCTAAAGGAAGAAGGAAGGAGTTAAGAGAAGTGGCAAATAATGAAAGAGAAAAAAATAACAAGATAAAAATATATTGATAAACCTCAGCAAGACAGATAAGGATAAATAGAAGTGAAAAATTACAAGTTATCAATGACAAGAAGGGGGGGATATAAATATAATTGTAGCCATAATTATAAAAACACCTTAAAAAGATAGTAAGAGACTATTATAAATAATTTTATGCCAATAAATTTTACACCTTAGCTAAAATAGACAATCTAATTAGAAAACAACATATACAAAACAATGGAAAATATAAATAACACTAGATTTATTAAAAATCTTGAATTAATAATAACTTTCTCATAAAGAAAAATCAAGGCCCTGATGTCCTGGTTAAAATCTATCAAATGCTTAGGTTAGAAATAATACCAAATACTTAAAGACAAAAATATCCCAAGCAATATACAAAATTCTTTCATCCTAATAAGTAACTTTAGCAAGGTCAACAGATAAAAGGAAAAAAATTAAAAATTAACTGTATTTTCATATTCAATCATCAAGTGGAAAATAAATTTTAAAACAATTTAGACATTGTTTAAAGACAGGCAAAACCTCTAATGAAAACTATGGAGTGTTACTACAAGACACTGAAAAACACTGAACTAAGTTGAGGGATATAATGTTTACATAAATGAGAAAACTTAATATTGTTAAGGTGTCTATAGATTCAACAAAATCTCAGTTGGCTTTGTGGTACAAACTGACTATTCTAAAATATCTATCACAATGCAAAGCATTTACACTGGACAACATACTATATAAGAGCTAATTTAGAGGACTCACTCTCTAATTTTAAAACTTATTACAAAGCTATAGCATCAAGACAATGTGATATGGGTGAAAGGTAGATCAAAAGATCAATGAAACAAAACAGAGTCCACAAAAAGACACATGCATAGATGATTAAATTATTTTCAAGAGATGAAGGTACCAGAGGAATTAAATTGGAAAATGCAAGTTTCTTTCAAAACCATCTATTGAAATAACTTGATAAATTTATGGAAAAAAAGTCCCAGCTTCTCCCTAACACTATGCACAACAGTTAATTTGAGATAAAGATAGATCTAAATGCAAAAGCTAATGCTGTAATACTCCTAGAAGAAAAAGTAGACTATCTTCCCAACTTGGGGTAGGTAAAGATTTCTGAGATACTACACAAAAAAAGACCATATGGAAAGTTAAATAATGGTGGACTGGACATCATTAAAGTTTAAAACTTCTTCATAAAAAACAAAATTGCTGTAAAAATCAAATGTTAAAATGGATATGGAAACAGTTTAAAGGATATAAATGCCAAAATAATTTATTTGCCTGTAATGAACAGTCTTTTACACCCTTACTTTTATTCAATCAACAAACCCTTATTAGTACCTACTATGTCAAGCACTAGGCTAGGCTCTAGGAATAAAGAATTGAGCAACTCATGGTCTTTGGCCTCAAAGAATGTGCTATCTAGTAACTTACACTGACAACTGGGGGTAAGAGAAGCTGTTCAGGGGTAAGTAGGAGACAGAGTTCTTATCAATTGAAGGTTACATAAATATGTTTTAGGCCTCAGGGACTAGCATCTAAACCCAGACCTAGAGGTTAAGGAGAAATTAACCAGTTGATAAAATAAATGGTGGTGTTTGCGAGGTGGGGGATTGCAGGGAGGTTGAAGTAGAGAAGAGATGCTTCAGGCAGAATGAACAAAAACCTGTACGAAGGTCCTGGGGAGAGAGAAAGATGGAGCATATTGTGGAAATCAAGAGACCTTTAAGATGATTGAGCACAGAGCACAAGAATGGGGTGGGGTGGGAGAAGAGAAGTGAGGAATAAAGCTACACACAAAAGCAGGGATTTTATTTTTGTCAATAGTATTTAGAAGATTAGATTTTATTCCAAGGGCAATGGGAAGAGGGTCAAGTATTTCGTTTGCTTGCTTTTATTGGGGAATGACTGGAACGCATCAGGAATCCTCTAGTACACAGTGTATACAGTGGACTGTGTGGGTCAGCTGGATTGTGGAAGACTAAACTGGAGTTGAAGAAACCCACAAGGAAACTGAAAAGTACAGATGACATATAAGCATAGTCTGAATGAAGCAGCAGCTGGTGGTCTGGAAAGAAATGGGTAGAATAGATTTGAGAGAATTTGATAGAACTCGGCTCTAGACGTGGAGCCCCAGGAAGGATGCAGAGTCAGGGATGTTCTCCATGATTCTGTGTTTTGGGTTGGAGAAGCTGTCCCGCCTTACCCTGTGCTGCAAAAGGGTCAAAAAAGATGAGTGGTCAAAAGTGTCCATGAGTTTGAGCAACAAGGACATCTCTGGTGGAGGAGTGAAAAGATTGCCAGTGTCTCCTTGTCTGGGAGGAAGAGGTAAGTTCCAGTAGTTTACAGAGTGACTAGGAGAACAGGTTACTGATTTTGAAGACTTTTTTTTAAATAGAAATTTAAATATGAAGAGAGAGGGAAAAGGCTGCTGCTGAGAGAAACAACACAGAATTTTTTTAAGTTGAGATTTGAGCATGTTTAAATATAGTGTAATGTATAGGGGCACCTGGGTGGCTCAGTTGGTTAAGTAGCCAACTTTGGCTCAGGTCATGATCTCATGGTTTGTGAGTTCAAGCTCCACATGGGGCTCTGTGCTGACAGCTCAGAAACTGGAGCCTGCTTCAGATTCTATGTCTCCCTCTCTCTCTGCCCCTCCCCTGCTAGCACTCTGTCTCTCTCTCTCTCAAAAATAAATAATAAACATTGAAAAATTTTTAGAAATATATTGTAATGCATAGAATTATCAAATCACCATTGTATACCTGAAACAAATATACCTCTGTATGTTAACTACACTGGAATTAAAATAAAAAATGAAAGAAAGAAAGGAATGAAGGAAGGAAGGAAGGAAGGAAGGGACTACTGTTACAAAGAGGAAAGGAATAATCCACTCATGATTTTCTAAAGACTGTGTGCAGGAGGTAGGGAGACATTAAGAGAACAGGTAGATGAAACCCACATGAAGGTGAAGGAGGCCGCTTAACCTTGAAGAAAGGACATTTTCCACTTTATTCAAAGGATGTTTACATGTATGGAGGACAACAGTTGGAGGAGTTTCTTCGACATCCTGTGTGTGTGTGTGTGTGTGTGTGTGTGAGAGAGAGAGAGAGAGAGAGAGAGAGAGAAATAAGAAATGAAGACACTTACTATCTTGGAGGAGAATTCATGAATTAATAGGAGAAAATTTTGAAATAGATTATATTTAAAAATGTGAAGGAAACCAGAAGCATATAACTTTGCTAAGAGTCCTTGAGGTCCTAGTTCATGTTGGCGACTTTGCATAAGTACGGCATTAAACGACATGGCTATGTATTTGGGTTCAGATGTTTTCAGGGACAGAAGCTAATGTATAAAGAAGTTGGACCATTGCTTCATTTTAGTGATTTTTCAAGTGAATATGACAGAGCATAGGGAGGAAAGCTGAGGCCGCTGGCAACGGGTGATTGATGTGAAAGACTCTGGTGCATAAGCTGGGTACAGAAGAAAACAAAACCTGGAGGAAGCTGAAAGATAAAGAACAGGTTTGGGAGTTTGTACACTTAGATCTTGAAAAGGTCATAGAATTCAGTTACTCAATGAGAATCACTGATGAGGCCCTAAGAAAATAGGAAATTCTAGTTAGAAAGTAGCAAGTTTAAACATAAAATCTTAGAAGTTGGGTAGTTGCTAGGAGTGTCGAGTTCTAGAAGCACATAATTGAAGCGGAGTCACACACAGTGCGACTGGAACCAATAAGGTCAAGGTTTGGAATGGCCATCAGAGTGGAAATGGAAATGACTCATCATAGCTTGAGTGGGAGTGAAGTCAAGTATGGTAGGATAAATAGTGGCAAAGAATGCAAAAGGAATAATGCCCTGAGGTTATTACAAGCAGAGAGAAACTGTGCAAGGTCACAGACACCCGGAAGATGCAGCAAATTTCAGAAATACAAATCCTGCTGCCTTGAACCCAGGGCAGAGGAGGAAGGGAGCGGGGAGATCGAGCTGCAGAGGTCTTGTATTCATGTTTTCCTACAAGGAACTCAGAAAGGTGTATTTATTTCCCAGCAGAGAAGCAGGTACATAAAGGGATCTTTACAAACATATTTGTCTAACTTTTGTGGTTTAAGTATCAGGCTGTATGACAAGAGGCAAATGAAATGGCACTGTCATTCTACCTGAATTGAGTAAGTCATAGAAAACTGTAAATAGTAGTTATTACCATTACCAAAATTTGCTCTCAGTCTCCAGAAACCTTCTAGAAGTTAGAAACGTGATGAGGAGGTGACTTTTAAAAGAATAAAGATGTTTGTAACAGGAAGAAAGAAACAAAAGAGCTGCTGGTGGAGAGCGACAGAGATGGTCCATAATTAATATGAACATCAATCTTTTTGAAATGTCAGGACGAAAGCCTATTCTTGCTGAAATAATTTGATTTTGATGTCTCTTAAAATAGCACAAAAGGAAAAAGAAAGGGGCATTGGCAAGGAAGAGGTTGGTAAAACCAATGGTACCTGGTTTCTTTCCATATTTCCTTGGTCTACAAAGTCCTGGGGTCGGTGTCACCTGCTGGCCACAATGCTCCTGGACCCCAGCCATTAGGAGACGCAGCTACTGGTTTGAGCAGTCGAGATGTCTGCAGACAATGGGAAGCTCCTTGATTTATACTACAATTTATAAGTGAAAGTCATGTTGCAGAGGTATTTTAGCCTAAGGTGTAATCTTTCCTCATCATACATCCTAGAAACACCCCTCCCACATGGCGATACTGTATTCTACAACACCAATATGGCAATAAAGCATTTTCATTCCCTTGTATTAAGTGGCTCTCGGGGGCAAGCATGCACTCGAAATGTATCACATCTGTCAGTTCTTACATCAGCCCCATGTGGTAGACAGAATCCCCATCTTGGAGAGAGGAAAAGAGAAACTCAGGAAGGTTAAGAGTTAAATAATACATTTTAGATACAAGCTGTTATCCCTGTGACTGCCCCCCAATGACCCCAATGACCTTTCCGCCATGTCACCCTGCCTTCTGAACAAGTCTCTCTGGTCACTGGCACTTCCTCAGAAAAGGTCTGGAAAAGACATGATAAATTACACCCTGTTGCTGCACACAGCAGTGCTCCTTCCAGCTCAGTGGCTCCATGGCGATCAGGGATCCGACCCAAGACCCCCAGGAGAGGACAATGAATCCGTGCCATCCTTCATGTCCACACCTGGACGCTCATCTCTGTGCAAAAGTACCCAAAGTAAAGCATAGATTTTTGTCCTTCCCTAAATGCTGAAAGGGGCTCCGTCCCTCTGAGAGAGGACCAACCTATCCCGGTGATGATCTAAATTTATGCACTTTTTTCACCCCACATGCATTTACTGAGAATCTCCTATGGAGTATATTCTGTGATGGGCATCTGGCATATATAAATCAGTACAACAGTGCTCCTACACTCCATGAGCTCACAGATCAGTGAGGGCAAAGCCATGAGGGTAAATGATTACAATGCAGCATGGTAAGGACAAAGATAGCATTATGCAAACTCCAAGGAAGTGGGCAAAGAGAGAGATGCAAAAATAAGCAAGGATATCATATTCTTGACGGATACTGTGGACCACATTCAGTCTTACACTCACTGCCTCCGGGGACATTTTGTTTTTTCAGAAGTTTTACCACCTTAGCCATATTGAAAAGAGACAGAATCAGAGCCTGGAAGTTAAATTCAGTTTTTCAGCCATAAATCAAGCCAGGACCAAAGAAAAACTAAATAAAAATGGAAGGTCTGCTTTCCAAAAAGGCTAATTAATATATTTTTAATAATAAAAATGTGTTTCTACTAAAAAATGTGACTATAAGACCAAAATACACTGGTTTGTTTATTGCTGGTTTCCAGACATCAATCTTTTCTTCCTAGATTTCTGAAGATATTTTTATCTAGAGATACATTTTATCAATTAGCTGTGTTCAATGTGGGCAACAGAAATCTTGGCAAGTATGGGCGCCTGGGTGGCTCATTCCATTATGCATCTGACTCTTGATTTTGGCTCAGCTCGTGATCTCATGGGTTCATGAGCTCTAGCCCCACATTGGGCTCTGCATTGACAGCACAGAGCCTCCTTGGGATCCTCTTTCTTCTTCCCTCCTTTTCTGCCCCTCCCGCACTCTTTCTCTCCCTCAAAATAAATAAATAAACTTAAAAAAATAAAAAGAAAGAAAGAAATCCTGGCAAATAGAAGTAAAGCAGTTTTCTTCCCCCCTTTTTTTTTTTTTCATGAAAATACAAAGTCTGATCGCAACCTGTGGTTAGTGTTGGTTCAGGGGCTCATCAAAGTCTCTATTACTCTCAGCTTTTTCCTTCCGGTGTGTGTTAAGAGAGCTGCTGCCATTCTATAGCTGCTGCTGTATTAATGGAGAAGTGAGCTGCTGTGTGTTCTAGGCAGGCTAGTCCAGGATACGTGGTGTGAGCTAAGTCTGCCTTTCTTTCCCAGAAGCCCTGCCCCCAAACCTTTGTTCACATCGCAGAGACCACTGCTGCACTAGAGTGGATGTCACATGTGTTACATCTCAAAGGCAGACACCACTACTGTGCCGTCATTCCACCTGCAAGGGAGGGTGGACGTTTTTATATATGTACAATATATAGAATATATTATACATTATGATCCCAATTTTGCTTCTCCCCTTGGAGGGCTCTGTTAATAAGATGGATGAATGACTATTGAGGATGCGAACTTTAACCTCAGCCAAAATCTTCAACATTTATTTTTAGAAAGCAGTATTGCTTTGGCATTTAAGGAACACTTTTATAAGTCACTCTATATTAATAAATTCTAACGCAGCAGGAAGAGAAACAAATACTGTGCTCAGCTAAACTACCAGCACCACAAAAATATTTATAGCTCTAAAAACAAAGACCTGCAGACAGGAAGTTGAGGTATTGCTGATTCATTTGTATCAACTGATTGAATCTATATACCTGGATTCATTTTGGTTCTAACCATTGCTTAATAACTTCATATTAATATGCTTAAGCACTGGTTCATAAACTGTGTGTCTTTCCTGGAAGGGAAATGAGAAATATTAAAAGGAAGAGTCTTACATTTTTCTGCTTTAATATCTTGAGGCTTAGGGAAAGGGAAAATATAGCATGAAGCAAAAATGCAATCTGATTTGAAGTTGGTATTCTTAGTGTAGCAATTCCAGCTAGCAAAGCAGTTAGCTGATTCAAAATAGTACCCTTCTTAAAAGACAAAACTAGTATCTGTGTATGTGTGTATGTATATATATGCGTGTGTGTATATATACATAGTTAACATGTGCGTGCTTGTACATATGTGTATTTAAGATCACAAACACATATTTTCTTCTGGAATGGGGCTCGCATATTTTAGGTTGTTTTGTTTGCTTTACTGTTGCCAAAGAATAAAACCAGTCCCTGGAGCAAATCCTGCCTTCCATCAGAAGACTTCTTAATGCTTCATGCAGCAAAAAAATTACGAAGACTTCTCCTCGATGAAAGGAATGCAATCGTTGATCAACTTATTTCACTTGAAAATGCTTGACCAACGTATTCAGCTCCCTGCCATCTTTGTAAATGCTCTGCAATTCTAGCATATGGATTTACTAATTTCTGAGTCACTACTATATCCTGGGCAAATGTTATTGGACATATTAAAATACATTAGCAAATCAAGTGGTCTTGTCAGCTGAATAACTAATTTATGATACGATAAAATATTTATTTACATCTATAATGAGTCAGGACCTCTGCAGGATGCTGGAAACACTGATAGGACCTCATACGTCCCTTTCTCTAATACTGTAAACAGCAGTCAGGCAATTACAGTACCATGCAATGAGTTCCATGATAGAAGCATGTGATCTCTAAAATGGTTTTCTGCAATATTAGTTGAGTAGAGAAAGCTGAGAGGAAATATTTATAACCAAACCCAATATCTTTATTTTACACTGGTAAATAAATACACAAATACACTTATCTTTTTTGTAAGAAGGCAATACTCCAGCAGTTACTCAAGTGGATGACAATTATAATTTTTCCTAAACTAAGTACCCTTTACTATGCCTTAGTAAATACTTATGTGAATTACACTCATACTCTTTTTTTAAATTTATTTTATTTTATTTGAGAGAGATAGTGAGGGAAACGGTGAGTGGTGAAGTGAGGGAGGGAGGGAGGGAGAGAGAGAGAGAGTGAGAGAGAGAGAGAGATTGAGATTCCAAACAGGCTCCATGCCCAGTATGGACTCTGGGATCATGACCTGAGCTGATATCAAGAGTCAGATGGTCAACCGACTGAGCCACTCTCATGCCCCACTCATACATTTTTTTAAAGGCTTTGGATTCTTATTAATTCTTGGAAAATCTTTTTTAAATGGTGCTTTGCAGAGATATCCTTAATAAATCAACATAGTCTGCTGATTCCTAAAAGCCAAAAGCTGAAAATTACGTTGATTACAATAAAATAATACAAGTAAAAATATTTTATTTTTCTGACTTTGGAAATGTAACTATACCCTTTATAAAGTTGATATAAAGTGTGCGTGTGTGTATGTGTCTGGGGGGGGGGTGGAGCATATCTATGTGAAGGTTGTGGAAAGGTAAAGGTTTTCATTTTCTGATCATTTGTTTTTTAACATTATTTTAAAATTTTGGTATAAATGAGATGCAAAAGCTGTTGAATGTCTTTGGGCCTCTTATCTAGGAGCTTCTTCCTTGTGCAGGGACCAAATTCTAGATATGTTTTTAAAGTCCTTGCAGATTCTCTACACTTTTTGATTCAGGGTATTTGTTTTTCTATTTAAAGGGAGGCAGTATCCCCAGTGGATACAAGCATAGACTTTGGAGATGGACAGGAGCAGGACTGGGCTGGATGATCTGAGCAGAGTGCTCATCTGTAAAATGAAGCCTTAACATTTATTTTATTAGGGTGGTAATTTAAATATTTAATGCATGGGAAGTGCCCATCCCAGGATGCAGGAAATGTCCCATGACTAGGAGCTATCAATATTGTCATCCAGCTGTTTAAAATACCTTTGCAGTTATTCACCTCACACTAATTGAGACTATTTAATTAATATTAGCCAAGGCATCGTATAAGTTAATTCCTTTCCAGTATGAGAGGGCAGAGACAATTGAAACAGGTCCCATTTCAACAATGTTATTTATTAATGTATGTTCACATGTCAAGTGATTTATAGTCTTATCCAAGACACTCATAACTCAGAAAAGGATCAGTTCAATAGGTAGAACTGCCAAGATATTAAATGGATGATTTAGGACCAAATAAGTTGGCCACATATTATCAAAATATTCAATATGTTCCTTCAGAAGAGAATTGAAATATTTATGAAACTATGTTTCCTGTCAAGCTGTTTAAAGTATATTTATGCTTTCCACTACCTCTTTGAAATAAAAAAGAGAGAATATTCATGAATAAACCTAATAAGAATAAAGCATGACCTCAAAATGGAAAAGTACAAATTACAACTAGAAGTTTTAAAAGAACACTTGAATAAACGAACAAATGTATCCCACTCCTAAAGAAAGTTAAATACCAGAAAGGTATCAATTCTCCATATTTAAAAGGCACTAAGTCCAACAAAAACACCAAGAGTACTTTTTACTAACTAAAAAACTGCATAATTCACCTAAAAATATATACTGAAAAAAACGAGAAATCATCTTAGAATATATTAAAATACAGCATAAAGTTGAAATAGTTACATTATCAAATTAATCTATAAATCTTTTTTTGATATTTTGATTATTTTCGAGAGAGAGAGACAGACAGAGCATAAGTGGGGGAGGGGCAGAGAGAGAGGGAGACACAGAATCTGAAGCAGGCTCCAGGCTCTGAGCTGTCAGCACAGAGCCCAATGTTGGACTCAAACTCACAAATGGTGAGATCATGACCTGAGCTGAAGTCAGACCTTTAATTGACTGAGCCACCCAGGTGCCCCAAATTAATCTGTATATCTTGATGGAGGATAAGTATTCTAGCAGTAGATCATTTCTTGCACTAAAATTTTCTATGGAATGAAGGCAATACCAAAAATCAGTGAGAAACAGAAAGACTTATCAAATTATAGCTGAGTTACAACTGGAACTTAAATTCATTTAGTGTCATGTGACACCATTTACCAGCATAAATTACTATTTTTTTAATGTTTATTTATTTATTTTGAGACAGAGACAGAGAAAGCGAGTGGGGGAGGAGAGAGAGAAGGGGGAGCAAGAATCCCAAGAAGTCTCCATGCTGTCAGCCCAGAGAACTCACGAACCATGAGATCATGACCTAAGCCGAAATCAAGAGTCAGACGCTTAACCGACTGAGCCACCCAGGCACACCTCCCAGCATAAATTATTAATGATTTAAAAATTACAAATGTTAAAAAGAAGGATATATCAGAACACATAACAAAACAAAACAAACAATATCTCTAAAAGGAAAGAGGAAGAAGTAATTTATAAACCTGACTTAAAATTGGAACCCTGTGTGGACCACTGCTTCCCATCCTCTGCTGGACTGTGCCCACTTACTCAAAAGATTTCTCTTAGACATGAGGATGGATCTTTTGTTCTTCTTATTTATACTCCTGTGTACATCTCTTAATGGATATTAGATGTTCTCAGGGTATATTCAGAAAAGGGAAAATAAGGACATGGTAACCTTATCATGGGTGGGATGCATGTCGTTTGTAACTGCTTCCTAGAACCTAGCACAATCCCTATACATAATCGGCATTCATTCATACTTGCTGAGTAAATTAATAATTGGATGAGAACAAAAAACCAGTGGCAAGTCGCAGTAGCTTTCAAAGAATCAAGAAACCCAACAGTCTGGTTGGAAGAAAGAGTTGAGAATTCATTTAGTTGAGTCTTTTAATTTGCAGATGAAGAAACTGAAGCCCAGAATAATGAAATGCCTTACTCTAGATCACATGGTTTATAAGGAACAAAGGGTAAATAAATGAAAATTAATACTTCCCTTTGGTGTTCTTCTCCATCTACCGGAACATCCAAAATAAAACTGAAGTTGTGATGATAGACCTGATCATTCAAGAAAGATGTTTTTTCTTCACATTTTTAAAATTTAGACATTCCAAACACTTAAGCAGAGAGCAAAACTGAGGTAAATACATTCTTTTTGTTTCTTAGAAGCATACTATGCTAATTTTATTTGTTCAATTGTAAGCATTAAACCAAGCATGAGCTTGGAGTCTGTGAGCCCAGATTCACATATTTAAGAATATAAAAGCAAACTGTGATCCATGAATGTGGATGAAAACTAAAGGCTTACAGTTAATCACATACTAGTTTTTAAATTTCTAGCCTAGAAGCCAGAAGTCACAGGTCTTTTAGGTTTTTCTGGATGTCCCACAATGTCTTTGAGCTGAGCAAACTCATCATCATTCAGCTTCTGGTTGGTTAACATTGGTTAACCCAAGCATTCAGGATAGATGGAAGGCTCAGGAAGACTTCGTTCTCCATTCCATACATTCCCTTCATCATCGTTGACTCTGGAGAAGTCATGGACAGATTTTTCAACATGGATTCAATGAGATCAACCACACTTAATCCAAGAGCCCAACTGGTATAGTCTTTTAGCTTGATGACTTCATAGGCACTTTCAACCACCATCTTTGGCCATCCTTCCATGCCCATCCTTCCAATTTTCACTGTCATTGTTCCCATTTCTGGATTCAGTTCCTGGAGATGAAATACCTCCCACATTCACTCTATTCCACACAGCCATGCTTGAGCTGTCATGTTCTCCCAAAATCCATCCATGGCAGCTGCTGGGGTGAATGCCAAGTTTTACACCCATAAGATAGCAAAATCTAGCAGAATCTATATTAAGCCCACTTCCAATCACACCATGCTTGGATAGTCCACTTAATTTCCAGGTAACATATGTGAGAATATCCACTAGATTGGAAACCACAATTATGATGTAATCAGAACTGTACTTAACTGATGGAGGAATAATGAATTTGAAGACATTCACTCCTCTGCACCAGACTGAGGGGCTCTCTCCCCCCTGCTGGCAGACTCCTGCAGTTACCACCACAATATTAGAACTGAAGGTCACAGAGTCATCATTACCTGCCACGATTTTAGGTGTCAAAAGAAATAAGCTCCCATGTTGCAGATCCATTACTTCTCCTTGGAGTTTATCTTCCGGAACATCCACCAGTGCAAGTTCACCCGCCAGAGACTTTCCCAGAATGCCAGTGGCATACGCCATACCAACTTGTGCAATACCCACTAGAGTAATCCTGTTGTTTTGGACAATTGCTCTTCTTCTGCAACTGGTACAATAAGTTTTCCCTTACTAGTTGCCATTCTTCCCAGGAGAGAGATGTGAAAGTCATGTGAGGAAGACAATAAAGTTAATATTTTCTACTTATACACCAGAAAGAATTTGGCAAGTTTTCTGAACTCTCTAACATTGTTAGCTTTCATTACAAGGCCTAGAAATGAAACCACTTTACCAAATATAAGGTCAGTTGTTAGCAGAGTTGGGCATGAGCTCAGCTCTCCTGGGTCCATGCTTAATGCTCTTTCCACCATAATCTTATACTAAGTAAAACATTTCTTAGTAAAACACAAAAGGGCTGGGGAGAGAAAACAGGAGCCAATAACATTACATTTTAGGAATGGGTAAGGAAAAAAAACACTTTGTATTTAAATAAACATATTACAATTAATACTCCAAGAAGATATGTAAAACAGGATATATTTATTCAATCAACATCTATTTGTTTTGCATACATTTATTAATCATCTACCATATGAAGCCAAAAAATAAGATTTAAGAGATGTAATGATGAATATATTCAAGTTGTTCCTGCCCTCATGGAGTTTTGAGTTTAAGGACCAAGGGTCAACAATGAGATTGAGATAACACAATCAGAGATTGGGCCACTCTGGAATAAAAATGTGACCACCTACCCAGACCATTCTGGTTAGCTAAAATTAACTGAGGACCTGAGATTTTATAGAAATGAAGTAAAAAATTGGGGCACCTGGGTGGCTAAGTCAGTTAAGCGTCCAACTTTGGGTCAGGTCAAAATCTCATGGTCTATGAGGTTGAGTCCCATGTTGGGCTCTGTGCTGACAGCTCAGAGCCTGGAGCCTGCTTCAGATTCTGTGTCTCCCTCTCTCTCTGTCCTTTCCCTGCTCATGCTCTGTTTCTCTCTCTCTCTCACTCAAAAATAAGCATTAAAAAATAAATAAAAAAGAAATATAAGTCAAAAATAATCTCTAAGGGAAATTATTTTCAGGTGAATAGCCTCTGAAGTTTATTTCTCAATTTTTACAAAGAAAACCCTGCACCTTAACAACCACAAATCCAAACCAGTCTTCAATCTCTATATTGACCACCAGCCCTCATTAAAATATACATGATGTTGCCCTCAATGACTTCTACTGGAGAGAATCAATCTGAAATAAATATGAGATCTTCAAGGGAGGTAAAAGTAGAAACTTTTAGGAATCTTTGAGGAATCGTAAATACTTCAAATTTTCCAAATAAAGATCCAGGTCTGTATACATACCCACACTTTTCAAAGAGTTTTCAGAGCAATCATATCATTAAGGGTCTGGGATTTGAATGGTAGAACATTTTATATCACACTGAAATGGTGATAAAAGCATTGGCTTTCCCAAATAGATCTACTGAAAAGAAAATTCTTCTGCACAAGAGACGTACAGTAGAGTCAGATGACCCTGCAATCCGGCAGCTCTGGTTTCCTGGGCAACATAAACAGAACAGAGACGAGAGCCAAACACAGATATCACCTCCTGGTGGTACTTGGTAAAGATGAGTCTTGGGGGTGCCTAGGAATTCCTATACTTTCTTTTCCTTGAACTCTCTATTTTCCTAAACTGGAGAAGGAAGAAAGTAGAGCTATGGGGAACTAAGTTGCAAAAGGCAGCAGGATGCCGGAGCAGCCTGAGATGACAAGGTATCTCTAAAGCAGCAAAAAGGTCAGAAGTAAAGGTGACAAGGATGAAGCTATTATGGAAAGCCAGAGCCCAAGGAAAACTTAAGAACGATGACCATTCTAGGACCCAGAGCCCTGCTATGACAAGGACTGTTGGTGGTTTGTAAGGCTGCCTGTACACCAGGCGCCATGCTTACTGCTTGTGTTACTATCTGTTTAAGTCCTCACAGCTCGATGACCTTCCATCTCTTCTGTACCTGACAATTTATCCCAGACTCATATGTCCAAGTACCTGTACTACCCACCTTGGGCCCTAGACGTGTCTCCACAGCACAGACCTCCTTTTCTATCATCTACCTAAATCTTAATGGAGTTGTTTTCATATTTAAATAAAATGGCTTCTTCCTTTGTGAGGTCATCTTTCCTATTTATGGGTTTTCCAAAAGCACAACTGAAATCCAAATCCCCTCTTTTTAAATAAGAGGGGAAATATGATATTTACCCAGAGGCCACTTTTTACAAAAGGACTACTGTACACAGCATGAATATAAAACTGGAAATAACCTTGGAAGGAGGTCAAGGTCTTGGCTAATATTCCTCTTTTTATGCCCTGCTTGGTAATCATCAAAGATCTAGTACACGGTCCCCATAGGGCAGCCAGTAAAGAAAACTCAGAGGCAGGAACTATGATGTCAGATGACAGAGAAATCTACGATTCCTAGCCTGCTTGCTTTTTTTTACAGTTTCTACAGACGTGTTAAGTCTGCCTTACTCATCAGTCAATCCAGGCATGTGATAGCAATTGCTCATCCAGTCACTAAAATCAAGGAAGAGGTGGGAAAGTCAGCTACCAGCAAAGGTTGATATTGACTGTTAACACTGTGAGGTTGTTTAGCATCACAGCAGACATGACAAACAAAAGGGGGTTTAGAACAAAGAATCCCTAAATAACAAAAAAGGTCACAGAGGACAGTATAATATTTCCAGCTCTCCTCTCTCAGTTGGTTCTTTGGATTGAGTGTTTTAGCCATTTTCCGGATTACAAAGGCCATCTCTGATTAAAGCAAAGAGAAAGGAAAACATGAGCCTGTTGTTGATGACAGCATCACACCTGCATGTTTGTGTCGGGTACACATCAGTGTGTGTACTGTCTCTGGGCGTATGTGCATGCAAATGCATGATTGTGCACAAACACACTAAGTGCTTGAAACAAGGTCTGTGGGTTGTCATGTCACAGTTCTAATGACAAGAACACCTCAGGCACATGTTTGTTGGCCTCAGATTAAATTTAAGACCCCTCGCTTTATGTCCAACTCTTAGGACTTCTCTGCCCCCCCTCCCTCTGCTTTGAGGATCCAGAACCTTTACCTCCTAGAATAGAAGCTTTGGATGGCCCTTTTCCTTCCTCCAAATAGTCCTCCTATCCACCTGGAGGAGTTGCCAAGGTGCTTAGAGGAAGGGAAACTTTTTCAAAACTACCTGGAGAAGGTTGAAGTGAGCAGACACGGATACCTGGATTTCCTGGCCATTGTACAGACTGCCTCTTGGTCTTCCCTGCAGGTTTTAAAAGCAAGTTCCCTGCTTCTGTAGAAGTCCCACCTTGCCTTATCCACTTTGAAGCATCCATATTAACAAGCCTCTATCTGACACCATGCTGCCCTGAAGATATTACGGTTCCTGGTACTTTTAGTTAAGAATCCCAGTCTCTAACAAGGAGATCCAGACTCAGCAACATCTGGAAAGAGAAACTGAGAAAGAATGGCAACAAATTGCTCCAAGCTGATGGCAGAGAGGAGAATTACTATTAATGGGAAATCATTGAATTTTGGCTTCAGTTAAGCCTGAAACATTAAGCGTCTTCTAATGTTTCTCTCTGTGGTAGTAAATTGACTGAAAATTGTGATTTTTTTAACAGAAGATGTGATGAACCATTCAACAACAGCCTCAGCTCTTTAGCTGACATTTTCTCTTCTCCTGTTTATTTGCTCTTTTAATACTCAGAGCTTTAGAAACACAACTCTTTTTTTTTATTTTCATTTTAATTCCAGGCAGTTAAGACACAGTGTTATATTAGCCTCAGGTGTACAATATAGTGATTCAATAATTCCATACATCACCCAGTGCTCATCATGACAAGTGCACTTCCCCATTGCCTGTTTCACCCATCCCCCCACTCACCTCCCCTGATAACCATCAGTTTGTTCTCTCTAGTTAAGAGCCTATTTCAGGGTGCCTGGGTGGCTCAGTTGGTTCCGTGTCCAACTTTTGATTTCCATTCATGAGGTCATGAGATCGAGCACCACATTGGGCTCTGTGCTGAGCATGGAGCCCGCTTGGGATGCTCTCTCTCCCTCTCTCTTCCTCTCTCCCCACTCTGTACCTCCCCCACTCCCTCTCTCTCAAAATAAATAAACATTAAAAAAAGAGTCTGTTTCTTGGGGTGCCTAGGTAGCTCAGTCAGTTCAGTGCCCGACTCTTGATTTCAGCTCAGGTCATGATCCCAGGGTCGCGAAATCGACCCCCACATCAGATTCTCTCTCTCATAAGCCCCTGTTGAAGATTCTCTCTTCTGTCCCCTGCCCACTCGCTCTCTCTCTTTCTCTCTCTCTTTCTCAAATAAAAAAATAAGAGTCTGTTTCTTGGTTTGACTCTCGTTTTTCCCTTGGCTTGTTCATTATGAGTGAAATCATATGGTATTTGTCTTTCCCTGACTGACCTATTTTGCTTAGCATAATACTCTCTTGCTCCATCCATGTTGTTTCAAATAGCAAGACTTCATTCTTTTCTGTGATTAATATTCCTGTGTGTGTGTGTGTGTGTGTGTGTGTGTGTGTGTGTACCACATCTTCTTTATCTATTCATCAACCGATGGACACTTGGGGCTGCTTTCCATATTTGGCTGCTATAGACATAGGGGTGCATGTATCCCTTTGAATTAGGAAACACAACTCCTCCTAACCAAACTTTTTCCCTGTAAAATTTGCTAAGAACCCAAGGTAAGTTAATCATTATTCAGTGTCACTGTTCTCAAAGTTTCAATTTAACTCTGTACTAGTTTTGAAAAGTGATATGATATTTATTGGTGTGTCTCAGCTCATTGGTTGTGACATGAAATGGTCTAATTTTTTCCAAACTCTGTTTCCCAACTGTGCTGTGTTACTCTCCTTTCCTGATGGACAATATTTCCCTTAGTGACATCTTGGTCTGACTTCTTCTTGATTTTCCAGTCACCTTAAGTTATTGAAGGAGTCCTATTCAGGCACACAAGACATCATTTGAAGTGATAATCTCAATCTTCATTGAACCATATTTAGCATGAGGGAAGCAGACTCATGGTGCATGGTGTATGTATAGGTGAGAAGGGGGTTTATAATCTCTGCCTTTAAACATTTGGGGATTATTTGGAGGAAGAGACACAAGACTTGGACTCTATAATTTCAAAAGCTAGGTCTCAGTGAGAAATGTTTCTGGGAGACAGATTTAAACTCAATATATGGAAATTCTGCCTACAAATTAGTTGTCCAAAAATAGAAAATCTGACTTATAAAGTTGCACATATTCCTACATCAGATAAAAGGTTGCTCAGGGAAGAATCCTTCATTATTCCTTTTACTCCTCCCCACTCACCCACACCCACCAGCCCAGCCAACATCTCATCCATTAGGCAATTCTGCTAGGCCTACCTTGGATCTGTGTTCCTCATACAACCACCATATCTCATTGCCTTGAATCCTGGAGTAGCTCCTTACCCAGAACAGCCTCCTGACTTGCTTCTTCCACATTTGCCTTCCTACATCTTCCAACAACAGCCAGATTGGTTATTTTAAAATACAAATTACGTTATGTCCGGCTCTGCCTGTAAAGCCTCTGTGATCTCCATGGCATTTCAATAAAACCCGAATTACTTACCACAACCACCAAGACCTAGAGTGGTCTTGTCCCTGCTGACCTCTATCTGAGTGTATCTCATTTTACTCACCTCTGAGGCTGGTCCTTACCTGCCTCTCCAATCGCAGGTCTCCTTGCTGAGTTCTGAATGTGACAAGCAAATAATTTCAGGTCCTTTGTACTTGCCATTCCCTTTGTCTGGAAAACCAGTGTGCACATGATCCACTTTCTTGCTCTGCATTGTGGGGCTCAAATGCCACCTCTTCAGACTGGCTTTCTCTGCTCCCTAATTTAAGATGCCCACACTACTCTCTTGATTACTCTGAATCACATCACCCTATCTCATATATTGTTTTAAAATAGCGCTTAATAGAATTGACTTATCCCCTCGTTCAGAAAACAGTTATTAAGTGCTTACTCTGTTTCAGATGCTTTTTGAGGCAGTGGAAGTAGGTGAACACAAGAGCAAAATCCATGCCCTCATAGAAGTCATGTTGTAGTTAACATTCTCCCTTGCAATCTGAATTATGTTCACTTTTTGTTTATCACCCATCTCCTTCCGCTAGACCCCTACGAGGCAGTGGTCTTGGAAGCCTTTCTGTTGCTGAAAGAGTACCACTAAATAATCGTGGCCCAATAAATATTTGAAAGAATGAATAAATGAATAGACTTTTAAAAGCATTCAAATTCCTTAGATTAAGAATTCTATCCATCAAAGCACCTAGTTTCCTTCTCTTCTTAACCCAATGTCAAAGCTGAGAGGTTTTAAAGAAAATCTGTTCCCATGCTATGTGAAGTATGGGCAGGAGAACAGCAGCATCTGAGACCTAGTTACAAACACGGAGTCCCAGGCCCTACTCCAGAACTACTGGGTCAGAAATCTGTACCGGATGAGATCCCAGGTAATTCCTCTGCACAGAATTTGAGAAGCCCTAAGATAGTCCATTTACCTTATGTTAGAGATAGTAAACCGAAGCCGAGAGAGGACCTGGACTGCCTAGGGAATAAGATCATTTTCTGATTTGATTCTTTTTTCCTTTAAACCATGAAGCTTCCCAGGTATCATATCTGTAGTTCAGTAGAGGCCAGCGACCAAAAATTTGAGACCTCCGCAGTGACTCTGATGGTGAGTATTTCCAGAAGCCTGGCCCTCAGGACCCCTGATGTCTAGCTGCAAATGTGCCTGCCGCCCTCACATCCTACTCTATCCAGCACCCACTGTTGAGTGATTTCTGGAGGGGAGTGCTTTCTCTCAGAGTTCATTCCTTTGTGTGCACACAGGTCCCATTTCCTCAATACCAAAAAATTCTTTTTATCATTTTATTCTCAACAGTCAGGAAGTTCTCATCTGAAACCTTTTTTTTTTTTTTTTTTAATGGATGGTTGTCTTCAGTTCATCTTACAAGAGAGATGCAAATGTTCTCTCTGCATTATTTCTGTGCATACGCGATCTCTGTGTGTCTGGAACTGCAGCTGCATTTCACCCCTTTGCCGGCAGAGCCCTGGCTTACACTCCCTGGGCTGTTGTTTTCCTCGCTCCAGCCTGTTGGACTCTGCAATGCAGTAGAAGTTGTTTCTGTGATTGAGCAGCATCTGACCTGCCCTGTTCTTACTGGATTGTCGGGCTTCCTCTGCAGAGAAGCTGCTGGTGACGCTGTTTCATTTCTAAGGTTTCCAGGAGATATCTAGCAAATAGCATTCCTTTGGTTTAAAGATAAGCAAGGAAAAGAGGACTTTCCAAAGGTTGTATTTTATCTCTTGTAGGCAAACATCTGCATTTGGAGCCTTTAGCTCTGCCTGAATATGGTCCTGCCCCCTGCATGGCTCAGCATTGATGCACCTTATCTCACATCAAACCTAAGCACTAAAAGAGCAAGAAGAACCTACAATTATAAATGAAAAATCAATCTAAATTCTCACCTTGAAAAAGGTAAAGCTGGTTCTTCTCTCATGCAGACAGATTTGAAATACTGCAGTTAATACTGACCCAGTAGTACAAAAAATGAAAAGACATAATTTCCCTTTTCTTACTTTTAGAGGCAGTAGCAGGGGTTTGGGAGCCAGATGGATTTGGGTTTGGATCACAGTTTTGCTGCTCTACCAGCACTGTGACCTTGAGCGTTAATACTTAATTTCTCCAAATCAAGGATTCTGTATCACAATAAGGGATTAATCCACCCCCAAGGGACACATTAAAGCCTCCTGAGCCTCCTGGGTTGCGGTGGCATCAATAGACAGTAGATGCTTTTGCTGCTGTGATTATTAGCGGTGGCAGCCCTTAATGGTGCAGGTAATGGTGTTGGTAGCATATAAATATGCCATGTGCAGCCACTCAGTTAAGTGGCTGTGGACCTGGGATTTAAATTGATTTAAAACATGTCCAAGTATATACACAATGGATGTGGATAATCAGTCAACAGGGAATGGTAATTAGCAAATTTCCTGAACCGTGGCTTTGCCTGCAAGGCCGATAGACAATTACCTGCTGGCTCAGAAGGCCACATCACGAGGTGACAGTATTGGCTGAAGTGGTCCTCATCTGAGCAGGACAGGGCCCAAACCAGGGTGGTGGCCTGGGCAGGACCTCAATATATCAGCAGACATGAAACAGGATTGAAATTCTGAATCAGGATCTCTGGGGTTAGAATCTGCTATCTGAGCCTTCCCCTGTGATTTCTATGCCACCAAACTTTTGATAATCTCTGGTAAAAAAAAAAAAAAAAAAAAAAAAGAAAAAAAAGCCTCCCACTCCCAGTACACAGTCCATTCAGATAGCACTAATCCAAGAGAAGGAGGCCTTGGTCAAAACAAATAATTAAACATATGAGACAACTAAACAGCATGAGTCAAAGGATTTCCCCACAATCTTATCCATCTTTTATATGTAACCCACTCTCCATTTCCTGACAATTTATACAGCATTAAGGATTTTCTGAAATGTGCAGAAATTGCCTATCCCTTTCATGATTGACCTTTATCTATTTTCTCATTTTGTGAAATTCTAGTAAATTTTATATGTAACATGCAAACAGATACAATTAATACCAGAGAAGCGGACAGGAATTTACTCTCTCAACTCTACATTTTTAGTCGCCACATAATTGGCTATCAGTCAATTACCAAGTATTTACCAAGCACCAAAACTGGACAACTATCTAGGAAAGGATAAGGTTTAACACCTTTTTCCACAGATTTTACAATCTAGTATGAAGAAGGAAATGCAAGGGAAAAGTAAATACTAAAAGAGTTACTATTGAAAATGAAAATAATGATAGGATAGCAACAACAACATCCATTCACTGAATGCCTCCTATAAATCAGAAACTGCACTACATGTTTATATAAATTATACCTGATTCTTGCAACAGCAATACAAGAGAGGAACCATCTCCTTATGTTACATAAGAAACTGAGGCTCAGAGTGGTTAAGAAATTTGTTCAAGGTCATATGGCAAAAACAAAATCGAAAGTCTGAAGTTCACACTTCTAAAGACATTACTTTTTTAAAATTAGGAGAATGGAGAAAGAATTCTCAGTGATACCAATATATTGCCAGGTCATGTCGTCCATGCTGACATGGGGGATGAGGTTGAGAACTTGGTCAAGGGCATGAAGCTAACAAGAACTCAGGTATCTTTACTGCAAACTGTGAACCCCTCCATCAAAAGTGTACAGTGTCACACTCATCTATTCAGTACCAGACAACTACAGCTCAGCAACTTTCTGTCCTCTTCCTCACCTCCTATCTTTCTTCCCCGCCTCCCTGTCCCCCTCCCACATCGGTGAACAAGCCTCAAAATAGAATATATTTAAGCCAAAGATTCTTGAATGTGTTTGGTCTATGGACCATGTCATCCAGCAAATGTGTTATGCTTTTTCATGCTGCTCTGCATCTGCCTAGGCAAGTCACTGCCTAGAATGCCAGTCATGCCCATCTTGGGTAGGTAGACCTCATTTCATGGCCTGTCCAAATATGTGTCTCTAGATGAAATTCTTTACCAATACACCTATGCCAAGTTAATCATTCCACCATCTGTGCCTTCACGGCTTCTGCTACTTTCCTTCATCAATACACTAGATTTAAACTCCTTGAGGGTTAAAAACTGTTTTTGATTCATTATTTACCCTCAGTGTCTAACTTAGGACCAAGAATTAACAGGTTCTCAAAAGCACCTGGATGGCCGATGGAAAGATGGGCATAGTTTTGCCTCAATCTTTAGAGGACCTCAGACGGCCCCAGCAGTATAGAAACAATCTTCTCCTACTGAACAGTCAGCATAGCCAGCCATTTCCAGACCTGGAGAGACAATGAGACGAGATCATGGCCATGGGAGAACACTGTCAGAATCCCCAAGGGAGCACGAGGGACAGTCGACATTACTATAATTAATTAAAAGATTTTATGGATTGTGACTGTGGCAGGGAACACTTTTGCCATTAGAAAATAGGTATCTTACAAAGTTTACTGGATAGAATTCCTCAGAAAGCTAGGGTGTTTTCAAACATCCGACCTTTTTCTATTAACTTCAGTATAAAAGCTCCCAGCCTCTCTGACATTCTCTCCCCAACACACTCACATTACGTAGACCATCTTCCATTCTCACTGATCACTCTTGTGTCTTCTCCTCTTTAGTAAAAGCTCCTCTTTGAATGGAATGCTTTTATCAATTATTAGTAACTTAGCATGGACTGGAATAACCCATTCCTATGAGTAACTCTCAAGACTGATTTGACATCAGTCAGTAACAACATGGCATGAACTTAAAGTAACTTAGAATAAATCCCTGAGGAGTTGCCATCCTGGAAAACAGGGCTTTGGACTGAATCAGGGCTCAGAAAAGGAAGAACGGTGGGGAAGCTCTCCATGGAGTGTCTCAAAATATCTGAAGTAGGCAGTCACCTAGCCCAATATTATTGTTCTCATTGAAACTATTGCTGGTTATGATGCCCAAGGCAGTGTGCTAGGCACTTAAATGAGCACAACTTATGATCCTCACAATAATCCTATAAGGTAACTCATCCTATTTATCATGTTTGTCTCAACTTTAGGGTTTCTTGACCCCCCTCAACTGTACTAGCACCCTCCCCAAATATCTTGTATTATTTCTCAATAGTATTTATCAGAATTTTACTTATATGGTTGTATATTTAGCTGTACAATATCTTCCTGAGAAGATTTTAGACTAAGAAGATACTAGACACTAGATTCGAAGTCCATTAAGATAATGATCATATCTGCTTTATTTTTATCTATGGCTCTATGCCTAGCAACTAGCATAATCCCTGCCTCATAAGAGGTATCCAATGAAAACCTTTGATTCATCAATGATTAAAATGAGCAAATATCATATAACTGTTACTAAACCACTTTACAGAGGAAGTCAAGGTCAAGGTCAAGTTTTAACAGCTTGAAAGTAGCTGAACCAGCTCCCCGGTGTGCTTGACTCCCAAACCCATGCACTTTTGACTACTCACTGCCCCTCCTTCAGCTTCAGGTAGGAACATACTTGTTAATGGGGTATCAGCCATGCATCCACCTTCTTTCTCCTAATCCTCCCACACAAAAATATAGACAAATGTCTTTTGAAGTCTGCATTAGAATCTTACTCACAAGCTTTGTATAGGCCAGCTACTATGATCAGATCAAGAGGTCTTCTATAAGAAAGCCAAATTTATTACTATATTATTTTCTCTGTTGTTTTTCTGAATAAGGAATGACAACTGGATTTAAAAATAAAAAGAAATCAAGATAAGAATAGTTCTAGAAAGCACCCATCCAGGAGGCACTCTACAAGCAAAAAACCATTTTGTGGCTTGAAGATAAAGCATTGTGCGTATATGCAGTAACTGCAGGAAGAATTCTGGAGGGTTCAGAAGAAAACACTGTCACTCCATAGCGGCCCTGGGCTTGGGGAACAAGAACTTGGGCCAGGGCATCAGATGACACTAGTGAGCCCCAGATCCTCCTATGTCATGATGATAAACCCTGCTGAACCAAAGTTGTCCTGAGAACTGAATGATATGCTATATTTGGAAAGTGCTTATAAAAGCCTTCATAAATGTGACAACTTGAAGGCTGACAAAACAAAGACTGGGAAATGGCCATCATATTTTCTTGAACTGTCCAAACTCACAAGAAGCTCATGACATATTTGAAGAGAGAGAACCAGGGCTTATAAAGAATCCTGACATTTTAGTATCTGGGAACAGTAAAACCATACAGTATTTTAATCTAAGAATCATTTTAGGCTTGGTTACTGCAGACTTTGCCTGCTGTAGAAAATAACACTCACAGAATCTATCAGCCTCCTAGTTAGCTCCAAGAGCAAGTTAAAAAGCCATTGGTATCATTTGCAGCACAAACTTAGATTTAAGCAATTTATAGGCGGAAGAGAGTATCTAATTTGCACATAACTGATGGCAGGAAAATGAAAGATAAGTTCATAACATTTCAGCTGACTCTGCAGTACAGCTTGGCTTTTTATTTTTATTTCTTTCAAAATTAAGAGGAACAAAAATACGAGCACAATGATTTCACTGCCTGTGGACGTGATTCTTTGCCCTGTACTCAACGCTCTGCATGATCTGGACCCACCAGCTTCCCAGGACTCCAGCCTCACCTGTGAGGGGTTCAGGGATGGAATTACCTATACTGGTACCTTCTGCATCCCCAGGTCATGGTGTCTCTCTTATCCATACGCTCATGAATTCATTTATTCTTTCATCCAAATAAGTAACTTTCTGGTGTTGGGAGATGTTGATGAATGTGACAGTCATGGACACCTACATCAGGGACTATATAGCCTAACATGCAACTGCTATAAACACAGCTAAGTGCTTCTCTCTCCAGTTTCCATCAGTTAATATCCTGCCCCTCTTTTCCAAATATTACTTATTTTTTCATGTCTTTTGTAAACTCTCCAATGGGGTATAGCTCTCCTACTTGCCTGTACTTCCTCCTAACATTTCATAGCTACTACTGTCTATTAAGTGCTCCAAGGCTAGTGCTGGACTAAGTGCTGTAGACAGTTTATTGGATTTAATATTCAAAATAACATTATGAAGTAGATAAGGTCATGAAACCCAAGTTTACCAAAGATGAGACTGAGGCTTAGAGATGCACTCTGCCCAGGGTCACTCCATTCCAGGTGCTGGAGTCCGGCTTCAGGGCCGGGCAGCAGCCTGACCCCACAACCTGGGCACTCCATCATTATGGCTCTCTGCACCCACATTTTATCACCATCATCCTTATCTCCCCTCATCCTCTGGCCCTAGGCTGAGAGTCTCCTGAAGGTAGGGTTTATCTCATTGCCCTCTCATCCTACCCTGCCAGTCCCATACCACCTCCCTGCCCAGTGGGACTAGATACTGAGTCAATATGTGCCATATTTAATTGAATTCTACGGATACCCAATTTAAATTCCACGATCTATTCTTAAACCATGTAGATGACCTTTTGAGTTCTTATAACACATCAGCTCACTTTCTACTTCAATATTTGGTGGTTTCATTTGCATAAACTCCTTGGTGTTTGTGTCTCCAGATATTTTATCATGCTAGAAAGCTAGCTGCAGTTGCTTTTATTCATGCATCTGCTGTTACAGAAAGTGAGGAAGGAGTCTGACTTGTCCAGGGGGCTGAAAAACATTTCAGAGAATAGATGGATCTATGAAAAAGGCTTCTGGGTTTTTCCAGGAGGGTACAACTCGGGAAATGCTTTGAGCAGAGGTCTCTGCAGACTCAGCTCTTTCAGTGACAGGTCATTGGATGGCAGCCTCCATCACCATCATCAGAAAGCCCTGAGGGGCAGACCCAACCTTCCCAGCCATGATTTCCTTCTTATCAATTCTCACCACAAATCCTTTGTAGAAGTATATGGTACTTTTATGTCGACTTGCAGGAGAGTGATTTGAACATTGATCTTATACAATAATTCCTGGTCTCCAGTCAAGGCCTTCCCTGAGGCTGAAAAGATGTAGCTCCCAATAACTATATATTCCACACAGACTTCAAGAAACTATTTCCTCTGGGAGAAGTTTTCATGTCTTTTGTAAACTCTAGAACTTCAAGAAACTATTTCCTCTGGGAGAAGATGGGCAGAAGTGCTGGTGCAAGTGGGTACAAGCAATACCACTGCCCTGAATATTTAAGCAGAATTATGTAGAAGTCAACCTTTTATCCAAAATTTTGGCAGAACTCTAAGTTTCCTGGATCTCTAGAATGAACTTCTTAAAGATACTAAAATTATGTGGTTACTTGCTGTATGAAATTATTTTGTTACTGGAAATATGAATAGGTAAGTAGGTAGGTAGGTGTTAACAGTGTGAACATGAGCTTAAACTGCATTATCTGTACTATCACAGACATCGAGGCCAAAGGAATGAGCAATAGCATCGAGGCACTGCCTCCCAGGTTCCCAGCTCCCATCTTATTCACTTCTGGCAAGAAGTGGACACTTGGGAATTATGTAAGATCTGTGAGAGAAACAAATGTGAACTCATTAATATAGGGCAAGGTGATGAAAACTCTAGTAGAGGAGGAAATGCCCAATGCTAAGAAAATGAATAAATACAATTTTGTACAGTCATACACGAGGATATGACATTACATTGAGATACATGAATACTCCTACACGACAACACAAAGAAATCTCACAGAAAAAATGTTGAGTGAACTCAGTGACAAACAAAAGAATACACGTAACTGAATGATTCCATTTATATGAAGTTCGAGAACAGGTAAAATTACTCTAGAGAGGATGGGAAAGGATGTACCTCAAGGAAGGGATATTGAAGCATTAGATCTGCTGATGAATAACTATACTATTTCACATTTCAATATTTTTGCACATCTTATTTCCTGCCTATAATGTGGCCCCATCTCTTGTCTGTCTGGTGGAATTCGGCTCATTCTTTAGGACTTAGCCCTGGGAAGACATTCATAAGACCCTTCCTTACCCTCTACGAAATATCCCTGGTAACTGGTTACCAAAAACTACTAACAGTTTTTATTTGGTGAGATGGAACCAAAGTCTGAGCAAAAGGAATAATAAAGAGGTTAACTTTTCACTAGATACTGTTTTGTTCTATAGATTACCTATTTAAAATAGAATTTAGGGGAGAAATGAGTAAAAGTGAAAGTTAAGTGCCTGAGCTACCACTTTACTATAAATTAGGAGTAAAGGGGCAGACACTCTAACCCCCCTAGGAACTTCCTTCCTCTCACCTACCCCAATCCAGAGACCACTTTTTCTTTCTTAAGAAGACATTGAGCAAAGCTAAATTAAGCTGGGGTATGGCAAGTAAAGAAGGAGTTAAAATCTGTAGGTTGATCATAGTAAGGCTCACATACAAAGTTACAGTAAAGTTATTTTTTTTAGTCTTTTTAAAAAATTTTTTAATGTTTATTTATTTTTGAGAGAGAGAGACAGAGTGTGAGCTGGGAAGGGGCAGAGAGAGAGGGAGACACAGAATCTGAAGCAGGCTCCAGGCTCTCAGCTGTCAGCACAGAGCCTGACGCGGGGCTCGAACCCACGAACCACGAGATCATGACCTGAGCCAAAGTTGGCACTTAACCGACTGAGCCACCCAGGCATTCCAAGTTACAGTAAAGTTCTTATAGGTGAGCAGAGACTATGAAATACAAAACTCAAAAAGAACAGAATTCACTTATTACCCAGGTAAAAGCAATAATAGGTCAAATCTCCCCAGACTGACTCTCCCCTACATGCATTCTGTGGTCCCTCGTGTCTACACTGTGTGAAAAGGCATCCTTCTTTGATGAAACAGGGAAAATTGCTATAAAATAATATGCTTTCAACCTTGAAAGCAGAGGATCTGACTTTGGAGATCTGGGGATATTTTTCTGAAATAGGATACACAATTGATTATGGGTAGGATAAATTTAATGTTACCATAAACTACAAACCACAGCTAAGATCTTGTCTTCTGGACTCTTCCATTCTAATCTTAAACTGGTCTCATAACAAAACAGGCAAACTGTTTTCATTCAACCCTGAAACAGAGATGTATTTCGCATTTACTCTGTGTAGAATATAAAAATAATAAATGGTTCTAGTTTCATCACACGTATGTTCCAATAAATTATGAACAGGAGGAAACTAAAACAAAGGAACAAGTATGGAATTTCATATGAAAGGGTTGTGGTTCAAGCCACATCTCTACTATATTTTGTAACACGATACTAAGCAAGTCACTGTGTCTCTCTAACTCTTAGTTTCCTCTTCATAATATTGGATCAACAAGAGTGAAGAACAGGTTTTCAGGAACACCCAAAGCAATTACAGATTACAGCACGTATTGTACAGTAGACCCTTAATATAGACTTGACTCTCTTTTATACATTTTCTTCCTATGATATGTTAGCATGTATATTAATCATAAAACTACTACCTTCCACCTAACCAACCAATGAACCTGTCAAATATAAACATATTAAGGAGTCCATATGATGTAATTGTTCAGTTTGGGTGGAAAATAATACAATTAAAATCTTCTCAGTTACTTACTGTTTGTTTTCAGGAAAATTATCTGATCTCTATGGGTTTAGTTTATCCCCCATTTTAGAAATTAGGGGGATAAAACCATCTTCTCTTTTTTTTTAATATTTTTTAATGTTTATTTATTTTTGAGAGCAAGAGAGAGCATGAGCAGGGGAGGAGCAGAGAGAGAGGGAAACACAGAATCTAAAGCAAGCTCCAGGCTCTGAGCTGTCAGCACAGAGCTTGATGCAGGGCTCAAACCCACAAACCGTGAGATCATGACCTGAGCCGAAGTTGGATGCTTAACCTACTGAGCCACACAGGTGCTCCTAAAACCATCTTCTCTTAAGGGATGATGTGAGGATAGCCTAGGCAACACCCTGCTTAAGAAGTCACTGAGTAAGCATTTGTTCTGCCGTTTCCTTCCCTTAAAAATTGGTGTGTTTTGCATTTTTAAAAATAATTTTCTGAAATCCATTGAGATAATTGGAGACACTTCAGAATAGAAAGCCATCAAGAAAGACATCCGAAGTAAGGGGGTAAAAAGAAAGAAAAGCACAAAGCTCGATTCTGTTTTCTAAAGGAGAACCATCCTCGATAAACTCTTGCTAAAAACACAAACACTCTTTGGTGACTGGTCAGTTGCCAAATGTTACCTTGTAAAGTATCCAGCCCTCAACACATTATGGGATTCCTCGTAAGATGCAGCCTTCCTCATCCTTTTCTCCAGTGGACTTTTTCAGCAAAGACCAGGCACTGCTCCAGCACCCACTTACACAGCAGCTGCTCAGTGTCAGGATATGAACACACAACCCTCTTGACAGTTTGATCCCATCACTGCATTGAAGCTTCAAACCAACTCCCAAGTTCTTTTTGTATTCTTTGTGACTGACCCAGCCATTCATGCTTAAGTATCTACTGTAGAGAAACTCCTGAGTATGTATGCCAGGAAACATGCTCAAAAACGTTCATACGTAGGGCTGAATTATGTCCCCTCTAAATTCATGTGTCGAAGCCCTGACCCCCCAGTATCTCAGAACGGGACCTTATTTTGAAATAGAGTTGTTGCAGATGTAGTTGGCTTTGGGAAGATGAGGTTATACCGAAGTAAGGTAGACCCCTGAAGCAGGAAGACTGGTATTTCTATAAGAAAAACACCACATAGACAAACACACACACACAGGGAGAGCACCACGCGAGGACTGCAGTGATGCTACCACAAGCCAAAGAGCCACCAGAAGCTGGGGGAGGGGAAAGATCCCTTTCCTCATCCTTCAGAGGGAGAGCCACCTTGCCGACACCTTAAGTTTGAACTTCTGGCCTCTAGAATGGTGACATGATAAATTTCTGTCATTCTAAGCCACCCAGCGGTGCTATTTTGTAGCACATCAATATAGGCTGATACTCAGTATGCACTGGTTCAGCTGATGACCTGTCAAAACATTGAGCTAGTTTTCCTCCAGCTAGTAGGATGATTTATGCCACTGCTCAGAGTCTTTTAGGCACCCCTGGCCTCCTGGGCCACCCTAACTCCTTTCTTGGGACCCATGTTCTTCCCCCCATGATACACAAGTAAAGGTTTAAGGCCTCATGAACTCAGCAAACTACATCTTTAAAGCTTCAACCACCTACTTAGGCTGGTTTACTCTCCCGCCACAAGAGGCTGAAGGATACTCACATTCTCCTCAGCTCACCACTTCCTCATTGCACCTTAAGTTCTCTTCACATTGCAAGGATTTTACCTCTAACCTCTCTGGAGAACAAGATGTTTACATATTAACCATCATGACAATCTAATAAATATCCCAAATCTATACAACTCTCTCTAGTTCCTAGTTCCCATTAAAAAGGAGATCCTGAAGTTAAGGGTGAGTTAAACTCACCTACCCAATGTTTTAGACCTAAAGATCTAATAAGATATTCCTAATTGTGTCCATTCAATGATTTCCCATCTCAAGTGGCATTGTCCATCTCTTGTTTCTGCAGCCTCCCAGAGGAGCCATTCCCACACAGAAGTCCTTTACCAAGTAGCATATAACATACATGCTTCCCCTGTCTCCAGACATGTACAGAAAGCACAGACGGAGTTGCTGCCTCTGTCAGGCTGGGGCAGGAAAACTGTGATGCTGCCTGACACATGAATAAAATGTTACAGGCTATACCTTCACTGTGGGTAGCCCTCTCATGAACTGATGTGATCCTGTGTTCTTACCACACGAGATCAACAGCTCACTATGCTCTAAGGGGAAACTGTTTTGTAGACATGTCGTCGTATGAAGTCACCACTGCCTAGTTGAAATAGTCATCCATGCAGGCTTGTGATAGCACCTGTGTAGGAAGGGTGTGGATATAAACTACAGCTTTAATAGGAGTCCTGACTTTCTAGAAAGATTATATTTCAGAACCTGTATTCATGCATTTCAGTTGCCATGGGCACAGGCAGCTGTGTGGGTAGGAAGCAGCAGCTTTTAAGTTAAGCAGCCAAAGGAGACCTTTGATTAAAGCAGATCTCGGCTTGCTTAATGAGTAATGATAGACCCAAAATCCAATACACCAGCTCTTTGAGGGAATTGCCAATGTAGTTTATTTGCTTCCAATGACATTTCTTAAGCCACGTTTGTTGCATGAATGAATGAATGGTTCAATTAATGGGTATAGATTGAGGGACTATATATGATAGGCATTTTGCCAACAGGCAGAGAGGCAAAAATGAATAAAATACGGCTTCTTCCCTCAAAGATCTCACTCTTCAGTGAGGAAGGAAGGTATACCTGTGGTAATTTTTTAAATAGACAAGTTTTATGTCCCATAAGAGAAACCATTCCTGGGAGAAGGCAGTGCCAGACAAGGCTGTAAAGGGGGCAGTGATACTGAAGCTTAGTCCTAGTGGATGAGTGGGCTTTGCTCCAATACATTTGAAGATGAAGAGCATTCCTGGAAGAAGGAAGACTGCATAGAAAATCTAGTCATGACAGAGCAAGATCCTCCGGGAATGCAAGGAATATTTCTCATTCATACAGATAGTTCCAGCATGAGTCAAGTACTGATCAGTAATGCCTTTAATATCTGGCAATCTTAATCATCCAAAACATGGCCACAAATCTGCAAAGTCCTCCTCAACATGGGCACAAACTATGACAAAGTCCATGCACTTGGTTTCTTTGTGAAATGGTGATACCATCTTCAGAGCAAAAACCTAGTTAGGTAAATGCTTCCTGTGACATCAAGTTTACTCATTTGACAAACAGTTTGCAACAGTCTTTTGGAGCATACACGAGGAAAAACATAAGCTGAAAATAAGAAAAATAACCCAAAAAATGCAGAAATCTAGTTATCATCTTACTAGCCCTTCTCTTCCCCCAATAAAAACACATCCAGCTCCCAGAGCATATAACAGGGAAGTTTAACACCTGACATTTGTAATGATCCCTCTGTCTAGGAGACTGGTTAAGATTCCAAGTCTGTAGTTTGTTAAAGTAAGGTAACAGGCAATGACACCACAGATTTTCATCAAAACCACCTAACCATTAAAAAGTCTGGCTTCTTCAGGGTGTATCGTTTTTACTCATTTTTAAACATTTTTGAGGAACTATCCATTTCTGAAAGACCTTACTGGAAAACTGAGAGATCAGTATATTTTCCCTTACCTCATGATTAGTGAAGCAGATATTGGCTTCCTTATCCTATGATTCTTTTGTGTGATGAACAAAGTCACTAGGTTAATCAGAAGGCAGTTCATATAGTTGAAATACATATTTTATTTAGACATACTGAGGCAAACATATTATTACACCAATCTTTAAATTGAAAATCAAGTGAAGGCATTAAGCAGGATTTTAAAGAGATGAAACTACACTCTGAAATACTGGAAGAGGCTGCTCTTCTAAGGACAGGGGCTGGGAGTTAGGCTAATCGAAGGTTTTGACTCTCCTTACATGTTTCTGCAAAGATGCAGAAAAGCACAAACATATGCAATATTAATCACACACTACAAATCCATGACATCTAGTGTCTGGCTTACATACAAAGAAAAACAGAACCGTATCTCAACTCCACTACCTGTTAAAATTTTAACACATCTGAGAGTTTGCCTTATTCTGAATCATGGTTTAAACTCTAGAAATGGATTTATCTATCTAGCTTTTGGATACCTTTGAAATTCAAATGAAGTAAGTCTGTGTAAAAGCATGAGCCTCATTCCATGAATTTTTCTTTCCTACAGGAGACTTTAGAGAGCAAAGATGACATCTGGGAAAACTACTGCCATGAGTCTTTGTTCTCCCAGTTTTACAGGGCTCTTGTGAGATTCGCGATCATATATGGTAAGTGCTGGCACATATGTCAATGGTCAGTCAAAGTAATTGTTGTTATTCTATGCATTTAAAGCTCCAGGAAACAATTCCCATCTTAAATTGCCTTTCTACAGGAGGAGATCATTAGAGAGCATTTCTGCTTTAAAAATAGGTACCAAAGTTCTTCTTCAGTTAAAAACCTGACTCATTTCTCGAGTTACAAACATAATGCCCTCATAGGATTTTTGGTTTCTGCAATGACAAGACTTTCTGCTGGAAGCAGATTTAGTATGAAGTTTAATCTTCCAGGGCTCTCACTGGCAAAGTCCCCTTGAGGTTCTAGAAGAGGCAAATAGTGTATTTCAATCAGTTATGCGATTTTATGAAATTTGCAGAATAAATGTGTTTTAGCAGCGGACAGTTAAGACCATTGACTTTCCACTTTATTTTATCTGTCACACTCCTCCTCCTGTCAGGCACAGAGTACCTAACCAAAAGGTACGGAGTACCTAGCTAAAAGGAAAACTGAACTTGAGATCTATTCAGTTTGGTTTTAAAGAAATATACTGATGTGGTTCACAACTACTTCCATGCATAGTTAAGTCTTTGATAGTCATTTTGTATAGGGATGTCTTCCAGGGATGCTACTGCCACCAACTGTGGCAAATGACCTCATATCTTGACATGAAAGTATAGGGCAGAAGTTGAAGGCTGATAGGAATAGGTCCTATAGTACCTGGTGCTAGAATTAAGTGGATAATAGAAAAGAGACAAAGTTTGAAAGGAACAGAGCTGAAAACTCTTCCAAATCCTATAACTTAATATGAAAGATGATAGAGATTTTCCTAAATTTAACAATGACCCCCAAAATGTAAATACCATTACTAATATGATGTTGATCAATGTTTTTTTAATTCAATTAACCAGGACAGACAAAAAGCTGAATAATCTTTTTACTCTCTCTAGAGATAATATTGTAAAACATCATCATATAAAAATATAATCAAGCACACTTTAACCAAATGAACACAGAAAAACATTATAGAGTTCAGAAAAGCAGTTAATAAAAACCATGATAGTTCTCAACTTAAAAAATTTTTCATGTGCTGAAAATTTTCATATGTATATTTTTCAGTCTCAATTAATATTTACTTTTATATCTCATTTTGTCTTTTTTTCTAAAAGGAACATCCCCCAAATAGATGTTTGAAGTCCCATAAAATCTGTATCAGTCAATCCCCTCTCGACATTCACTCGGATCCTGAATTGTCTATATATACAGTACTTTTGGTGGTCCAAGTAGCAATTAATCATCCTCTTGACCTCTAGCATTTAATCAGTAGATAAAAGGCACTAGAAACAAAATGGAAATCAAATATCACTTTTATTAATGGATACCCAATGACTATCACAGGGCTCCAAAGCCTGCAACGGAGACCTGAGGCCAATTTGGGTGGCCTATTTTGTCCCACATGGGAGGCAATGAGATAAGACTTATACATCAGTCACAATCAGAGTAGGTGGAAAATATTTTATGTCTTCCTCAAATTGGAAAGCCTGTTCCATGGGTTCATTTCATAGAAACTGGAAACCCATCTATTCAATGTACCTGGGCACACTGAGTTCAAAGAGAACAAGAAGTAATAGGAAATCCAACATCCACATTGCCTTTACAGTTAAATCACTGTGGTGGCTATAAAAATGCTCTCCAAAGTACATAAGGATGTACCCAATTAAATTAGTTTCACCTCCTTCTTTTTTTTTTTTTTTGGAATGTGTGTCTGGTGGGGGAATGCTAGAGAAGAGCAGAACAAGTGTTTCTTTAAATATCCCCTCTCCAGGGTATTCCCTCCTATGAAAAAATGAATAAAGGGTAATAAAGATTTATCATTGAAAAGGGTCTTAAGACTGATTTAAATAAAGATGCAAATTCTTTGAACTGAGAACAAAACATAGGAAAAGCCAATGTATATGTATTAACTTTATTGCAGAGTATACTTGTTAACCTAAGTTCTTTGGGTGTTGGCTAAACCTTGGAACAAATATGTAGATTCTGCTGCCTTATGATAATTTTCAGAAAGCTGATAGTTAACCCAAGGATATAAAACAATCATTCTGTAATAAATCATAACCTAAGTCTGCTACTGAAGTTTAGTTTGCTTCAGGATCTTATGCCATTCAAGGAATTTGTTTGTGTAGGTGTACTTTTGCAGTATGAAAAGAAGCATATTTTGATGTACTTGTAATGTCAAGGAGAAATAACCCATTAATCCCAAACAAAAGAACTATAAAAATTTAACATGCATCTCCCATGAGCAAAGAGAGAACGTCACTGAGTCTGCCTCAGGGAAGCAGAAGAACCAGATATGGAATCAGGGAGTGGGAACCTATTGAGGGATACAGGTAACAGAGTGAAGTGAACGACAGAATAATGCAGGTGCTCTAAGCATAATTATGCTGCTAGATAGCCTAATGATCTTTAAAAAGTGAACTATATTTTCTCTGGACCTCCACACCCTATCACACATGCACATTCACACACAGAGAGAAAAAAAATGAACTCATCCAGCTGTTAAAAGCAGTGACACAGTACAGGATTGAATTATTGATGCAGTGCTTCCCAAAGAGCACTCTTCTTGATTCCAGTACATGAGAAAAGTTCTGAAGAAGAGCTTTCCATGGTCAAATACTTTTAGAAAATGTTGCATATTTTCCCCATTGATATATTCAGTGTGCATTGGTCTAATGTTAGTTAGTCTAAGATGTACCACAGTAACGTAATAGTTTTATCTTTGTTTAGCATAATGCTTGAAAACTGTATTTGCGGAAATCTTTTAGCACAGTATCTATGGCATATAATTTGGGAATGTCCTCTAAGGCAACATTTGAGAGTTGCGAACAAATTCTTTAGAGAGACCCACAACACAGTACTTCATTTAGATAACATAGTCGGAATCCTGCTTTGAGCTGTCCTGTTGTGATAGTGCTGAATTTGTTATTTGGAACTCTAATGGCCAGACACACAAGAATCCTCCTTGAAGTGGAGGAGAAGGGGTGTTGGAGGAGGGAAGAATACCTAGTAGTGCAATTGTTGGGCCACTTTTGAGGAACCTCCATTCTGCTTCCTGAGTGACTGTACCAGTTTGAATCCTTACCAAAAGGGCAAGAGGATTCCTCTTTCTCCACATCCTTGCCAACATCTGTTGTTTCCTGTGTTGTTAGTTTTAGCCATTCTGACAGGTGTGAGATGGTATTTCATCATGGTTTGGATTTGTAGATCCCTGATGGTGAGTGATGTTGAATTTCTTTTCATGTGTCTGTTGGCCATCTGGATGTCTTCTTTAGAAAAATGTCTACTCATGTCTTCTGCCCATTTCTTAACCAGATTATTTGTTTTTTGGGTGTTAAATTTGATAAATTCATGAAGGATTTTTTAGCAGCAGAAAATCAGGTGGGATTGGAGAGTCACTGACTTAAATATAAGTTTGTCACCATGCTAGGACCTCATTTGAGAAAAGCTAACATATTAGCAAGAAGAGAAAGTCATAAGTTCTACCTATGAACTGTGTTCAATGACAGATACAAAAGCATATAAATTTATGGTCTTTATTTAAATTTTTTTAATGTTTATTTATTTGAGTGAGAGAGAGAGGAGGGAGAGAACACATGCCCAAGTCGGGAAGGGGCAGAGAGAGAGAGGGAAAGAGAGAATCCCAAGCAGGCTCTGCAATGTCAGCACAGAGCCTGATGTGGGCCTTCAACTCACAAACTGTGAGGTCATGACCTGAGCCAAAATCAAGAGTCAGACGCCCGTTTAATTGACCGAGCCACTCAGGCACCCCTATGGTCTTTATTCTAAAAGGACTTAGATTCCAGTTGGGGAAAATAATACACAGATATGTAACCAAAAAAAAAAAAGGCATTAGAAGTAGATTATAAAGATAAGGCAGAGACAGTGGAGCTGTAGGTATTTGCAGAAGGGATAAATCCCTCTGTGTGGTCAGGGAAAACTACATAAAGGAAATGGATGGTTCAGGTCTTCTCTCTCTATCTCTTTTTTAGGTTTATTTATTTTGCAAGAGAGAAAGCATGAGCAGGGGAGAGGCAGAGAGAGGGAGAGAGAGAATCCCAAGCAGGCTTTGAGCTATCAGCACAGAGCCTGACACAGGGCTGGAGCCCATGAACTGTGAGATCATCACCTGAGCTGAAATCAGTCAGATGCTCAACCAACTGAGACACCCAAGCGCCCCCTATGAATGATTATGCTGAGCATGGAAGGATGGATGGATGGACACATTGATGGATGGATAAAAGAGTAAACATCAGTAATGATAATGAGAATAGTTTAAGATAAGGAACTGATCATGTATAAGAATATCTCAGCTAGAAATACCACCAATAATACCTGATAATAAGAAATTTAAAGCAAAAGCTATCAGGATATAGCTTTAAATATATATATATAATTTAAATATATTAAATATATATATATATATATATATTTAAAGGCAAGGAAATAAAGATCCATACCTGTCCCTAAAAGCTCAAATGCTTCTGGAAAATAGATCCCATTATTTCAATTCAGTAAACAACTATAGCCCAAGTCCTTGGTTGTTAGGTAAGTGTTGAAGCCATAACGAAAAGAAAAGAAAAGAGAAAAGAAAAGAAAAGAAAAGAAAAGAAAAGAAAAGAAAAGAAACATATTCCCTGAACCACAGGAGCTTCAGGATATATTGATATGGAAGAGGAAGAAATAGGTATATACACAAATAACTCAAAATAAGGTAGCAATTCAATCTTTAGTGTAAGCCAAACCCCAAATTATAGAGTGCAAAGGAGAGAGTTAAAATTTGACTGTGATATTCTATAAAGATTATATAAAGGAGGTGACATTTAAGCCAAGTCTCTAAGAATAAATTACATCAAATGAGACAGAGAAAGAAGAGAGAATTTCAGAAAGTCCAGACCAAAAAGCAAAGGAATGGAGATGTGAGCAGAAATTGGATGATTAAAGAATGTTAAATAGCAAATGTGTGTATGACGTGCAAGTGGCAGTGGATGAGACTGACAATATCCTTCCGGCAAAACTGTGAAGGGTCTTGAATGAATGCCATATTAGCAAAGGATTCATGCATTATTGACGTTATGGTTAAGTCTGTTTTAAAACAAAACTTTTCCAGCCATTCTCTCAGGTTATGCAGGGACCACTCAGGAGCCATCCAGAGAAGACAAGAGCAGAAGAAAATAAGGGAGAACTTTCTTCCAAATTCCATGTCTCCAACTCAATTGGAATAGCTCTGCTCCATATCTCATTTCATATTCCGCTTTCACTTAGGGTTTGGTTTAAACAAAAAGACCTATAAGTTTTTAAAATATTTACTACCCTTGGGGCACCTGGGTGGCTCAGTCGGTTAAGTATCCAACTTCAGCTCAGGTTATGATCTCGCAGTTCATGAGTTTGAGCCCCATGTCAGGCTCTGTGGTGACAGCTCAGAGCCTGGGGATTCTGTGTCTCCTTCTCTCTGCCCATCCCTTGCTCGTTCTCTCTCTCTCTCTCTCTCTCTCTCTCTCTCTCTCTCTCCTCTTTCAAAAATAAATAAATAGTAAAAAATTTTTAAAAATAAAATGTTTACTACCCAAAGATTTGAAAACATAACTCTGGTTGTCAAGTACAACATACTTTAGAAAGGCAAGGTTGCTTCGGATTCTGTGTCTCCCTCTCTCCCTGACCCTCTCCCACTCACACTCTGTCTCTCTCTCTCTCAAAAATAAAAACATTAAAAAAAAGAAAGGCAAGCATACTTTAGGAAGATATGGTAACAATTTAGGTAAGATATGCTTAACCTTTTATTAGAGAAATCAAAACTAGTAGAAAATGGAAATATTAAAAAATAGTTCTGAGTTATGATAAGCAGAAACTGCATACTAAATGTTGACATTGACATACAAAGTGAACATACAATGATGACTCCAAGGTTTATGTTCAAGGGCCTAGAAATATGAGAGTATCATTCACTGAGATAAGGATCATAAGCTGAAGAGAAGAAAAACAATGCAACCTGTTCCATTTTACATATGCTGATTTTATATACAGGCTTACAACGGGATAAAGACATACAGTTTGGTATTTCCGGAGACAAATATGGATTAGAGATATATATTTGGGTGTTCAGCTGCTAAACAGTGGATATATGCCTCAGATGTAAACACCCAAGGAAAAAATGTTAAAAATAAGAGGAATATTAAGAGGTTTTTCTTTAACATTAGCTAGGCATTTAATTTAGCAGTAACTACACTAAGAGTTTTACATGCATTATTTTATTTAATTGCATGTGAATTCTATGAGTAAAGAACATCACTATTGAGGAGAATAATGTAGAAATTAATATATGAGCTGGAACTCTCTATATTCAAATCATGCCTTGGCTGCTTACTATCTGTGTCCTTGGGGCAAATTAATTAGCTTCTCTGTGTTTCAGTGTTCTTATCTATAAAATGAGGGTGATACTCCCTAGAGCTGTGATGAGAGAGATATACACTTAATGCCTATAAAATGTTTATCATAGTTTCCGCACCTGGCAAGGGTTCAATAAATGTGAGCAATTATTTTCCACCCCATTTTACAGATAATTGAAGATAAATCAGAGAGATTAAGTAACAACTAACGACACACTGCTAAATAAATGGCCAGTGTCATCTATTCCCAAGCCCACTTTTAAACTTTACACTAGCCTGACTCATGTGCAGAAGGAAAAAGGTCAGGATGGTAACCTTGGGAAATGCCTACATTTAACAGTGAGAAGAAACCAGAGCAGTAGGTTAAATAGATTTAGAAGGCAAGGTCAGACTACCAGGAAAGGCCAGGGAGAATGGTGTTGCTAAACTATTAGAGGAAAGGGGTAGCAAGTAATTTCAAAAACTACAGAGAATTTTAAAAGGAAATTCAGTACAAGACTGTGAGAGTCAACAATCAGACAATCCCTGGAATAGTTAAGAGAGGATTGACCAGAATGATTAGAACAAACCCCAAGCAGAACCATTTAAGAAATAAATGCAAGGGAGGGAAATAAATGCAGTAAGTGTAGAAGTATGAATGGAGAATGTCAGTGTAGCATACAACTTAAGAGAAAGCTTAGAGCAGGTTTCTATAGAATGGGGAAACCTTGGCCATGTTTTCATGTGGAGACAGGAACTGGTGAGGGGAGAAAGGCTGAAGAAATCAGGAATGGGCTGATCAATGCATCATGCCGAAGGAGGACGTAGGAGTACACGGGGAAGGGAACACAGTGGCACATTTTAGCCTTTGAAAAGAAAGACTACATTTACAAGAGAGAATGGAAGACATGTGAGGGAAGCATGTGGAATTTAACCCCTAGTGGCTTCAGAATTTTTGTGTGAAGAAAGGAATTCATTTTTAAGCACTGAGAGAGGGATTGTGTAGGGACCTTGAGGAAGAATAAAAATTTCTCCATGGGAATAAGAGAAAGATTACTGAGCAACCATGATGGCCCTGCTGAGCTTAGAGCAAAGCAGCTGATTAAGCAGCTTGTACAAGGGAGTGAAAGAGATAATGAATCTCCTATCCACAGAATAAGTTAAGAGGAGGCCAAAAGGTATAAACCACTTACACAAACAGAAATGGTGCTTATAAGTCAATACACATCTCATATAAGGAAGAGAGAGAGAATGCAAACAAGTATTTGGATAAAGCATAATACATAAACATATGTAACAGGCTGTGCGGTATTTGTCAGGGAGCTGCCTACAGAGGTACGGGCATTACAATATCATTTTTGGACATCTTAGTCACAGGACACATACACATGGCAATTTAAAAGAATAAGATTCCAGGTCTGACTGTCACTGACAACTCATTAGTGGCCTAACCTGATCAAAATATGTTACTACTCTCTGAGTTTCAATGTCCTCACCTACAAAATGAGGCTGACCTGCAAGCTCTCTAAAGGTTACTCAGTTTTAGTACTGCAGGACACTATATTATACAAATATTCACTGCCTTCCCTCTCCACCTGCCATGCCTACAGGGATCTGTTCTTTGAACAGGATATAACTCTTAAGCCGACATTAAAGGGATGTATTAGAACTCTCAGGATACAGGCATGTCTTGCTGACCCAAGGGCAGGGATGCAGCTAAGGCTCAAAAGGGACCTGCTTCATTCTTATCTCTCTCTGCAGCTTTCTGTGCTACTTAATCTGCATGGAGGAAGATGAACACACACAGCTCTGAGGTTTAAGGGATCACTTCAAATGATAAACTCGGATCTTTGAGTTCTTATTCCAACTGGCTTTGATGGATTTGAGATTCATTCTAGTTCAAAATATTCTGGACAAAGGAGTAATTTCACTACACACACACACACACACACACACACACACACACACACACTTCTGGAGGCCCAAATATGAATCAAGAACAGTAGTTCTAAGTTGTGCAAAAATTTAGTATCAGGGCTTAGGTCAAATGGTGGCAATGTATAAGCATGATCAAAGGGAAAGAAAGGTCCCAAAAAATATTTTTGTCTCAAGATCAGGAAATCGTTATATTGACACCAAAAATATGACATCCCAGAAAGTCATGTGCGCTGACTTCATCACTGCTCCCCTTAATGAGATCCATATCTCTAATTATTTTCCCCACCAGGTCCAAGAACACCCTCTTTTAATCACCTGTGGTTTCTATTCCTTCCTTTTGCATTCTCAAGGCACATAGGAGAAGCATGCGAGTGGGCTGTTTAGCACATTGTAGGTACTTAATAAATACTTAATGAAAAAAATGTGGCAGGCTAAATCTTGACCTCTTAATATCCAAGAAGCTTTTACTCAAGAGAAGGAATAAGGGGGCACCTGGGTGGTTCACTCGTTTGAACAACCGACTCTTGATTTCAGCTCAGGTTATGATCTCACAGCTTGTGGGTTCAAGCCCCACATCGGGCTCTGTGCTGACAGTGTGGAGCCTGCTTGGGATTCTCTGTCTCCCTCTCTTTGCCCTCCCTGCATGCTCTCCCTCTCTCTCTCTCTCTCTCAAAATAAATAAATAAACTTTACAAAAGAGAGAGAGAAAGCATAAGAATCCTTTTCTGAGTAGGAATAAATTGTCAATATATGGTGACATGCTACCTGGGTCACCTGGGTCAAACTGGGGTTAGTGCTTTAACTAGAATTCTGAAAAGGATTCTTGTGCAAGCCCACCAACTGACAGCCATGGATACCTCGCAAACACACCTGAAGCTGAATTTATGATATGATCTCATGTTTATGTCTTCCCCCAGCCTCGCTACCCTGCCCATAGGAAAATAAGTCAATTCAGAGGTCTAATGATTTCAGTTTCATTAGGAAATATTTTTCACAATGGCATTAGTGCATAATTTCACTTGTTAACTGTGTCTCTCTTCCTGAAGCAGATGCTCGACATAAACAAATGCATTTGTGTTTGCTCAAAGCTCAGTCATTCATATATCCATTGAATAAATGTACACTTACTTCCATTTGGACCTGCAGCCAAAATTCCATTTACTCAAAGAGATATATTAATTAGTATTAGAAAAAGTTCTTTTAGCAACACAAATAAATCAGAAATATCCACTCATAGAAATGCTAATTGTAAGAACTATGTGATATGGGTAAAAATAAAAATGCTGAAATAAAAATGGAAAAGAGATATTGAAAGAAGCACATCCATGTTTTAGTAAAGGAAGAAGTAATTAGGAAAAGAATTGGTTTTTGCAAAATGAATATTGCTTCAAAATATAATCATAATACCCTTGCTAGTAACCCCTAGAGAATTTACATAGAAGACTGATTATGTATCATAAATGATCACATGGCTCTTCATTATTGATAGAAAATTCTGTTTTTACAAGCCATTGTCTACCTGTAGCATGGAAGCACATTATAAAAAGTCTCCATTGTCATCCCAATAATGTAAAAATTCACTAAGACACCTATATTTAAATCTAGTTTCTGACCCAGATATAATTATACTAGAATGATACGGACTTATAAATATATAAATATATAAATATATAAACATACAGATATGAGAAACCATTTCATAACATTTAAAGGGCGGTAAAGTTATTATTTGCAATTTGATTTTTTTCTCTACTGTTGCTAAGATACTTTTACTGTAGTAAAAGTCAAATATCTTGAATTGTCAGAATTAATCCATACTTATATATGAATAAAAATAAATCTTCCCAACCATAAAACCAAATACACTTTGATGGCTCCTCCTATGCTTAAAATCAACTCAATAGCCTTATTGTGGTGTGATTTGGTCCTCAACAACCTTTCCTGGTTATTTCTCTCTCTAAACTCTGAGCATCCTTCTGCTTCTATGTCTCTGCTCAGGGCATTCCCTCTACCTAGAATGCCTTTTCTCACATCTTCACCGATTGAAATACTATCTAGACTTTCAAGTTCAAACAAATGCCTTTCCCTCTATGAAACCTGCCCAGAACTCTCAGTGAAAAGTGTTTTGGTTCCCTGACTCTCCATGGTATTCTATGTTTCTATGATTGATCCATTCCTACCCAGTCTGCCACTTTTCAGCCTCATGAATTTCCCTCTGCCTCAGGTAGTTATTTGTGTCCCTTCGCTGTCTCCGTGCTCAATTAATTCTTGGAGGCAGGCACTGTCTTTCCTTCCTTCTTAGCATATCAATATTCTTAACAGATTCTGATCTACTTTAGGTATGAACGAAGTATTTGTTGGATGAGCAAATAAAAAAAATAGTACTTGAAGAATCATCCACATAGTGGTACAATTAGAAGATAATTCTTTAATCTTTTCTGTATTTTCAGGATATTCCACAATGTATGTATAATTTTTAATCAGATTAAATTCATTTTTAATACCTAGCAATTCTGAAACTACGACAAGAAAATACCCTAATACATCCAAACATGCCAGGCTTCCATCAGTACTTACCCATTTAAATACTTGAACTTAACTGACATTCAAATTGGCCAAAAAAAACCACCATTAAGTCTTTGGAAACACAGGAGTTTATGCTATACTATGAGAAGAAAGAATATAGAAGGCCTTAGACAAATATAAGCATTTAATCATTTTTAATACTCTGAACACATGGGCAAAAAATAAGATTAGTTAAAACACTTTCTTGTAATGGAACCTACTCACCTATTACTAATTTTTAGTATAGAAATCTATAGTCTGAGGGTCTGATCAGGTTCATTGTTTTAACTGTCTATATATCTATCTGTATCTAAGTCTAGCTAGCTAGCAATCTAGCTATGATGATACCTGGAGGGAATTTCTTAACCTAGGAAAGTATATAACAAATAAAATAGTAAAAATAGAATTTTATATACCTTCTGGAATGAGAAGATATATACAATTTACTATGCAATGTAAAAAAAATGAACATTTAATGGGTTTTGTATCAGATTCTTCATCACTAGGAATCTAACAAGCATGCTTAAATATTTCTTTATTTATTTAAGATTTTTATTTATTTTGTGAGAGACAGAGACAGCGCAAGCAGGGGAGTGGCAGACAGAGAGAGAGAGAATCCCAAGCAGCTCCACGCTGCCAATGCAGAGCCAGACACGGAGCTCAAACTCACAAAACTGCAAGATCATGACGTGAGCCAAAACCAAGAGTCAGATGTTTAACCAATTGAGCCACTCAGGCACCCCCAGGCTTAAAGATTTATTTTTTATGTTTTTTTAATGTTTAATGTTTATTTATTTTTGAGAGAGAGAGAGAGACAGAGTGTGGGAAGGAGAGGAGCCAAGAGAGGGAGACACAGAATCTGAAGCAGGCTCCAGGCTCTGAGCTGATAGCGTAGAGCTCGATATGGTGCTCACACCCATGGACCACGAAATCATGACCTGAGCTGAAATCAGACACCCAACCAACTGAGCCACCCAGGCGCCCCCACCCCTGCACCCCAGGGTTAAAGATTTAAATGCAGCAACATAGACTTTTCAGGGGTTCATGTAAAAATATCTGGACAACCCCAGGTATATTTTATAAAGATGTATTCAATACTCCAATTTTATACTTTGAAAATTGAATGTTTAATCTTTTGTACACAGTCTATGAAAAACAAAGCTAAACAAGATTTCTTAGGCCATTGAAGTTCTACTTCAAACACCTGATTTTCACTGCTCCATAGAGGGATGGCTGAGTGATGCCGCATCTTCCCTCCTTGTCTGAGTGCTGGGCCTGCTCCTGTCAGCTATGTTTTCCATACTGTGATCATTGTTTGCAGTCTTCAGATAAGAAAAAAAAAAGAGTTTTATTCTCCTTTTTTGTTCAGAGAGCAAAACCCTGTCAGGGTCCAGAAGGAAAGTAAATCTTGATTTGGGCAGTGACATGACAGTTGTTGGAAATATGACCGCCCAGGGCATTACTGTTTAATCATGCCTGTCTAAAACCATGTGTGCTATATACTAACCAGGGAGAAATATCAGCATTTTCACAAACAAAACAAAGCTGAGATTCAGTTAACAAGCTTTGGATGTTTCCTCTTTAGATGCCCATCGGGGTCACTAGTATCCCAAGGCAGGGATTAGTAGCAATGAATATAACAGCATTCTCCAGTTTCATTCTGGTTTGGGGTAACCCAGATACTCCAAGATGGGAAGAAGAGCACCCACTTAGGTAGAAACATTTTCATCCAGTAAGGGTGATTATTTGGCAGAGGGTTAGATAGGATAAAGAGTGAGTTTGCTTTTGTGTCTATATAGTTAAAATCATCTGTGACCTATTTACTCAGATTCTGATAATTCCAAGATGTGGACACTAATCATTAAAGTCTGAATTTAGCTTTTATGGAAATCTTCCATAAAAACAGTAGGAAATATCTTAATTAAGCACTGCAGATTATACAATTTGAGTGTCAGTCATCACTACCACGCATCGTGGGCCTGACTGGCCTGACTTCCTTGAACTAATTAGGTTGGTTGTGAATTCAACCTTCATTAGAACGTGATGTCAGTGCACTGTGTCTAGTTCTCCATAACACCAAGTCCAGCTTGTGAGCAAAGGAAGGTACCACATATGTTTCCTTGAAAAATGATTATGAAAATTATAATATGCAATCTTTAGCTATAACACCAAGAGGATAAAAACCCTCCAAATTATAGATTTCTACTAATTGCATCTTGTTGTGTATCACATCAGCAATACTTTGTACTTAACAAGTACTCAGTGATCATTTGCTAGATAAATGGATGAAGGGATTGCAACCAAGTCAAGATAGGTATAAAAATGATCAAAACCTATAAGACAACTTGAAAAAGTGAAACAGTTATTGTGTTACAAAAGTGCCCTTATAGGGGATTTTTTATGTTAAAAATTATCTTTCTATATCACAGCAATAATGCTTCAATAATAACCACAACTTAAGTTGAAATATAATTCAATTCATCAAGGATTGGTCAACTAAGCATATTCTTAATACTATAGAACATACAAAAATACCTATGCCAAAGCTTCTGTCCTTGAATACCACATTGTGTCCTGGAGGATAGAACACACGAAACAGAGAAGTTTCTGAACAGATCGTGACGTAATGGAACTCCCAAATGAGTGATGCGCAGAAGCCCTGGAAGCAAAAAGAGCTCTCGCTCATACTTGAGGGAAATCTATAGAGCCTTAAACACTCCAGAGTGAAGCCTTTGTTTCACCTGCTACAGCAATTAGAAGCTGGAGCTGAAATCAATGTGCACCACCGGAGCAATCTCCAGCTTGGGGCTGCAGTCACTCATAGCCATCAATTTCACATTGCTTCACGGTTTGGTTCACCTCACTCTATGCCGTCAGATCCTCAGTAGCTCCAAGATGTCAAGCACAGCCATTGCTTCCTTAAACATTACCCAAGGATCATTATTGTGCTCTAAATCTGCAAGAGCCCCGGGAAGGGAAAAGTCACACAAAGGCTCTCTGGCAACTACCAACCACTGCTGAAGTGTCCCTGCTATCCCCAGCACACACCTCAATTTTATTTCAAGCAACAGACTGGTTCTTACTCCTGATCCTAAGATTCAAAACTCACCACATGTAGGCTGTCGCCTAATAAACTTCTGGCTTCATCTCTTGCTACACTATCCTCTCCCCGACTTCCCTTCCATAAATTCAGCCCTATGACTCTAGTTGACATTCTCCAAATATACTCAGAACTCTTCAGCCCATGGAATTCTGCTGAAGTCTTTCCTTCTTCATATGCATCCTTTAAGGTCTTACTCAAGTACCACCTGTTCCCTTCCATGGATCCAAACAAACTTCCCATTTTCCCTCCTCTAACCTATTATATCTTAATTACAGAATATTAAGTATTTTTCTAGGTATGTCTCACTTACTTATTAGTTTTCAGAAATTCACTCACATTTTGTCCAACATCACACACAAGGACAAAAATAAGTCAGGCTAATACAGCATTGTACGGAAAAAAAAAAAAAAGTGTCTATCTGAACACCCGAACTAAGGCACCAGTAGTCAGGTATGGTCCACAAGGTCAAGATATTTATCTATAACCCTATGTAGAAGGAGGTCATTAATTTGATTTTGAAACGATGATAAAAAGGATTCATTGAGAATAGCGGAGCTACATTCTGAAGCTTCTGGGATGAGACCTGTTAGGCGCATATTACATAGGTACTAACAATGGATGATAAAGAACAAAAATATGGTCTGAACTCCATTTCTAATGCTTCACCAAGAGCAAAGGTGGCCTGGACTAGCACATCTGCTTTTTGATTTCAGAGTGCTTGTACTATACTGACCACATCCGTAACACTTCAGTTTTGCATGTCAACTCTTCTGTGACAGGCTAAGGAAAGCCACAGAGTTGCAAATGACTCTCTGTATTGGGTTTCTCTTCTATTATCTGAGAATTTTTAATAAAATCTCATTAAAGGATAAAGCCTTGTCTCTGCAGACCAACTAGGAGTTAATGGAGGAGTAAATGTCCTCATGGGAGAGCAGGTTTCCTGAAGAGAAGGAAAGAATCTTGAGCAGAGGGAAAGAGCCCTGTGGAACTCTTTAGAAATCACCAGGAGGCACTTCAAGTAGTTTAATGTTTGACACATTTATTTTGACCTTGTGATATAATCTGGGTTACAGGACATGGCCAATAAAGCTCTGAGTTAGGTAAGCAATTTACCAAGTGTAATATTTCTATTCCCTTCAATAAAACAAATTACTTAAAAATACATACTTCTATGGGTCAGTGACTGTATTTGATAAATCCTGCTGATTTTAGGTCTGGAACCCAGTAACTGTCTCAAAATTCCCCAATCCAATATACGCTGTGTCAAGATGACTTTAAAATCCAAATAATGAAAGGCATTGAACTTGATCTCTAAAGTCCCTTTCCACTCTGGTGTTCAAATGCTATATTTTCCTGGGTAAGGTTGAACTGATGTTTGAGAGGACACTAGTGAAGTCTGGGATTAGAAAAAAAGGCGGAAGATTTTTTGCTCTGAGCAAGAAAAGAAACAGCCTGTTTGCAGTTTAATTCAGGTCAAAAGTTGATAGAGTTTCTGATCTGTTTCCATATTGTGTTCCAGATTCAAAATAAGTGATGCCCCTTGTGTTCAAGAAGCTTCATTCTAATAAGGGAAGCACAAACAATAATTCCAATACAACATGAAAATGTTATGATAGTGCTAAATGCAAAATATCCTCACAAGGCAAAAAAGGTATACTTGCCACATTCTGGGTAATCAGGACTTTTTAGGGAAAACTAGATGTCAGTTTACACTAGAAGTTAGCTAAAAGTTGGTCAGACAAGGAGACAGACAAGGACAATCCAAGCAGCTGTCACTGAACAAGCAAAGGTACGAAAGAAAAACAACAACACAGTGTGTTCAGAAAAATAATAACACTTCCCTAATTCTAAAGAGTATAAAGGAAAATGACTGTCAAGGAAGTAGAGCAAGTAAGTATGACATTCCTCTAACCATATAAAGGAAGGGAGTCATTTATAAAACTAGGTGACAAATTATACAGAGCCTTATGACTAATTCAAAATTCAGCCATGGTGGTTGTATTCTCCTGCTTAACAGAGGACCTGTCACTATGTAGATACTCTGTAAATATTTTTATCAATAAATGAATAAATGATATACAATGACACTTGAGCTATTTGGTATTTGTTTTCCATTGCACTTAGAAGGCTGAATAGAAAGCAGATGCCAGATTAGCTCTTTAGTAAAGTCCACTTCCTAGAATGCCATTCTTCACTCCAAACAATCCAGGCCACAACCATTGTCACTTGGTCAATCCATCACTATGTTGATCAAAGGATCTGGGGAGAAACACTGGGCTTTCCTGAATAACACATTCCTACTACCATAGAAGAGAGACTTCAAATTACTAACCTCATTGTCAGGCAATTGAGTAAAAATAAAGTAACAAACAAACAAACCAATAAATACATGAATAAATAAAATGGTGACATCATCAGAACATTACTAATTCCGTTTGGGCAAAGATAGGTCTAGCAATAGGTAAAGATATCAAAAAGGCCTAGAAGAAAATATGTAATAACAGTAAGTGTGACAGTGTATTGGGTTGATGACAAAATTCTGAGATATGCCACATATTTATCTTCAGGGAGGTCTGGATATTTCCATGCCAGGAACCATACTGAGCAAGATAAATATCCTAAAGCTGAGCCATTTGAGATATACTTTGTGATGTGACAGTTTGATATATTTTATATCATTACACCAAATTCGCTATTTCCTAATTTAATTTTGACTACTGCTATTCTGAACTGAAAATGTTTTCCCCATTTTAACAAGCAGTTCTGTTCTTCATTGACTAGGAAACTGTAGCGAAATTAATGTCCTACTGTTCTGCAGCCTCTGCAGAATTTTTTCAGATTTCATGGAACCCAAAAGTTGCACAGTGTAAAGTATGTTTTGAAGGGAGGACAGATGGGAGGCAAGCAGCCACATGTTGTTTTGGACTAAAACACAAAATAATAATGGAAAAGGGCTTAGAAAAGTGGGAAAAGATCAAGTCAGTCATGCATTTGAATGTCAATTCAAGGAATCTGGCCATTTTGAAGAATCTCATGAGGTAATCCTTATATAATAGTAGATTTATGGTTATCTTTATAAGCTAACTCTAATATATCTTAGCTTAAATGTGACCTCTCTTTTAGATGATGAAGCAATTAACTATTGGCTCACACTATGAAAGCCTGTTGTCAACACAGTTTTTCTTAATAATACAGAATCCTTTCTGGATCTCAGGACTTGGAAGCCATTTTGTTTCCTGCAATTTTATGCCTTTTTATTTATAAAACAAATCTGGATTTACAATGAGAAGTGATTACCAAACATTAATATTTCAATGTGAGCCTACTGTCCTTTTCTCAAATGTAAAACAAAGAAATTTTACTTCTGAAAATAACCATGCTATGTCTCTAAAATAATTAAACAGACTGAAGGATTATATGAGCAAGCACTCAGTGACTATGTAAGTATATGCATATACACACATAAGCGTGCACACAAACACAGAGTTAAGTCTAGTCAGGAGTGAGAAACTGTATCTCTTAATTTAACTGAGAAAATGTAATAAAAATAATTTACCAGGTGTAAGAAAATTTGACTAGACAACTGTTTCTACTAGAGTATTCCAGCACTCTGACTTATCTTTTGTGTCCATAAATTACTTTATTCTGCACATCTTACCCCACAATTAAAAACATCAAAATTCTGATTCCTACTTCAGAGAGTTGCACTGATATTCATGTATGGTCTCATAATCACCTTTATACATTTAAAGTCTGGCAGAAAGACGTTTTACTTAAATTCATATTATACTTTAATTGGATATTTAACTTTGGGGTTCTTCATGACTCAATTACGTTTAATTGAGTGTCTATCATGTGCAAGACCACAGGGTCATTTCTGAGGAAGGGTAAGATCAAATTGGAAAGAAATCCTACATCCAGGTAAAATCTAAAGAACTATTCTTCTTATTGTGTTAGGCTACTCAATCCTATCCCTTCCGAAAGACTTGCTCATTAAGAAAATTAGTGTTTCTGGCTTTAAAATAAAACTTTCTATGACTTATCACACAGAGAAGAGGGCTATACGTCATTATCCAAGCGGAAAATACACGACCCCTTATCAGTGTGAGTCTACCACCTTGTAGCTGGCCTCCGGCCACCACCCTCCATACACACCCAAACCTATTTTCTGTCTCAGTACATGCTACCCAGAACATCCTACTTCTTTCTGTAGCACCCAAATTACATTTAAAAGCCCCACCATATCTCTGTTGAAAAGATTAATTTAAACTAAGAATCTATTTTCTCAAAGGTGCTAACTGCCTATTTAGGTACACTGCTGTAGTAATAGCTCTTAGCAAATATTATTCCATCCATTCCCACATGCAGAGAGATTGAAAACTGGAAGGAAGGGCAAAGCACTGGGTACTCAGATCTAGTTCTCTTTTTTAGGCATGTGATGCTGAGTAAGTTATTTAATCTTCCCATGCCTCAGAATTCTTATCTTTAAAATGCATATTATATATACCTCAACATAATAAAGGCTGTATATGGCAAGCCCACAGCTAACATTATAATCTGTGGTGAAACCTGAAAGCTTTTCTTCTAAGATCAGGAACAAAACAGGAATATCTACTCATGCCACCTGTATCCAACACAGTATTAGAAGTCCTAGCCAGAGCAATTAGGCAAGAAAAGAAAAGAAAAGAAAAGGAATCCAGATTAAAAAGGAAGAAGTAAAACTGCCACTTTTTGCAGATAACATGATATTGTATGTAAAAACAAAAACAAAAACAAAATTTAAAAAAAAAACCCACCACAAAACTGTGAAGACTCCATTAAGAAAACTGTTAAGGCTAAAAAACAAAGACAGTAGAGTTGTAGGATATAAAATTAATATTCAAAAACCTATTACATTTCTAACATTAATAACAAACTATCAGAAAAAGAAGTTAAGAAAACAACCCCATTCACAATGGCATCAAAAAAATTGAATATCTTGTAATAAATTTAGCCAGAGAGTAAAAGTTCTTACAATGAAAACTATAAGACATTGATATAAGAAACTGAAGAAGACACAACTTAAATGGAAAGATATTCCATGTTCATGATTTTGAAGAAATAATATTGTTAAAATGCCCATACTACCTAAAACAATCTATAGATTCAATTCAATCCCTATTAAATTCCAATGGCATTTTTCACAGAATAGAATAATCAATCTGAAAATTAGTATGGAACCACAAAAGACCCCAAATAGTCAAAGCAATCTTGAGAAAGAAGAACAAACCTGTAGGCATCAAACACCCTGGTTTCAAACTATATTATAAAGCTATAGTAATCAAAACAGTATGCTATTGGCATAAAAACAGACACACAGATAAATGGAACAGAACAGAAAGCCCAGAAATAAACCCATGAATATGTAGTCAACTACTCTATGACAAAGGAACTAAGAGAATATATTTAGCAGGAAAATGACAGTCTCTTCAACAAATGATGCTGGGAAAATTGGACAGTTATATGCAAAAGAATGAATATGGACCACTGTCTCACACCACACATAAAAACTAACTCCTAATGGGCTAAAGACTTAAATGTGAGACCTTAAACCATAAAAATCTTAGAGAAAAACCATGTCAATAAGTTCCTTAACATCACTCTTGGTGATGATTTTTGGGATTTGGCACCAATACAAGCAAAAATAAACAAGTGGGACTAAACCTAACGTTTCTGCATAGCAAAGGAAACCATCAAAAAAGCAACTTTTTCAAATGGGAGAAAATAATCACAAATTATATATTTGATAAGGGGTTAATATCCAAAATAAAGTAAGAACTCATAGATCTTAATAGCAAAAAAACAAAGAATGCAATTTTTAAAGTGGGCAGAGGATTTAAATGGACATATTACCAAAGAAGACATAACAAGGCCAACTGGTACATGAAAAGTGCTCAACATCACTAATCACCAGGGAAAAGCAAATCAAAACCAGAATGAGTTATCACTCTGCATGTTAGAATGGCTATTATCAAAAAGATAAAAAATGGGGTGCCTGGGTGTCTCAGTTGGTTAAGCATCCAACTTTGGCTCAGGTCACGATCTCACGGTTCGTGAGTTCAAACCCCACATTAGGTTCTGTGCTGACAGTTCAGAGCCTGGAGCCTGCCTCGGTTTCTGTGTCTTCCCCCCTCTCTCTACCTGCTCCTGCTTATACTCTCTCTCTTTCTCAAAAATAAATAAAACATTTACCAAATATACCAAAAAGCTGCTAGAACTGATACATGAATTCAGCAAAGTCACAGGATATAAAATCAATGTACAGAAATCAGTTGCATTTCTCTACACCAATAATGAAACAACAGAAATAAAAATAAAGAAATTGATCCCATTTACAATTGCACCAATAACCATAAAATATCTAGGAATAAACCTAATCAAAGATATAATAGATGCATACTGAAAACTACAGAAAACATATGAAAGAAATTGAAGAAGTCACAGAGAAATAGAAAAACATTCCATACTCATGGATTAGAAGAACAAATATTGTTAAAATGTCAATAGTGCCCAAAGAAATCTACACATTAAATGCAATTATAATCAAAATTGCACCAGCATTCTTCTCAGAGCTAGAACAAACAAACCTAAAATTTGTATGAAACCACAAAAGACCCTGAATAGCCAAAGTCATGTTGAAAAAGAAAACCAAAGCAGGAAGAATCACAATCCCAGACTTTAGCCTCTACTACAAAGCTGTAATCATCAAGACAGTATGGTATTGGCACAAAAACACACACATAGACCAATGGAACAGAATAGACAGCCTAGAATTGGACCTATAAATGTATGGCCAACTAATCTTTGACAAAGCAGGAAAGAGTATCGAATGGAAATAAGACAGTCTCTTTAGCAAATGGTGCTGGGAGAACTGGACAGCAACATGCAGAAGAATGAAACTGGACCACTGTCTTATACCATACACAAAAATAAACTCAAAATGGATGAAAGACAGGAAATCATCAAAACCCTAGAGGAGAAAACAGGAAACAACCTCTTTGACCTCAGCCATAGCAACTTCTTATTTGACATGTCTCCAAAGACAAGGGAAACAAAAGCAAAAATAAACTATTGGACCTCATCAAGATAAAAAGCTTCTGCACAGCAAAGGAAACAATCAGCAAAACGAAAAGGCAACCGACAGAATGGGAGAAGATATTTGCAAATGACATATCAGATAAAGGGTTATCATCCAAAATCTATAAAGAACTTATCAAACTCAACACCCCCCCTCCACAATAATAATCCAGTGAAGAAATACGCAGAAGACATGAATAGACACTCTTCCGAAGAAGACATCTAGATGGCCAACAGACACAAGAAAAGATGCTCAACATCACTCATCATCAGGGAACTGCAAATCAAAAATACATTGAGATACCACCTCACACCAGTCAGAGTGGCTAAAAGTAACAACTCAGGAAATGACAGATGTTGGTGAGGCTGTAGAGAAAGGGGAACCCTCTTGCACTGTTGGTGGGAATGCAAATTGGTGCAGCCACTCTGGAAAACAGTGTGGAGGTTCCTCAAAAAGTTAAAAATAGATTACCCTATGACCTAGCAATAGCACTGCTAGGAATTTATCCAAAGAATACAGGAATGCTGATGCATAGGGACACAGGTACCCCAATGTTTATAGCAACACTATCAATGATAGCCAAATTATGTTAAGAGCCCAAATGTCCATCAACTGATGAGTGGATAAAGAAGATGTGGTGTATATATATATATATATATATATATATACACACACAATGGAATATTACTTGGCAATGAGAAAGAATGAAATGTTGCCATTTGCAACACATAGATGGAACTGAAGGGTATTACACTAAATGAAATGAGTCAGTCAGAGAAAGGTAGAGATCATATGTTTTCACTCATATGTTGAATTTGAGGGACTTAATGAAGGACTATGAGGGAAGGGAAGGGGGAAAATAATTTCAAAAAAGAGGGAGGCAAACCATAAAAGACTCTTAAAGACAGAGAACTGAGGGTTGATGGGGGGCAGGGTGGAGGGGGAAATGGGTAATGGGCATTCAGGAGGGCACTTGGGATGAGCACTGGGCTTTGTATGTAAGCAATGAACCATGGGAATCTACTCCTGAAATCAAGAGCACATTGTATACACTATGTTAGCTAGCTTGACAATAAATTGTATTTAGAATGAATGAATGAATAAATAAATAAATAAATAAATAAATAAAATGCATCTTCAAAAAAGAAATAAAAAATAACAAGTATTGGGAAGGATATGGAAAAACAGGAACCTTTATGCATTGTTAGTGGGAATGTAAATTGGTGCAGCCACTGTGGAAAATAGTATCGACGTTCTTTAACAAATTAAAAATAGGACACTATATGATTCAGCAATTCGACTGCTGAGTATTTTTTCAAAAAAACCACTAACTCAAAAATATATATGCACTCCCATGTTCATTGGTGCCTTATTTAGAATAACCAAGACATGGAAGTAATCTAAGTGTCCAGTGATAAATGAATAAAGAAAATATGGTACATATATAAAATGGAATATTATTCAGCCATAAAATGGAAGGATCTTGCCATTTGTGACAACATAGACAGAACAAGAAGACATTATGCTAAGTAAGTCAGAGAAAGACAAATACCATATGATTTTACCTATATGTTGAATTTAAAATAAAAATGAGCTCATGGATACACAGAGAACAAGTTTGGTGACTAGGAAGCAAATGGGTGAAAGGGTATATATTTCCAATTACAAAGTCAGTAAGTCATGGGGATGTAATATATGGCATGGTGACTATAGTTAATAATACTGGATTGCATATTTGAAAGTTTCTAACAGAATAGATCTGAAAAGTTCTTATCACAGGAAAAAAATTGGAGCTATGTACGGTGACAAATGTTAACTAGATAATTGTGGTTATCATTTTGCAATATATACAAAATCGAATCATTATGTTGTATATCTGAAACAAATATCACATTATGTCAATTATACTCAATTTAAAAGAGTAAAGAAATCCTAACTTTGCAGATACTTCACATTCAAATTCCAGGTCTTGCATTGGCGAACTATATGACTTTGAATAAGTTATTTAACCTTTCTGAGACTTCTTTTCCCAAGCCTTTAAAATAGAGAGAGATTTGATAATCATCTGTTAATGTCATTATAGATACATTTATACAAATAAAATTATCTGTGTAGTCCTAGACATACAATATGTGTTCAATAAAGAGCTATTAAAGTCTTTGTAAAAGAACAAGATGCATTAGCAGATATTTTATCTCATTAAATATTTTATTATTTCATAAATAAATTTTGACTCTACATCCCACAGTGCCTGAAAAGCTATCTACGTATTAGAAATTCAAGGCATACATCCTGAGTGAATAGAAATAATGTCAATATTTCAGGACCAGATTATCCTCTTTTGCTCTCCCTTCCTTTGCCCTTATGGCAAATCATATTCACCCCTTTTGTGTTTATGGCATTTTTTCAAAAACTGGAATTTTTAGCAGAACATATTAAGAGATTGAATTCCACCCACCAGTCACGTGATAAGGTGCATATCATAAAAATCCTTACCACACACGGCCTGTGGTGTGCAGAATTTTGGTCCCCATGATCTCTGTTCTCTGCTGTTACTTCCACGGGTATGTTACATTACACAAAAATGGGACTGTGCAGATGTAATTAAGGTTCCTAATCAGTTTATTTTAAAATAGGAAAATTACTCTGGATCTTTCCAGGGGGCCAAGTGTAATCACAAGGGCTCTCCAAAGCAAAAGAGGAAGGCACAGAGATCTGACTCATAGAACTCAATGAGCCACTGCTTACCTGCAGATGAAGGGGACATAACAACAACAACAACAAAAGTAAATTCTTTCAACAACCATGGAAGGTAGAAGAGGATCCTGACCCCGACATAAGAACTGTACCCCCATGGGGCACCAGGGTGGCTTAGTCGGTTAAGTGGTTAAGTGTCCACCACTGCATTTCAGCTCAGGTCATGATCTCACAGTTCATGAGTTCAAGCCCCACATCAGGTTCTGTACTGACAGTGCGGAGAGTGTTTGAGATTCTCTCTCCCTCCCTTTCTGCCCCCTCCAACTGGCACTCTGTAAATAAATAAACAAATTAAAAAAGGAAAAAGAAAAAACACACTGTAGTCCCAGAAAATACCTTGATTTAATTATAGTAAAACCCCCAAATAAAAAGTCCATCCCTACCATGTTGCACTTTTGACCTATGGAACTATGAGCTAAATAGTGGTGTTGTTTTAAGCCACTAGATTTGTGGTAATTTGTTGAATTTGCTATGCAGCACTAGAAAACTAATGTATGATCAATAGAGAATTAAATAGTACACGTAAAAAGTCACTGTAATTAATGAAAAGCTTTGCCAATGTCCTTTGTGTATTAGTCAGAGTATTTCAATGAAACACAATCAATAGAAATTTTAAATATTATCATATGGTATCAGCTCACATGATTATGGAGTTTGAGGGGTCCCATGATCTGCTGTCTTCAATCTAGAGACGAAGAAAGGCCTTTAGTGTAGTTGATGATATAGATTCCAGTCCAAGTCTAAAGACCTAAGAATCAAGAGTACTGATGGCAGGAGATCAATGTTCCGCCCAAGCAATCCGGTGGAGGGCAAATCCGACCTTCCTCTACCTTTCTGTTCCATTCAGGTTCTTAACAAGTAGGATGTTCACTGCATTGGAGAGGTACGTTTCTTTACTAGGTCCAGCAATGCAAATGCTAATTTCTTCCAGAAACATCTTCACAGACACACCCAGAGGTAACATTTAACCAGATATCTGAACATCTTGGATCCAATCAAGTTGACACATAAAATTAACCAGCACATTTCATTTTTGCTGTTACCGTGTTTTCCTTTAATAGCAATTTGCTATGGCTCTCTGGTTTCCAGGGTTTTTGTTGTTGTTGTTGGCTTTTGTTTTCAAGGTTTTTCCCTGTTTTAAGGAATGATTTACAAATAAAATTGCAATATGTTTAAAGTATACAACATGATGATCTGATATATGTATATACTGTGGAATGATTACACGATCAAGTGAATTAATAGATCTATCACATCACATGGTTACTTTTTTATGAGAACGCTTAAGATCTACTCTTAGAAATTCTCAAGTATACAACACAATATTATTAATGCAACGAATATACTGTGCATTAAATCTTCAGTACTTATAACTGAAAGCTTGTAACCTTTGACCTCTAAAATCAGGAACGAGACAAGGTTGCCCACTCTTGCCTTTACTATTCAGTATAGTATGAAAAGTACTAGCCAGAACCAATAGGCAAGAAAAAAAAATAAAATCCACCCAACTAGAAAGAAGCAAAATGGTCTCTACTATGTTTGCATATATAGACAATCCTAAAGAATCCACCAAAAACTGTTAGCACTAATAAATTCAGTGAAGTTGCAGGATACAATATCAACATACAAAAATCAGTTGCATTTTTGTACACTAACAAGGAACTATATGAAAAAGAAATTAAGAAAAATCCCATTTACAATAGCATCAACAATAATAAAATAGGAAGAAACTTAATCAAGGAGGCGAAAGATTAGTAAACATTGATGCAAGACTGAAAACTATAAGACACTGATGAACGACACTGAAGAGGACACAAATAAATAGAAAGGTATCCTGTGGTTGGATGATTGTTTTAACACAAGAAGCACCTTTAAGAGAGTTACCATTTGACAATCCTCTTTATCTGAAAAAAAGTTTAACTGTGCTCTCAGAGGAAACTGACATTTTATCAAGCCTCCTGCTGTTTTCCGTAGGTCCATACACCTGCAGCAAGGTGAGCTCCTGGGACTTCTTTTGAGGGACTTTTATGGCCGCTGTTCCCCTTAGGACTCTGCTTTCTCCCATATCTAATTACTCCGTAGGTAAGACCTGTTCACTCATCAGTACCTCCACACTGGCTCTGGGGCTGCCTGTACCTCTTCTGCCTCCTTTTGGGCCCTGTGGGGTTACAAATGCCAGGATGCTCCATCACCCAGCTTCTCCTTTGGTTCTCTGGGGGCTCCTCACTGTATGTGACTATAGTCACCTGGAAGCTTCAGTCCAGATACCCGTTCAACCAACTAGGACATAGCAGAAATGCCTGCTCTAATTTTGAGCTCAAACACAAAGACTGGCTCTTTGTCAAGTACCATTTCATGTATACCTTTCTCCCTAGAAAAACACATCAAAAAGGATGGCTCTCAAGAAGAGAGGGATACAAGATCTGCTGCTTTTCCCTACCACTCATACTCCTCTCTCTCTCCCTCTCTCTCTCTCTCTCTTTCTCTCTCTCTCTGTATGTGTATGTGTGTATATATATATATATATATATATTCCATTTCTTACATAATCTGTACTTCAAGCTTTCTCCAAAAATAAAAATCCTTCTTTATTAAAATATTTCACATTTCCTTCTGTGATTTTTCAGTAATTAGAAAGCAAAATGAAAGACATAATTTTTGCCTTTGGTAATAAAGCACATACAATTACTTTTAAAACTGAAAACTTCCCCTGATTGTCATTAAGAGTGTTCTTAGTTGCAAAGCAATTTGGGGTTGTAAATACTGTCAGAATGTTTTTGTCTGTATTCTGGCTCAACTAAGTATGCAGAGCATATAGTAGTTGGGAGATCATACTCTGAAAATAAACCACCTCAGTTTTGTGTTTCAGCTCTGAGTTACTAGCCATGACCTTGTGCAAGCTGTTTAATTCTCTAAGCCTCATATTTTCCATCTGTAAAATCCATTCATTCATTATACATACTTATTGAATTCTTACCATTTTCATTATCATTATAATTACCATCATTCTGTTCAGACTCACATGAGATACATACTTATGTCACTGGGTTTGACTAAAATGATTATGGAGCATTCAGTTGGTTGGGGTAAAATATGAATAGCAAAGCCACAGCTCAGGTGGCAAGAGTAAGGTCAACCTGAGAGCAGTGTGCCTCCTTTCAATATTTCCATAGCACTCTGCTTATCAGCGTGGTAGCATTTTTCAAAATGCTTAGCGTTTGTGAATTTATGCCCCCTCTTCCTTGACATGGAGTCAGGGGCTGTATTATTCATCTCTTTATTTCCAGCTCTTAGTAAATACTATGCACAATTATGGTAGAGTTTAATGAATGGTTTTTAAGTGAGTAAATGAATGAATGAATAATGAAGTACATAAAGTGAGAGCTAGGAAAAACAATTAGACAAAATAAGAAAATAACCAAAGAAAAAAACATAAACCTGGATGATATGCTCCGCCCTCTACCCGACCACAGAATATCTGTAAAACAGAACTCATTTGGGAGGGAGTTCACAGGAGAGACACCTGTGTTTGAATTCTGTGCTGTAAAGTGTGGTGCAGTAGTAATCAAAGGTCAGAAATGATAAACCAGGAGTAACAGGGATGCCAGAACTCTGAGGGAATTAATTCAGAAAACTGTATTTTTATCAATAATATAAAAAACAACAGGTGCCTGGGTGGCTCCATAGATTAAACGTCCAACTCTTGGTTTCAGCTTGGGTCATGATCTCCTAGGTTATCTAAGCTGTCAGCATGGATCTCACTTGGGATTCTCTTTTTTCCTCTCTCTTTGCCCCTCCTCCACTATCACGTGCTCCCTCTCTCTCTCTCTCTGTCTCTCAAAATAAATAAATGAACTGAAAAAAATAAACAACAGGTGTTGGCAAGGATGCAGAGAATGGGAAACCCTCCTGCACTGTTTGGTGGAAATGCAAAGTAGTGCAACCACTCTGGAAAACACTATGAAGCTTCCTCAAAAGTTTAAAAATAAAACTACCCTATGATCCCACAATTGCACTACTAGGTATCTACCCAAAGAATACAAAAATACTAACTAAAAGGGATACAGGCACCCCAATGTGTATAGCAGCATTAGCTACAATAGCCAAGCTGTGGAAATACCTCGTGTTCACTGACTGATGAATGGATAAAGAAGATATTGTGCATATATACAGTAGAATATTGCCATCCATAAAAAAGAATGAAATCTTGCCATTTGAAGTGGATGGATCTAGAGAATATTATGCTAAGCAAAGTAAGTCAGTCAGAGAAAGGTAAATACCATATGATTTCACTAATATGTGGAATTTAAGAAACAAAACAAATAAGTGAACATAGGGAAAGAAATGGGAGGCAAACCAAGAAACAGACTCTTAAATGTAGAGAATAAACTGATGGTCACCAGAGGGGAGGTGGGGAGGGGGTGATATGGGTGAAATAGATGAGAGGGATTAAGGAGTGCAACTCTTGTGATGAGTACCAGGTATTGTATGGAAGTGCTGAATCACTAAATTATACATCTGAAACTTAAAAAAGAAAGAAAGAAAGAAAGAAAGAAAGAAAGAAAGAAAGAAAGAAAGAAAAGAAAGAAAAAAGAAACCTTGAGTTTTTATTTTTATTTTATTTTTGTAATATAATTTATTGTCAAATTGGCCTCCATACAACACCCAGTGCTCATCCCAACAAGTGCCCTCCTCAATGCCCATCATTCACTTTCCCTTCTTCCCACCCCCATCAACCCTCAGTTTGTTCTCTGATTTAAGAGTTCTTATGGTTTGCCTCCCTCCCTCTCTGTTCGTAGCTTTTCCCCCTTCCCTTCCCCCATGGTCTTCCGTTAAGTTTCTCAAGATCCACATATGAGTGAAAACATATGCGATTATAGAAAAGAGATAACTTCCTGCCCTTTGAACATATTAGCACTGACACTAGGAAATGACCATCCTTGTTGAGTGAGTGAAAGACAAAAGCAGAAAAATGTGACTATGACATAGAACCAAGTCAAACAATGCAGAGACGGATTTCCCCAAGAAGATAGAACTCTAGCCAATCAAAGCTAAGCTTCATCAGTAGTTTTGTAAATAGAACTGAGCATTTGGTTTATGACCACATCACTCCAATCTCTGCTTCCATCTTCATCTTGTCTTCTTTTCTACATATCCTCCTCTTCCCTAGTGTGAATAGAAACTGACTGAAAACTAGCACAAGAGAACTTTTTGGGTGGGGTAATGAACATGTTCTAAAACTGGATTATGAATATGGTTACAGAACCCTAAATTTACTAAATATCATTGAATTATATACTTAAATAGGTGAATTTTATAAGTTAATCTTCTATAGAATTTACAAGTTAGATTTAAAATTAAGAACTTCATTTTGTTAAGAGACATTAAAAATCAAATTGCAAATAACAGAATCAGAGATGATATATCCATCAAAGGACTTAGAATACATTTTATATATTTTTAAAACTCCTAAAATCAGGGGGGAAAACCCTGGTAGGTGATTTTTTTAAGGTATAATTAACATCCAATGTTATCTTAGTCTCAGGTAGCAGGTGATTTTTGTAATGGATAAAAGGAGAGTACTTTGCCAAAGGGAATGTCTGAATAGCCAACAAATATATGAAAAGCTGTTCCGCTTCCTTGGTTATCAAGAAATTACAGGTAAAAGCACACTGCAATACCATTACACTCCCATAATAGTGGCTAAAATGAAAATGATAGTCGATACCAACTATCAGCAAAGATTTGAATCACAGGAACTCTCATATATGTGAATAAATTGGTACATTTTGGAAAATCATTTTGGACTACCTAATTAAGCTAAACAACAATACCCATGACACAGCAACTCTACTTCTAGTTGATATATACCTTATAGAAATGCATATGTATGCTCACCCAAAGACTGAGAATATTCACAGAAACACTATTAATAGTACCAAACAAATGACTGTGCAAATACATGAATAATACATTTTGTTATATCCATACAATGGAATGAATGTTCTACAGCAATGAAAACTAATGTATCATTTCTTCATGCAAAGAGTATTATGTAGTGATCTATTGGAGGCATGAGAAGAGCCTTTGGAATGTTAATGATATTCATTTCACAGTATGAATTGTGGTTATATGGATGTGTTTACTTTGTGATAATTCACCAAGCTGTAGAATTATGTCTTATATATATAACTGTGCATATACCATACTTTACTAATGAAGTTCAATTGGAAAAGAATGCGTGGTGGCATGCCCAAGCCAAACAACAATAGTGTAAATCAGACACAGGCTCTCTTATCTCTGACACCTGGCCTATTACCTTACCATGCCACTGTATTCTCCAGTACTATTCTTTTTTTAAAAAATGTTTGTATTCATTTTGAGACATAGAGAAAAAGAGAGAAAGGGGAAGGGGCAGAGAGAGAGGGAAAGAGAATCCCAAGCAGGCTCTATACGGTCAGCATGGAGTTCAGTGCAGGACTGGAACCCACAAACCATGATATTGTGATCTGAGCCCAAATCAAGAATCAGATGCTTAACCCACTGAACCACCTAGGCAGCCCTCCAATACTATTCTTAATACAGTCAAATCAGCTTCTAAAATGTAGGTTCATAATAAAAAGGAATCATGTTCTTTTTAATATTTGGTAATACGTTATTGTGGTTGGGTTCATTTATTTTTTTCTTGATTTCATTTTAGAATTATTTTCTATAAATAACCTACAGAGAAATACCTTAATCTAACAATTAATTATAAATCATAACATAAAGGTATGTGTATAAGTAAATTCTATTAAATATTAATCCCTGATATTTTATCATCCAATCTTTCCCTTAAATCTTATAGGTAATATCTCAATTTTGAAATTTTTTTCTTTATCTGCTGATAATAGTATGTCTTGTCTTGATACTCTCTTTCATTGACTGTGTATACCTTATGGTCTGAGTAATATATATCTTAAAAGAAAACGACAAATTTAAACTTTCAAATGTCTGTTTTGGTGGTTTATTCTACATTTCACTCAGGTTCACTAAAATTCTAAATTTAAAGGTTTATAAAAATTTCCTACATTATATGAGGTGTCAATATCATTTTTTAACCTGGAAAAAATAAAACTGAATTCTTACTGTTTAACATCGATAATTATATAACTAAGCAATCTAAACATGGTTATTAATATAATGAAATAACCTAAATAACTATATATCCTGTCTGCTATTAAAATAAGAGCCAATTATTTTAGTCTTTCTGGTTAAAGTGACAATATGATATATTGTTTTATGATTATTTCACATAATTAAGCAAAGATATTACCTATTTTGACACTTAGGAATACTCTTTAGCTTTGTTCTACATTGATTTTACATTAGGGATTGCACATTCCACCTCTATAGGCCTTTGATCCAAACTAATAGAATTATGACTCAAAATTATAGGTCATACTATTTTACCAGGATTTCTTATTATAAGTGAAAAGCTATAAGAAAAGAGAAAGTAATGGAGTAGCAAATCTATTTAGATATTTTGGCACATAAACTTTTGACAATACATGAAAAATACTTTCCACTCAAACTCACAACTCTTGCCTTGAATCCAAGTTAACATGGTGGGAGCAGTCTCTCATAACATCTGCAACCCTCTGTTGCACTTAGCCCTTTTCATGTCAGTAATTGTAAGTACACTGAGGGCAGCATGTGTAATTTATCTTTATATGCTTAGCACCTAAAAAGGTGTATGGCATATAAAAAGTGTTTAATAAATATTTACAAATGTCCATTAGTTCTTACAGAGCACATCTTCCTTCCCTCTGGAAATTTGTGAGCTCTTTCTGTACCTCATAACTTAGCAAATTTACCAAAACCTAAAGGGAAGACTAATAAAATAGCAGACATGTAGCCAAACAGCAATATGATCACTGAGGGAGATAATCTCAAACCTCAAGACGCATGTTACAATAGCTTCAGAGTCATCTAGATCTAGGCTGTGAAGACTGAAAAGCAGATACTGAAGAAAGACTAAAGCTTAATAATTACAGCAGTAAAATCACAAATCTAGACACTATCCTTTTCTTCCCTACAGTGCAAAGCTTTGAATTCATTTAATTCAACTTTCTCCAATTCTCTAGTCTTTAAAAGCAAAGAGGCCAATGAGAACACACACACACACACACACACACACACACACACACACACTTATTAAGAATACATTCGATGGGGTGCCTGGGTGGCTCAGTCGGTTAAGCATCTGGCTTCGGCTCAGGTCATGATCTCACGGTTCGTGGGTTCGAGCCCCGCGTCAGGCTCTGTGCTGACAGCTAGCTCAGAGCCTGGAGCCTGCTTCAGATTCTGTGTTTCCCTCTCTCTCTGACCCTCCCCTGCTCGCGCTGTCTCTCTCTGTCTCTCAAAAAACAAACAAACATAAAAAAAAAAAGAATACATTCGACAAAATATCTTACCGTAGCTGCCCTGAGCCCAGCAAGGATCTACCCTATGTTTAAGATTTGGTCCCTACTACAGACTAAGTGTTTGTGTCCCTTAAAATTCATATGTTGAAATCTCATCCCCAGTGTGACATTTGGTGGTGGGAACCATAGGTCATGAGGGTGGAGCCCTCATGAATGGGATTAGTACCCTTAGGACCTCCAGAGAGGTCCTTCATCCCTTCCATCATGTGAGCAGACAGTGAGAAGACAGCTGTCTATGACCCTCTTTACAGGTCCTCACCAAACAATGAGTCTGCTGGTGACTTGATTTTGGACTTATCAAGGCCTCCATAATCGTGAGAAATAAATTCCTGTTATTATAAGCTACCCAGTCTACGATAGTGTACATGAGAGGTATGTAACCTTATTTATATGTTTACCACATACTTTGATATTTGAAATATTATATACTGAAAAGGCCACTTATATACTTAGAACAAGTTGGATTTGATGAACCTTCTTTCCCTGAGGTAACAGCAATAAGAACTAATGAACAACAACAACAACAACAAAACATACAATGGTCTGTTCTCTTACTACCTTGGAAGGGACTAGATTTCTGTCAGTTATAATAATTATAATAAAAATGAATAATCTCATTTACTAAAGTCTGGAGTTAAGTAATCTACACATGGATTGGAGAAATTATATCTGATGCTCTGTTTTCAAAAGAAAACTGCATCTTTATGGGGAAAAAACCTCGAGGGAGACAGTGAGACATCCTTAGTGTAAACAATCAGGCATAGTCTAGATGATTGCTCTCAAAGATACAGTAAAGAGGATCCTTACTCAAAGTGAGGGCAGACAGAGAAAGACAAAGTCTGTATAATGTCCTTATATGTGTAATCTAAATGCAACGAACTCACAAATACATAGAAGATTGGTGGTTATCAGGGGCTGGAAAAATGAATGAAGGTGGTCAAAAGTACAAACTTCCAGTTACAAGGTAGATAAATAGGTTTGGGGGATGTAATAGTCTTCTCTCTCTTTGGGTATTATTTGTTCCATTGGGCAGTTCTCTCAGAAGAATCTAAGACGGTCCAGACCAACTCCCTCCTACCTCCTGGGGAAAACACAGACTTAATTCGCTGTACAGTCCTCTAAATTTTGTCCTCTGACACAAGTTGCTTCTTCCAGACTCTCCTCTAGAGACAAATTGGAGAGCATAGCTTTGCCTTGGTACATTCCCCTTAAAAACTCTAAGGGACATAGGTCAATTAGAAAATTCTGAGTGTTTCTCTAAAGTTTGCTACATGATATCCGCTCCTGCCAGAAACACACCATGTATCAACAACTCTCTTACTCAAAAAAGCCTTCTCATCCAAAAGTTTCCCTTCTCAACTTAAGGGATTTTAATAACTGAATGTACCTTTAGGTATATATTAAGATCTCAAAATTGAGATCTCAAATTTGAGGACTTCATTGGCCAGCTGATATATTATCTTTGCTTTGTATTACTCTCAGTCTTTGGGATCTTTAGCCCAAAATAAAATACACAGAGTCCCATTTTGTTATCCTTTTTTGTATTGATGCAACACTAGTCTCTCTTTTGCTGCCAGCCAGAGATGACCACCAACTTCTCCCTGAGCCAGACTATTAATGATAAGTATTTGTAATGAAAATGTGCCTTTCAGAACTGCTGCCATCCATATTCCAATCAACTCTTATGTAAGCTTGATCTACCTTTCAATGATACTGGACCCAATTAAGCCTCCAAAATAGGTGTCTAGATACCTCTGGGATGATAAAGACATAAGGGGAAGGCCATCCTGGAGTAGATATAAATGCAACCAAGAGTGGATGTAAATGGAATCATTTGTGACTATCCAACTTCTATATTTAGCACCCAGCATAATGGCTGGGGTAGAGTGGACACTCAATACATTGTAGTTCTCTTCTCTACTGAACATCATTTTTCCAATGAAGAAAAAAATATAAAAATTTTTCCCATTTTCCCAATTACTCTGGAGAGAAAAACTTGAGATAATGCATATGCAAGAGCACTGTATATACTTTGTACATATATTCCACCCAGAAATATTTCATGAAACAAACTATGTGATAAAATGGATTTAGAGTTCTTTTTGAAAACAGGGTGAAGTCCATATTTACGTCAATCATGTGAAGAATGTATAGATGATAATATTTACATTTAATGTCAGAAAAATAAGACTAAAGTGGTAACAGCCTTTACATAAAGTCAAGCAAATCAGAGGCAGAAGGGTTAGTCAGTTCTTTACAGGTCTCCTCAGTCCAGCACTAGATAAAATGATGAGGAGAGCATGATGAGACGTCCTATATTCCAACTTCAGGAAAAAGGCCAGCAGTTATAGTTGATGCCCTGGTGATCCACTCTCCTTCTGATAAACATCACTATCCATCAAGCCACTCATGAGCATAACTCATAACTGAGAGACAACCATGCAATCTGTTTTCATCAATGCAAGAAAAAAGATTGCCAGGGATTTGTACATAACTTAGTACAGCAAGACATTTACTGGGCCTTTGCAGCAATGCCATTTTACTTATAAACAGTTTAGAGGAGGAATATTTATGGCCCTTCGACCTCTCCCACTGGCCCTGAAAGAAATTGGATTTCCAACCAAACCCATTTACAAGGAGAGAGCTATTCATTCTAATAAAACCACATGGTAAGTGCATTAAGTAGGAAGAAAAATGTCTTTTGATGAACAGAGACATTATACCCACAGGAATGGCAGCAGCCTCAGTGAAAGTTAAGCTTGGCTGCTTCTGGTCTCACTTGAATTTTTTCCAGCTCTTAAAGCATGGTAATACTACAACAGGCCACTTCAGAGATGGACATGTGCAATTAAGCAATAGGCCCAATTTCAGCCTTGATACTTGGGGCATAAGGTGATGTATGAAGAAGAAAAATGCCACAACCCCTTAAGAGGAACTTGAACACCTCTAGTGTGTTCACTATATAGCTGTAGTACCAAATTAACAAGAAAAGGGTACCAAAAGGTATGGAACATGATATTTAGCTTTGAGAAATATTTTAGCTATCTGGAAAGAAAAGACGAGCATATGCAATGTACAACATTACAAAATTAAACACAATTGGAAGTTAAAAACAGACTGTCAACTATTAGAATTCAGATGAACTTCTCTATGGTATGGCAGTGAGATCTGTGAAAAGAACATAAATTCAAAACAGTTTGGAGGAAATATGGACTGAGCTTAGAAATATATATGTGAGAAAAAAGAAGATATTAATGACTACACCCTTGTTCCTGACTTAAGAGAGTTAATGAATGGTGGTGACACTCACTGAGACATGGAAAACTGAACAAGAATTGGAAGGAAATATGATGAGTTAATTTAGATGTGCTGAGTTTCAATGTTCTATGGGTCATTGAAAAACATCCAACAGTGGTCCGGTAACATATATGAAGTCCAGCAGGCACATATATGCTGAAGGCAAAGAGCTCACAGTTGCTAGGGAATTAAGGTTAGCTCTGAAAATTTAAACCTTTGCTTTTTATTTTTCAGATTATATGAGTTAATCTCTTGTGACTGCATCAAGCTTTAACCTTGTTTTTAAAGAAAGATGTGTTATATTTTATAATATGTAGAAAAAATATAGCAATAATTCATACGTTGCTTAAGGAAAGACATTATGAATTATACCTAATTGTCCAATCATCTGTAACCATCTCCTTAAATTCATTTTTAGTGCTCTCTGGCAACACTTCAGGAAAAAAGTCCCTAAAAGGAATAAAAGTTGGCCATGTAGCATATAAATCTAGGCTTTCCAACTTGGGTAAGCCAAAGAAATATTTGGCAAGGATTCAGATAATTGTGCCTGCTGGTTTAGGGGCTATCATGCTCTGGACCTGGGGTTGTTCATCCAAGTACGAGTCAGGTATAGGACTGGAATATAGGTAGTGACATTTCTGCTGAGCCACAAGCAGCACCAGAAGCAAAGAATATAAATAAAACAAAAAGATTAACAATACACACACACACACACACACACACACACACAAACACACATAGATATCAGCCTTCAGAGACTAGGTTTTAAATGGATATGGAAAGGTCCAACTAAGCTTGGATAAGATGGGGCAAAGAAATCACACATCATGCAGAAAATAGGACTATGAGAATATATGACAAGAAACAGTTGCTTCTTTATCTTATATGAAAGTCCTCCAATTTCCCTATGGGCTGGAAACCAAAGCCAATTTCCTTGCTAATCAGCAAAATGAAAGAGCAACTCTATATGCATTATGAGGAGAATTTAAGAGAAAATTCCAGTTTGTCTCTACAAATATAAAGAGATGATGAACTAAACCAAGCAGAATGGGGGTGGTGGTGGCATGAAGTATCTTGAGAAATACTAACATATTAGACATGGACAGAGAACAAGATTCCTGCAAACATATTCCAGAAGGAGATAATAGGACTTAACTGAAATTAAAATAATAAACTGCAGGTTAGTAAGAAGTCTTAGGGGACCAGATCTAATTTAGGGATAAGAGTGTTATGTTATTAAAATATTATTTGTATATAATTAATGCAACAAGACCATAATTCAGTGCGTGATGTACAAAAAGGTGAGATTGGAGGACTGTGGGTGCAGAAAAGTACTCAAAAGGACAAGATGAATCTCTATCATTTCAAAAGGAAAGAAGAGAAACAGAAGTTCCTCCACCTCTAGGGATGTCACATTTTTTTTTTGAGAGAGAGAGAGAGACAGAGAGAGAGAGGAGCAGAGGGAGACAAGAGAGAATCCCAATGAGGCTCCATGATCAGGGTGAGCCCAACTCAGAGTTCGATCCCATGACCCTGGGATTATGACCTGAGCCAAAATCAAGAGTTAGATGTTCAACTGACTGAGGCACCCAGGTGCCCCCAGAAAAACATTTTTTAACTTGGGTGCTTGGATATAACAAAATTTAAACAAGCAGTGCTTATGATAATATGCAAAACTCATGGATTTTTGCCAAATGAAAAGTCAAATGCTAGCTCAATGAATCTGAAGTGTTGGTACCAAAAGAAATGGGAGATGTTTGTGCTACAACTGGGAAGTGAGAAAGAACATTTAACCACAACCAGGACTCATGAAGATTGACATGAGTTATCCTGGGAGTAAGAATGGAACTTTATTTCTCTCCTAATAGAGAAATAAGGAAGCCATGGGTCAATGCAGAATGTTCAGCTACGGGTCAATATCTTTTTCTGTGAGGTCCTCTATAAGCCAATAAAGCAACATAGCCCTGTGTTCTGGGGAAGAGAATGGAATCATTGAACTTGATACCCATTTCTTTCCCCACTCAGTGATACCATGTAGACTAGAAAAATAAAGGGATAAAGTGACCTGGTGGACAAAAATGGCATTCAAAATATTCCTTAGCTTATAGGTCATGGACCCCAACCAATCAGAAGAGGCCAACAATAATGCACATAAGCCATGAATAACTGCTACAACCATACCAGTGAGCACCAGCGAAACTTCCACCCTGTGAGTTTTATTTGCTCCTCAAGGTCACTATGAGTGGATGAGACTGTTAATATGTTTCTAAAGAAACTTCTGCTTCTAAGCAAGCTAAGCAAACTCTGCTGCCATATTATTTCTCTATTAATATCCTTGTAGACCTCATGTTAATGGGATTGTTAACAGTAGAATTCTTCCCAGCTCAATGACAACAAACCTGCTGCCAGGTCCTGCCAAATACATCTCTGAAACTTTTGATCATTTTTTATATTTTTATTTGCATTGACTTCTCCACTGTCATTACTTCCTTGGACTTTTCTATCCATGTCCAGCTGATTTTTCTATCTACATTTCTTACCTCTTCCATCCATCCTTCACACTGCCACCAGAAAAGAGTGCTAAAATTATTAGTGATATGCATAAAAAATAATTACCCACTTTATAAAAAGGAAAGGCACATTCCTCTTCACAGGACTCAAAACTTATTTAAAAATTGGTTCCAACCTTCCTTTTCACCTGCAATCCTTACTGCTACTTCATTCTCCATCACCCCAATGCTCCATCATATTTTCCAGTTTGAGGGCTGAATAACTAACTCCTAGCTCTCCAAAAAGCACTTGGCTTATGAATTCATGTAATTTTGATGTTGGCTTGTGTTTCCCTGCCCTTAGATATTTTGAAAGCTTCATGACAGTTCTAAATTATTCACTTCCTCTTTCTGTAACAAGATCATACCTTCCTGCCACACTGACATCAGGCTTGGCTGTGTTATTTGTTTGGTCAATGAACATGAGCAGAAGTAATATTTCTTTGCAGAAGGTTTAAGAGTCATGACATAATTCTGACACCACTCTTTTCCTTTTGCAACAAGACTAGCATGTCCCAATTAGAGGCTCCTCCTTCAGTTTAGATGACAGAATAAAACTGTGTGGAACAGAGCTGCAGTGGACTCACACAACATGAAGAATAGGCTGGATTAATTTTGTAAGTTACTCAGCAAAAGCAGACTGATGGAGATATCTCATTAAATAAGGTCCAAATACAATTTCCAGGTCTGTGACAATTCAAAGTGCTCCCTAGGTTCTCATGCCTTCCTTCCTCTTCCATAGTCCTCTCTGCATTCACTGCCATGAGTGTCACCTGCATTCTGTCCCATGTAAAACCCAGACCTAAAGTCGAGCCCCTTCATAGTTCTCTGGAACAAATCTAATCATATTCAGTAGTCCATGAGTGTGGTAAGATTCAGGAAAATTCGGATGGCTGAGAGACTGGATTACATCTCACAGTACACAGCCTTCTGTTGACTTACATCTCATACTCCACAGCCTTCCAAAACCTTGCTGCAACTCGGGACCCTCTCCACTATCCACAATGCTCCCCTAGAAAGGTAAGTCAGGGGAGGAGGACAAGATGGCGGAAGAGCAGGGAGCTCTGTAATCCGCACACGCCCGTATGGATTGAACTGAGAAGGACTGAAGGGATAAAACTTGGATTTGCAAGTGGGGGAAAGAAGAAACAGACGCCAGAAAGAAGAC
>CM053576.1:120157979-120222134 GCA_028646485.1 Cryptoprocta ferox | reverse complement strand
GGGGAAAAGGTAAAGCGGGGTGATGGTCTTGGTGGAGGTCACTTGTGGGGAAGAGCACTGGGTGTTATATGGAAACCAACCTGACAATAAACTATAAAGTTTAATAAAAAAAAAAAAAAAGAAAGGTAAGTCAGCACCACGTTCCTATGGCATCTCTGTCTTGGCACAACTCCTCAGAGCAGCCTGTTTTCTCCCAGATCTATTCCCATAAGCTATGTAAAACAAAATTTCATTTGCTCTGAAAATATATTTTAATGCTATCACCACTAAAGTCTTACCCTAGGAGATAATATCTAATATCATATCAGACTTTTCCATCATAAAAGCACTTTCAAGTCCATTATCTTATCATATCATCTCTATTTGCCCTCAATCATGTGGAGGTAAGTGCTATGACTTATATATTACATGGAGTCTGTAGCTCTCAGTATAGTACCCTCCACGTGGTGGGCACTCAGTCAATATCTGTGGGTGAGTGATGAATAAATGAAAGCATGAACATTGCTATTAAGTGACAAGTCAAGGATCATATCTTCTAAGGGACAGACTGGGATTTCTGGTCATGTCTCAGATTCCAGTGGCCATGGCCTTATTGAGCTGTGCTTCTCCCATGGACCTCCAGCCCTTTCACTATGGAGGGGTTCAAACAGAGGTAAAGTGAACACAGTCTAATGATTTCAAAGAGAGGGCCAAATATCATACAAGTATTGGACCTAGGTATCTGTAAAATGGAATTTTTCCTCTACAGTGTGTTTTGTTTACCTATATGAAACTCTGTGAATGCAGATCACATAAATTCAGCATATCTGGGTGTTCCAAAGGGACAATCTAAATTGAGATGTCAAAGTCATAAATTCTACCAACAAACACTTTCTTCCTCACTCTGCAATGATAGATGACAAGTTGTTTCTATCTGTTAAATAATTCATCCTCTTTGGTGTTTACAAGTTACAAACATAAGAGGATTTACACTTTGATAATCACACTAAACTCGACATTTTGAAAGCCTAGACTCAGTTTTTATAAATGAGTAGATTTATTATTTCCTAGCTGCTATTGTCACAGAAGGAATAGAATCATCATTCTCTCCTAGAAACACATAATTTGGGATCCATACCACCTGTGTGCAGGTTTTAGCTCAACTATGTATTGATTGTTAGATCTGGAGCAAGGCATAAAGTTTCAGGCTTGTGATCTCTAAGTTAGTATTAATAATGAACATAAGTGGGCGGTGAGGATCAAATGAGATAAGGTGGTGGCTTTCAAACTCTCATTTTATTGAGATTCAAGGGTGAGGAGAGGCCAAGCCAGAGAAGCCACAGACCCCACCCCATCCTCCGCTGCTCAGACCAGAGAAAGCCAGATTTGAACTTTGCCGATCTCAGCTGTGAGTCCTCAAATTCCCAGGTCAATTATTTGTTGATCACATCAGTGGTTGCTCCCATTACGAACACTCCCTTGCAATTGTCCAACAGTGTAGAGATACGTATCTCACTTCTAACCCTTACACGATATCAGAAAATTATCTTTCCCACTTGGATGCTGAAAGACTGAGGTCCTAAAAGATTAAGTGACTTGCCATGGTTTCCAAGATGAGGCAGCATTCACTCCCAATGGGGAAGGTGTGCTCTTCCTGTAGCTCTGGGCAGCCTTCACATTCCCATTTTCTCTAATACACAAGATACGATCTTTAATTTGAAAACTGTTTGCCTTTTCAGATGACCTGTGTTCTCACAATAAACAAGCCAGATTCTCATTTTTCTTCAAAGAATGAAATTTTGGGCTTATCTTAAGGAGAAGGTGAAAGCATCAATTCAAAATCTGATATGACTTATAGCATAGCCCATGTTTCTGTTTCTAAGGCCTCAAAGAACACATTGTCCCCAGAGTATGGAGATAGTCATGCAGGCCCCAGCAGAGCACACGAGGAGGGACAACTGTTCCTAGATGGAAACAATAAATGTACTAGCAACAAGTATCACCTGATTTTCTTGTTGACACTAACATTCTTTTCATTTAAGAGAAGCAACTATCTGGATTTTTTTTTAAGTTAACATATTCTGTCCATCTATCTCACCCATAATCCCAAATGTCTTTCATTGGGTATATTAAGACATTTTCTCTACTCACTGAATTCCTTAATTCATCCAATTTATTAAACAAGCAATAAGTACCCATCCTATGCTGGACAAGGGGCTAGGCACTGTGAAAACCAAATTTATAAGAATCAGTTCCTGCCATCAAGGCATTTGCAATCTTTCTAGAAAGAAGTAACTTGTATAAATACAAAACAGAATCAGAGAAGTATGTGAGAGAGATACGAAGAATTTTAAGAATTCAGTGAATAAAGACTACTTTGACCCAGATAATCAGCAGCAGTTTCTGGGGTGACACAGTCAGGTGCTGCCAGTTCATGAGGACATGAACTCTCACTTGGTGAAAAAGAGGGTGGGGTAGGGGGCTATTCATGTTGGAAAGAATGACAGGGAAAGGAGACAGTCTGAAAAGGAGCAAAATATCAGATTATAGAAGTTAGGGAGTCTAGATTTCATTTTAACTCCAACATTTTCATCAGCTGTATCATCCAAGTTGTATCATCTTGGACAAGTTGTTTGATTTTCCTTTATCTTAATTCAATTAATCATTTTTAAAATAGAAATTAGAATAGATGTCATTTTAAGAACATGGATCTTCAAACATTGTTTTGCTTGAGTTTTGTAGTCTAGTTTTAAAGGTCCCTGACAATACTTATTATTAATTTAGACATATTCATTGGCATAATTTACAGTTCAAAAAATTGGGCCAATATGAGTGAACTGATAGATAAATAAAATAAAAAATATTTATGGATTTAACTAATTAAAATTAGTTGGCTAATATACAGTGCAATAGTGATTCCAGGAGTAGAATTCAGGGATGCATCACTTACATACAACATCCAGTACTCATTACAAGTGCCCTTCTTAGTACCCATCACCCATCTAGCCCATTTCCCACCCTCTTCCCTCCATCAACACTCAGTTTGTTCTCTATCATTAAGAGCTTCTACAAAGCCCCTTCCAAGGTGTTCATCTGTTTTGTTTCTTAAATTTCACATATGAGTGAAATCACATGGTATTTTTTCTCTGATTGACTTATTTCACTTAGCATAATACATTCTAGCTCCATCCATGTCATTGCAAGAGGCAATATTTCACTCTTTTTGATGGCTGAGTAATATTCCATTGTATATTTATACCATGTCTTCTTTATCCATTCATTAGTTCATGGACATTTGGGCTCTCTCCATATTCAGCTATTGTTAATAATGCTGCTTCTATAAACACTGGGGTGTGTGTGCCACTTCAAAACTGTATTTTTGTATCCTTTAGGGAAATACCTAATAGTGCAATTGCTGGATCATGGGGTAGTTCTATTTTTAGTTTTTTGAGAAACCTCCATACTTTTCTCCAGGGTGGATTCACTAGTTTTCATTCCTACCAGCAGTGCAAAAGGGTTCCCCTTTCTCTGCAGTCTCAGCAACACCTGTTGTTCCTTGTGTTGTTCATTTTAGCCATTCTGAAAGGTGTAAGGTAGTATTTCAGTGTGGTTTTGATTTCTATTTCCCTGATGATGAGTGATGTTGAGCATCTTTTCAGTGTCTGTTAGCCATCTGGGTGTCTTTGCAAAAGTGTCTATACATCTCTTCTGCTCATTTCTTACCTGGGTTGTTTGTTTCTTAGGTTTTGAGTTCGATGCGTTCTTTATAAATTTAGGATACTAATTCTTTATCAGATATGTTGTTTGCAAATATCTTCTCCCATTCCCTAGGCTGCCTTTTAGTTTTGTTGATTGTTTCCTTTGCTGTGCAGAAGCTTTTGATGAAGTCCCAACAGTTCATGTTTGCTTTTGTTTCCCTTGTCCTCAGCAACATGTCTAGTAAGTAAGAAGTTGGTCTAGCCAAGGTCAAAGAAGTTTCTGCCTGTGTTATCTTTTAGGATCTTGATGGTTTCCAGCTTCATGTTTAGGTATTTCATTAATTTTGAATTTATTTTTATGTATGGAGTAAGAAAGTGGTCCAGTTTCAGTCTTCTGCATGTTGCCATCTAGTTTTCCCAAAACTATTTGTTGAAGATACTGTCTTTTTCCATTGGAGATTATAATCTGCTTAGTCAAAGATGAGTTGAACCTACAGTTGTGGGTCCCTTTATGGATTTTCTATTCTGTTCCATTGATCTATGTGTCTGTTTTCATGCCAGTACCACACTATCTTGATGACTACAGCTTTGTAATATACCTTGAAATCCAGCATCATGATGTCTCCAGGTTTTTTTCTTCCACAATTGCTTTGGCTATTCAGGGTCATCTGTGGTTCCAAACAAATTTTAGGATTGTTTGTTTTAGCTCTGTGAAGAATGCTGGAGATATTTTGATAGGGATTGCACAAATGTACATAGACATTTTAACAATGTTTGTTCTTCCAATTCATGAGCATGGAATGCTTTTCCAATTCTTTTTGTCCTCTTCAAAGTCTGGTATTTTAATGACCATTTAAAAAATGGTGTTCCACACTGAAGCCAACTATTATAAATGACTACAGAAAAGATTACACTAATTACCATGAAAATAATGAATTAAATGAGAGTCCAAAACCTCAAAGGCTTGTGTTTACATAATATCATCCCTTTCATTGCTCTAATAGTCTATGGAGGAGAATTAAGTCTCCCTATCTCTTTTAATATATGTGATCCATGTTCCCATATTGGGAGGAAGTAGTATTTGCACTTCCATAGTGAAAATTAAATAATAAAAATCAGCATTAAAATCAAAGAAAAGTTCCTTTGTGGAAACTGACAGACCGGTTTTGAGGCATATATGAATATTCAAATGGTCAAGAATACCCAAAATGGTTTGAGGAAGAATGTCTGAGAATTTAAAGGAAATCAAGATTTGTTATAAAACTACAAAAATTAATACATGTGATGATGTAAAGATGGACAAATAGACCACTGGTATACTTGCAGCATGAGCTCTGAAATCTCTTTTTCAAATGTCTCCATACTCTCTCACCCGCCACCCGGGATGTGGTTGTATGGCACAATAATTAGAACACAGCTCTGAAATAAGATTCCCAGCATTACACTGCCAGAGAGAACTAGAATGGTCTCACAGCCTTATCTAAGGCTTGCCTGTGACCCACCAATGTTCTTAGAATGTGACACTAACTCTACATCACACTCTCAAAGACACTTTTCAAATTAGAATAGAATTGTTCTTATATACTGTAAAAAAATACAATATAAAACTTCTTACTTTGATGTGACCCATAGAGTAAGGGGATGTGTTGCAAAAGAGGAATCATAATATCATCATATAGCTAACCAAAGACTCAGCCAGTTTTAGCATCCAGGTTTTAATTCTTAAATAGGTAGGATTTTATTTCTTTCTCTTTTTTTCTTTTTTTGTTTCTTTCTTTCTCTTTCTTTCTTTCTTTCTCTTTCTTTCTTTTCTTTCTTTCTTTCTTTTTTTCCTTCCTTTCTTCCTTCCTTCCCACTCTTCCTATCTCTCTATAATACAGTAAAATTGTCAGAATGCTCACTTTTCATCTTGAGAAAATAATCTCTTGGTGTCCCCGAGGTCACCTCATCTTTCCTATGGGCATCATCAGCTCTCCTCCTCACATAAACTTGTAACAAAAATACTCCATTTTAAGACAAACTACTAATTCTAATAACTTCATCCAGAACAGGAGGTTTAATGAGACAAAAATGAACTTCTGGAATATCTTGGGAACCAATTATGGGGGAAATTTTTAAAAGAAAACATAAATGATCTACTAAGGATTTTGAAAAAAAGGAATAAAAAGTTGGCTAATCCTTCAAGCAACAAGAAGGGACATTTGTTCCATCACAATGATTTAATTCAATTGTAGCATCTGGTTTCTTCTGAAATGCATAACTAAACTTCAGAGAATAGAAGGAGGAGGTGGGATTGGGAGAAGGAGTCAATCAGAGTTGTGCCAACACCTTTGAAAACCTGCTATCACAACAGCACTGTGTCCACATGACAAGTCAACTATAAGCAATGAGCAATGGTGATAGAAGTGACTAGTATCAAGTCCAAATGGATCCATATTATGTCCTCATTATTCCACATCAGGCACTCCACATCCTGGGCAGTCACAAATACTCATTGTTCTCGACATGTGCCCCAGACCGTTTGCTCCATATGCTTCTCCTATCTGAAATCCTCATATTTCTCCTTTACATTCATATAAATACCAGGCACAGACCCCAGTAACTACTCCATTTATTTAATTTTAAAATAACCTATTCACATGGATCAAAGCTTAACAGTCCTCTTCTATTTCTGTTCCCCAGCCACCACTTACCTCCACATAAGCAACCAACAGAGTTTTTACCCTGTGTGTTCTTCAATCAAGAGGGATATTTTGTAAATACGTGTTTATGTTCCCATATTTAATACAAACATGTCATATTGTTTGTTACCATGAGCAGCTTATTAAACTTTCCACAGCAGTGCTCTCATTTATAAAATGGGGGGAAATTTTATACTACTGGAATCCTAGGGCTATTTTGATGATTAAATAAGTGAAAGTGTGTGTGTGTGTGTGTGTGTGTGTGTGTATTACTTAGGATAGTATCCAGCACAGAGCAAGCTCTATATAAGAATTAAATATTACCATCTTCATCTTCATCATCTTAATCATAAATTTATATCTCCATGAAAAAATAGGCTTTAGCAATTGCATCACTGGCTCTATAATAATCCAATATATTTTTGTACATAATTTATTTGAAGATGTCCTCTTGCAGGGGATTTAAGGTCTTCACTACTTTTCTCTATTGAAATGGATAACCTCAAAAATTTTGTGCACTTGTCAAACTACCTCCTTAGCAGGAAATCTTAGCAGAGAGTCAATGGCAATGTTTTAATGGCCTTTTTATAGAAATTTATGGGGAAAAGCACAACTTGAGTAGAGAAAAAACTTGCTCTCCAACTTTAAACCACCAGAAATAAATTTTTTAAATTGTTCAAATTATTTTTAAAAAGGGGGGATTTTCTAGGTCACATGAATGAAAAAGATACACTTAAATGTAAAGGTGACTACTGTTTGAATCTATGGAGTTCACCAGAGGACTGGAATCTGAAGCACACATTAGGGATTAGAGTTTTAACTGCCACACAGAATCTGGAATTAGGTCAGAGATCCCACATGTTCTAGGAATCCACCAGTGGACATCATCTGAACTGAAAAATACCTGCCCATTTCCCTAGATCACAGAAAAGAAGAAAGTTGCTTATTCCAGGCTATGATTGGAAAGAGAATCAACTACTAGAAATAAGAAAGCTAGTTTTGCTCTCAAGTTTATATTAAATGAATATTTCAAAAAATCTGGAAAAAGAAAACCAAAGCTGGGGGCATCACAATCCCAGACTTCAAGCTGTATTACAATGCTGTGATCATCAAGATAGTATGGTACTGGCACAAAAACAGACACTCAGATCAATGGAACAGAATAGAGAACCCAGAAATTGACCCACAAACTATGACCAACTAATCTTTGACAAAGAAGAAAAGAATATCCATTGTAATAAAGACAGTCTCTTCATCAAATGGTGCTGGGAAAACTGGACAGCGACATGCAGAAAAATGAACCTGGACCACTTTCTTATACCATACACAAAAATAAACTCAAAATGAATGAAAGACCTAAATTTAAGACAGGAAGCCATCAAAATCCTCAAGGAAAAAGCAGGCGAAAACCTCTTTGACCTTGGCCATAACTTCTTACTCAACACGTCTCCAGAGGCAAAGGAAACAAAAGCAAAAATGAACTATTAGGACTTCATCAAAATAAAAAGCTTCTGCACAGTGAGGGAAACAATCAGCAAAACCTAAAAGGCAACCAACCTTAGGGAATGGGAGAAGATATTTGCAAACGACATAACTGATAAAGGGTTAGTATCCAAAATCTATAGAGAACTTAACAAACTCAATACCCAAAAAACAAATAATCCAGTGAAAAAATGGGCAAAAGACACAAATAGACACTTCTCCAAAGAAGACATCCAGATGGTCAACTGACACATGAAAAAAATGCTCAACATCACTCATCATCAGGGAAATACAAATAGAAACCACAGTGAGATACCACCTCACATCTGTCAGAATGGCTAACATTAAGAACTCAGGCAATAACAGATGTTGGCGAGGATGTGGAGAAAGAGGATCTCTTTTGCACTGCTTGTGGGAATGCAAACTGGTGCAGCCACTCTGGAAAACAGTATGGAGGTTCCTCAAAAAATTAAAAATAGAACTACCCTATAACCCAGCAACTGTACTACTAGGTATTTATCCAAGAGATACAAGTGTGCTGTTTCAAAGGAACACATGCACCCCAATGTTTATAGCAGCGCTATTGACAATAGCCAAAGTATGGAAAGAGCCCAAATGTCCATCAATGGATGCATGGGTAAAGAAGATGTGGTGTATATACACAATGGAGTATTACTGGGCAATCAAAAAGAATTAAATCTTTCCATTTGCAACTACATGGATGGAACTAGAGGGTATTATGTTAAGCAAAATTAGTCAGTCAGAGAAAGACAAATATCATTATGACTTTACTCATATGAGGACTTTAAGATACAAAACAGATGAACATAAGAGAAGGGAAGCAAAAATAATATGAAAACAGGGAGGGGGACAAAACATAAGAGATTCTGAAATATGGAGAACAAAAAAAGAGAGTTACTAGAGGAGTTGTGGGAGGGGGGATGGGCTAAATGGGTAAGGGCATTAAGGAATCTACTCCTGAAATCACTGTTGCACTATATGCTAAGTAACTTGGATGTAAATTTAAAAAATAAATTAAAAAAGAAAAAGAAAATGTAAATTTAAAAAAAGTAAAAGAAAAAATTTAAAGAAAAAAAGAATCTAGCCTAAAAGCTGGTTAACAATGGGGAATCCCATGAAACTTGCACAGAGTCATCTGTGAGATCTTTTAATAGAGAGGCTTTTAATGACCAAATCATATATGGAAATTCTATGAAGTATCCACAATGTTAGTTATGAAAACGCATAATGCCAAGAAAGACATCCTGTGGAATTAACAAACAGAAGGATTCTCATTGTAGAAACTGAGATAACAAAATTTTACAATAAGTATATGTGAAATGTTCAAGGTAATAAAGAATGTGTAAAAAAACAAGTAAAAGGTCATAAAACAAAAGAAGTCAAGTAAAAACATATAATTTAAAAATAAACTCATTAGGAGAATTAAACAGTACAGGGCAAGTATCACAAATTTGGAAGGCATATCTGAAAAAAAATAACAAAACCATAGTATTCAAAGTTAAAGAGGGAGAAAATGTGAGAAACAAGTTAAGAGCCTGAATAATGGATATAATTTATAACATAACTTTAAAATGAATTCCAGGGGTGCCTGCGTGGCTCAGTTGGTTAAGTGTCCAGCCTCTTGATTTCAGCTCAGGTCACGATCTTATGGTTGTGGGATCAAACCCTGTGCTCCGTGTGGAGCTTGCTTAAGTTTCTCACTCCGTCTCCCTCTGCCTCTGCCCTGCTTGTACACAGGTGCTCTCTCTCCCTAAAAATAATATTTATTAATAAAATAAAATAAATTAGTTCCAGAAATAGAGAAAATGGGAAAAAAAGTAATATGTAGAAATTTGAAGAAAGAATAGTTGTAATTGAAGGAAGACCTAAATCTTCAGCTTTAAAAGGCAAAGTACAAACAATATAAATCACACAAAAACACCTCTATGTATATTTAGTGAATGTCAAGTATCATGGATAAATAGAAAAGTTTTAAAGCTATAAAAGAGTAAGAAATGTTTACCTGTAAAAGAACGATCAGGAAGATATAGCATCAGCCACCATTAATGTAAAGAAAATTTAAAAGATACTTTAATATATGGAGAGAAAATAAGTACCAGCCATTTTTACACACACATAAACACATGTATATATGTACATATACACACACAGACAAAATTAAGGACAAATTTTTAAAAGTTGTTTCACCAAGATGAATAGAATTTTTATTCAGATTCTACTGAAATAATCAATAAAGGTTAAATTACAAAAAATAAAGGAGAAAAGGAATATAAGAAGCAATGATGTACAAAGATATAAGTAAAATTATATTTAAAAATTTTAAATTTCACTAAATAAAAATTCAGTGAGATTAATTATGACTGTATGTTTAAAAATGTATTGTGGGGGCACCTGGGTGGCTCATTGGGCTGAGCATCGGACTCTTGATTCTCATGGTTTGTGAGATCGAGCCCTGTGTCAGGCTCTGCACTGATAGCATGGAACCTGTTTGGGATTTTTTCTCTCCCTCTCTCTCTGCCCACCCCCGCTCACTTGCATGCTCTCTCTCTCAAAATAAATAAATAAACTTAAAAGTGTATAAATATATATATATATATATATAATTTTATGTGTGTGTGTGTGTGTGTATATATATAGAGAGAGAGACAGAGAGAGAGACAGAGAGAGAGAGACAGAGAGAGAAAATTAAAGGAAAATAGACTTCCAGTTTCAAATTCTGCATGTAAGGAGCTTAGAAGCTACCCTTCCATCCTAACAAGTAAAAAGCTGAACAGCTTGAAGAGTCAACATCTCTTCTTGGACACATAAGAAAAGGCAGGACACAGAGCAAACCACTGCCCCCCAAATTGTAGAAGGCAAATCCAGGGAGACATGGCTTACCAAGTAGAGACACAGGAGTGAAAGCCACTCTGAGAACTGGTTCCAGGGTAGGAAAACCTGAACTGTAATTGATAAATTGCTGGAAGCTCACTGTAGGCAACTCTGAGGGTTAAAAACCTCCAGGAGGATCCAGCCCTATGGAGGACCCACAATATTGTGAGATTTAATTCTCAGACCATTTTAATTTTTTGAATTTCTTTTCTTTATTTTTGAGAGAGAGAGAGAGTGAGCATGACTAGGGGAGGGGCAGAGAAAGAGGGGAAACAGGATCCAAAGCAGGCTCCGTGCTGACAGCAGTGAGCCCAATGTAGCACTCAGACTCTCAAACTGTGAGATCATGACTTGGGACAAAGTTGGATGCTCAACTGACTGAGCCATCCAGGTGCCCCCAGGACCATTTTAAAATATATCACAGTCCTCTGTTCTTAACAGTCCTTGCCCTCAAGAGAAACTAACTAACCAGAGCCTAACCTGCTGGAATTCCATCAGAGCCTAACTGATCTGGGGGAAGAGAAATGGCCAACTCCAGCCCCGTGTAACTTTCTATATGGAAAAAGAGAAAAAGAAAAATATCCAAGTCCAGCTCACTCTAGTCATCCTGTCAACTTAAGGAAGAGAGGGAAAAAATTGAGAAACATGAGAATTTACAATCCAGAGGAATAGGCTCATTAAAAGACTGAGACCTACTCTTAAGATTATAAAACACTTGCTCTACTCCCACACCTCAGCACAACATTGTGAAAAGCCAACTTACAGCAGTTACTTTTAACCAGTACATCACAAGAGACTACCAAGAAAAAATTTACAAGGCATACCAAAAGGCAAAAAACACAGTTTGAAGAGATGGAGCAAGCATCACAACAGGCATGGGATTATTATGGTTGAAATTATCTGACCAAGAACTTAAAACAACCATGATTAATATGCTAAGGGCTCAAATGGGTAAAGTAGATGGCATGCAAGAACAGATGAGCAATGTAAATAGAAAGCTGAAAATCCTAAGAAAGAAGCAAAAAGAAATGCTACAGATAGAAAACACTTAACAGAAATGAAGAATGCCTTTGATTGGCTTAATGGTATACTGGTTACAGCTGAGGAAAGAATTTCTGAACTTGAGAATACATCAATAGAAATTTAAAAAACTATAAAGCAAAGAGAATAATGACAAAAAATGAAAATGAACCAAATATCCAAAGACTGTGGAATAATTACAAAAAACGTAATATATGTAATGGAAATATCAGGAGAAGGAATAGTTGAGACAATAATGACTGAGAATTTCCCCAAATTAATGTCAGGCACCAAGTCATATATTCAGGAAGCTGAGAAAACACCAAGCAGAACAAATGCCAAACAAAAACTACACACACGTATACCATTTTAAAGCTATACACAAAGATAAAAGAAAATCTTGGAAGAAGATAAGGGGGGGGGGAAATTCACAGAATAACATAGATAAAAATTTTATCTAACTTATCCTCAGAAACCATACAAGCAATAAGAGTAGAGTGAGATATTTAAAGCATTGAGAGAGATAGAAAAAAACACACACACAAAAACAACCAACATAAATTCTGTACTCTTCAAAATTATCCCACAGAAGTGAGGAGCAATAAAGACTTTCTCAGACAAACAAAAATTGAGAGAATTTGTTGCTAGCAGACCAACCTTGCAAGAAAGGTTAAAAGTTTTTTAGAGAGCAGGAAAATGATGTAGGTCAGAAACTCAGATCCACATAAAGAAAAGAAGACCATCAAATAAGGAATAAGTGAAGGTAAAATAAAAATATGAATTTTTCTTATTCTTCATTGATTTAAAAGATAACAGCTTGTTCAAAATAATAAAAGCAATAATATATTTGATTATGTATACTGAATATATATATATATATATATATATAGACATATCTCCATTAGCCAGTCAAGGATTAAAGTATTAAAGTAGTGGAAGGATATATAGTTATATCCTTATGTATGCTTATATATAAATGAAATGAGCAACAGAAGTGATATAAGGGACAAGAGAGAAGAATCAGGGTTATTTTGTTATTGCCAAGGTATTCACCCTACATGTAAAGTGGTACAGTATTATTTGAAAGTGGACTTGGATTAGATGTAAATGTGTATTACAAACTCCAGGGCAACCACTAAAAAAATGTAAAGGAAGTATAATGAATATCCTAAGAAATAAAAAAAATCATATAAAGTACACAATTAAAACCACAAAAGTCAGGAAAAACTGAAGGCAAGCCTTAATGTGTATGCACCTAAGAACTACATATTTTTGCATCACACTACATAATGCAAAAATAATAGTACTTCTAGGAGAAATAGATCCACTATCATAGTTGAAGACTTCAACACTCCTCTATCAGAAATAGACAGATCCAGTAGACAGAAAATCAAAAAGACATAGTTTAACTCAACAAAATCATCAATTAACTGGATATAATCAACATTTATAGACTACTTCTCCCAACAACAGAAAAATAAACATTCTTCTCAAGCTCACATGGAACACTCACCAAGATAGACTATATTCTGGGTACAAAACACACCATAACACATTTAAAAGAATAGAAATCATATAATGTCTGCTCTCAGACCACAGTGGACTTAAATCAATAACATAAAGATAACTGGAAAATCCCCAAATACATGAAGATTAAACAACACACTTCTAAATGACATATAGGTCAATGAAAACATCTCAAGAGAATTAAAAAATATATATTTAAATGAAAATGAAAACACAATTTATCAAAATTGGTGGGATTCAGCTAAAGCAGTGTTTAGAGAGAAATTTATAGCATTGAATGAATACATTGAAAAAGAAAAAGAGGAGCACCTGGGTGGCTCAGTCTGTCAAGCGTCCAACTTTGGCTACGGTTTGGCTAAACTCATGGCCTGTGAGTTTGAGCCCCACGTAGGGGGCTGTGCTGACGGCTCAGAGCCTGGAGCCTGCTTCAAATTCTGTCTCTCTCTCTCTCTCTCTCTGCCCCTACCCTGCTCATGTTCTGTCTCTCTCAAAAAATGAAATAAACATTTTTAAAAATTAAAAGAAAAAGATACAAAAAAATCAATCATCTAAGTTTCCACCTTAGGAAACTAGAAAAAGAAGGACAAATTAAATCCAAACTGAGCAAAAGAAAATAAAAAATAAGAATTAGAGCAGAAATCAATTAAATTGTAAACAGAAAATTATTAGAGAAAAGTCAATTAAACCAAAATGTGGTTCTTTGAAAAGATCAATAAAATTGATAAACTGCTAGCCAAAATACCTAAGAAAAAAAGAAAGAGGATATAAATTACTAATATGAGAAATTAAAGAGGATTTATCACCACAGACCCTGTGGACATGAAAAGGCTAATAAAGAATATTATGAACAACTCTATGCCTACAAATTTGGTGACCTAGATGCAATATACCAATTCCTTGAAAGACACAAGAAGAAACAGACATCTAAATAGGCCAATGTCTATTTCAGAAATTTAATCAATAAATAATCTTCCAAATCAGAAACAACTAGGTTTAGATGAATTCAGTGATGAATTCCAACAAATATTTAAGGAAGAAGTTGTAGAAATTTTCTGAAACCTCTTTCAGAGGATAGAAGTGGAAAAATCAAAACCTTTCCAACTCATTTCATCAGGCCATCATTACTCTAATACCAAAATCAAAGACATTATAAGAAAAGAAAATGACTGACCAATGTCTCTCTCATGAACATAGATGTAAAAACCCTCAACAAAATATTAACCAATAAAATCTAACAATGTATGAAAAGAATCATTAAACCACGACCAAGTAGATTTATCCCAGGTATATAAGGCTAGTTCAACATTTTAAAATCAAGTGATGAAATCTATCACATCAACAAGCTAAACAAGAAAAAATCACACAATTGCATCAATAGATGCATAAAAAGTAAAACAAAACAAAATTCAAAACCCATTCATGATAAAAACTCTCAGTAAACTAGGAATAGAGGAGAACTTCCTCACTTGATAAAGGATATCTGCAAAAAAAAATCTACAGCAAACATCATACTTCCTGGTGAGAAATTCAAAGATTTCCAGTAACATCAGGAACAAGACAAAAATGTTCCCTCTCACCATGCTTTTTCAGCCTCATACTGGAAGTCCTAGCTAATATAATAAGGCACGAAAAGGAAATAAAAGGAATACAGATTTGAGATGAAAAAAATAAAACTGTCTTTGTTTACAGATGATGTGATCATCTATCCATTGAAAATCTGAAAGAATCAACAAAAGAATTCCTGGAACTTAAAAGTGATTACAGCAAGGTTGCAGGATACAAAGTGAATGAATGTACAAAAGTCTATCACTCTCCTATATATCAGCAATAAGCAAGTGGAATTTCAAATTAAAAACATAATACCATTTGCATTAGCGGCCCCTAGGCTGTTTGTCTCTTCACTATAGGCTGAGATCCATCAGCTCAAAAGCCTAAATTGCTCTAAACTCAATTTTTTTACACATCCAATAATTTTAAAAATAGCTGAAACAATCAAAATTTTAGTCTTTTAGAGTCGTCCTGCTTTGAATACCCCATAACTCCTCCCTAGACAGTTACTACCCACTGACAGCTCAGGGCCTTTGGAGTTATAAGGTCCCAAGCTATCCTTTGGAGCTTTCTGACTCAGAGATTCCCCACCTACTGCTCAGCCTCCTCTCCAATTCTTCTGTCCCCTAGGAGTTCCCTTGCCCTCCTCCTCTTCTGGATGGTGATCCCTATGCTATACACCTCTGGACTTTCTATGTCTTTCTCATGTCACCCTGTCCAAAGCCACCAGTAAAGGCTGTTATGGGTTACTACCTCTTATGGCCATATCTTTTAAGTTGATTAGCCCCAAATCAAAGCCCTTAAACTCCCTACATAGATGACTGACTCCAGGCTTTCAGCTAAAAACTCGGGAAAACTATAGTGAATCACTGGTAGGCTCAGCCTTACTAGGGCTCACACTGAGACAGTCCCTGATTAAATTAAAGTAATAATCTAACACTATCTACTAGTTCAAAGAAGGGAGAGCCCATTTTAGAAGAAAACTAACCTCTAAATAGCTTCCATATACAACTTATGTCATTCAATAAGAAATTAATAGACATACAAAGCAATCAGACAGCAAAAAGAAATAAAGGCCATAAAAATTGGCAAGAAAGAATTCAAATTTTCACTATTTGGAGATGACATGATAAGCTATATAGAAATCCCAAAAGACTCCACCAAAAAAAATTGCTCAATCTAAGGCATGAATTCAGCAACATCAAAGGATATAAAATCAATATGCAGAAATGTTGCATTTCTATACACCAATACTGAAGAAGCAGAAAAAGAAATCAAGGAATTAATCCCATTTACAATTACACCAAAAACAATAAGATACCTAGGAATAAACCTAACTGAAGAGTAAAAGGATGTTTACTCTGAAAACTATAGAAGACTTATGAAAGATATTGAAGAGAACACAAAGAAATGGAGAAGCATTCCATGCTCATGGACTGGAAGAACAAACATTGTTGAAATGTCTATACTACCCAATGCAATCTACACATTTAATGTAATCCTTATCAAAATACCACTAGCATTCTTCACAGAGCTAGGACAATCTTAAAATTTGTACAGAACCACAAAAGATCCTGAATAGCCAAAGCAATTGTGAAAAAACAAAAAACAAAACAAAACAGGAGACATCAAATTTCCAGATTTCAAGATATATTACAAAGCTGAAGTCATCAAGATAGTATGATACTGGCACAGAAACAGACATATAGATAAATGGAACAGAATAGAAAACCCAGAAGTGAACCCATAACTGTATGGTCAACTCATCTTTGACAAAGCAAGAAAGAATATCCAATGGAGGACCACTGGGTGGCTCAGTCGGGTAAGCGTCCAACTTCAGCTCAGGTCATGATCTCATGGTTCGTGAGTTCAAGCCCTGTGTCAGGCTCTGTGCTGACAGCTCAGAGCCCAGAGCCTGCCTCGGAATCTGTGTCTCTCTCTTTCTCTGCCCTTCCCCTGCTCATTCTCTGTCTTCCAAAAATAAATAAATGCTTAAAAAATTGAAAAAAAATAAGAATATCCAATGGGAAAAAAGTCTCTTCAACAAATGGTGTTGGGAAAACTGGACGGTGACATGCAGAAGAATGAAACTAGACTACTTTATTAAACCATACACAAAAATTAATTCTAAATAGATGAAAGACCTAATGAGAAGCAGGAAACCATCAAAATCCTAGAGAACAACACAGGCAGCAACCTCTTTGACCTCAGCTGGAGCAACTTCTTACTCTGAAGGCAGGGGAAACAAAAGCACACATAAACATTGGGATTTAATCAAGATAAAAAGCTTCTGCACAGCAAAGGAAACAATCAACAAAACTAAAAGGCAGCTGACTGAAGGGAGAAGATGTTTCCAAATGACATATCGGATAAAGTGTTAGTATCATAAATTTATAAAGAAAGTATCAAAGTCAACACCCAAAAAACAAATAATCCAGTGAAGAAATGGGCAGAAGAGATGAATAGACATTCTTCCAAAGAAGACATCCACATGGCTAACAGATACATAAAAAGATGCTCAACATCACTTATCATCAGGAAAATGCAAATCAAAACCACATTGAGATACCACCTCACACCTTTCAGATTGGCTAAAATTAACAACACAAGGAACAAACAGTGTTGGCAAGGATGCAGAGAAAGGGGAACCCTCTTGAACTGTTGGCAGGAATGCAAATGGTGCAGCCACTCTAGAGAAGTGTATAGAGGTTCCTCAAAAAACTAAAAATAGAATTACCTCTGATCCAGCAATTGCACTATTAGGTATTTACCCAAAGGATACACAAATACAGATTTGAAGGGGTACATCCATCCCAATGTTTAGAGCAGCATTATCAACAATACCCAAACTATGGAGAGAGTCCAAATATCCATGAACTGACGAACGGATAAAGAAGATATGGTATATATATATATATATATATATATACACAATGGAGTATTACTCAGCCATCAAAAAAGAGTGAAATCTTGCCTTTTGCAATGGCATGGATGGAGCTATAATATATTATGCTAAGTGAAGTCAATCAGAGAAAGAAAAATACCATGTGATTTCACTCATATGTGGAATTTAAGAAACAAAATAGATGAACACATGGGAAGGGGGGATGAAGAAAAGAGAGGGAAACAAACTACAGGGCGCTCTTAACGATAGAGAACAAACTGAGGGTTGACGGAGGGAGGTGGGTGGGGAGATGGGCTAGATGGGCAATGGGTACTAAGAAGGGCACCTGTGATGAGCACTGGATGTTGTATGTAAGTGATGAATCACTGAATTCTATTCCTGAAACCAGTATTGCACTATATATTAGCTAACTAAAATTTAAATTAAAAAAAGAAAGAAATTAACAGACATACCAAAAGTCTATATAACTGAAATCCATGAAAAAAAAACAATAGAAACAGATACATAACTGATAATGACATTATAATTTCCTCATAAAGATTTTAAAATAAAACATATAAAATTGTGGAGAAATTACCAGAGAATTTTAATCTTTAGAAAAGCACTAAATGGAAGTCCCTCCACTGACAATTTCCACATCGGAAATTAGCTTAGATGTAATATATATGTAAATTAGAAGCCCAGAAAGATAGGACAGAAACTATGGGGAAGATGCAACATTTAAGACATAGTGGCTAAGAATCTTCTCCAACACTGATGAAAGATACCATCTCACAAATTCAAGGATCTCTGAAAAATCCTAAAGAATAATATATGCGGGGTGCCTGGGTGGCTCAGTCGGTTAAGCGTCTGACTTCAGCTCAGGTCATGATCTCACGGTTCGTGAGTTCAAGCCCCAAGTCGGGCTCTGTGTTGACAGCTCAGAGCCTGGAGCCTTCTTTGGACTCTGTGTCTCCCTCTCTCTCTGCCCCTGCCCCACTCGTGCTCTGTTTCTGTCTCTGTCTCTTTCTCTCTCTCTCTCAAAAATAAATAAACATTAATATATATATATATATATATATATATATATATATATATATATGTCAAGGAAATGGCACTCTAATACACAATAGTTAAACTGTTGAAAGGTAAAGGAAAACAAATATTTAAAACTAGAGAAATAAAGATGCTTTACCTACAAAGAAGAATAATAAAAGTGATGGCTGACTTCTCCATGGAAATGATGGAAACCAAAAAAATGACAAAAATATATATTTAAAATTCTGAAAGAAAAAGAAATGCCACATGAAATTCTATACTCAGTGAAAATGTCATTCAAAAATAAAGATGAGATAATGATGCTTTTAGATAAAGAGAGAATCTTCCACCAACAGCCTGCACTAAAATAAATCTACTAAAGAGAAATGTTCAAACAGAAGGAAAATGATCCCAGAACCTAACATGTAATTGCAGCCTGGAATAAAGAGAAATAAAACAGGTATATTATTATGTAGATATAAATGAATAATGACTAAATATTGACTATGCAAATTAATGATAATAATTGTGATGTTCAAAATGTATATAGCATTAAAATACATGTCAAAAGCATACACCCACACATATACACTTATAAAAATAAACAAATACACTCACAAAAATGGCTGGAAAAATGTAAAATAATAGCAATGGTTTAACTGTTCTGGTTTTTTCATGAGTTTCAAGTAATCGGTTTTGAATAAGCAACTTTAATTTTCTTTTTATATATTTCTATAGTCTGCTAAGCATACAAAACAGAAAAAAATCGCTACCTCACAGAGCTGGTTGGAAAAATAAACATTAAAATTACTTAGAGAAATCTAAGTGAAATAATTCAGACAGAAAAAGACAAATGCCATCTGATTTCAACTTATACATGGAGTCTAAAAAAACAAAGAAACAAATAGACTCTTAAATACAGAGAATAGACTTGTGTTTGCCAGAGAGGATGTGGGTGCAGAGATGAGTGAAATATACCAAGGGGACTAAGAGGTACAAATTTCCAGTTATAAATAAGTCACAGAGAATGACAAGTACAGTACAGGGAATACAGTCAATAATATTATAATGTTGTATGGTGACAGATGGTGTCTACCTATGGTGAGTACTGAGTACTGTGTGGAATTGCTGAACCAGCATGTTGTACACCTGAAATTAGTATAACACTGTATGTTAATTATACTGCAATAAGAAACTTAGGGCAGTAAAACACATAATAAAGCAGATGGCAATAAATCTATAAGATGTGTTGCTATTACCGCCAAAGGAAAAACGCACACACAGACACACACAAATATTCAAAGATGCTGATTACCAGCAAGGCCAGTAGTTCCTGCAGTTTACCTTACAGATTGTTGTTAAAAGAGCCAGGTTTCCCACCACATATGCCCAGCCCACCCCACCCAAACCCCCAGCAGATCTGGGTACTTTATATGTTAATATTTACCTTTCCTCCCCCCTACCAGTGGATGGATGATCAATTTTGCCAGGGGACTTTACTGGTGTTAGTACTCGAAAGCCTTGTATCCCAGGAATCCCTCAGTCTCAGGCAAACCAGGACAATTTGTCATCCTACAACTTTATAAAAATAAAACCGTATGTTCCCTCATCCCAGTGTCTTTACAACAAGGCTGTCACCCTTGAAACCATTGTTGCCCTGAAAAGCTATGCTTATTGATCAGAGCATCTGCCTCTGGTTTAGGTTTTCAAAGTTAGAATAAATAACTCCTTCATAAGTCATGGAAAATAAGAATAGACATGTCTCCATGGCATAAATGTAAACAGTATAATGATACACATTGGATTGTTACCACTCAGAGTTATTAAAATAATCTCACATATCTCTCACAGTATCCTCTGTTTTTTTCTACTTCAGATTGGCTAAAAATATACCCCACTTCTTATCAGAATTCCCCCTCCTGAGAATGGTCCAGTATCATCCATTTCAGTGCATCTGTGGTAGAGATTGCCATAGTTACCATTTTCTGAGCACATATCACCAGGGGGCTAGATATGTCACACATATAATCTCATTTAATTCTCAAAACAATCCCACAAGCTATATATTGACTATTTTAAAGGTGTGTTAACTGACCTTCAGAGCGGTTCAGTAATTTGTACAGGGCCAAACAGCCTGCCAGGGCCACGGCAGGGAGGGAAACCATGGTTTGCCTAATTGTAAAGTTCACTTTTTTAATAATTTATCCTAAAATTTACTTTGAGAAGTTTTATGAGTCATCAAACATGAGATTGAGGTTTTAAAAGTGATTAATTCTTCTAACCTCTAGTTTTTGTTAAACACCCCTTTCCATTCTGAGCTGAATAGATTTAAATAATATGATCTAAAGTGACTTCAATTATGCATCCATTTTATCTAGGCACACAAATGTCTCTCCGCTATACATTGCTCTCTAAATAGAAATTGCTTTAAATAAAAAAAAATTTTAATAGCTGAAATAATTATATAGTTTCTAGGTGAGTCATTCTGCAACTTTTAGTCTTTGGGAAGATTCCATATTTCTGATTATCTGCTATGGAATGATAAAATCGCAGCCCATTATTAAGCATTTTTTTGTACTCATACCACTGATATATTTGTAGATCAGGCCTACAGTTAAAGTTTACCCTAATACCAAAGATGTACTTTAAAGTTTATATTGGGGCCTTTCAACAACCTCATCAGGCATTTAACCGCACCTAACTAGATAGTATCCTGGAAAAAGACTGAATTTAGAAAAAAGATCTGTTAATTAAATTGAATTGAAGTCCACAAATACGTACTGCTTTCCTCCTTCCTATGCAGCAGGCACTCAAACCGCTATCAGAAATACAGAGGTCAGCGATGCCTGGGTGCCTCAGTCGGTTAAAGCATCAGACTTGGGCTCAGGTCATGATCTCACAGTTCTTGAGTTTGAGTCCCGCATCAGGCTCTGTGCTGACAGCTCAGAGCCTGGAGCCTGCTTCAGATTCTGTGTCTCCCTCTCTCTCTGCCCCTCCCCCTCTCAAAAATAAATAAACATTAAAATAAGTTTTTAAAAAAAGAAAAAAGAAACACAGAGATGACATCCTGCTTCTGTCTCACAATGAACTCTGGATCAACCTGGACAATCAATTTGACTAACAGCAAATAAATTATCACACGGTGTGGCAAATATATCAGCAGGCATATGTATGGAAATGACACAGAGTAGGAAGTGATTCTAAAGGTGAGGAAAGAATGTCAGGGAGGGCTTCTCAGGAGGGTTGTCAGAGAGGAAATGGGGGTCAGGGTTGGGTGAAATAGATAAAGGGGATTGAAAGTACACTTCTCTGGAAGAGCACTGAAAAACGTACAGAATTTTTGAATCACTATGGTGGACATAGGAAACTAATATCACACTGTATGTTAAACTGGAAAAGAAAAAAAAGAAGGGGCGGTGTCTAAGCTGGATTTTGAAGGGTGAATAGAAAATGTTGCCATTTGGAAAGCCCTTCTACCTATTCTAACTGATTTGATCCCTCTCCTTCCCTTTACTTCCAAGTGTGGTCAGCGAGAGTAATCCAGATATCCTACATAGACTCCATCCTTCCTCACCCCTGGACTTTTCTCATACATACAATTCAGAATCTACCACTGTTTGAAAATTTCCCCTGTCACAACTGGGCATGAGCTTTCCCTCCCTTTGGAAATAACACCTAGTTCCTGTGTTACATAATTATCAAAATTCCACTTTGTGTTTGGGTTATTGGGATAATCATTCAATCTTTCTAAATAGATGGTATGCTTTCTGAAAATGCCGGACAAACTTCGCTAATATCAGCACCTCTTTCTCACGTTTCTCCACCCATCACTGACCAAAACACTGAGCCCAGTGTCTGCAACACAAGTAGGGGTTTCCATAACTAGTATCTCTTTGGTAAAGGAAATTTTGTCCGAGAAATGAGCTATAGTAGTCCTTGGCAGGAAAACATCAGGAGAGGTGTTCACTCCCTGTAGTGAGCATATTCCTCTTATAGAATGTAAATGGAATTTTAAATAAAATCCAATATTGAAATGTACTAAGATGTCATCCACTTAAATGGATCATTTCATAAGAAACTAATATTTCATTAATGCTTAGTTTCTGATTTTCAGTCAGAGATGGAGAAACTGGAAATTTCCTTTCGTGATTTGTCTCCAGTGCACTTGGCTAATTTTAAGCTCTAGAATATAGAGGAGCTCCTGACTCTGTCTGGGATCTAGATAAGAGAGCAAGATCAGAAAAATGTCAGAAAACCCAAGGAAAAAAAAGAACAAAAAAGATTTGAATGCTTCTGAGTGGTCAAGAAAAGAAAGGGCTGGGGGAAAAATCGGGTTCTAGAAGGAGGAATCATTTAGCAAAAGCAACCAAACACAACAACAAATTGATTTCAGCAGGGAAAGAGGGAAAATAAACATTTTTTTGGAAAGGTAAATAGCTCAGAAAATGTCAAACAACTAAAAGCATATAATATTTAAAGTTAGAATGGGGTAGTAAGCCCAGGAACGAGCTTAGCCAGTATCTCCAAGGACCCCATAGGACCCCATATAATGATTCATGTCTCATCCCTAATGGATCACAGTGCCTTTATTGTCACAACTTCCACAATGAAAGACCCAAGGTGTTCTCATTTCCCTAATTTACTTTTTAAAAAACTGAAACTTGAAATAAAAGAATACTGTACATTCCTAAATTTTCCTTAAATCATGCAGAATCTGTAACTCTTATTACAAGTCTTGGCAGTCTTCCAGGAAGTAAAACAAAACAAAAGGAATGCTAAAAGAATTTCTTCATGAACTTAAATTATGCATTCCACTTCAGTGCATGGAGCAGCTTCTTTTAAAATTAAATATCTCGCTAAAGCAGGTTGATGAAAGATGTAAACTTCGTACTCAAGGTCATTTCTTACTTTATCCTTTTGATTATGTTCTATTCTTTTCCATGTCCTCACATGATTTTTTTAAATGAGAAAGATGGAAAATTACTTAGAAAAGAGTTATAGTTGTATCCATCATTAAGCCACTTTAAATTTATGTTTAAGAACTTTGATCCGAAGATCTTATAAGATGAAGATAAATCCAGAGAATTACTTGAGTAATTTCAGTGGGAGCAGCCAGTAAAAGTCATAGATAACCAACTATAGCTAGGAAATTCTCTCAGTAAAACTCAGATTGAATTACTATTTTTTTCTTTATTTCATGACATAAAATAAAGTACAGTATTGTGTTTAGGGTTTGGGGAGGGGAATCAAAAAGATAAACTTTCCAATTCTAGTGCATTAGTTATGGTCTTAGATCTACCACTATAACTAATAAACCCTAAAATAGATAATGGCTTAGCACAACAGGCCTTTATAGCAGTTCCAGTCTAGTGTAAAGGCCAGTGGAATGTCCCATCTCCATGCAGTCATCCAAGGACCCAGGCTGTCAGAAGCTCTGCTGTCACGAGCATATGGTTTCCAGGGTTACCCTCTCCACTGTGGGCAACCAGGAGAGAAAAAGAGCATGGAGGAGCCCAAGTGTTTATGGGTCAGGTCTGGAAGTAATACAGATGACTTTTGCTTACATTTGCCAGTCACTTGGCTGCACATGGAGGTGGGAGTGGGTTTGGAGAGTTAGGAGGCGCTTCTAAAGTGTTGTTCCACAACGTGGAGGAGGAAGAACTCATAGCTGGAGGACAACTTGTCATCTCAGCTACAATCCTGTAAGTCGCAGGAAGTAGCACTAAGTGCAACCACTTGTCAGTAGATCTGATACTGGGAGTAGGCAATCTAGAATCAGTTAACTTCAGAATATGCCTTCAAGTTCCTTATCTCTTGTTTGTAGATGCAAAGTGGATGCTTCTTGAAAAATAAAAATTGAAGAATCTATCCATATACTTGAAGCTGTGAGCAGGACTCAGGAAGACTTCCAATACAGAGTTACCGCAAACCCTGTTACAAAAGCACAAATGATCAACTTTGGGTTAAAGATGGGGGGCCAAGCACAAGCCTCAGCCTCTCTCTCTTTAATCCAAAATCTTAAAATGAAAGAAGAGATGTGAAATGTTAAGCTAGGACAGGCAGAGGTCAAAAATACCAGAATGATGGATGATAGTAAGACACACCAGTGAAGGGATGAGCAATCCAAACCCTACTGGGCATGAATGAGTCACTTCTGATGACTCTGGAACACATGGCTTTGCCTTGACTTCTCAGATTGTTACTAACCTACCTAACACCCTTCAATAATTGCCAAAAACAATATTCTCTCAGCCCATTTATCTATTTTTACCAAAACAGGGCATATGATGTTATAGTATCCTTTTTCCACTTGCACATTTTATGTCATTAGAGTATTATTTAAATGCTTCATGGGATACTTCACGTAGACTTACCATAAAATATAGTATATTGCAGTTAAAACAATATATACATATATTCTATGATCTAGGCTCCATTTTTTAAAAATTTTTAAAACGTTTATTCATTTTTGAGAGACAGAGAGAGACAGAATGAGAGTGGGGCAGGGGCAAAGAGTGAGGAAAACACAGAATCCCAAGCAGGCTCCAGGCTCTGAGTTGTCAGCACAGAGCCTGAGGCAGGGCTCGAACCTACCAAACCACGAGATCATGACCTGAGCCGAGGTCGGCAGCTTAACCAACTGAGCCACCCAGGCATCCCTCCATCCTCATTTGTATATCATATCTCATGTAGTCCTTACAACCGTGCTACGCAGTGGCTATTTTTATTATTATCCTCAACTTAAAAATGTAAAAACTGAGATTCCATGACATAAGTTACCTTTTACAAGATCATATATTGATTCCATTTTTATTTACCTGCTTCTACAATCTACGTCAAACTCAACTCTATTTCCTAAAGAATGACTGCATTTCAAGCCTTCTTTTGTGCTCTATATTTTAATTCTGCCACAAAATTGGGAAGACAAAAGCAATTCAGTTCAGCCTGGGAAAGAAAATCACATTTATCAGCCTGCACCAGAAGATGCAGTTTATTGGTGCCCCCAAGCTAGCTTTCAGAAAATACTTCCACATGATCTAAGGCTAATCCAGAAATGGCCTAAAAAACAACAAAAGAGAAATGTTGTTCTCTTCTTGAACAACAAATATAATAATACAGCCTTCAAATCATTGATTTTTTTTAATAAGACAAAACTGAAAGAAGAGTTCATTCTGCTCCATAGAGAAAGCACTGAGTTTGCTTAACAGACTTTAGGAGTCTGTTTATTATTATTATATTATAATATATAATGCACATTTGATTGTGTTAACTCTTCACAGACATTTTGGTGTGCAGGTAAGGAAGGTATTCTCTTGCCAGAGGTTATGCTCACAATCACCCAATAGTAATATTAGAACCCTACGCTTTAAGTTTAAAATCCTCATTTTTTTAATGTTTTTTAATGTTTTATTTTCATTTCTGAGAGAGAGGCACAGAGTGTGAGAAGGGAGGGGCAGAGAGAGGGAGACACAGAATCTGAAGCAGGCTCCAGGCTCAGAGCCGTCAGCACAGAGTGTGACCCGGGGCTCAAACCCAAAAACCATGAGATCATGACCTGAGTGGAAATCCGACGCTCAACCAACTGAGCCACCCAGGAGCCCCTAGAGTCCTCACTTTTTTGATTACTCCAACCAATCTTGCAATTTCTCTCCTGTCCTGCGAGTCCCAGGGAACCTGATTAGTTTTACAGATGTACCTGTCTTTCTGTTGGGTTAAGACAGCAAATGAAGAATTTGCATTTTATACATAAATTCTTGTCTCATGCAAAAATACTGGCAAATATCTTAAACCTTAAAACTTTCCCAGAAACAAAGTCATCAAAAAGTGTTCAGAAAACAAAATTGAGAGCATCTTACCAAACACTTCGTGACAGCCTATTTGTGATAAACACCACGGGAAAAAGTAGAGAGGAACAGGATGTCAAGAGCTCAGGATCTAGAAGAGGGGATGAGATAATCACAAATTACTCTAACACAAGGGAAATTAAAAGGTGTCATAACAGAGAAACATAAAATGTGACATGTATACTTGAAAGAGGGAAGGATCGTGTTTATTTGAAGGGATGATAAAAAATCTTTGGGAGAAAGTTACATTTGAAATGGGCCTAGTCAGAGTGATATAATTTCTGGGACTAGAAATGAAATGGAACACGTGGGGCCCATTTCAATGGGGAGAACGTGTAATACAGCTGAAAGAGAGTTGCTGCATAGAAGACGATAAAACACAAGTTTTATGGGCCCAGGAGTTTGTATTTAAATTCACCGAAAACTTTTATATGAAGAATAATATATCTGATGTATTTGGGACTCAGAGAAGATAAATTTTGCTCTATATTGTTTAAGTTGGTTTGGAAGCAGCTTCTATTGAGGATAAGGAGAAAATAATAAAGTATCTGCTTTCTAACATAACAAAGATCTCAGTGGGGAGGGGAAAGGCCCGTCAGGATAGTGGATATACTTTGGAAGTAGAATTTGCAAGATATAGAAAATTCACCGAGGCCCCTGAGTGGCTTAGTTGGTTAAGCGTCCAATTTCGGCTCAGGTCACGGTCTGGCAGATCGTGACTTTGAGCCCCGTGTCAGGCTCTGTGCTGACAGCTCAGAGCCTGTCTCTGAGCTTCAGACTCTGTCTCCGGCTCTCTCTGCCCCTCCCCCGCTTGTACATGCACTCTCTGCCTCTGTCTCTGTCTCTCTCTCTCTCTCAGAAATAATAAATGGATAAACTTAAAAATAAAGAAAATTCACAAATTGAGCCCAGAAATTGAATAGGCTTTAGAGAAACTAACATACCAGATTCAAAGAGGGCTAACTATTGGAAATTTTGGTAATGGTAACATACTTTACATATCTCTAATATCTTCTCTTAGAGAATTTTAATGTTCCTTCCTTTTATCAATTTAATTACTTTCTCTATATCCTCGTATTGTGTCCATTTTCCCAAGAAGGAATTCAAGGTTCAGTGAAGCCACACCGCTGGGCAATGTAACGTGCTCCAGACGCAGCTGAAGTTGCCTGGACTCCTGGTTCTCTAAACGGCAAACCACCAAATCACTTCATGTTTTCTCAGAAAGATCTTTTAAGTGTACTTGTGGAATTCTTACTTGAATAGCTCCCATTTGGGAATGGATTAATTAAGAGATAACAAGTAGAAATCCTTTGTATCATAACAACCTCTGCGGTGGGAAGAAGGATCAGTATTTTAGCTTTCCACCTTCCGAACTCATCCAAATCAGATTTTTAACACCATTTATTAGACAATATAATTATTATGCACTCACTTTGGAAGGCAGGTTGGCCTTATTTAAGGAGAGGCAGCATAGCACCGCACAGCATTACCAGTGTGGCCTCTGATACCAGTCTTCTGAGGGTTCAGTTCTACTTCTACCATTCTACTACCCATGTGACCTTGGGCAAGTTACTTGACCCTTCTGTACCTCAGATTCTTAGTCTATTAAACTGAGATGATAATAATTGTACCTACATTATAAGATCCTTCTGAAGTTAGAGGCACTCTTACCTGTACCAATTAGAAGTGTGCCTGTCACACAGTATGTGCTCAATAAATGTTGAGTACAACTGTTAAACATCCTGTTGTCACAACTAGACAGTAAGCTCCTTGAGAACAGAGAATGACTTTAGTGGTCCATTTTGAACCTCCTAATGTTACCAATCCTCCAAGACCAGGTTCTTGAGCCTCAGTGTCATAAAAATGAACACTGAACTCGAGAGACAGAAAGCAGGCAGAGCTTATTAGAGACTTACTAGTGGACAAAGGAACCCACAAGAAAGAGGAATATTGCTCTCTGAAGGGGTAGCATTCAAGTTTTAATAAACACACTTTTCCAAAGGGTGAGGGTATAGGAGTAGGGAAGGGTCTTTCAGTCCCATGGTCATTATCTTGTACTCAATACTTTCTCGTGGACACAAGACAATCACAGGATGCCTTTATTCACGATCAATATTTTCTAGGCCTCCTGGAAAATAGAAATACTTACGCATTCAGGGGTTTAAATCGTTACTTCTAATTTTGCTCAGATAACCATTACTCCCCAATACCTGTTATCTCTCATTTGTTCTCTTTTCCAAAAAGAGGCATTTATCTGTAAGTATATGGAAACTTTTAACACTTGCTTCAGACTAATGGCTTTACAGAAGTTAAGCCCCTCTTGTTTTCCCTACAGTGTCTCACTAGGACACCCAGCATGAAACATTTCGGTGAAGGAAACAAAACTATTCTAGAGAATATACTTTGTTCTTTAGAGTCTGATAGCACACTCTGTAGAGGGCAAGGTCTAAAGGGAAAATAAATTTTTCTCACTGAATAGAGAAAAATTCAGAATTTAGGATCCCAAGAAAATTAAGATTGTTCAAAGGGAGTTGATTTTTTGGTTATTATTACTTCCCTTCAGATACTATAAGTACTGCTAAATGTTGAGACAATAGACCAGTTGAATTTAGCTTAGTCTAACAAACCAGCCCTGAAAATAAACCCCTGGTGAAAAGCCAGCCTTAAATTTCAAGAACAAATCTGCAAAGGGTTAGAGAAGAAAGGGAACTTGGTGCTTAAATGTGCATGGAACTCAGTCAGCCAGACTTGTATTAAAATCCAAGTTCGATTACTTAGTAGCCATGTGTCAAATATAATACCCATCCTCACATACACCCATTCTCTCTCTTTCCCTCTCTTTCTTTCTCTCTCTCTCTCTCTCACACACACACATACACACACGCGCACACACCCAACATGAAATAGGTTTCCTAAGGCAAGATTTTAATAAGATCTTTCCAGCCAATAATACAGGTAGATAGTGATTGTTTGTAATTATCATATACATTTCTGAGTGTTTACTTAAAATTTATGAACTAAAAATTAGGATCTCCATAATATATAACATTAAATATCCATCATTTATTTTGACCTCAATATGACCACTCTTGCATGTTTTTATGGATGATACATTGCTAAGCATTTTCTTATTTGATTAAATAATTATACGCATTAATTAGCTTTTATTTTTAAAAAATACATTTTAAAGCTTTAAAAGGTGTGAAAAATAGCTGAATCATGAATGAGATCTCAAAGAAACCTAGAATAAATGCTAATGATCCCCGAGAAGAGAGATCAAACAGAGAGGAGGGTGGAGTTGTGCTCTTGGATGACAAAGGACAGACAACACTGATGAAAGAAAAGGGCCATGGGGAATGAGAAGAGCCCTCCCTCCACACTGATCGCAGGGAGGGATTGCCCAAAGCTGCAGTGTGGACGAGCACTGCATCAGGAATGCAAGTCCTAGTGGCACTGCAGCTGCAGAGCAGATCGCTGGGGGCAAGTGTCCACTAAATCAGGTAGACCTAATTACACTGTACCAGTCACTACTGAGACCTGGTGCAGAACAGCATGATACACCAGCCACAAATGACTGGCAATAAAATCTCTCTGACCTTCAGTCTCCTCGTGTCTAAAAGGAGAAGAATACCAACAGCCTCACTTCTCCCTAGGAACCTGGCTGCTCTCTGCTGAGTGGGACGGTGGGTCCTCACCCCAGGGAGGGGAGCGTCAGCCCCTCCACCTACGTGCCAGCGCCCCTCTGGGAAAAGCAGAAACTTGAAAAAGGTTCTTCCTCACCCTGAAGAAGTCAGGTGTAAGTATAAATAATCAATGTGGCTACGGAAGTCAGGTGTAAGTATAAATAATCAATGTGGCTACAGAAGTCAGGTGTAAGTATAAATAATCAATGTGGCTAGTATTTGTTAAATGTTTACAATGCTCCAAGAGTGATGATAAGCACTTTATACATACTATTTCAACCTCATGACAGCCTTATGATGTGGATATGATTACTGTTCCTGGTCCACCGAGTAGGAAACTGAGCCCAGGGATTCGACACAAAACATCTGGCTTAAGCGGCAGGGCCCCAGACCTAAGCTCAGCGAGTGCGTCAGTCTGTGACCTTAACCACTGCCCCACACTGTCTCTGGAAGAGCTAGTTCTGCAGAGGGCTGAATTCTGACTCTCTCTGAAGAGGAGGCCGTTGGACTTGAATCAGAACAAGAAGGCTCACTGTGTGTGAATCACAGGAGGTCTTAGAACACCAGGTTCTTAACAGCCTCAATTACCAGCTCAGCTTCAGATTCAGGAAGATTAATTCACGTTCTCCTGGGAAAGGAAGCCCCGGTAAGACTGACAGCCTGGTAATCCAGTGGAAGAAAATGGTTTAAACAGAAAACAGGAGACCTTAACCTGTGATTAACAGTAATTTCTTCTTTGTTCCTTTTTTCAATGTTATTTTGTGTGTGTGTGTTGTATTTAAAATTAATACATTGCTCATTATTCCTACTGTCACAAAGAAGCATTTTTGAGAAAAGAACTAGTTACGGAATCTTTCACTCTATACTTGCTTGTGAATAGATTTCTATTTTGACTGGTCACTAAAAAGTAAATCTAGCAATAACCAAGGCACATCCCGAGAAGGCAGGCATCAAAAATGAGCTGTTGTGTGCAGAACCTCCAATGTGTATGAGCAGGCAGACAATACAGAAGTTACTTATGGAAGCCACTATCCCAGGAGAAAAGGCTTTATGTTAGCAGTCAGCAGGCCTGGGTTCAAGGACCTCCCAAATGATATCTAAACTCCACAGCGTGGCACGAGAGTTCTTCCTGGTTTGTCCTCCAAGTATCCTTAGACCAAGATCTGCCCTGGGGGCCTTTATCTTCCCTGCCATCAGCCATGGAGGTCTTACTCTTCCATCAAAAAGCCAGCTCCAATGCCACCTCATCATCAAGAGTGCCCTGATTGTTCATCCTGTGTCTCTCAGAGTTGAGAATGACACCTATGACATGGTGGGTGTTCAATGAACGTGGCTAAAGCCAAAACCGGAAACCATGAACAGAGCTCACAGTATGCAAGGAACCACTTGGCAAGGGAAATGTTAAGGCTAGGCCAATTATGTGTGGATATTTGAAGTGAAATAAAGAATGCAGATGTAATCTATTAAAATAGAATGAGTTCACAAAGGGTTATATGGTTTTTATCACTTAGGGGCATCTTCTATGTGTCAAGCACTAAGCTCAGGTGAGTAAACTGTAAAGCCAGACTGAATATCAAATGCATGAAAGTCAGCCAAGATAAGAAAGCAAGGACCAGACAGAATGAGCAGAGCACCATGAACACAAAGTAGAGACTGACCCGAGGAAGGGCAGTCATGCAGTCGGGAGAGACTGGGAGGGAGCCTTTGCTGCACACACATGCTTTGTTTCCCACTTTACTTAGCAGGAACTCAGAACTAACCAGAGCAAGGTTGCCACCGGCCTACACAGAGCAGGCGTGCACACCCACTGGTCCGCAGCTTTTCCTTGGCCCATGTTTACACCAAGGCTCGCTGCCTGTAACAACAAATGAGGTAAGCCTGGGACTGAGAAAAAAGCTGAATTCTTGCTACACCCCCTCCCTATATACACAGGCTAATATCTCCATTCCTGAGCAGCTTACACTGACAATCAGTGCCCTTCCACATTTCTATTTGTATTTTCATTGCTTTATTTTATCTTCACCAGAATCTCTTGGTCCTTGAACCAATTAGCACCAGTCAGGCCATTTCCTCAGCTAGCAGAGAGAAAGCAGAGTTGGTGCCCAGATGTCTCTTTTTTAAATTTGTTTATTTTTGTTATTAAAGTATAGTTGACATTCCATGTTCTCTTAGTTTCAGGTGTACAATATAATGATTCAATAATTCTATACATTTCTTAGTGCTAATCATGATAGCCACCATCTGTCACCATATATTATTACAATATTGTTGACTATGTTCCCTATGCTGTACTTTTCATCTCCGTGACTTACTTATTTTATAAGTGGAAGTTTGTACCTCTTAATCTCCTTTCACCTGCTTCTTGAAATGAACCCTAATGCTGCATTGTTAGGTAGGCATGTGTGAGAGAAAGATCTATAGACACGGAATCTTAAGGATGACAGAGATTCACCCTCCTACAGTTTTTGTTAAGTACATTTTATTTACCTTTAGAAAACAAGCTGTCTTTCATAATCTCCAGAAGTTGTCTAGTCCTTAACCCTCCAAAACAACAAGAGAGCACAAAGAACCCTCTACTTCAACACAAAATCTTTCCTCCCAAAGTCATAATGTGCCGGAGTTAACAAACTATGAGCCATCAAGGTTTATAAATATATATCAAAACATGGACATTTAAATGGAAATTTCATCAAAAACAAAGAATCCCATTAAGGGAATAAAAAGGTATTTGGATATTTGGACTTTGGACTCCCTGGGAAGCAATGTGGAATGTGCAGATACATCCCAGGCGTCCCCTCAATCTTGCGCCTAAAGCTCCAATAAGAGTCCCAAACCTCTTCTAGTTCTGGCACTGCCCCATCTCAGTGTGGCCTTGAACAACTTGTTTCACCACTAGATAATCTAATGATCTTTAAGTTCACTTTGAGTTCTTGTCTTTTAAGATTTTAAATTTCATTAACTCTTAAGAGCCAATGAAAAGTTACAGCCTCATGAGGAAAGAGCCTGCAGATGAAGACTCCTGGTGAAGAAAAGGGAGTTGAGTATTTGCTGTAAGAGGCAAACCATGTGTTTGATACCAGGTAAGGGAGTTTCTGTGCCACTGAATGGATCTAATTCTATGCCTTGTTTGTTAGTAACAAGCAAGAGCTGACAGAAAATGCACCCAATACTGTGGATGTCTAACCAAAATCAAGGGGAGCTTTGGATTCTGAGCAGCCATTGAAGGCATAGTCTTAGCTGACAGTGAGACTTCTGGGCTTGATAGTCACAAAGTGGTTAAGTATACAATAAGAGCTCCTCTGTATACACAGTAACACCTGAAAGTGTTGATCTGAGAACAAAAAGTGACTAGGAGTCCCCCAACTGGACCTACAGAAGAGAAAACAGCCCTAAGTAATAGTCAGAAGATGAAATCAAAAGATCTCATCTTTAATGTCTATTTTTAAAAGAGTGCAAGTGGGCGAGGGGTTAGAGAGAGAGGGAGACACAAAATCTGAAGCAGGCTCCAGGCTCTGAGCTGTCAGCACAGAGCCCCAATGCCAGGCTCAAACTCATCAACCATGAGATCATGACCTGAGCTGAAGTTGGACTCTTAACCAGCTGAGCCAACGAGGCACCCCAAAAGATAATATTTTTAAATATATTTCTCACTTTGAAGTCTAACACTCACAGAAGATCACTCTAAACACATTTTAATGGAATGTAAGTCACAGATACAAGGCAGGTGTAGGACAGCAAAAGCAAAAAGTTACACCGGAGGCAAGGTTTGGGGTGTTGGAGATTTGTTTTTGAAACATTCTTGTTATTTTGTTAACACAAACACTTAGTCTTCCACCCAGAATGTCGGGCCAGGGCCAATATCAAGTCACAGAATTAGGCCAAATGTATCTGTGAAGACCCCCTGAAAACAGTGATGGCTTTTAAAAATCTCATTTATTTCTTAAGTCATTAGACTGTATAAAATCTAAGAAAAAATGACTAGTCCATAGGCATGTCCTAGAGTGGAGTCAGAGCTAGGGAGAGAATTCAGGCCTCAGTTCCATGCTATTCCTACCATAGAATGCTGTCTGCATGGAGAATTATCCCAGAAAACAAAATGGCCACATACTCCTCCATGCCCAGACTTGTAGTCTTCTTACCCAGTATAACAATCTGCCGAGGGCACTTGGCACATATATGCTGACCAGATGACAGAGACCACCTTTCCAGGAACATGGCCAAATCATGATGTGCAGTCACTCTAAGAGCTCAGAACAAGCAAAATTGTCTGTTATGTGTCACTAAGTAACAAAAGATGAAAAGAAAATGGCTCTTCGGTTGAGTTCATTTCCAGGACACTGTGGGAGCTACACGTCTGAAACAAGTCTTCTATTTCCTTTCCTATCAGGACTATGATTCAATAAGGCAAAGTTCCTTAGTGTAATTTAAAATTTGCTTTAGGTTCTTCCAGGAAAATGCTAAAAACTACCCAGAAGTGAACTTTTTAAAGAAAATAATAGCCAGTCTAAAGAAAACAGAGTGTACCAGAACCTACACATTCTTTATGAAAAATGTCTGCTTTAATCTTACTGACTCTACAATGTTCCCTTCTCCTCTGAAAGTGGGGGCCATTGGCTAGAATCCTGCATGGCCCAAACATCATAGGTTCAAAATTTAAACAGACTTATAATTTCTGAAAAGATATGTAACTTAAGATTTATGGTGAGTCTGTGTCAGAATCACCCACCTCTAAATGTTAGAGCGTCTGAGGCATCTCTATCTCCACTCATCCCAGAGAGTGATCTCATGTAGCCTCATGGCTTTAAATATCACTTACGTGCAGCTAACAGCAAATACACATTTCATCTCCATCCTTTTCCCTGTTTGTCATCTGTTATGGGCTGACTTGTGTCCACCCAAAAATCATATTTGAAATTCCTAACCCCCTTACCTTAGAACGTGATCTTAGTTGGAGATAGGGTCTTTGTTAACATAATCAAATTAAATTAAAGTTCATAGGAAGGGTCCGAATACAATACGACTGATGGCCTTATATAAGAAGAAATTTGGATACAGACATGCACAGAGGGAAGATGATGCGAGAAGGCATAAGCAAAAGACAGTCATCTACAAGCCAAGAAGAAGGCCTGGAACAGATTCTTCTCTCTCAAATATTAGAAGGAACCAAACTTGCTGGCACCTTGATGTTGGACATCTAGCCTCCACGACTGTAAGACAATAAATTTCTCCTCTTAAGCCACCCAGTTGGAGGTACTTTGTTAGAGCAGTCTTGGGCACATTAATACAGCAACTCAATTTGAATATCTAATAAATACCTTAAACTCAATATGTCCAAGCCCATAGTTTGGATTCCACCTGCTCCAACCTGGGTCTCTCCAACATCTCCTATTTCTATAAATGGCAATTAAAACCTGTAGATTCCTATGACCAAGCCCAGTGAAATCACCCTTCAATACTAGCTTTCTTTCATAGTCCTTAAATCATTCATTTCTTAAATAATTTAGCATTTGATTACTATACCTTTAAATAATATCCAAAAATGGGCTACTTCTCACCCTCGTCCACTTCTGTCATCCAAATCAAACTTCCATCACCTCTTACCTGGATTTCGGGAATAGTTTACTTACTTGTCTGTTTCCTTCCACACTTGCCTTATGATAATCCAATCTCCACACAATAGCAAGAGTGATCCTGTTAGGTAAGACCACTTGAATCCCCTGATCAAGACCCCACAAATGTTCTTTATCTATATTTATTTATTTAAAGTCATATCAAGGTGTGCTAGGTTCTACTTGAGTTGTCTTCCTGAATACCCTCAGACCTCATTTCCATTCTCTCTCTCCATTTCACTACCTCTGTTATTTTTTCAAAAACTATCAATAGAACTCTCCTATGACCCAGCAATAGCACTGCTGGTAAATAAATAAATAAATAAATAATTTTTTTCAATGTTTATTTATTTTTGAGAGAAAGACAGAACACAAGCAGGGGAGGAACAGAGAGAGAGAAATCCCAAGCAGGCTCCAGGCTCCAAGCTGTTAGCACAGAGCCCAGTGTGGGAGTCAAAACCACAAATTGAGAGATCATGACCTGAGCTGAAGTCGGACACTCAACCAACTGAGCCACACAGGTGCCCTTTACTACCTCTGTTCTAATCAATCTAGCCTTCCTTCTCCTCAAACAGGCCAAGCATATTCCTTCCCCAAGACCCCAAAACTTACTTCCTTCAGATTTCCATTACACTACGTCTTTTCCTTATTCAGCTTTCTGCTGCAAAGACACTTAATCTAAGACTTTATGACAATTTTATTTAAATAGTACCCCATATATTTGATTACTTTCTGTTATATATCTCCCACAAGGCTCCCTGAAAGACTGGACATAGTCTATTCTGTTAATTGCTATGATTCTACCATCTAAATAGTGCCTGGAATCTGGTATGAAATATTTGTTGAAGGAAATAAATAAAGGAAGGAAGGAAGGAAGGAAGGAAAGAAGGAAGGAAGGAAGGAAGGAAGGAAGGAAGGAAGGAAGGAAGGAAGGAAAGGAAAAGAACTTATATGTATCTGAGCATCAGTAAACCTATGGGGCAGGCTTGTAGACAGCTATTTTTATGGAAAATGAAGGCATTTCTGACATTAATCCTAAGGAAAGAAAAAAGCCTTTCTGAGATTGAGTCAGTAAGTAAATCTTGAGTCATCAAGGGGAAAGTTTGATCTGAATATAGCATGGTAACTATCTCTAAGACATGTCTTCTGGCCCAGTTCTCACTAGTCTCAAATCTAAATCCTTTAAGAAACAGGGTAGCTATAGATAAAATCTGAAAAAGCTTTTCACTAAAATTCTGTACCACTTTGAGATCCGCATGTATTGCTGTAACACTGAGGAAAGATGGGCAATTTTTACCACATGTCATGGAGCAGCTTTTATACTTGAAAGGCCCAAGTGTATTGGTGGAGTCCTTGACAGAAACCATGATATCGCTCTATGCCCAGTGGAGTTTATAGTGCCCAGAAGCCACTGGAAACCTATGGAGACCATGGGGCACAGCAGCGCAACATCAGTAGCGGGGGAAAAAAAAAGAAAGAAAGAAAACAAAAACAAAAACAAACCAACCAACCAACAAACAAAAAAATCCCTGCAGTAATAAGCAAAAGTAAACACTGCACCCAATAGGGGAAGAATTTTTTCTTGAAAACAAGTAACTTACTTCCGAGGGACTTCTAGAGAAAGTTGGGAGGGCAATATTTTAGTGAGCCAGAGGTATGGTATTATATAGATTTATCTAAACACCTGTGAAATTTCAGTTCCTATTTTTGTGACCTCACTTGCCCACCAAATTAGTGAGTCCTAGAGAAATTCAGCATATATGTATGTAAGCTGTTTTAATAAAGATACTTGAGATATAAATTTTCCAAAGAATTAACATGATTTAGCTTTATTCTATTAAATGAGGGTTTTTATAAGGAATATTAAGTGGGATACTATCCACTATTTATGCCCTCAAACTAGTGTAACATATGATAGTATCTGCCCCCAAATTAAATGGCCCTAGGCATACTTGTGTCTGCTCTGTAAATTTGTGTCAGAAGACATATTTAAAATTACAATTATTAGTTCCCACTTTTCATCGCTGTCAATGTACCTGTTTATAGAAATTGTGTTTTTCCTTCTATTTGCTATTTCCATTTTGCTAGAAGAAACCACATCCCTGGCTACAGTTCATATCAATTCAAAAGCTACACAGAGGTCAAACTATATGCCAGGAAATATAGGCATTCCACAGAGAGTAAAACGATGAGCATGATCTCACTTATATGTGGAACCTAAAGAAAAAAATTCAAATGCATAGTAACAGAAAGTAGAAAGGTGGTTATCAGAGGCTAAATGGTAGAGGAACAGAGTGATATTGATCAAAGGGTATAAATGTTCAGGTATGAGATGAATAAGTTTTGTCAGCTCTGGAGATCTGATGTCCAGCATGGTGACTATACTTCATGTATAATTGTATACTTCCACTTTGCTGAGAGGAGATCTCCAGCGTTCTGAGCACACACAGAGAAATATAAAAGATGATAACTATGTGATGTGATGGATATGTTAACCAGCTTGATTATGCTAGTCGTTTCACAAAACATCACATGTATACACGTTAAATATATATGATTTTCATTTATCAATCATACTTCCTTAACACATTAAAAATAAATAACACGATTTTTTTAAAAGATGCATATGAAGGCACCTCTGTCCTCTCATATAAGTGGATGAGATCAGAAGGCTTCTGATCTGAGGGAAATACTTACACCTTTAGTCTATGAATTTTGTGACATCTACTGTGTCTGTTCAGAAGTTGTTTATACATAGTTCATGGTCTTTGATGTGTTAAAAATGAGATGTTGCTACTAAAAGACAGCCTCAGAAGAGTAAGATTTTGCTGTATTCACACACACACACACACACACACAGAGTACAGTACATTCCAAATTTAATTATGTAGTCTTGGAATGGTTATTATAAAGCATTCTGGATAACAATAGTTCAAATAGGAAACCCATATGGTTACAACAGCTTATAATAGAAGCTAATATTTATTAAGTGCCTATTCTATGCCATGGACTTGTATATCACACCACGTACAAGATCTCATTCAGTTCTCACAGCACCATCATACATTTCATAAGTGAGAAAAGCAAAATCAGAAAGCCTGGCAAACTCACTCAATCTTGCACCCTGAATAATAGACAAAGGGAGGATTTGAACCCAGACCTTAGACTCCTAATGTCCACTCTGTCCCATACCATACGTTTCCTTTATTTCAGTCCTTGCTGCAGAAAATCACTGGAATGTAAGTGACTCTATTGTAAAGGCAGGTAGACAAATAGCATGGAATTCTTTTCTGAGTGTTGACCCTGCCAGACCATGGGCTCTTACTCTTGTCAGCATTGAATGGGGAATTAGGCTAAATACACATTAAGTTTTAGTTATGTATCAGAAGGCTTTGGGTACTTCTTAATTACTAACTCCCTGATTTACTTCATTTGGCCCATTTTTCTTTTCCTTCTTTACTCTCACCTAAAAGTACCACCTAAGGCAATGATTCTAGTTAGTTGGGTCCTGCTACTTAACTAAAGGTTTTTATACACAGATATATATTCTTTCCCTGTTGCCTCCCAACAGGAAGCCAATAACTATGACCAATTTGTTTAGCTAAGCATAAATTTATAAAATATATGTCTGCAAAATAATGGGCTAATTTGTATATAATTTTTGTATTAGATTCAATAAATATTGGCTTATTGGTGAGACCATGCAGGAAGCACATTTATATGAGAAAAGGTCCTGCTCTGCCTGCCCTGCCCTCGGAAAGCTTAAAATCCCTTATCATCCTTGGTATGAAGAAAAGTCTTTCAAGGAAGTAGGAGATGAAGAAACAGAGGAAAGGGGCTATGTTTGTAAACAAAATGTGAGTAAAAAAATGTATTTTGGCAAACAGCATTGACTACTTTAGAGAGAAATCTTGTTTGCCACACAGAGACACTGAATCTCTTGTTGGTGTAGGAAGTAAAAGGGAACTTGAGAACTAAAAGCAAGAAGTGGTCTGTCTGCACGTCCTCTCAGCCCAACACAATCAAGTACAAGGATATTCCAGGGTCCCTACTTCTTCTGTAAATGGAAACAGGTAGAAGTCTCTTAGATTTCTAGAACCAGATACCTTGAAAAAGAGTCACTTACCATGGTTCAAAGTCAAAGGAAGCCCTGGCCTAACCCTTTCTCAGCTCCTGCTAATGGGAGGAAGACAGGGAGTGAAGAGGGGAGATGGTTGGCATGGAAAAAGAGGGATATGAGCCAAAGCAAGAAGGAAGAATGATTAAAATGATATGTTTATCACAGAACCCAAAGTACCCCTGGCACTAAGGCAGAAAGCAAAGAAAGTTCTTCTAAAATTCAAAAACTATCATTTATATATGTCTATACAAATTGTAATTTCCAAAGAGCATATTCTAAAGGCAGCCCTTAGAAGTCAATGAAATAGGCTTGATAGAGCAGTGGATATAAATCTGTGTCCAGGATCATCAGTGCCCATTTGAATGCAGAAATTTTTTTCATGCAGAAAAATTTTCAACCTCTCATGCTACCTACATATAGTTTGGAAGGTTGAGATGAGAAAGAGAGAGATTATTGCCTGTGTTTCTATGTTCTATACCCTACTGAGCCCCAGCACCTTGTGCATCTTGTACTAGATACTTGAGATAGAGATATAAATTGGACGCATGTCTGAGAAACTGTCACCACCAAGAAGAATCTAAGGAGATATGATGACTAATACTAATGTGGTATCATGAATGGGATAATAAAACAGAAAAAGAATGTTAGAGGAGAACCAAAAAAATCTGAATTAAAGTATGGACTTTAGTTAATAATAAGGTATCCATATTGATTTCTTCATTGTGACAATATACCAAACCAATGTAAGATGGTAATAGGGAAACTGGATGTGGTATATACGGGAACTCTGTACTATCTTCTCAATAATTCTCAAAATCTAAAAATGTTCCAAAAATAAAAAGGTTATTTTTAAAAATTGGATTCCACATTGAATGAAATCCAAATCCCTTACCATGGCTGTCATGATCTGGCCCCTGCCCACCTGTCCCACCTCAGCTTGCACCTCTCTCCTTCGAGCTCAATAATCTGTTTTTTTTTTTTTAAGTAGGCTTCATGACCAGCATGGAGCCCAACACAGAGCTTGAACTCATGATCAAGAGCTGAGCTGAGATCAAGAATCAGACACCCAACTGCCTGAGCCATCCAGGCACCTCATTTGCTCCATAATCTTTAGCCAGATCACTCCATCATGTTCTTTTCTGTTTCAGAGCCACCACATGTACTTTAACAGCCTCTGGGGATGTTTTTCTCACTGACATCAATCACTCTTCCTCATCACTCAGGTCTCAGTTAGTGTCCCCCCCCCCCCTCAGAAGGAAGCCTCTCCTGAAGTCCCAGTGTAAATCATATGCCCTCAACTCTGATACCCTCTCTCTCATAACTCCATATATCCTCTTCACTTTTACTATTGGCTGCAATTATCTGTTTATTAACAGATAAACAGGTAAAAAACAGGTAAAAAAATAAAGTGTTTATTTACCTAACATCTCTCTCTCACCACATGTTGAGTTCCTCTGAGGGCAGAAATCATTTCTATCTTGTTCACCAAATCATTTGTCTTGTGCTCCTAACCTAATGCCTGGCCTATGATAAATGTTCAAAAAATATATGTGGAATCAATTAATTAAATGAGGCAGTGCAGGTCTATTCCAATACCTAAATCTTTTCTTTTTTGACATCTTCGTATACTAAGCACCCAACATGTTACCTATCATTCCATTTACATATACTCAGCAACTATTTCTTTATTATGCTAGATGCTTGGGATACAAATATAAATCAGAAAAAGTCTACTTTCCAAGAGGTGACTGATGAATAGAGAAAACTAGAAAGCAAAAATGGGCAATTATAACTCAGTGTAATACATGCATGCTGTGGAAGCCCAGAGGGTGGACATCCAGCCCAGCCTGAGAGTTCAGTCCCCTTTCATACAGCAATGCTGAACTTTGAGGCCAACTCTGACACTCATGTTCTGTTTGGCTATGGAAAAGTAACTCCATAAATCTATGCTTCAGTGCTCTTATTTCCAGTGTGAGAAGTATGGGCAAGATAATATCTGAACTCCATTATTAACATTCTTCATTTCTCAATGAAGTTCAGATTTTATGAACTACTCTGAATTTGCACTCCAAGGAGTTTACAACTTCACAGTTCTTTATAAATAAGCCATTTCCCCGAATTGTCTGTTTTCTCCCAAATAATGGGAAACTGTGATGCCACAAATTTTGAAGTTATTCTCGGATTCAAATATTCATTTTATGATAATCCTAAATCATATAATGACAGTTCTCCTTCCAATATAAAGTCATCTTAGTGGGCTTATGAATATTCAAATTAAAGCCTAGAGAGAAGTGTAAAGGGTGTGACATCAGGAACTTCCCACTTAGTGATTAAGTAGACTCTATGCTGCTCTCATAACAGGGTTCATGGATGTTTCTCACTGCCAATATATAAAAATAAAATATAAAATATAAAATATAAATATTTATATAAATCAGTTTCTATAAATAAAGATAACCTCAAATTTTTTGGCTTTGTTATATTATCCAGCTGGTAATTCTTTTTGAACTTGCATAAGTACCCCCATATACACTCACTTCACTATTAAAGATCAAAGTACTGAAATATGGCAAAAGGCATGGTTCTAGCATAGCACCTGGCACACAGTTAACATGAATAACTGTTCATTTAACAAGTATAAAGTACTGTATGAGGATCTGAAGACAAATGACCTGTAAGAATGTGACAAAAAGAGGTCTAGTCCACAGCCAGAAGCTTCACAGAAGTCTAGAAAGTACTCACTGGCTCCCCCACCACAGAGGTCATCAGTGCCCTCAGAAAAACCACTTAAGCTAGCATATTAGAGACCAAATCCAGACTAGAGAGGGATAAGCAATGAGTGACTGAGGAAGTAGATATCATTCCTATCAAAGCTTTACTGCAATGGGAAGAAAGAGATATAGTGGTAGCTGGCTGGGCAGATAGAATGTAGGTGGAGAAATGTTTGAGTTGGGGGAGATTTGTGTAAGATACGGCCCACAGAGATGATGTTAGTATATACAGAGGCCAGAGAGAGGAGATAACTGATATCTCCTCTCTCCTTCCTATATATAGAAGAATCAATATTAGGAGATAATGAGGAAATGAGTGAGAATAAGCTAAGAAATACAGGAGGATAGATTATCCTCAGGCAGGAGAAGCAAGAGAAACTCAACTATTTTTACTGTAATGATAAAGAAGGAATTTGAAAAGAATGCACTTAAATAGAGACGTAGCAGGAACATTTTCTAAGACTGACTAGACTTCTTCAAGGTATTGTGTTCTTACTGGACCTGTTCAATCAATAGATCTGGTGAGAGTGTATATGCATCTTTCTTCCTTCCAACAAAATTCTAACAAGTGCTTGGAGTAGTAGCAATAAAATGGGGTAGAAAGTATGAAATATAGTTTCAAGTCATTACTCTATATTTATTGAGCCTTCACCTCTGAATACAACACTACTATAGTTCCCCTTATCTGTGGGGTATATGTTTCAAGACCCAAAGAGGATGCCTGAAACTGTGATAGTATTGAATGTTATATATATTGTTTTTCCTGTACATGTGATAAAGTTTAATTTATAAATTAGATATGATAATAGATTCATGACAATTATTAATAATAAAATAGAACAATTATAGTAACATATTGTAAAAATGTTATGTGAATATGGCATCTCTCTCTCTCTCTCTCTCTCTCTCTCTCTGTCAAAAAGATTCATTATACTGTACTCACCCTTCTTCTTCCTATGATGCTGTGACATGATAAAATGCCTAGGTGATGAGATGAAATGATGTAAATGGCATAGGCATAGTGACATAGCACTGGGTAGGCTACTACTGACCTTCTGACTATACATCAGAAGGAAGATTATCTGCTTCTGACCAATGTTTATTGAGGAGAGGGAGGGTGAAAAATGGCAGCAGAGCAGAAGGACCCTAGGCTTGACTCTTCCCAAAGATACAACTAGATAACTATCATATCCTCCTAAATACCCCAGAAATTGATCTGAAGACTGGTAGAACAAACTCCACAGCTAAAGGTAGAGAAGAGATCACACTGAAGAAGATAGGAAGTGCAGAGATATGATTTGGAAGAGACACAGATTATGACTTCTGCAGTGTGGAGGGTGCAGTGGTCTCAGAGAAGGGCAAGAGACAAACTAGCATACAGGGGAGGGGACTGCAAAGAAAAAACAAATCCCCATAGCAATTGGCTTGGAAAATAAGTGGAGTCAAATTTCCTGAGTTCTTGTAACCAACAGGGCTTACAGCCTGGTCTTCTAAAGGTTAGTGGGCTTAGCTCAAGGAGATCCTGGGAGCATTGGGGCTGCTTTTGGAGAGAAAGCAGGGCAAACAGCCCATGGACATACAGCATGGAAATAGCAATCTGAAGAACACCTGGAACACATAGTAGGAAGAATATTTGCTCATCTCAGAGCATGTCCCAGAGAGGCTTTGTTCAATGGAGAGAAATCCCCCAGGAATAAAGAAACTGGCAGGCACCATTTCCCTCCCCTCTGCATAAACACAGATACCTGTAGGAACCAGCTCAGCACCAACATTCACTACCTACCATGCCTACACCAAGACTCACCCCCACCTTCCAGTGGAATCGCTCTTCCCAGTCATGCTTGCTTCAGTCCCAGCATGCAGGCCTGCTCCCCAAGGCGACCAGCCCAAATCCTTGCCAACACCAGATCTCCTGACCTGGGAGTTTTGGGGGGCCTTGGTTCCAGTGGCAGTGGCAACAGGTCTCATTTCACAAGCAGAGCAGAGTGTCACCTAGTAAAACTCCCAACATTCAGGCCAGGGACCAAACACTGCTCACAGCAGGCAAAGAATGCCTTTGTAGACAACTAGCCTGAAGGATTCATTGGAGACACTCCTGGAAGCATCAGGCCCCAGGAAACAGGGAACACTACATGGCAGGGCACTATGAGACCTCTTCTTTATAAGGCTATTACCTTCAAGATCCAGAGATATAGCTGAGTTTCCTAACACGGAGAAAAAGGCAGAGACTTAGACAAAATGAGAAGACAGAGAAATTTATCTCAAATGAAAGAAAAGGACTTGGCCACACCAGAGATCTAAGAGAAACAGATATAAGTAATATGCCTGATAGAGTATTTAAAGCAATTATCATAAGGATACTCACTGGACTTGAGAAGAAAAAAATGGAAGTGAAACCCTTCATCAGTGAAACCCTTAACACAGAGATAAAAAAGAACCAATCAGAGATTAAGATTGCAATAAATGAGATTAGAAACATACTTGATGCAATAAACAGCAGGCTGGAAGAAGCAGAGGAATAAATTAATGACCTTGAAGACAGAGTAATGGAAAGTAATCAAGCTAAACAAAAGAGAGGAAAAAAGAATTATGCAAAATGAGAATTGACTAAGGAAACTCAGTAACTCTATCAAACATAATAACATTCATATTATAGGACTCCCAGAAGAAGAGAGAGAAAAGGGGGCAGAATATTTATTTGAAGTAATTAATAGCTGAAAACTTGCCTTATCTGGGCAAGGAAGGACACAGATATCCAGATCTAGGAAACACAGAGAACCCCCAGCAAAATGTACAAAAGCAGATCAACAAAAAACCATATTGTAATTAAATTGGCAACATATAGAGATAAAGAAAAAGAAATTTCTTTTTTTTAATTTTTTTTCAACGTTTATTTATTTTTGAGAGAGAGACAGAGTGTGAGTGGGAAAGGGCAGAGAGAGAGAGAGAGACACAGAATCCAAAGCAGGCTCCAGGCCTCCAAGGTGTCAGCACAGAGCCGGATGCAAGACTCGAACCCATGAGCTGTGAGATCATGACCTGAGCCAAAGTTGGACGCTTAACCACTGAGCTACCCAGGTGCCCCAAGAAAAGAAATTGTTTTAAGAAAAAAAATTTTAGGGGCGCCTGGGTGGCTCAGTCAGTTAAGCGGCCAACTTTAGCTCAGGTCATGATCCCACAGTTCGTGGGTTCAAGCCCCGTGTCGGGCTCTGTGCTGATAGCTCAGAGCCTGGAGCCTGCTTCTGATTCTGTGTCTCCCTCTCTCTCTGATCGTCCCCTGCTCACGCTCTGTGTCTCTCTCTCTCAAAAATAAATAAACGTTAAAAAATATTTAAAAAGAAAAAAAAAATTTTAAGCAGCAAGACAAAAGACTACAGTAACATATGAGGGAAACCCTAAGGCTATCAGGGGACTTTTCATCAGAACCTTTCAAGCCAGAGGGAGTGGCATGATATATTCAAAGTGCTAAAAACAACATTCATTCTAAAACAGCAGAATACACATTCTTTTCAAGTGCAAATAGAACATCCTCCAGAATAGATCACATATTAGCCCACAGAAATAGCCTTAACAAATTCAAGAAGATCAAAGTCATATTATTCAACTTTTCTAACCACAACGCTATGAAACTAGAAGTCAATCACAAGAAAAAATCTGGGAAGACCACAAATACATGGAGGTGAAAGAACAGACCAGTAAACAATGAATGGGTCAACCAGGAAATTAAAGAAGAAATAAAAATGTGCATGGAAACCAATGAAAATGAAAACCCAATGGTCCAAAACCTTTGGGTTGCAGCAAAAGTAGTTCTAAGAGGGAAGTCTATAGCAATACAAGGCTACATCAAGAAGCAAAAAAAATCTCAAATAAACAACCTAACTTCACACTTAAAGAAGCTAGAAAAAGAACAACAAACAAAATCTAAAACCAGCATAAGGAAGAAAATAATAAACATTAGAGCAGAAATAAATGATATAATAACAACAACCACAACAAATAGAACAGATCAATGAAACCAGGAGTTGGTACTTTGAAAAAAAAAACAATCAAATCAATATACCTCTAGCCAGACTGATCAGCAAAATAAGAGAAAGGACTCAATAAATAAAATTACAAATGAGAGAGGAGAAATAACCAACACTACAGAAATACAAACATTTATAAGAGAAAATTATGAAAAACTATATGCCAACATATTGGACAACCCAGAAGAAATGGAAAAATTTCTAGAAATAGATAAACTTCCAAAACTGAAACAGGAAAAAATAGAAATTTGAACAAATCAGTAATGAGCAAAGAAATTGAATCAGTTATCAAAAAATTCCCAAAAAACAAAAGTCCACAACCAGATGGCTTCACAGGCAAATTCAACTAACCACTTAAAGAAGAGTTAATACCTATTCTTCTCAAACTATTCCAGAAAATAGAAGAGGAAGGAAAACTTCCAAATTCATTCTATGAGGTCAGCATTACCCTGATACTAAAACCAGATGAAGACACCACAAAAAAGAAAACTGCAGGCCATTATCTCTGGTGAATATTTATTCATAAATCCTCAACAAAATAATAGCAAACCTAATCCAACAATACATTTAAAAAAATCATTCACGACAATCAAGCGAGATTGTTTCCTGGCTTGCTACTGTGGTTCAACATTTGCACACCAATCAATGTGATGCATCACATCAATAAGAGAAAGGATAAAAAAATATGATCATTTCAATAGATGCAGAAAAAGCATTTGACAAAGCACATCTATTCTAGATGAAAACCTTCAACAAAGTACTTTTAGAGGGAACATACTCAACATAATAAAGACAATATATGAAAAACCCATGACTGGGATGATGCCAGAGTGGCTCAGTGGTTGAGCATCTGACTTCAGCTCAGATCATGATCTTGCAGTTCATAACTTCAAGCCCCACATTGGCCTCACTGTTGTCAACCTGTCGGTGCAGAGCCCACTTCGGATCCTCTGTCCACCTCTCTCTGCCACTCCCTAGCTTGCACTCTCTCCCTCTTAAAAAATAAATGAAACATTTTTAAAAAAGAAAACAAAGACCCGTGGCTAATATCATCCCTAATGAGGAAAAATGGAGAGCTTTTCCCTTAAGGTCAGGAACAAGACAAGGATGTGCACTTTAGCCACTGTTATTCAACACGCTACTGGAAGTCTTAGTCACAGCAATCAGACAACAAAAATAAATAAAAGGCACTGAAATTGGTAAGGAAGAAATCAAACTTTCGCTATTGCAGATGACATGATACTATATATAGAAAAGCTGAGAGACTCTGCCAAAAATTTGCTAGAACTAATAAATGAAGGCAGTAAAGTTGTAGAATACAAAATCAATGTACAGATATCTGTTGCATCCCTATACATCAATAATGAAGCAGCAAAAAGAGAAATTAAGAAAACGACTTCATTTAAAATTGCACCAAAAATAGTAAGATACCCAGGAAAAACCTAACCAAAGAGGTAAAAGATCTGTACTATGAAAAACTATAAAACACTGATGAAATAAATTGAAGATCACACAAAGAAATGGGAAAACATTTCATGCTCTTGGTTTAGAAGATCAAATTTTAACAATGTCTATATTGCCCAAAGCAATCTGCACATTTAATGGAATCCCTATTAAAATACCAACAGTATTTTTCATAGAACTAGAACAATCCTAAAACTTGTATGGAAATACAAAAGACCCAAATAGTCAATCAAAAAGAAAAGCAAAGCTGGAGATATCACAATTCTGAACTTCAAGTTATATTACAAAGCTGTAGTAATCAAAACAGTATGGTACTGGCACAAAAATAGATAAAATAGATCAATGGAACAGAACAGAAAACGCAGAAGTAAACCCACAATTATATAGTCAGTTAATTTTGAACAAAGCAGGAAAGAATATCCAGTGAGAAAAAGACAGTCTCTTCAACAAATAGTGTTGGGAAAACTGGAAAGTAACATACAAAATGATGAAACTGGACCACTTTCTTAAACTATATACAAAGAATAAATTCAAAATGGATGAAAGATCTAATTGTGGGACCTGAAATAAAAATAAAAATACTAGAAGCGAACACAAGCAGTAACTTCTCTGACATCAGCCATAGCAACTTTTACCTGGATAGGTCTCCTGAGGCAAGGGAAACAAAAACAAAAATAAACTATTGGGCCTCCATCAAAATAAAAAGCTTCTGCACAGGAAGGAAACAATCAACAAAACTAAAAAGCAATCTACAGAATGGGAGAAGATATTTGCAAATGACAAATCTGATAAAGGTTTAGTATCCAAAATATATAAACAACTTGTAAAACTCAACACCAAAAAAACAAATAATCCAATTTAAAAACGGGCAGAAGACATGAACAGACACTTTTCCAAAGAGGACATCCAGATGGCTAACAGACACATGAAAAGATGCTCAACATCACTCATCATCAGGAAAATGCAACTCAAAACTACAATGAGATATCACTTCATACCTGTCAGAATGGCTAAAATTAACAACACAGGAAATAGCAGATTTTGGCAAGGATGTGAAGAAAAGTGAACCCTCTTACACTGTTGGTGGGAATGCAAACTGGTGCAAACAATGCACCAATTTGGAGATTCTTCATAAAGTTAAGAATAGAACTACCCTACAGTCCAGCAATTGCACAAATGGGTATTTACCCAAAGAATACAAAAACACTAATTCTAATTCAAAGGGATATATATGGACACCTTTATGTTTATTGAAGCATTATTTACAATAGCCAAATTATGGAAGCAACCCAAGTGTCCACTGGTTGATGAATGGATAAAGAAGATGTGGGATGTGTGTGTGTGTGTACATGTGTGTGTGTGTGTATATATATATATATACTATATATATATATATATATATGGACTATTACTCAGTCATAAAAAAAAGAATGAAATCTTGCCATCTGCAATGGCATGATGGAACTAAAGAGCATAATGCTAAGCAAAATAAGAAAGAAAAATACCAAATGATTTCACTCATGTGTGGAATTTAAGAACCAAAACAAATAAGCAAAGAAAAAAGAGAGGGAGACAAACCAAGAAACAGACTTTTTAAATTTTTTTTTATTTTTTTATTTTAGAGAGAGAGTGGGGATGCATGGAGGAGAGACGCTGGGGGGGGCAGGGAGAGAGAGAGAGAGAGAGAGAGAGACAGAGAGAGAGAGAGAGAGAGAGAATCCCAAGCAGGCTTCATGCTCAGTGAGGAGCCCAACGCAGGGCTCAATCCCACAACCCTAAGATCATAAACTGAGCCAAAAATCAAGAGTCGATGTTCAACTGACTGAGTCACCCAGGTGTCCCCCTCTTTTTAACATTTTTTTATTTTTTTAAGAAAAAGACTCTTAAATGTAGAGAACAAGCTGATGGTTACCAGAGGAGAGGTGGGTTGGGGGATGGGTGAAATAGGTGATGGGGATTAAGGAGCGCACTTGTTGTGATGAGCACAAGGTGATGTACGGGAAGTGTTGAATCACTATATTGTACACCTGAAATAATATAACACTGTATGTTAACTAACTGGAATTAAAATAAAAATTTTAAAAAACACATAATCCTTAACAAATAAGAAAAATAAAATTGAGGTGAATGGTATGAAATCAAGAATTATATAAATATATAGTAAACTTTAAAAATGTTTTAAATCAAAAGAGGTTTATTGAGGGTGATTGAAACCTCAGAAATTGAAACTGCAGATAAGGAGGGACTACTGTATCTGCAATAGTAAAAGAATGTTCCTGCACAGCAGTGCTCCATGGGAATGGATGCAAATTCCCTTCCTGCCTGATAGTGTTGTTATATGGAAAATAACATTGTGATGTGAGAGGGCTTCATTCATCACAAAGTCAAAAAAAAGACTACATCCAGGTATGGAATTACAGGTTTGTTTGTTTTTTCCTTAGAAAATCAACACTTCAAATATTTTTTTAAAAGCAGGAGGCATTAAAAGCATTAACTGAGAGGACACTAAAGTGTGGGAGGGTAGGATGGAAGGAGAGATGCACTCAGTTCTTCTGGTGCACATTCAGAGCATAAACAAGTGGTAAAAGGGAGAGCAGTAACCTTGAAGCTGCCCTGGCAGGCAGGAAGCCCAGCCAATGAGAAGGGCGCCCAAAGGAAGAGCAGCAAGAGTGGCCTTCAGCCAAGTATAGATCTTACTTTCTATTCTGAGCTGTACTTAAAGCTTGCTTCCTCTCTTGGCATATGTTCTATCTTTAATAAAACAGAAGACAAAGTGGTCTGTGTGAGAAGGAGGCAAACCTCAGGAAACATTATCAATGACCCACCCCTGACCCCCAGCCATGCAGAAACTCCACTGCCCAGAATTCTCTTATGAATCTGCATGCGGTTTGCCCAGGATGCTGTATTTCCTATAATTACTCCCACTCTACTCACTGTCATTGTATAAACAAGGACATCAGTGAGACTGTGTCCCTTCCCACTTGGCTCCTAACCTCCTGTAATATGGCTTCTCAAGTTCATCCACTACATAGTTGCTGCTTAGCAAGGTCAGTGCTCAATAAACATTTGGTGAATGAATGAGTGAATGAATGATCATTCTATGAGCACAGCCCTGCACTGCATGTGGGGGAGTGACAAGACACTTCAGCTTGGTTCTGGCCTACAGGAAACTCTTAATACATGAAAAATATCAGGAGCATGGGGGGTTATCATGAGCTAATATGGTTTGGCTTCCTTAAGACCCTGAGCAGTTCTCATAGTCAGTATATTCCAGAGGCAGTTTCAGATCAGTCTAGCAACTCCTTCAAGCACAGTGTTTAAGGGATGCACATGTTCATCCCCTCCCTCCTGATGTCATAGGAACATGTATCTTGGCTGCACAGTGTATGAAGAAAATCTATAGTAATAACAACTAACATTCATTGAGCATGCACTACCCTTCTAAGTGCTTCACATAAACATATATGCGGTCCTTTCAGAGGATTCAGGATGGTTATAATCTCCATTTTATAGATATGAAAAATGAGACAAAGAGAGGCTAAGGTATCTGCCCAAGCCCTAGAGATTGTAAATGACAGGCCAGGAATCAAATCCAGACAGGCTAACACCAGAGCCTGAACTCTCAACCAGTACACTGCACCATACTGCCGTAAGAGGAGACAGGAGGAAATAGCAGGATCCTGAGGGTAGTGATGCTTGGAGTGGACTTCAGAGACAAGCCAAAGCAAGTACTTACTCAAGGATAAGTGTTCTTTGCTCAAGGTTACAATATACCATCATTGCAAAATCATACTGAGCTCTTACTATATGCAGGATATCCTGTTCAGCACAGTGAGATAATAACAGTGAGCAACAATTGAGTATCTTCCATGAGTTTACATATATTCTTGAGAAAAATTTTGTATTTTACAGATGAGGGAAGTGAGACTCAGATACTAGCCTAGGTCATATAACTGGACTAGGAGAGACAGGATTCAAACCCATGTCTGTCTGACTACCTAACACCTAAACTCTTCCCCCAGAAGCACACAGTTTCTCCAGGATGAGATGAAAAGTGTCTTGTTTCCCAAACTGGATTCTTGAGATCCTGATGGTGATACATTATGATGTCCTGGATCCTATTTCCTGCCCTCCTTCTTTCTTGCATGGTCTTCCTTCAGGTTAGTTACAAGCTAAAACATGTGGACAGTCCACACTATCATACCACACCCAGGTGTCAACCAAGGTATCCTTTCTTTTCTATTTCCAGTGAAATTGGCTTAAACATCATTCTCCATAGGATTGATATCCGACATGTTTACAATACCTACAATGAATTTGGGTTTACTATAAGCATATTAGACTTCTCTGAATCAATCCAGTTTTCAAACATCCCTATGTGAAATAATATCTGGAAGTATGGGGACTTTTGCCACCCATTCAGATTTGGATTTCCCGCATCCCTCCTTTGACCAACTGATAAACTTCCACCCTTGTTTTCTTACTGGATGTTGGAAACATTTCTTCCCACATCCCACTCTAGGATGATAATTTCCAGTTGGGTCTCTTCCAACTCAAGGGAAGTTTTTAAAGCTTTAATTTATCCAGGATAGTGGGTTGAATCCCAGATTTTGTCTTCCAACATTCTTCTTCACACTAGGAGCCAGGTCTCACTTCTTGACCTCTGACATCCAAACAAGAAGAAGAAATGTTATCATGGAGGGGAGCCTATCCACTTCATTCTCTCTAAAGTCTTTACCTCCGGAAAAGAAATGGGAAGCTCTAGCAATTGAGCTTAATCACTACTAGGGAAATAGGTGACTCTCCAGCCTGCCTGCATATTCTCATCCATCCTCAGCTTCCACATAATTCAAGCCAAATTCTCTTGGCATAAGCAATGTTTCCTAAGAAATATCCATCAACATTCCTCATAGTCAGCAAAGGTTATTTCTCATCAGTCCCAGGATTCTACTTTGCATGTACTCCCCACTTGGACTTTAATAATACTTTTTTCCATGGCTAAGTTCATCCTCACCACCTGTGACACAATGTCCTAATCATTACCGGCAAAAGGCTCCACAGACCCAAGTACAGAGAGAAATTTGTAAGTTTGGTCACCAATTATGTTCTGAAGACTATTTCCTCCCAAAAGTAGACCTGGAAGTCATACTCCTCTCAACCCTCCAGGTCATCAAATGTCAAGAATTCCACCTCAGGTGGCTAAATCATACTCATAACATCATCTTCTTCCCCAATCTGAGCTGGGGCTACCAGTGCTGCTATTTTGTTCCAGGCTATTCCCTGGACAATAACACTATAGACAATAGACAGTACCACTTCCTTTTCTCCTTTGTCTAAAATTAATCTTACTGATTAGGGAATTAGAGAAATTCCTCATCTCTACCTAAGTAGTTCAAATTCTTGTAGGAATTGTATCATAAATAATACTAACCATTCACTTTAATCATCCTTTGGATGAGTCTCTCTACTTTTAAAATACACTCAGAGGTGTTTAATGAGTTGGTTCATGGTTTTAAAAAAATGACATGCAGATAAAAAGAAAACTTTCTTCCTTGGACTCTAAGGAAATTCTACCCCAATTACTGACTTCAAACAATTTTTTTAGCTGAATAGTCTTTGAGCGCCATATTTGACATTTTGAGGTTGTAGATGGATTATGTATATGGCGGGGCCTCATAGATTTCCTGTCAGTTAGCTTCTTTCCCTGTCTGATAGACGTTTCAGTATTGTAGTATCTCCATGATATAATGTCTATTCACAATGCACAATCTTCCTCCCCAGTGCCTGAGAATACTCCCTCTTTCATATTAAAACAAAGGTCCTCTCCCAAGGCATGTTTGCTCATCACGCTCCTCCCAATATAAGCCCAGTTACCTGAATATTATTGCTCAATGATTTGATCTATAGAAAGCATATTCCCCATGGACCTCCTAAGCTCTGCTAGGAGACACTAAATGCAAATAAAACATGGGTACAAAGATTCCAGTTTCCAAGATTCTTTCATGTCTACTTTTCTAGAGGATTTCTTGAGCCAAAATGTTTGCAAAATACTGCATATAACTGATTTTATGTCTGAAATAGGTAGAGATATAGAGAGAAGCTGAGACTATAAAGATAGTCTCAAAGTTGTTTCATAAATTCCCTCTGAGTTTGGGGTGGTATTTCAAGGTCATGTACAGTCCAGGTTGTTTAATTTGTCTTCCCCTGTACCACAAAACTCTTTGGCAGCCATTGTAAGAACATGTCTTAGCTCTGTCCTAGGATAAGAATTTTGTGAGTTGAGTATTATAAAATGAAAGTTCATACTGACAAAAATTGTAACCCAAGTGTTAGTCGAAATCCACTATTTTATGAAATAGGCTCAAACCTAACATACCTTGCCGTAATAAACTTGGGAGTAAGAGGGAGGGCGGCTGGCTTATGATTCATCTCTTGAAACCTACCTCGTTTCCATAGTATTAATTGACTTGTTGTTTTTCTAATCATACCACCATTCCCCCAGTGTTATCTTTGTTCTTCAGTATATTGACTCTGGTGTAGAATGCATTCCCTTACCTTGATATCACAATATATTCCATCTTACTCCATTAATTGATCTACTAATCTAGTTAGTAGATAGATACAAAATAGAAGTTCCAAATTATATCCCCACCCCAAAAGATGGTGGAATCCTAGCCATTAATTCCTCATTATGAAATAGAATAATGAATATGACCTTATTTGAAAATAGAGACTTTTGGGGTGCCTGGGTGGCTCAGTTGGTTAAGTGTCCAACTGCGGCTCAGGTCATGATCTGACAGTTCATGGATTCAAGCCCCATGTTGGGCTCTGTGCTGACAGATCAGAGCCTGGAGCCTGCTTCAGATTTTGTGTCTCCCTCTCTCTCTGCCCTTCCCCTGTTCATGCTCTGTCTCTCTCTCTCTCAAAAATAAATAAACATTTTAAAAAATTAAATAAAGAAAAAAAAGAAAATAGGGACTTTGCAGATGATCAGGCTAAGATGAGGTCATTAGGGTGGGCCCTAATCCAATATGACTGTGTCCTTATAAAAATGAGAAATTTGGGGGCACCTGGGTACTCAGTTCGTTAAGTATCTGACTCTGGATTTCATCTCAAGTTGTGATCTCGCAGTTCCCGAGACCAAGTGCTGTGCTGGGCTCTGTGCTGACACCACAGAGTCTGCTTGGGATTCTCTCTCTCTCTCTCTCTCTCTCTCTCTCTCTCTCCTTCTCTCTCTAACCCCTCCCCCACTCATGCACACTCTTTCTCTCTCTCTCTCTCTCTCTCTCTCTCTCTCTATCAAAATAAATAAACATGTTTCTAAAAATGAGAAATTTGAACACAGAGACAGAGACACACAGAGAGAAAATGATGTGAGGGCACAGGGAGATCACCATCTAGAAGCCACGGAATGCGTGAGAGTTACCAGAAGCCTAGGGGCACAGACTTTACTTGGAAGTCCTCTGAATGAGCCAACCCTGACAACATCTTGATTTCAGACTTCTCCAGAACTGTGAGACAATAAGTTTCTGTTATTTAAGCCACCTATTTTGTGATACTTTGCTATAGAGTTCCCAGGAAACTAATACAATTGTGTAGCAGATTTTACTGAACATTGAGGAACTAGTATAGGGAGTTTGTTGGGGGAAGTGGTTACATGGTCATGATAATAAAACTTAAAAGTAAATATTAGACATTCCTCCTGCTTAACTTTCTCTCAGTTATTTCCATCATATTAGGCAACATCCCTCCTTCCCCAATTCCCCTCTCCTTTGCTGGGCTGTAGGCACACAGTTCTATTCATTACCTTAGCAAAGGGATGTAGGTGTCCCTCCTGATTTTGGACACCAACTAAATCCGTAGTTTTAGGGGCTCAACCTCCACCTTCAAATAGTTAATCAAAGTGTTTTTCTGTCCACTAAGGTACTCTTCTTCTTCATTACTGAGGAGGTGTTTCCAGTAAAGACTCTAATCAGTCCTTAAATTCCTAGATTACCAGGAACCTTCTTTCCTGGTTATCTAGGCTTGCTACCCATCTTACAGGCATAGACTCTACCTAAGGTCTGAGGTGCTCACTTTAGAGCATCAAGGTCCCAGAAAAGACATCAGAAGAGATGAAGCCATTTCTCATATTAGGGTTCTGTTCCTACTCATTTCCTCCTCTTCCATTCAGCTGCTTTGTAAATCTCTGTCTTAAATAGCACATCTTTGTTTCTACCAGTCGCCATATCCCTCATGGGAGCAATTCTCTGATTATAATTTAGAAAAATGAAACCAGACAGCACAGAATAATCCCAATGTTAATCTCTGAAACTTCTTAAACGTTAATTAGAGCCCATAAATCAAACCATGACTTGCAGTTGTCTTGTACTAGTAGGTTAATACTCTGTGCAATTGTTTTCTTACCACCTTCTTCACTCTCTTTCCTTTACTTCACAGCATAAGAGTAGGTTTACAAACTAATTCTTCACTCAATAAATATAATTTTTTCCATTATCTTGGCTGTGGGTAAATACTTGTGATAATTCTTCATTCATTTTCCAGGTTAGAGGCCTCAGAGCTCAATGAGGCACCATCCTTTCTACCAAGTCCTACACCTAATGGAAATCATTCATCTCCTCCTTTTTTTTTTTCCTAGAAGGGGAACAACTTTATTGATGAAAATCATTACTGGAGGAAAAACTTTCACATAAAATCACAATATTTAACACATGAAATATTCAAGAAATAGGAGTACTCCATCAAAAATAACAAGTACACAAGGAAATCATCTCCTCCTTTTGACATTCACTTCAGATAAAAAACACATTTGGGATCATGAAGTCATGGTTGTAATCCTGAATTAGGTATCAAACGTTCTGGGTCTGATTTTCAGCTCTGCAATATATTTTCTGTGTAATTTTTGAGCAAGTTATTTAACCTCTAAAGACCTCAGTTCCTCTGCCTGTACAATTTAGGTAATACCACATAACTTGTTCTTCCAACTCAGCATTTTCTTTTGCTTCTCTTCCAGTTTTCTCTGTCTCAGTAACTACCATATCTATTCTCTTAGTTCACTGTAGAAACATGTAGAATAAATTTTGATCCATACTCCTCCTATATTCCAACCCACCGTTATACAATCTATCTACCACCACATACAATTAAATCTACTTCTCAAACTTTCTACAAATGGTCCAAGTCTATCCATCTATACTACCAAAACTGTAGTCCAAGTGGCATAATCTCTTGCCTAGATCACTAAGATGTTTTCCTAACTGATATCTTACTTAATCTCTCCAATACATATTCAGGAGTGTTTTTTTTTTAATAAAATTCAGACCATGGCACTTCTCAAATTAAATACCCTTTAAAAATGTCTTCCATTGTATATATACACCACATCTTCTTTATTCATTCATCTATCAATGGACATTTAGGTTGCTTTCATAATTTGACTATTGTAAGTAATACTACAATACACATACACATACAATACACATACACAAAAGGTGTATGTATCCTTTTGAATTAGTGTTTTCATGCTCTCTAGGTAAATACACGGTGGTGCAATTACTGGATCATGGGGTACTTCTATTTTTAATTTTTTTAACGTTTATTTATTTTTGAGAGAGAGTCAGAGATACAGCCTGAATTGGGGAAGGGTGGACAGAAAGGGAGACACAGAATCTGAAGCAGGCTCCAGGCTCTGAGCTGTCAGCACAGAGCCTGATGTGGCACCCAAATTCACAGATCGTGAGATCATGACCTGAGCCGAAGTCGGATGCTCAACCAACTGAGCCATCCAGGTGCCCCTATTTTTAATTTTCTGAAGAACCTCCATATTGTCTTCCACTATGGTTACACTAGCTTGCATTCCCACCAACAGTGCACAAGGGTTGCTTTTCCTCCACATCCTTACCAATACCTGTTGTGTCTTATGTTGTTGATTTTAGCCATTTTGACAGGTGTGAGGTGATATCTCATTGTGGTATATATATACAATATATTAATGATTTCCATATAGTAAATGGATTAATAGTAAATGAGGTTTTCTCCCAGGTTGAATGAAAAATAAAATACAGAAAAAAAAAACCCCTCTTCTGAAGAACCATCTTCTACTCCTTGCTAGGAGTACCTGTTCCTTACTGTTGTTCCTTAACTAGGATCAACAATATTAGTTGCCTACAACATCTAATAACTTCAATGTGTGTACTCTCTGGTAAAAGCAGGACTCAAAAATATAACTTGAACCTAAGACTACAATCACCACATCATTCCATATAGAGTTTAGGATTTGTTTTGGGGGGAGGAGTTTTTTTGTTTTGTTTTTTTTTCTCAAGAATAGATTCCTTGTCCATTTGTTTACTCCTGTAAGCAGAGAAGCTTACTAACTGGCAGAGAGACTTTGAAGATAGCCATGGGCCCACTTAAAGATTCGTGAGGAAGACAATGAAAGTGAGAAATGAGATGGAGACAACTGAAAACTTGGGAGGCCAAAAGTAACCCTGCAAGTTAAAGTATGCCCTAACTGTTGGCCTCTAGACAGCCAGAGTAGACACTAACCCTCTCTTGGGGAAGAGCTACTAAATGATGGAAAAAGATATAGAAGTTTCCTCCCCAGTACTTTCCTAAGTTGGAAGAACATGGAGAGAGAAGGGCTCTCCATCCATTCCTGTTTGGCCCAGCCAAAGGAATCTTACAATTTCACATTTAAGCATTGAAAAATCTGTGACAACTAAGGTTTTTAATGGAGATGCTACGTATTAAACATTTGATGCAAGATTTGCAATGACCAGAGGACCCTAATGGAATGATGGTAGAAACAGAGAAGTTTCCATACCCCTGTGCTATTCATAATGTGAGGACTGTTTTCTCTCTCCTTGCTTCCCAACCTCTGAACTTCTCCCACTGCCCCACATTCACCAACCCTCTACATATACACATACTCAAATTGAGATCAGTTGTGTTACTTGAGTTAGACAAAAAAGAAACACATCCTTGAAAGCATACTGTCAGGAGAGGTCATCGGTCATGGATATCCAGAAGGGACCAGATGCTCCTGTGATATATAGGGTAACTAACTCTCTAGGTTTGCCTGAGACTGAGGGGTTTCCCAAGACATAGGACTTGCAGAGTTAAAACTGATTAAGTCCTAGGCAAATAAAGAAAAGTTAGTCATTCGACCATTCTAGGCAAGCTGATGAACAACTCTAATCTTTATTATCTCATACTTTTCCCTGTGGTCTCAGATTCAAGTCATATACTCAAAAGGGCCAAATTCCTCTGTGACATGACTGGCATTCTTTGCTCCCTTTACTCTTGGTCAAGCAGAGCAGTGCACCGGGCCCTTCTTGTGTGTCTGCTTAAAAATGTTGAGGAAAGAAAAGAATAAGATGATTCAGTGACTTCTTGCCTCTAAATTACTTTTTATAACCTCCCCTTTCTCACATCCACAAAAAATTAAAGTAGGTGAGAATGCCATGTAGAAACCACATATCCTTATGCTCACAGAATCAAGATAGACTCAGATAGGGGAATGGCCCCTAGAAAGGCAAAAAGAAAATGCTTCTTGGTTGGGGGGCGGGGGACAGAGAGATGATTCCTTTGTCAAATAAATAGATAATGTGAAGAAGGTAGCATAATTAACATTAGTACACTTCAAACAAAATATAGTGTCCTGGGAAAATACAGTAAATTGGACATGAAGGGAAGAATACAAGTCAAGACATGAGATGACAATTCTGTAAATTTTCACAAGACAAAGTCAACAACAATCTTAGCCAAATTGTATTTAAAAAAAGAAAAATTGACATGCCTGAAGATAACAGTTTTGGGGGCAATGAGGATCAAGACTATGCAAAGACAAGTCATGCCAGACAAATGGTTATTTTTAATTTGGAAATTATGAACAGAAGGAAGAACAAAAACTGCAATAGATCTTGATTTTTATGAAGTGCTTGACATTGTTTAATGAAATCACACTTGAAGCATTCATTGAAATTGTTTCATATTAAAGTAGAAAGTGCAAAGAAAGATGTGTGGGAAATTGCAAATAACTGAATCTCTTGGGAGATGAGTGGTTAGACGTCAGGGCTGGTGCTGGGTCCAACTCAGTTTGTGTCTTCATTAATGCTGTGGTGAAGGCAGCCACAATGACCAAACTACACCCCTCAGCCTTGCTTAAATGGTGGTAGGAAGGTGAGGAAACTGGTTTGCAGAGTTGGTAAAAAACACATCTGTGAGGACAGATTGACTCATCCTTCAGCACCTATTTGCCTACAACAGGTGAGCACTAGCAACACAAGGTCAAGTTTAATTCTGAACCAGTACTTCAGATGGATTGAGGATCTGAAACTCCCATGATAGCATAGTTTTCTTTGTTTCATCTTGTTTTATGTCTATAAGCTCTTCTGAGAGTTTTGCTATCAAAGAAATAGCTGGAGAGAAATATGAGGTCAAAAAAGGATTTATTTTTTTTAAAGGGGGGGATTACCACTGGTGGTGGTGGTGGTGGTTGTTGTTGTTGTTGTTTTTGTTGCTTTTCTGATGGGAATAGTGCAGTAGGGAAAACAAATGGAATTTGAGAGAAAGAGGAAAGAATTGCTAGAACAATTTCATTGAGTAGACAAAAGGGTTTGACCTTTTCTAAGAGTTTTGACAGTTTATATGTGGTAATGGGGGAATATTTGGGGAGGGTAGCTGTGTAGATATATGGGAATGGGGCATGAGAGAGGTCACTTCTCACTGCTCTGTTTTCAGGGACATAGAGCAGTACTAATAGAGTGTGACTTATAGACAGGCACTGGTATACCACCCACTAGATTCTGGCTTTCAATGAAATGAAGACATCAATTGAAAGTATGTGTTTAGAAAGTATTATGGCAATTTTTGGAGTGCTTTTATGTCTGTTGAATCTAATCTTAAATTTTTAGGCTCATATTTTTGCTTTTTGTTTTATTCTTTTCCCTTTTTTGTACACCACAATAAATACTTATTGTATTTTACAAAAGTAACAGATTGGAAATTTTAAAAATTTAGAAACTAATAATGAGCAACATACTAGAAATTAAAACAAAAGAAGGAAGGAAGGATTGTCCTTTCCCACTCACAGTTTGGTAAGCATTGATGGGGCTCAAAGCCTTCACCAACTGAAAATGGGGATGACAGAAGAGATGTTGACTATTTAAGACTACGGGAGATGTGAAATATTCAAAGAAATACAACAATAAATGCACTATTGTAGTGGCTATTAAAGTGTAGTTCCTAAGCAAACAATATCAGTAGCATCTGAAAACTTGTTAGAAATGCAAATTCTCTAGCTCCACCCAGACTCACTCACTCAAACTTAGCAATATTTTTTTTTATGAAGCCCTCATAGTGACTCTGATACATACAAAGGTTGAGAATCTCTAGACTCAGGAAATGTAGTAGAATTAGTGGGCACAGCACTGACTCCACTAGATTAGACTTCATAAATTTAAAGTGAGTTCAGAAAGCATGGCTCAAAATTTTTCTCCTTCTCACATTTCCATTTTAGGACTTGTGATTTACAGAAGATAATAAATTTGTCTTATTTTAAGTCACTAAGTTTGTGCTTACTTGTTACAGCAACAACAGAAAACTAATACATACTCCTTCCAGAAACCCATATGAATGTACACAGTCTTCCACACTCTTTCTTCCTCACCCACAGTCTGGGCACAGAGGATCCAATAGAGGACTCCAAGTCCCTGCTGGACCATGGAACTAGAATCACAGAAGCCTGGGTCCTGGAATCACTACTTAGGAAACTATCTGTATTAAACTGAAATGTGAGAGAGAATCAAACATCTATTCTGTTAAAATTGCAAGTTTATGTTAGAGGAACTAGCTGAAACTGACTAGTATTGGTAGTAATATTATGAACACCATGATGAGAGTGAGAAGCAATAAGGGGTCCTATCATAAGCACGCAGAACGTAGCAGCTCTTTCTTTAATTCTGCCAATGGTGTTATGGAAGTCACAAGAGACCTGGTAATATTTATATATAATAACTACAGCCTTGTTAAGATCTATGACCACATCCAAGGAAAATAATTAGCACATATATTAATGAGGCTCTTTTGTAGTCTTACTGTGAATGGTCATTGTTTTATCTCAAAACTTCATGCCTTGATCAGATACAAGATATGAAAACACTGGTCATTCCCAAGCCTCTGATAAGGAGCATGTAAGTTCTCCTCTGTGCCTTTACTTGGGACACTATTGACTATAAGAAAGATAAAAGATTGAAGTTCAAACAAATCAAGCAAACACAGATCACTTAAGAGGGTAAGTGTTAATCAATAAATATAAGGGCTCTTTTTTCTTTCAGATCTGTCTTTGGGCTTGATTCCTTTTAGACTATCTGGAAAAACACATATCCATTTGCACCAAGCTATATTTTGTCTGCCATCTATATTTCCAAAGATCAGTTTCACTAAAACACTAATTGCCTCTTTGCATTTACACCTACATTGGTCTCAACAATGTATACACCAAAAATCCTAGGAAGCATGGGCATAGAAATAGAAGACAAATTTCATAAATTAGAACACCTGAAGTGTTTATAAGGAAGAGTATCTAAGACAATGGGGGGAAACTCACGTTAAATTCAGTCACTTAAAACCAGATTGTAAATAAATAATAGAAAGTTAACTTGTCAAAAATAAGTATGCAGTGGTAGCCTAGATTAAACAAACAAAACGGTAGTGACGGTGAGTACATTTTATTATGAAATTTTAAAAGATTAATGATTGGCACTTAAATAGAGAGACTGTCATTTTACATTTTGATGCCTAAAACTGATTTTAAAATATAAAGAAGAAAAAAGGTTTCTACACTGAGGTCATTACAAAAGCCCTTCGGGAAGACTGAGATGAAGCTAGGTACTGAGAACATAATAATTCCAGAATATGAGTGGCACACCACACTAGAAATTTCTTGAAAAGTGACATTTCTTAATCTTTACATCTTCAGCATCAGTCACAGTACCTAAAACCAGTTTTCAACAAATACATTTGTCTTAATGAAAAGAATGCATGATCATTTTATTTTTTATTTGTACTACTTGGCAATATGGGTTTTCATTCAATTAGAAGAAAAGTCATTCTTCATGCAAAAAAAAAGCAATAAATCCAATAAAAGTCAGTCATTTGCAGAATTGCCCAATTAATTCCACTTTTGAAAGTGGCTGACACAATGTAGCTAAACAGTCATCACTCGACAAGGAGAGATAACTGAACGGAAATAGAAGTGCCATGCCCCCCCCATAAGTACCAAATTATGCCATGTGTGTTCTCGAATTTATATTTTCCTTTTGTTCCTGTCTAATCATGATGTTCCCTTGCTGAAATTTGAAATAACAACTTACATTAGCTGAGAGTTTGGGGAGAATATTCATTATCAGCTATGGCTAGCTAAAGGACAAAATCATTGATTTTCAAAAGCATTTTGAACTGTGACTAAATTATGTGATCAGAGCTTGCAATGATTAGCAATAAGTCAGAAAGGGCAATTTTTCTCTTTTAATAGCTGTGCAGTTAACAACGATCCACACTGACATTCAGCAGTTGAATCTGTAATAACTCAGAGGTTATAATTTAACAACTCCCCCCTCCTCCCTCCAACATCACATATAGATACAATCACACTTGTTACATTTTTATGGTATCAGCCCCCTGCTCAAGAACCTCTGATAGATCTTTCTGATCTACCATATTGCTTTGAGCTCAGTTGTGTTTTCCCAAAATTTGTATGCTGAAATCCTAACCCCAGTACCTCAGAATGTGACTGTATTTGCAGATGGGGTCTTTAAAGCAGTGATTAACTGAAAATAAGGCAATGAGAATGAGTACTAATTCAATCTGATGGGTGCCCTTTTTTTTTT